>PGCI01000008.1:0-600000 GCA_002873125.1 Puccinia coronata f. sp. avenae
GGTGCGGGTACCTCCTTGAAAAAACAGGGGATCTTGGGCACGCGCACCCGTACCTGCACCCGCAGCGGCCAAAGCAGCGGGTACCTGGGTACCTGCGGGTGTGACATGTTAATAACAGCAGATGTGCTAGTGACAAGGTTCATTTCTTTTTTTCACGCATCAGTTAAAACAAGAAATAAAGATAAGAAAACATTTTATTCATTTTTTCCCAGCTTTTCCTTTTCCCTTTTGCTTCTTTTTGTTTCTCTTGTTTGTCTTCCATTTATGCAACATTCCATGTTTTATCTTCCCATTCTTTGAATAAAATGAGACTGCCATACCCTTGGTAATTGACAAAGCGCTAAGCCTGTGCCTCCTCAGGGAAACATACGCCCTGCCAAAGCTAAACAATTGTTCAACATTGACCGTAGTAGCTGATGTAGGTGTAATGGGTCGGTACACCGGTAAAAAAATGAGAATAAGATATAAAAACGACTTGCCTGGACAGCTAAGAACATCAAGAGCCATCTCAAGGAGACACCCATGAGTATTTCCTGCACGCCTTTGTTGCATCCACCATTTGAGAGGATCCACTGGCTGCCCTTCGTCAGTCAAATTTAATCCACCAGCGAGCCACATTGTAAGAGGATCTGTTGCCTCAGTCCCTCCGTGTGCTTCAGATGCTCCCGCCAAGCCTGTGAGCCCCCATCTCTTGGGTTTCACACATCAATCACAGCTCTTACATAATCACTCGCTCATCCTATTTAATCCCAGCTTCCCCGCGTCCCACCTAGCTCAGTAGAGACTCACTTTGTTCTTCTACTGTGCTAGGTGAGCACCCCCCTTTCTCTTCATCATCCTTTCCTCTTTCTCCTCTCATCATCATGTTGTAAATAGAGAGACTCACTTTGTTCTTCTACTGTGCTAGCAAACTATCCACTCCGTTGGGTTCTAGAAATGGTCTCTCCAAGATACTTGGTATCTTGCTCTAGTCCCCCCTTCCGTCGGTCACAGTGAAGAAGCATTAAGTGCTTCCTTACACTTTTTTTTTCTCAAACCTATCCTGTTCCTCTTTCTGCCCGTTTATGTCAACTCGGCGGACTGCTGGATCCCTTCTACCGTTCTACGACAATCCCAAGGGTATCATTCGAACAACAAACACCTCTAAACGTAGCGCTGTGGGAACTCCTTTTGGGATGGATTGGCAGTTCTGTGAGGGGGAAATAACAGAAGACAATATTCCAGATATATATGAACTATTACAACTGTTACGGGTGGTTTGAAGAACCTGCCCCTCTATAATACTACATAAGAGTTATCACAACAAAATTTATTGTTGCGGCAAACTAATGATAGAGATAACTATATGTAGCAGTCTCTTATCAGACCTAGATCAACTATGCCTCAGCAAGTAAAAGAGATGAAGTGGAAATGTTGATATCTGTGGATGTGGATGTGGAATGAGTGAGGTGGTGGTTCCTTTCAGGATTTGCCTGAGTGGATGATGTTGGAAGGGGGTGAGAAGCCCTCCTTTTATATCAAAATGTGAGGCATTTTTGCTGGTGGTGATCTCTGATGAGGCATTTTTGCTGGTGGTGATCTCTGATGAGGCATTTTTGCTGGCGATGAACTGAACCATGATCCATGATTGGTCAGAACTTGATGTCTGAACCATGTGTGCTGATTGGTTGGAGCTGAATCCTGAGTTCTGATTGGTCAAATCTGAAGTGAAATTGAGTGAACTGAACCATGACGTGTGATTGGTCAGAACTTGATGACTGAAATTGAGTGTGCTGAACCGTGAGTGCTGATTGGTCAGAGCCTGATGAGTGAATCCCACAAGTTGGTCGGTTGGAATCTGAGTACCACAAGTTGGCCACTTTGAGAGTTTGAGTACCACAAGTTGGCCGGTTTGAGGTCTTGTGAGAACCACAAGTTGGTTGGTTGAGGTCTGGGTACCACCCATGTGATAATAAAATATGCTAACTATGTATATATGTACTAATGTATATATGTACTAATGTATATAAGGAGCATGTACTATGTATGTAGAACCCAGTGCTTCTGGTGGGTAATTATGGGTTTAGGGCCTTGTAGAGTTGGATTATGTAATAATATATCTAGTTTTATGCCTATTATATATAAGAGTTGGTCCTTTTTACCACATTTGATACTTGAAACCAAAATAGCACACCACAGCGCCGCTCTCTTGGTTGGACGACTGCATCGTTGTGTACAGCAGCGTGCCAAACATAGTCGGCATCCTCCTTTACCGCCTTCTCCGCCTCCTCGCCCTCTCAGCATGCAGGACTCTTCCTTTCCATCTTGGCCGGTCTCTCCACCGCCCCTCCCTCCAGCGGTTGAGCCACCCGTTCCCTTCACTCCTCCGAGGTTTGGGGTTACCCCGTTCTACCCCCCTGAAACTCTTCCGTCGCCTTTTCTGCGTACACCTGTCGAGCCCGTCCCTTCATTCAGCCAGCCCGACCTGCCGCCTATCCAACCTGCCATGTCCAGCCAGCCCGCTGATGACAAACCGGACTACCTTTGTATGCTTATGGAGTCCCAGCACAACCTGCTCCTCCAAGCACAACAAGATCGCGCGGCTTTGGCCGAACGAATGACTTGGTTCAAGGAAGCCAGCGCGCAACAAATTGCGCAGCTGGAAGAAGCTATTCTCCTCATGTCCACCAAGCAGTTGGAGCCTTCTGATTGCCCTTGCCCTTCCGCTTCGGCCGCCTCTGATCGTATTGATCTGCAGCGTTTCCGCACGGCCAATGGCCCTATCTATCCGGGCCCGTTCCAAGACGCGGAACATTTCCTCAACTGGATTAATGCGACTCAAATCTTCTTCACGGCCAAGGGGGTTTCCCATGACACTGACAAGATCCGTATTGTTGGGAGTTTGATTCGGGAGGTAAACGTTCTTGCCTTTTACTCAAACCGTATCGACTCCTTTCTCCAGCTGTCTTGGGCACGTTTCAAGGCGGAACTTTTTGATTTTGCGCTCCCCCCCTTATGGCGTACCACCCTGCGGGACCAGCTTTGTGATCTTTGCATGCGAGACGGCGACACATTCACCACCTTCAGCACACGTGCACGGACCATCCAGACGCTGGTGAAATTTGATGGCAACGCGGCCGACCTTGGGGATGAGCGCCCCATTACCATTTTGGATTTAGAGCTAGCCGAAAATGTCGCCTATGGCTTGCCCGCGGAACTAAAGGCTCTAGTCAAGAACCACAAGGTTCTCTTAAAACGTCCGTTCCGTTACCTGGAATTTGAATCCCGTGTACAGCTGTTCTTCAAGGGGTTGCCTCGCAAGGCTTCCTCTTCCCGTCGTCCGACGGGTGGTCTCTCTCAGACGTTGTCAACTCCAGTGACTTGGGTTTCTTGCGAGGAAACGGTATGGAGGGTACATTCCTTCCTTGACTCACAGGGGTGTTGCCATCATTGCAAAAAACGCTGTGGCAGCGCTCCTGGCAGCTGTCCCAACTCCCTTAACCGTGCCTTTGTTGAAATTCCGGCTTCTTTTGTCACTCCAACTAAACCGACTGACTATAAGCCTCCAAAGGCGGCGGCTCCTTCTTCTTCCGGGGACGGCAAACCTACCCAAGCTCCGGCAGGCCGTGCTCTGTCCAAAACTTTGGTATCTGCTGTCGCTGACAAGCAAGCCTTCCCAGACTTGGACGCTTCCTCAGTTGCCGCTTTTGCGACTATTGATGAAGAATTGCATTTAGCTCAGGAAGAAGAGTATGTATCTTGGCCTGCCTCAACCCGTCTTATTCTACTGTTTCAGTGTAATGGGGTCAACTTACGAGGTTTGATCAATACTGGCTCAGAGATCAACCTGATCTCTGAACCGGCAACTCAGCGTGCCCAACTCTTATTGCAGCCCCTTGCCCAACCAACGACTGTCCACCTGGCATTAGATGATAAGTCTGCATCCCCCATGCTCCTTCAATATTTTGTCTCCACCAATCTTGTACATCCAGCCTCCTCTTTGTCTTTTCCCAATGTATCCTTACGCGTCGCTCCCAATAAAGGACACTACAACATGATCCTTGGGACGCCTTTCCTTTCCCGTTTCAATCTATCTGTTTCTGTCCCTTCCCACTGCCTCAAATTCAAGGAGTCCGACTGTTCCTTGTTTGATTTTTGTTTTCCTGGTGCAATGGACATTCACCCGGTTTCTATCTCTTCCTTGGCTGCCTCAGGGCCGTATGATGACGTCGTGCAACGTCTGCTACAAGAATTTGCGGATTTATTCCCTGTAGACATCCCTGCATTCTCCGATGATGCTGAGTGGGAAGGCCAATTTGTCGATGGGGCTTTCCCAGAAAAGCTTCAGGACACGGCCTCTCGAGTACGCCATAAGATCATTCTTACCGATCCGGATGCGGTTATTAATGAACGCCAATATCCTTATCCGCAGAAGCATCTGGCTTCTTGGCGCATCCTGCTAGATCAGCATGTTAACGCGGGTTGTCTGCGCCGTTTGCCTAGCCAATATGCTTCTCCAAGCATGATTATTCCAAAAAAGGACGTGTCTGCCCTCCCTCGTTGGGTTTGTGACTATTGGGTTCTCAATTGGTATACGGTAAAGGATTGCTCTCCGCTTCCCAACGTGGATGAGTTATTACGGACTGTGTCGTTGGGTAAGATTTTTTCAATATTAGACCAAACCAATGCCTTTTTTCAGACCCGTATGTGGGAGGCCGACATTCCGCTCACCGCCGTCAAAACGCCGTGGGGTCTTTATGAATGGATCGTCATGCCTATGGGCCTGACAAATGCACCAGCCACGCATCAAGCCCGCCTAGAAGAGGCCTTGGGCGAGCTAGTTAGCAACATTTGTGTTGTTTATTTGGACAATATCGTCATATTCTCGGACAATCCGATCTCCCATGAGCAACATGTCCGTCTTGTCCCGGACCGACTTCGTTGCGCAAATCTTTATTGTAGCCCAAAGAAGACTAAGCTTTTCCAGTCCAGGGTGAAATTTCTCGGCCATTGGATTTCAACAGATGGGATCCGAGCGGACGACAAGAAGATATCCCAAATTCTCACCTGGCCGTCTCCTCACTCCTCCAAAGGGGTCAAAAAATTCTTAGGGACGGTCCAGTGGATGAAGAAGTTTGTTTGGGGACTTCAAAAGTATGTCGGCACTCTTACACCTCTTACTAGTACGAAGCTGGACAAGCGCAATTTCCGTTGGGGCCAGGCTGAAGAGGATGCCTTTAATAACATTAAACGGCTCATGACGACCTTACCATGCTTGAAAAACGTAGACTACGAGTCCAATGACCCCCTCTGGCTCTTTACAGACGCTAGCGGCTCGGGCTTAGGCGCGGCCCTGTTTTAGGGGAAGGATTGGAAGCTGGCGTCCCCCATTGCCTACGAGTCACACCTCATGACCCCCGCCGAGCAAAATTATCCTGTACACAAGCAGGAGCTGTTGGCAGTGGTCCATGCACTCCAGAAATGGAAGATGCTATTACTGGGAATGAAGGTCAATGTTATGTCGGACCACCACTCCTTAATTTATCTGATGAAACAACGGAATTTTTCTCGGCAGCAGGCTCGGTGGATCAAGCTGTTGTCTGACTTTGACTTGAATTTTGAATACGTTCGTGGCAAGGACAGCTCCGTAGCTGACGCACTGTCGCGGCGGGACGCTCCGGACAACGCTCCCGTTACTGCAGACAGTGTCGCTTGCGTTGCGGCCCTTGCCGAGTTCAAGACAGCAATCTTGGAGACGCTTAAGGCCCAAATCGTTGCGGGGTATAATCTTGATCCTTTCTGCATGCACTTCGCTGAGAAACTCTCTTCCCCTCCGCAATGATTGTGTGGTTGTCGACAATCTGATTGTTATTGACAACCGTCTTCTCATTTCAGCTACTGGAAACCTGCGCGCCTGCTTGATGGATGAGGCTCCCCTTTGTTTGGGTCACCTCGGCTATTTGAAAACGGTCACCGAACTGCGCCGCGATTTTTTTTTGGCCCAAAATGGCGCGGGAAGTCCTTCATTTTGTTTCGTTTTGCAAAACTTGCCAGAAAACCAAAGCGCCCACCACTTCTCCGACGGGAAAAATGCTCACTGCCAAATTCCCCCGCCTGCCTCTGACGCACATATCCATGGATTTTGTTGGTCCCCTCAAGGCTTCCAGCCACTACGACATGTTATTGTCGATCACCTGTTGCCTCTCGGGCTTCACCCAAATTCTCCCCGTTTTACAAACCGATACCGCCGAGAAGACGGCCTCTCGGTTTTTCTTGGGTTGGTGTGCTCTTTTTGGGGCCCCAGCCTCATCTATTAGCAATCGGGATAAGACTTGGTCCTCCAAGTTCTGGAACGGCTTACTGTCTTGGTTGTCCACTTGGTTCCATTGCTCATCTGCCTTCCACCCTCAGGCCAACGGACGTAGCGAGCGTACCAACAAGACCATTGGCCAAATCCTACGGACTTTCACGGCCAAGCGGCAGGGAAAATGGCTGGAAGCTCTTCTGGCCGTGGAATTTGCGATTAACTCGGCTGTTAATGCTTCCACCGGCGTCTCCCCACTTGATTTGATTCTTGGGAGAAAAGCCTCTCTTTTCAACAACACCAATCCTTTTGACCCTGATTGCCCCGCTGCCCTCTCTAAATGGCTTGCCATCTGCAAAAAGGCCTGGGCGACCGCCTGGGACAAACTTTGCTCCAGCCGCCTGAAACAGGCAATCCAGCACAACAAGCGGGTAACTCCTTGCCCTCCCCTTGAATCGGGGATGTTAGCGCTCCTGAACCCCGCCAACTGGCGCGCGTCTCGACAGCCAGGTTCGGATAAGCTCAAGGAGAGGTTTTAGGGTCCTTACGCCGTCCTCCGCGTCTTCAACCACAGGCAGAGTGTAGAACTCAATCTACCACCCGGGGATCAGCGCCACCCGTGAAAGGCTTTGTCAGTTGCGAGGGTCACATTGGTGCGGTACATGGAGGCTTACTACAAAAGTAAGTTCCTCCCAATATGCACCGCCTAGTGATGCTCTCTACTTTGTGTGTAAAACATTCCATGGCCACTCTGTGAGCACTCCGCATTCTGCCTCTCTTTCAGACTCCTTTTGGCCGCATCAATTATCCCTGCTCCCTTCTGGATTTGCTCCGCGTCCCCCTTCTGGAGTTCACTCTTGCAACCCCTTCTGGACTTTGTCCCGCAATTTTTCCTTTTCTTTTTCCTTCTTTCCTTTCTTTGTTTCCTAGCCCTTCATTTTTTTAGGGGGGGTGAATGTGAGCCCCCATCTCTTGGGTTTCACACATCAATCACAGCTCTTACATAATCACTTGCTCATCCTATTTAATCCTAGCTTCCCCGCGTCCCACCTAGCTCAGTATAGGCTCACTTCATTCTTCTACTGTGCTAGGTGAGCACCCCCCTTTCTCTTCATCATCCTTTCCTCTTTCTCCTCTCATCATCATGTTGTAAATAGAGAGACTCACTTTTTTCTTCTACTGTGCTAGCAAACTATCCACTCTGTTGGGTTCTAGAAACGGTCTCTCCAAGATACTTGGTATCTTGCTCTAGTCCCCCCTTCCGTTGGTCACAGTGAAGAAGCATTAAGTTCTTCCTTATAAAGCCTGCAAGAACTCCTGTCTGAGGCTTTGAAATACATTGGAAAGTTAGCTTGGTCTCATGATTGATGTTGAAAAAGAAAGAGACCAAGGTTTTCATTACACACCCTGGATGGACGTGAATTTGTTGGCTGGGAATTTTTTGCCTGAGGCGGGGGCTTGTAGTGACTTTCCCACATCTGGCAAGTCACCCTGATTGCTTTGTCAATCCACACAGGATCCCATTTTGCGAGCTTAAAATATTCATCCTTGAATGAAGGATGAAGAACTTTTTGTGACCAGTTAGTATGCGTACGCAATCAAGGCAATCAAATAATGAGACAAGAAACTACCCATTGCAACTTGGTACAACGGCAAACAATCAGTTAATGTGTAGTCATTATTTGTCAGCTGAAGGCCAGCACGGCAGGCGTTCCTCAAGGCGGGGGGGGGGGGGGTAAACGTCTCTCTTGTCAGAAATGGCTGTGGAGAGGTGACTAGTGATTTGATTAATAAAGACAACAATGTCAGAGATCCAAGCACCTCCACAAGTCAAAACTTGCAATGTAATCTTGTAGAACGGCTGGAGGACCTCAATGAGGTCTTGAGCTAAGTCGGTGTCATTGCTGTTTATGTGGTAATCCCGTGGAGTGCCATGTTTTTTATCTTTCTGCCACTCCAGGCTTGAACGTATAGGATATCTAATCAGCGCAGTGGGTTGAGGTTGTGAGTAGAGAAAAAAACTCACATTGTGTCCGAGCAACGCACAATGCTTGTCAATTGTGCAAGAGTTGAATTTCACCTTGTTTGCACATCCTGTTTGATGTTGTGGGGCGTTGAACACTTGTGGTCACAAAAGAGCTTGACAAAGTGAGCCTTGGAATTTGGGGACTTGTTCACACTACAAACATTTGTAATTTTACCCAAAGAAAAAACAACTGTTTGGGTTAGGCAAAATGTTAAATTTTTTCAACAAAATGGCTCAGTAATAAAAATTGAGCAAAACTGAGCATGCTCAGCAAAATCCCCTAAAGTTGCCAGAATGAATAAAAATGATTTCTGCTCAGTTTGTAAAAAAAAAAAAAAAAATGCTGAGCATGCTCAGTATAGCTTATTTTTCACTTCTGACCATTTTTTGTAAAATTGGGTATATGTTTTGCCCATCCCAAGTTCACATTTTCCTTCTGGGTAGAATTGCAAATGTTTTTAGTGTCAGCTTTTGTGAAATAGCTCAAAGCTGAAAGATTAATCAATCTGATCAGTGATTTTTCTTGATCAATTCAAATAAGGGTGGAAGCGTCTTACCTTGGCAAGGCTCTGCTTGCATGAGTGGGATGTATATCAATCACCATCATCCTCATCACTCAGCTCGTTAACATCTTCATCCTTGAGTTCAATTCCATCTTCATTAATGTGTGTTCCAATTGTCTCATCCTGTTGCCTTTCGTCGTCATCTCTAGAATCACTCTCTTCCCTATTGAACCTATTTAGGAATGAGAAACATTGATATAAGAATATGTTCTGTTTGGGATTACTAATCCTATAAAGATACTTACAATTGGATCTGTTCCTCTAGATCATCCAACTCCTCCTGATCTGAATCCTCATTATTGAAGGATTGGTTGGGTTGGTCTGAGGAATCCTTCTTTTTCTTGGAGTTTCCGAAAGGTTGCAACATGACCTGGGCAATCAAATTAAGGATGTGGGCAAAACAACAAACCCATTGTCCTTCTCCTTTAAAGCAAGGCCAGCAATACGCTTTAAGTTTTTTGATCATTGTCTGGTTGTTTGTTGTGTTGTTGGTGACAATTCCAAAAATCTATTGGAAGTCATTTCAAAAGTTAAGAACATGATTCCAATGTTAGAAAGAAGGGGAAAAGCTCACTTTTTCCTTCAGGCCAAATTTCTCAACGATTGCCTGGACGGTTTCAGCGAGATACAAGCCCGTATGATTTCTGTTCAACCGGACAAAGTCGAGTGGCATGGCCTCTAAGTGGAAGCTACCAGAATCCTCTTGAACCAAACGGTAAACAACTGTTCCTAGTATATCAAACCCATTAGGGGACTGCCACGCATCAAGCCCAAGGTACATGGCACCCTTATGGTTCTAAAGAAGGAAAAATAAAAAGGAATGATAAGCATGTTAAAAGACTTGCACATTCCATTGAATGAAAACCTCACCTTAAATGACTCAATGAGTGACTCCTGAACGGCAGTGTATAATTGGGCAATTTTGTTTGAGACGGCCTTTTGTGTAGGTAGATGCTTGGCAACAATTGGATGCATTATTGCTTGATGGGAATCTTCTCCGAGGGCAAAGAATGGGTGTGCTGTTTTGGAGCACCAAATTGCGCACAGCTGAGGCACCTCTCGTGGATTGATGTCACCTGTTCCTGATACTCAAAGGTTGGCCAGCTTGTGGTTTTCTACCAACTTGCGTTCCTGCTTGAGGCAACTCGCAACATGTTTTGAGAGGTTTGTTGGGGATGTATCATAAGTCGGTTGGTGTATTTTGGTACCACATCTAACACCAGGGAAGATTTCATGGCACCCGTCAACGGGTGCCATTGCATAACTCATTACCCTCTCTTGGTTTGAACCGTGTTTGGAGGTATGCACATTCAAACTGCATGTTCAACTGAAATTCAGTTTGAAGTCACCAACAATCTCAAAACAAGTGTTGCTTGATGTGTATGTGATTTTATGTCCAACTCAAGTGGAAAACTTGAAGCATGCAAACCTGAACTGATACCAAAACAACCACAGTTCTGATTTCATCATTCTTTTGAAAATTTACTTTCTTCTTGATTGTTTTATTTCAAAGAAGTATTTTTTTTTTTACTTTTTTGAGGCAAAAAAAACTTGAATATAATTTGGTTTTTTGAATGGAATGAATTCACAATCTTCTGTTTTTGAGGTGCTGCAATTCATTGTAGTTGGTCCCGCATTTTGAAGGAATTTTAAAATCTGAAGAATTGGGTCTTTACCTACCCCCATTTGTACACTTTTTGGCTCAGACCAAACTTTCCAGCAAACAATCATTTGGATTTGCAACAAAGGTGTCCCATTTTAACCATTTTTTGGTCAAAACAGCAAAAAACACCTTTACAACCTTTCACACACCTGTAAATCACTGTGAAATATGAATTTGTACTCTGGTGTACGGGCGTACAGCAGCGTAAAAATTCAAATGTCACAATAATGTAACGAGCGTACACCAAGCACCACAAAAAAAGCAAAAAAGCGACCGATGGGAGTTGGTCTTTGGAAACTATGGCACAACTTTTGACCCAACTTTTTTAAAAAAAAAATTCAACTATTACACATGTTCAATGCACAGTCACTGTGCAAAACGCACAGTGACTGCGCAAAAATGATCTTTGAAAATATTCAAGTCAAAATTTTATTTAAAGGGGATTATTACGGAGGCCAACTACCATCAGGTGTACTTGTCATTTTTTGGAAGAGGGTAAAAATTCAGATGTCTTGGATAAAAATTGTATGATATACTTTTTCTGATGGAAATTCAATTCTTTTTGGTAAACTTAGGACTTCATGAAATCTAAAAACCAGGGGACATATGTAATCATGTATAAAACTTTCAAAATTCAACTTCTAAAGAAAATTAGAGCTCTAAATTTAGCTCCAAATGTACTCGATATGGTTTGAATCCTTTTTATGAATATTTTTTCATCATCTATAAGGTTATAGAAAAGATTTTCTCAAGAGGTTTAGATTGAAAATTATTCAGGCACTGCAAAGAAATAATAAATGATAGTTGATAAAGACTTGTTAATCAGAATGATTCTCCACATGTCAATGAATGGAAATATTGATGTATTAATATTAAAGAAGAATTATTTAAAGATGGACCAATACTGATTGGAGCATTCAAGAACTCAGAAAATCATAAGAGTGACTTGAGTTCAGCTTGGGTTCTATATGATTTGTGGATTCATTCATTATAAAGTTACAATTTTGATCATTTGAATATCAGCTTGCTTTGTGGTTCACTTCAGAAGATGTTGTCCAATTATCTTAACCCACATCAACATCATTTCAGGTTCATAGGGAACTGACACATAGGATCATTGGCCCCGGGTTCCAGTAAAAACACATGGAGTGGCACTGGCATGCCAGTGCCATAAATTCTCCCCTGGTGTAAAATAATTTCAAGATATCTTGGTTAGTACATGGAACTGTATGGCTATTGAATGATGATTAAATGTGGTTGACTTACATTTTACACGGATAGGCTATCATCCTAAGACCGTTCTTGTCCAACTGCTCAGAAAGTTGAGGGGGATTGTAAGAAGCATAGCATGCGCTATGTTGATCTTTGTGGACTTTCTGCGCTTTTCCTGAGAAATGGAGGCAAACAGTTGATCAAACAACATCCAATTTAATCATGATGCAGAAATTACTTACAAAGCTCTTCTTTGTCTGATAGGTCATTCCCCTTCAGCAAGATTTGGGTGCTTCCGGGAGTTTCAAGGTCACAATCAGTAGCCTGCGGTTTGTTTTCAAATTTGTCATCAATGATAACTGTTGCATTATGTTTCTTGCGGGAGGGTCTTTTGGCCGGTGCTGGGGAGCTGGATATTGAGGTTGTTGGAGATGCAACGCCCTTGCGGCGCTTCTGTGGATTTCCCATGCTTGGGTGCGGATTTGATTGGACGGGAGGTGAGTGATGGAGGTGGGTTGGGGTGAGTAACAATGATGGTGGGTTTTTTACATACATATATGTTATTGATTAATGCATATAAATATGATATATATACATACATATATACATAAATAATTATATCTTGGATTTCAACATAGAAGCAGCTGGGAACCCGTCTGTAGGGCGGGTATTTACCTTCAGCAGGTACCCGCCTACTTTTTTCCCCATAATATGGACACCCGCACCCGTACCCGGCACCCGCCAACGGGTACCTGTCATGTGCTTGCAGGTACCCGCCAATGGGTGCCGGGTACCCGCCAACGGGTACCTGAAGCCATCTCTGTTCTGTCTAATGCCATTTTTGACAAGCCCACCAGATGGTTTTCTTAGCAGTGAATTGGAAAGATGTAGTTTGGCATAAAGTTGGGCATGTTCTTTGAATGTTTATATGATGAGAGAGGGTATGCTGTTTAATGAGGAAGCTGGAAAAGAAAGGGTGTTTTAGATAGATGTTGACAAATTTTGTTGGGAAGCAAAAGTAGAATCAATGAAGCATGGAAATTATGGAATACAAAACTGTAATAGAAATCAATTTTGGAGGGATCAAAAAAATTAACATAATGAAAAAGCATCAGCTTCATGTTTCTTCATTTGGGCTGAAATAAGGAGGAGGAGGCGCCAAAACTGGTCTCTCCCCTTCACTATCAAGGATCACCATTAACACAAGCGCGGCAAGGAGAAAGGGGTAGACTGAGTTGAACCTGGTTTCAAGTGGGGTTGCATGGTAGATGCAAAGGATTATGGGTAGGATCAAAGAGGCATCCTCTGTAGTTGTACTGTAGGTAGCAGAACTATGTACACCACGGGCCCACTTTAGCGTCCCCGGGACAATCCTCATCAGATGTCCAGGGGATGCATTGGCCCAGCCACCGTTTACGGCCCAAACCTTGTCCAAAGTCACCTTTTGCAGGGTAGCAAACTGACATCCGGCAGATGCGTCCCAACGGGAGCCATGCTGGACGGTCCATGGGCCGCAAACAAGAACCATGCCACCCATGTACGGTCCTCATCCTAGAGCCTGCTGCCTGAGTTGAGCCCATGTATGCATCCATGGGCTGTCCCAAGCTCCATCCGTGCCACTGGACAGCCAAGCTATTCATGCAGTTGCACCCCAGCAGGACGCAGGCCTGCCTGTTACCCATCCAGATGCTCAATTCTGCTCACATGACAGTTGTTGTAAGCTTGTAGTATATCATTTTACTCCAGGATTTTTGAACTGTGTTGCATCAAGCATTGCAGCAACCCCCAGAAACAAAAAAATTCCTTCTAAGGAGCTGTTTGTGGCCAAGCAAAGCAGCTTAAAAGAAAAGAAGATCTATCTGCTGACAAACAAAAAAAGGTAGAAAGGAGTGGTTTTTCTTCCAAGCAATGCAGCGCCTTAAAAAAACAAAAAGGGGGGGAAATAACCCAAAAACAAGCACTGGCAGATAGATGATAGACCACACGGGCATCAACGGGCTCATGGGCAGGCTGGAATAAGACAGAAGATTAAGCAGTCACAAAGCAGGTTAGTCATTTGATGCAAATATACACCATTCACATCAACAAGCCCAACCATGTGTTCTGGCCAGGTGACCGGCAGGTGAGGAAGGAGATAGAGCGGGATTATTCTCCTCAGTACCCCAGATTAATGTCCCTTGTTGATGGTAGGGAGAGCTCGTACCCAGGTTGAACTATTTGATGCCTATGCTCATGCAGACCATGTCACTTTGCTTAGAAAAAAGCTAGCACTGACCCGGGGAATTGTCATTTGTGATGGAGTGGCTAACGCTTCACGGCTGAGAAACGCAAAGGAGAGGCCCTGGCTGAGGTCAATGTGCCCTTGTCTTGCGACTTGGAGGGGAGGCAACAACAAAGTTGTGGTGAATGTGCTCTTGGGTCTTCTCATTTGTGAGCAATTAGTGCATGATTGACTAGTGGGTGGGGTGAGATGATTTTGATGCTTGTGAGCTCATCTTGGTGGTGTCGGTGGTAGCTTGGGGTTTTTTTTTGATGGAAATGGGTGTGGATGGTGGTAAGCTCCAATGGAGGTGGCTGAGCAAGTTCACCATGGCTCCTGTTTGATATGTACTCACACAGCCTCCTTGGGAGGAAAATGTTGAAATTAATGCAGACTGAACTGAGGAAAGGAGGATTTTTTAGAAGAGGGGCCAAAGAAGTGAGGATCTTATTTGGGACTGGATCACGGAAAAAGAGGGAAAGAACCAATGATTTTTATTCTTGTGTAACTAGGCTGGTTTAAATAAACTAGGTACACGCGGTTAAAATGTGGTTTTGGGAGAAATGAATAAAAAACAAAATTGAACAAAAGCTGAGAGGAATAAACAGATGAGTTCTTGGAAGAAACAATCTAACAGGACAGTCTCATTCTCTTTTAGTCAAGCAGGATTAGTTAATCAAGAAAAAACAAGAGTTAAACCACAAATGATCAGAGGTGTTAATTCTAGTCAATCAGATTTTATAAATCAGCCACATTAGTAAAAAGAAGAAGACATTGCAGAGACATGAGTTGATGACAAGAGCTTATTATTTGCTTCAGGCAACAAAAAACAGGCTACTTAATGGCTATAATCTAGTCTAATGAGAGACAATTCAAGAAAAGGTAAAAGGTGATCTTTAGGGAGGAGTAGGCAAGAAGTGATGAAAACTCAACAGAAAACCATCCTGAAAGACTTTCCCATCCGCTCATCTCATCTTGTCTATTCCTGGACAACGTTCATGACCGTTGTTGGCTCATCACAGAAGGATCACCACTCAACAAGTCAAGGCTCATCTGAAACTTGCAGCCCTTAACTACACCCGGGACGCCTGAAGCATCTGGGGGAGCAAGAATACGTCACAGCTTATTCTATTGTCCTGCCAATGGCATTGTTTCTGGCAAGTCCCCAATACAGCCAGGCAGTGTATCCATGGGACACCTAGGGCCAGACTGTTGTCGGTGGTGGAGCAAGGGGATGCACCAGCTTGTGGCTGTCTGCGAGACACCACCCCGCCATCCAGGACAGCATTTGGACCAGGCTGTCCTGCGGATATAGCCGATTCTGAGATCAGTGCCCGCGGTGTAGAGGCAAGTGATTTAGAAGTGGTGGTTCTGTGCAATTGTGCAATGGGGAGGGATGATTGATGCCACACCAAGACACATACTTTTGTCCTCCATTTTGTAACATGAAGGAGGGTGCCAACCCCCCCCCCCCCCCCCCAAGAGAATCAAACCAATTTTCCATTGCATTTTGGGTTGCCAAATGGAATTTCATGTTCTCAAAGACCCATAAACTAAGGGCCTGTACCAAGGGCATAAATTTTGAAAGATTTCTACTGTTTTTGTCCTGTACACAAAAATTGAAAATAACAGAAGGTATTAATTGTTGAAATCCTTCACTTTTGAGCTCAAGAATACCTTTTGATGATGCTAAGGCTCTACAATAACTAATATGCAAGAACCTGTCACTTGGCCTTGGCTCAAGATTTAAAAAAAAACTTTATGAGCTCAAACTTTATCAACAACTCTGACATTGATTTTCTAACTTCAAGAAAGATTCTATCATTCCTTTTTCTTGGTTTCAGCTTTACAATTTTATGTTTTTTCTTCTTGAATATTATGAAAAATAAAATTTAAATTTCCCTTCTTCTTTTTTTTTTTTTATATCTTAGTACTTCAATGCAAAAACTTTTTTCTCACAAGGATTCATTTACTACACCATGGGGAGGGTTTCTTAAAAATATGCTTGTCCGCTGGACGCTTTTTGGTAAAAGAATCCAACAGAAGCTTTGAGAGCGTCCGCTGGACGCAACCTTAGTGAAGCGCCTGTTGGAAAATGGGAGCCAGAGCGTCCAGTGGGCGCTTTTTGTTGCACGCGCCCGTTGGACGCTCCGTGGAGGCGTCCAGTGGGCACTACCTGACAGAGGTTATACGCTACCATCAAGCGTCCAGTGGGCACCTCTGTCAGGTAGCGCCCATTGGACACCTCCATGGAGCGTCCAACGGGCGCTTCAATATCAAAGCACCCACTGGAAGCTTCCAGAAAGCGTCCAGTGGATGCTTTCCGGGTAGAGGGGCCAGTGGACATGCTGTAGATCTACAATATAGATCTCAGCGGCCAGCAATTATGCAAAGGCATTGTGGCCTTGCTGTTATAATCTGCCATTTCATGGTGGATAGGGTGAAGGCTTTGGGTTCAATCCCTGTACACTACCAGAAAATCTGCTTCAACTGCCACCAGTTGACATGCAGTCACTTTGATTTAACTTGTGTTTTACTTGAATCTTACTCAAAAAAAACTTCAACCCAACTTCAATGCACAGTCACTGTGCATTGTGCACAGTGACTGTGCCAGAAAAGTTGTTTTGGATTAAATTGGAAGTAAAAGGGGAGTAAGGTGGGACTAGCCTGCATGTCTACTAGGGGGGTTCAAAGTTACTCCAGGAGATTTTCCAGGTCCAATTTCCAGGAAATAAAACAACCTGGAATCATCTCCTGCGGACCTGCGCTCCTTCTGCCCAAATGGCTTCAGGAACACAGGTCCAGGTCCCAGGAGATTGGCAGAAACCTGGGCAGATTCATTTTGTCTCAGATCCCCCGGGATCACCAACCCATGGCAATCACACGCATTGTGCAACACTGGTTGTTTCCTTTTTCACAAGAGGATAGCAACAACTGACACCCCGCCAGAACCAACACATCCCTGATACATTCCAACCCATCTGTCCAACCTACTTCTCCTCCTACTCCAAACTGAGAAATCAAGTCATGGCATGAGCAACTGTGACTTATTATTGAGCAACAAAACTTTGCACGGCAAGGGGAGCTTTGCCGCCAAGTTGAACAATTTGCTGACCAAGCTTGGTCACCAAGTTGAACAACTTGGTGGCCAAGCTTGGACAGCAAGTGTTAAACTTGATGGCCAAGCTTGATTGCCAAGCTGAACAGCTTGCTGACCAAGCTTGGCCTCCAAGCTGAACAGCTCGCTGACCAAGCTTGGCCATTGAGTAGAACACTTGGCGGCCAAGCTTGGCCACTGAGTTGAACAACTCGCTGGCCTCAGCTATGCCCTTGGACATTGACTTGTTCAACTCAATGTCCAAGGCCAGAGAGTTGAACAACTCAATGTCCAGGGCCAGCGAGTTGTGCAACTATCGAGTTGAGCAACTTGCTGGCTTTGGACATCGAGTTGAACAACTCGATGTCCAATGCCCTTGGACGTTGAGTTGTTCAACTCAATGTCCGAGGGCAGCAAGTTGAACAACTTGATGACCGAGGGCAGCAAGTTGTTCATGTCCAAGGGCATGGCCAAGGGCAGCGAGTTGTTCATGTCCAAGGGCATGGCCAAGGGCAGCGAGTTGTTAAACTCAATGTTCAAGGGCATGGCCGAGGCCAGCAAGTTGTTTGACTCGGTGGCCAAGCTTGGACGGCAAGTGTTCAACTCAATGGCCAAGCTTGGTCGGCGAGCTGTTCAACTTGGCAGCCAAGCTTGGCCATCAAGTTGAACACTCGCTGGCAAAGCTTGGCCAGTGAGCTGTGTGACTCAATGGCCAAGCATGGCCAGTGAGTTATTCCACTTGATTGCCAAGCTTGGCCAGCTGTGATCTCGAGGTGTAGTTCAAGAGTCCATGTGCAGAGAGAGACAAAATCAATCTCTTTGGCTTGGAAGACAGTGGTTGCAATCAGGTGTTTCTTGAGGAGCATCTGCTCTACCCGGAAAGAGGACAGTCGTGCTTGGCTGTCCTCTTGACACAAAACAAGTCTCAGCTCTCCCCCACAGCTATAGCAACCGACTTAGCTGTTTTCCGTTAGGTTGATATCCTGAGTGTTTGTGTGCGGGACCCCCGATTGGGTGATGCAGAGGATTAAACCAAGTGTTGCTTTCCTGGATGACTTATCCTGGAAGCCTGCAGGAAACCAAGGGGGCTGTGGGGTGTTCAGAGTTAAACTCGCGCAGGTCAGTTTTTTGCGGGGGAAAAATTCCTGCATCCAGGACCTGGAAAAACTCCTGATTTCCTGGGTTCCAACTTTGAAACCCCCTACTGGTGGCAGTTGAAGCAGATTTTCTGGTAGTGGTAGGTTGCGTTTTCTCCAGCTGGAGCCCCTCATCGTTTTGCCTAGTCTATCCAGCTTAGAACCATCCACTGGACACTTCCTGGACGGTTCTGACCGGCTGTCCAAGTTCTCTCCTGTTAGAGGTTGACTGCGGGATGGTTCCCAGGCCACCAAATTCTGGACAACCAATGGCCGTCCAGAATTGCGCCCATTGGACGTCCGCCGGGACCCGTGGTGTACATGTCAAGTGAACATCAGCATGGTTGAAAACAATGTGCAAGTGATTCATTAAAAAAAAAAAGAAAATAGCAACAAAACCAACATAGAAAGAATACAGGGCAAGAAATGGGAAATGGGAGAAAATGAGACAGTTTGAGCCAGTAGACAGGCACCATGACAAATAAATTATCACATGATTAAAAATGAAATCACTGAGTAAAAATGGCCCTTTGTACCTTGGGCATGTCACTACTGATTATTTTATTATTGATTTGTCCTGGTGGGGGGAGGGGAGAAGAGGCATAGGATTGGAATTCAAAATAGTCAATCTGTCAGCTTGCTACTCTTCAGAGACAATCTAACAAAGAGTACATGAAAAGATAAAATCATAATAAATACATTAAAAATTGGAAAATAAATTGTATTACCAAAGTTAGAGACATTATTACATGTGTAGGAATTTCTCTCACTTTGTAATGCATTATGGCTTTGTTATGTATAAATACAAAATAAGAATAAACATTGAAATACCCTGTCAAAATCATGTTTTACACAAAATATTACCATAACTCTTAAACCTTAAATAAAACTTAGAATATTATGGCAGATTCTTAATCTACATGCAAAATAACCTAGGGTATCCCACTCATGGTACCCCCTAATTCTCACTCCTTCACTCCTTTTACCCATTTCCCCCACCTATAGGATTGCACGGCATATATGCGTAACATGTTGGTTGACTATTATGATACCAACTGGGAAATGACCAAAAATGGACGTCATTTTGAGGTGTTGTGTGAAATGGCTGAGTTAGGCCCAAATGGGGTTTAATGTTCCAACCCCGCGCACTGGTTACACAAGTTGGCCCAATTCACTAAAAACCCCGCATGAACTACACAAATACATGTTACTAAGGCAGCATGTATGTAACTAGGTTTCAGGAACCTTGCATCATATATATAAACAAAGTTTCCGCTTTTAAAACCTTAATTACACATGTGTAACACCTGTAGCGTGGCCCAGTCTCAATATTTGTGGCCCTTTTCAGGCGTAACCACTCCTTCAATGCTACTGTTGACTAAACCAAGCCAGTAGTATTGAACCAGGTTGGTCTACATGGTTATTTGGCGTCAACAGACTCATCATAACCTTGTGTATTCACCCATAAGCAGCTGTGGCTTGCCTCTTTGGTCCAAACTAGCGTAACAATGGCCTGGTTTGGTTTGAAATGGGCCACACCTGCAATTGAGGCAAATTACCACGCACACAGTGGCCCAAAATTGATATTTAAAGAGCTTTGTTTTCCCACTTTTGACAATCCCCATCATCTTTTATCATACCAGCATATACCAACGCAATCAACCAGCCTTTACACTAGTTATTAGCCTTGTTATACCTGTTATATTGGATCATCACCTCAACCAACAATTACCACGACAAATCTCCAGCTTTCCAATCAATTCTTGACTACTTTTGACGCCTCAAGATCCCTGCCAAGCTTGAAGAAGACCCCTTTGCGTGGTTTTAGCATTAGTGAGTAAAATTCCCCGTAGCACTTCTTTCTTTGTCATTTCTGGGTGTACTCCTTGTCAAAGGACCAGATAATTAGAGTACCCCTGATATTTCAGGATCTAATTCATAGAGGGCACCGTAAACACCCCTGTAACTCAGGCCCCTCTTTGATAAAAAAGCTTTTGCTTTTTGTTATATTTCTTTCTCTTTTTTTCTACTTTACCCCATTTCACCGTGAGACCCACGCGTGAAACTACCTTTTCATATCTTTGCACCACGTGTAGCTAGAAGAACTTTGTTCTTGGCATCACGTAGGCTGACACAATCACAAAAATATATTCATACATAAGCTAAGAAAACTAGATATAATGATGGTGGTGGCAGAATTTTAGATGGTAGTGGCAAAAATGTAGAATGAATTGAAAGAGTCCAGTCCTCCTGGAAGCCTCCTCATCAAGGTAAGCCATTCAATTGTAGGATGTTGATAAGCTTGTATAGAAGCAAAAGACCAAGAGAGGGGGAGAGAAGATGTAGTTTGGCAATTGAGCATCTGCTCGTAGTGTATGTGTGGTGGGAGGGGAGGAGCAGGGTTCCAATGCCGCAGTTCTATTTGGTGAGGAATTTGGAAGGGAAGGGTTGTACTGTGTAGGATGTGTGTTGAAAAAATGTGTCTGGAAGCACAATGAAGTAGGATGAAGTATGGTAATTTCGGAATGAAACTATGAGAGACATTACTGTAATTGGGGGGTACAAAAAATTATATTAATCACAATGAAAAGAGCTACTCGTGCATGTTTTCCTTTGTGGCTGTAATGTAGGGAGGAGGAGGCCCCAAAAGGTTATTAGTTGCACTCTTGACAGCCCCTTTGGCTTGCAACAGAGAGGATGTACAGGTATGAAAGGCCTATCCTCAATCACCACCATGCTTCTGGCATCTTCTCCAAGTACAGATTGAGTTACGTGAAGCTTGTCTACAGTGTCTTTTGCGGCGCTGGAGGGAGTATCTAGCGTGGTCAACAATTTCATTGAATCCTTCTTCCAGACACGTCCCCCTGACATATTTGTAGTCCCAGTTGTGCTTGTTCCAGCAAGTGTACACATGCCTGATGCTGTGGTCATTGTGATGGGGTTGCAGCCTCACAGGTTCAGCAGGGTTAATCCCAAGGGTTGCCAATACAAGCAGGGCACGGAGCCAGGGTGTAAGAGGTGGATGTCCTCTTCACTGAGCTGTACATAGATATGTGGTTTGGGCAAGGTCAATGACCTTGGAGAGACTTCTAGAACCCAACACGGAAGAATTATATTTCTAGCTAGCTCAGTAAAGGAATGAAGTCAGTCAAAGTCTCTGTATACAACTATGATGATAATGAGGAAACAGGAGAATAGAAAAGAATGATGAGGAAAGGAGGACTTACCTAGCTCAGTAAAGGAATGAAGTCAGTCAAAGTCTCTACTGAGCTAGTAGGGAGCGGGAGAGGCTAAAGTTCTGAACTAAATAGAGAGGCTGCTTATGTAATGTGAGCTTGTGAGACCTCTAATGGAGAGGGTTTTTACACAGGGATAGACTGTGTTGAACATATTTTCAAGTGGTGTTGCGCGGCAGAGGCAATGAGTGGGATCAAGCAGGCAACCTTTGTAGTTGTAGGCAGCGGGAGAGGCAACTGATGCAAAAGTGGTCTAAGTAATTGTGCCACTGGCACAGGGAGGGGTGATTGATGCCACACTTACATAGACACATTTTATCTATCAGATTTTGTGACACCAAGGAGGAAAAATATGGGCACCCTATAAAAAACATTTGCATTTGGCACTCTTTCACCAAGACTTGTGACTTGGACTCGAGCATGCCGGTTAAGCTTTGACTACACCATGGGGCGGGTTTCTCAAAAACCCGCTTGTCCGCTGGACGCTTTTTGGTAAAAGCGTCCAACAGATGTTTTGAGAGCGTCTGCTGGATGCAACCTTGGTGGAGCGCCTGTTGGACAATGGGAACCAGACCGTCCAATGGGCGCTTCTCACACGAAGCGCCCGTTGGACGCTCTGTGGAAGCGTCCAATGGGCACTTCTCACCCAAAGTGCCCACTGGACGCGCCATGGAAGCGTCCAGTGGGCGCAACTTAGGTGGAGCGCCCGTTGGACGCTTCCATGGAGCGTCCAACAGGCGCTTTGTGTGAGAAGCGCCCATTGGACGCTTTTTTTGGAAGCGCCTAATGGTTGCTTCTAACACAAAGCGCCCACTGGACGCTTCCAAAAAGCAATGATGAATCAATAACTGGGGCATTTTTGGGGGAAGTGAGAGTGTGATCTTGACACATCGCATTCCCAGAAAAGTGTTGTTATCCTACACCACATGCAAACAGCAGGCACATATGCATAAGCATCCTCCGGTGACTTTCACCTGTCACATGCGCGCAACCGAGTTTGACGTCGCTTGATGGTCGTTGACCACTTCTTGGACGTCGCGCTTGGTCGCGGCCCGCGTGCCAGCTCATGTCACCAGAGGACACTTTTCAAAAAGCGCCCACCGTTTACATGTGGTGCTAGTGGTGTGTGCTTGTCTGTGCTCCATTTGGTGAAGCGGCTATGAGGTTGCGGGTTCAAGCCTGCCTGCAATTGATCCACCAAAGTTCATTTTGTTTTTGGTGCCTTTTTTCAGCATACCAAAAGCGTCGGCTGGATGCTCTCTGGACAGCTTTTGGTCGTCCCAGAAGCGGCCAGCGGACGCTACCCTTGGACGTTAAGCAAATCCGTCCTGTTAGTGGTCGACCGCGGGACGGTTCCCAGGCCCCCCAATTCTGGACGACCAATGGCCATCCAGAAGTGCGCCCATTGGTCGTCCGCCGGGACCCGTGGTGTACCTGGATCACAGCGGTAGTGGTCAACAGTCAGTAACTCGAACAGAGGATGTGCCGGCAGGTGCCGGCCACTGAGCCAGTGGTGGCGGCCGATCGCCGGCATTGGTGGAGTGACGTCATTCATGAGAAGTCAATCGCCTTTAATTAGCCTTACATAAGCATCCGATCATTCGTGCCCAGTACTATGTACTGTTGCACCACATCCACGATCTTCCACGATCTCATGAAAGGCAGACCCACCGTTAACATATTTAAATATCCATTCTGCGTGGATTGGCGTGGAGCCGGATGGTGCAAGTTCAACGCTAACGCTGGTCAGTTTGTAATGCATGGATGGGGTCCACTCGAGGCGATGTGCTGCGTTGCGTTGTTTGGCCCCCTTTCCAGACGGATGTGTTAAATAGCATTCAAATCATTTTCATGGGCACGTTGACCATCATCCACTCTATCCCTTTCTTCTCTTGACCAGAACAGTGACCACAAACTAGGAGACATTCAGAATGGCTGCACAAGAAGCGCTTTCCAAACTCACCCTCTCCCCTCACTCGAGCTTTACGCCCACCACCAGCGTGCTCATCAACTTACCAGCTGCGAACCGTCACCAAACGGCGAAGCGTACCGGGGATCTTCTCGCCGTGATCACTTCCCTTTCAAACAAACTACTTGGTGATTAGCAAAAGAAGGAAAAACTGTTGACCGGATTTCCTGTCCTTCCTCATTCGCAGGTAAACCACCAGAAGCACCATTGTTTCTTCAACGAAAAAAGATTCCACAAGTGAGTGTTTCATCATGCGCTTGCAGGTTATCTAGACGTAACGGGTGGAACATGAACGAGAGATGATTGACTGGATGTTTGTCTTTCTTTGCGACGCGACTCGAAATAGCCACATTGCGCATCACCTCTTGGCCCTATATTCATTAGGTGCTGATGAGAAGGTTATCCAGGTGCGTTTGAATTAATGATATCTGCGTATTTAATTTAGCCAAAAAAGAAACTGATCAATGTTGTGACGATTATAACAGACCTGCTATGATCGAGAAGCTCCCACTCAAGTCAGTCCTTTCTCGTTTTTGGAGTCGAGAGCATATGCTTATGACGAGGTTTTTTTTCCCCTAACTGCGAACAGAAACCAATCGGAGGCGTAGATAACGAAAAGATCACCACGAAAAACTGGGGGTCGTTTCTTGGCCAAGCAGAGTTGGTCCAGTCCTCAAAACCACATTTCGACGAAATCACAAAAAGTAGACCTCTGATAGTTTCAAATCGGTCTGGTTTTTTTTTTTTTTACAAAGGTATTACAATAACTATCTGCAGTTTTACTTGCAAGAAGTCCAACAGAAAGGCCCCGTTCAAGTCATCCAGGAGCACGTTTTCGGAAGCCCTGAGAATCAAATGTTGGACCGGTAAATCAGCATTCTCTCGTTTTTCTAATGACAGTGAGATCAACACAACATGAAATCACTGGAGCTTCTTTTTTAAAAAATGAGGGGGAAACATTAACCGTATCTTGATTAATGCTTCCTAGATCGTTTTCTGGGGTCCTCCATCCCCGTAAGCTATAGTTGAATTATAATCCAACTAAATATGCACGGAATCTGATCTATGATTCACACCCACTTTACTGAGAGCACAGTCATCCATGTGAGCCATCACTTCAAAACACCCCTGATTTTTTCATCACTCAACCAAATTTATTAACATGGCCTTAAATTTCTTTAGTGGGGATATGGCCTTGAATTTAAGATTGACGGGATCGTGGCCGAAGGTATAGACCTATCCCAGAAATCTCACAAATTTCGAATGTCGAATTACTTAAGCCAACTGGTTCCAACTTCCAACAGGACTGGCCATGACCGCTGTACACAAGGCGAATCTCCAAGGCTTGAAATTATCCGAACTTTTGACTCGACATGAGACTCACGGAGCTACTGATGGTCGTTCCAGTGATATCAACCACAAAGAAAGCATGCCATGTTTTGATTTCCGATGTCCAGAGAAGAATAAGACCTACAAACCCAAGTCTGGTCTATCTGCTTTCCAGGTTCATCTAATCCCTTTGTGTCATATATCTTGCAAGCTGGACGGGATCTGACGAAGTTCTGGCGTGTTTGGTACACATATAAGATTCTTCACAAGATCTCACAAGAGGCTGACCTGGCCCACCCGGCGCTGTTCGGGTCATACAACACCAGCGAGCAGTTTTCTAAAGTAGCCGAACACCCCGCGGTGAGCTCTTGGTTAGCAAAATGGGAAGTAGCTGATGACGCCGATTGGGAAGAAATAGTGGAAAGGACTAAAGAGGTCAGCATTCAAGATTTCTCTTTTTTTAAGTTCTTGTGCTGTTTTCCCTGCAGCCTTTCTAACGCCAAGAAAAACTCTGGTTGCGTATGGTTGAATTAGCTCATCTGGATGGTCGCCGTCATCTATGCCACCACTTACGATGCATCAAAAGAGAAATTTGCCCTCAACTTCTTCCTGTAGGTTGCCTAAGGTTTTGATATTTCACTAAAATTTCTGCCAAAATTGATGGACTTTTTGGGAATGGCGTGGGTGGATGTACAGTATGCATCTAGTGACCTCGTCGCTATTCTTGCCGGCCATCCTGCCCAACATCGCCCCACGCTTCCGTCCCGTGTTGCTCAAGGCCTTTTTCAGAGTGAGTGGTTCGCGTTGAGCTGACCGTAGATACATAACCAGCCGAATGGAATCGGCTGAGTTTTTGTTTTTTTTTTTGCAACCCCGTCTCTCGTTGTGCCTATGTAGACGGCCATTTGCATCTGGGTGGGCCAAGGAAGACTCGAGTTACGGATCTCGGAGTGCATGAAAGAGCCGAGCTCCTTGCAAGTACCGAGTTCTCAGCATCCCACCGAGTCCGAAAACCCATGGTATAAAGTTTTACAGAGTGGGGCAAAGCATCACGACGAGCACACCACCAAGGTATTTTTTATTCCGGGCTGTTTTCTGGGAGAGATATGTATGTGGCACAGAGACTGATGGGTTGGATGATCGCTGCATGCAGGTTATCCGCGCGTTGTCGTACAACGCAAACACGTATGGAGATAGCCAGGTGGGGTACTATTTGTGTGACTTGAAGGGCACCGAGGTGTTAGATTCGACCATCTTTCTGAGGGTCAGTCATGTTCTCCTCCTCTGGACTTGGTCTAAGTTATCTTGTTTGCAATATGGCTCCGCCTGACTGGTTCAATTATGTTGGATACATATATTGGTCTATGTAGGCGTCCATCATGACTCTCAACAAGTTGGACTGGGAAACACAGGGGGATGCGATGGACTGGCGATGGTATTGAACCCACGATCCTTGTAATTTATCTATCCCAAATCGGATTCCCATTCTTCAAGGTGTAATATTTCAAGGGTGTTGCAAACCTGAAAGCGGACCGGACATTCAGAAGATGTTATTTTATATTGGCAAGGAAAACCCCCAAGAGGGACGACTGCCTAGTACTATTTATTGCTGTAGATTCATCCAAAAAGTTGTATTATTATCACTGCTATATGTATGTCAATTAAGTTTGTAGCTCTGTCCAGAGAGTTTGGATACAATCTCTTCTGGTGGTATGATGTGTGCAAATCAACGTCAATACATATTCATCTCAACTGATAAAAGAGAGCTTTGGTCTTTATACGTATGGTGCTTTTGGGCACCCTGCCACACTACAAGAGAATCTGCTTCAACTGCCACCAGCTGACATGCAGTTACTTTGATTTTACTTCTGCTGTTACTTGAATCTTACTCAAATAACACTTCAAAACAACTTCAATGCACAGTCACAGTGCATTGTGCACAGTGACTGTGCAAGAAAAGTTTTTTTTGAATTAACTTGGAAGTAAAAGGGGTAGTAAGATGGGATTAGCCTGCATGTCAACTGGTGGCAGTTGAAGCAGATTTTCTTGTAGTGCCAGGTTATATTTGTGCCAGGTTGACCATGAGGGCGCTGCGCCAAGCGGGACTTGAGAGCATGTGCCCAGATGCGCTTGATCTAGATTCTATGTATGTCCATATCTGACCATGGCAATCTTTTTACCTGATCAAGCTCTTCTTGATGACAAGAAGAGAAAAGATACGCTTGGCGTGACCTTAGAAAGTGAAACCGCGGCGCACGCATCCAGTCTGAGATCCGCTTAGAGATCACATCTTCTCACACTCCCTATAAATACATATTTTCCACATTTGTATGTATGCTATAATATTATGTATCGAATACAATGCCCATCTTTTTTGGTATGTATGTACACATGGTTTCCCGCTCAGTTCGAGGCGGAGTCTTGAAAGGCTGTGCCCCAATATCCTCTGTGCACATGCCAAAAGTGTCCGCTCTGCCAGCTCTGGAGTTACACGGTGTGATAGGCATTTATGTATTTATTTATTATGAAAATCCAATCACCATTCAATTTCAAGGAGGAAAAAAAAAAAACACGGAAGGGGAGTTGCTTGTCATGTCAATAATATAGCGAAAGTCTCGCACTTATGTAGCCAGCCCGGACCACCCAAAGAAAAAAAAAAAAAAGCGAAAATCCTTATTCAGAACCGACAGCGACACGGTACACCGGCCAACTTCAGCCATCCACGGTCGGAAAGCGAAAACTCGGGGCGATATACAGATATTTTGGGAGACGTCGGATTGAATGAAGACGGGGCGTGGTGGAAGATAAGCAACAAGATAGTGATGATGATGATGATGATGATGATGATGAAGTTCATGAAGCAGATTCAGATGCACAAGATCCGGCGGGTGATAGGGCAGCACCATCGGCGGTTCATGGTGCTATTGTGCGTTGTATACGTGGTATGGATCCTTCGAATCATGACGGCGACACGCGGGGAGTCAAGTTTATCGGCGGGGGGCGTGTTCAGCCTACGGTTATGGGAGCGGTTCCCCGGGCGGAGGCATGAGGAGTCCAACGAAGGGGAGGACGATTCGCACTTGGTGCGGTTGGAGTGGAGGCCGATCAGGAGCGGTTGGAGTCGACGACTTCTAGTGGTGAAGCTGACGGTGCTGGACTGGCTGGGACGATGGAATGTTATTAATAGTAGTTATACTAGTAGTGGGGGCCAGTTTTTGGGGTACCCGGCTGTATCCCAGATAGGGCCGAAGCCGAAACGGGAGTGGATCCGGCGGCTGCAGTACATTCAGTCAGGATCCCCACACCACCGGCTGATCATCACGGATGAGGTGAGGAGGAGTCTGTTGGATATCCCCGTCGCAAGGCTCGAGAAGGACGGCCTGGTGTCTTACCCCTCCCACATCAACTCCACCGGCCCCGCCAGCGGCATCTGTAGCTGGGAACGCTCCGGCTGTCTTCGCTCCCCCGAGCACGGCTATGTCCAGGACCTTGACGTACTGCACTCTGACCCGTTCTCCTGGGTTGTTAACTTCGATGACGGGTGAGTCAGTCTCTTCCTCAGCTGCGCTCCCCCTTTCTCTGTTGTTGGCGTTGCTGATGATCATGCATGCATTTATATAAATAAAAATATATATATATATACCTCTTCTCTTCGTGCACACTGCTGCTGCTCAACAAAAAGGCCCCTTCCGCCCTCAGAATCCCTGTACCATGTGCTGGACCAGTTCAACCTAACGGCCACTCACTTTTGGGTTCGTGTTCCTCCCGCTCTGTCAAGTTTGGGATGCATGTCCCTCCCTATAAATGCTGACTCTCTGTGTGCGACTCATTATGTACATACATAGATCGGAGGGAATGTGTTGAAGCACTGGAGGCTGGCTTTAGTGGCGGACCGACGGGGGGACCACTTAGCGGTGCACACATGGTACGTTGAGGTACTGTTTTGTTGAGGAGAAGTGGTGCACACCCAGTACCGGGTCCGGGGGGGGGGCTGATGGGAAGAATCTCACAGGTCACACTCGCATCTGACCAGCCTCACGAACCAGCAGATCCTGGGTGAGCTGGGATGGACCATGCAAATCATCGCCGACCTCACCGGCAAGGTCCCCCGCTTCTTCCGCCCGCCCTACGGTAACATCGACAACCGGGTGCGCGCCATTGCCAAGGTACATCCCTAGATTATATATATTATTGCTCCTGCTCCAGCTCCTGCTCCTGCTCCAGATATGATTTGAGCCTTGTACATAAATGGGAGTGGGATGGAGAGAGAGAGAGAGAAGTGAAGACGGGGTGCTGATGATGTGGCTCTGGGATGTGTGTGGCTCTCTCTCTCTCCCACTCAGCATGTGTTTGGACTGGAGACGGTACTGTGGAACTTTGACACGGTGGACTGGGCGCTGAACCAGACGTATGCGACGGGGGACCAGGTGGATGCGGCGGAGAGTGCGGGAGGGGCGGGGGTTCTGTCGGTGGAGACGGCGGTGGAGGGGCTCCGGGAGTATATCAAGCAGAGCTCGTTTGCGCAGAGGGGTGCGCTGGTGCTGGAGCATGAGCTCTCGGATGAGGCAGTCGAAGTGTTCCGCCGATCCTGCCAACTGGTGCTCGGTCATGGTGCCAGCACTAGTACCAGTGGAGGAGATTCGCACCCGTTCTTCCGCACGGTGGGCCCACTGCCCGCATGTCTGAAGGAAGGAGAAGCGGATTGGTACAACAACAACAACAACAACAACAACAACAACCAGTTGTAATAAAATAAAATAATATATTTATTATACTACATACATATTTGTTTCTCTGAATCTCAGTCCTATTATACATAGAAGTGACTGTCCTTGATTAGCAATGAACCCAATTCGCCGCAGACGACAATCCAGCGTACTGCTTAGCAACTCGGAACAGCAGCCAACTCACACCCAGAACCAGAACCAGAACCAGCATCCCTCAGCCGATAGCATGTCGTCCCCGCGCAGCAGCCAGTCGTACAACCTCCGCAGTCTACTCGCCGCTAAGTTGCCCGCACTCATCAGCCTCGCCATCGGGATCGTCGTCGGTCTGCTCTTCGCACTCATCCTCTCCGCCACCAGCAACAATTCCACCCTCAGCAGCGTGGGTTGCCCATTCCATCTATCTCTCCATCAGCAGCTCACATTCATTCATTCATTCATTCATTCATTCATTCATTCATCCTCTCTCTCACAGAAGCAGGCCCAGTGGAGGGGCGGAGCCAACCTGCCCACCTGGACCCACTCGCGAACCGCCGCCACTAAGTTCTCCGTCCCCATCCCTACACTCGACCAGCGCTTCCGCGTCTTCAACCTACTGTCCACCCTCACAGGCTACCACACCCAAACGTGCACCAAGTCCTCACAGAATGCATACAAGCGACAGGTCTACGAGCGATACGAACCACTGCTCGGCTACGACCCTACCCGCTCCAAAACTCACCATGGCCCCGTCCATCTCCTCAAACATATCGTCCCCGGGTTCAACGACCCCGATCAGAACTTCAATGGTATCCTCGACTTCAAGGGCCACCACTCTTCCCTCAACATGAACAACCGTCGCTCCTCCTCTCAACAGGAATATACGACCACTACCTCGAAAGATGGGACGACGACGACGACGACGACCAAGGAGCAACAATATACTAGAGCCCCACAGCGGAAAGCCACGGGGCATAAATACTTCTTTGCGATCAACCTGTACAACTCGTTTGATGTGATACCGGACCTGTTCTCGACGATGCTGAAAGTATCCGCGATCCTGGGGTTCCAGAACGTGTTTGTGTCGGTGTATGAGAACGGGTCGTCGGACCAGACCAAGGCGCTGCTCCGCCTCTTTGACGGCCTCAGCCGATCCGTCGGTATCCGCGTCGTCATCCGTACCTCCCTCCGTACCCGTGGTGCTTTCCACCACCGTATCGAGTACCTCGCTGAGGTCAGAAACGCCGCCCTCGCGCCCCTCCAGGAACTCCGTGACTCCGAAGGCGAGCTGTTCGACACGGTCATCTTCATGAAGTGCGCTCTCTTTTCTTTTACACACTTTCGTCTTTTTTTTGGTGCCACCACTTATATAATCTCCTCCTCCTCTTTTTTGTAGTGATGTCTTGCCTTGCACCGATGATCTCCTCGAGCTCATCTGGCAGAGCCGTAGGCAGAACGCAGGGATCACGTGTGGAGCCGACTACATATTCCACGAAGAGATTGCGCAGCCGGTGTTCTACGACAGTCAGTGCCTTCCTTTTTTTTTAAAAAAAAAACACACACACACGCACACGAGTCCATAAATAAATAAGTGACGGCGAATTGAATTCATTAGACTGGGTGGCGCGAGACATCAACGGGACGGCGCTTGAGAATGCGCCGTTTGAGTCGATATTCCGGGACCCGCCTTCGCAGCATGCGTTTGAGCGACACCTACCGATCCAGGTGCAATCGTGTTGGAATGGGATCGCGATCCTGGACCCGGCGCCGCTCTATGCCCATCCCCGCGTCCGCTTCCGCATGGCCCGCTTGGCCGAGGGCGAGTGCAGCGCCTCGGAGTGCTCGCTTATCTGCAACGATTACTGGAACGCCGGGTACGGCAGAATCGTCATGGTCCCCCGCGTCAAACTCGCCTACGATAACGTGCGCTCTCTCTCTTTCCATACACTTCCTTCTTAGTGGTGACTGATGCTGTTTTTTTTTTCATTGGGGATGATGATGATTGTGTCTGCAGAGGGTCTGGCAAATCATCCATCCCGAGCGCAAGAACTTGACGGTGATCCGGGGGTACACGCGGCTCGGTGGGACGCCGGATGATCCGACGGCGGACCCACAAGACCGGGCATGGTTTGGGCCACACGACCGGCTGTTCCGGCTAGAGGAGAGCGAAGAGATCGCGATGAAGCCTGAGCCTGCTTACGGTACTTCTCCCTATTCCTTTTTTTTTCTTTTGAAGATGTGTTGGTTTACTTGAGACTCGTTTTTTTTTTTTGTGGACGGGCAGTGTGGTGTTGGGGCTGGGACGGCGCTGGCGACCTCGACGGCCCCGACGTCGACCCCATCTGGGAACCCACCAAGAACCTCACCATGGACCCACGACTGGTCCGCCACGATCGCGGCTTCGATCTTTAATGAACCTCTCGCGTGTCTCTTCTGGAGGACACCGAACAAAAAAAAATCCCACATGCTTTTTTTTTTCTCTGTTTAGTTAGCGTGTGTGTGTGTGTGTATGTGCCTGGTTGCGTGTAGGTTTCTGTTGTGTTTTTGGCGCTTTCACGTTTGGTTTTTCATCTCATAATTAGTCATTTTTTAGAAGTTGTTCTCATTGACAGAAGTGTGTATATATGCCACATGTACCACAAAAGCGTCTCCAGACAAATATTATGTATAGAGTCTGCTGTGTCCCTTTGTTCAGTTGTTTGTTTTATACATCTCTCTTCCTTTTTTAACACATTTATACATAGATTGCATTGTTGCTTTCCGTTGCTGTTGATAGTTGCTTGTGTGTGATCCAGCTTGGTTGTGTGTCTGTATAACTGGGTGGTAGTACATTAACCCAGATTTTCTCAAAAGAGAGCGTGATCAAGGACGTGGCTCTTGCAGTTTGGGCGCGGTGATCAGTACATAGTGTATGTACTCTGGGGGTGCATCATGAAGCGTTCAGGAGCGCACATCTATCTCGTGCGGTTCTGCAAGCTCTCATCTCACACACCTACCAAGTCTCATCAAGGGGGTGATCTAGTGATGTATACAAGGCTTGGAGAATGTATGGAGATGGCATATAATGGGGTTTGGAAAGCTCTAGTTGGTTTGTCACCAAAATAAAAATGCACTCTAGTGAACCCTTGTCTGGACATTCTAGAAAAAAGGGCAATGGTCACTTGGGGGGTCATATATAATCTCAAGTGACACGGTCAAGCTCATTTCAGCAAAAATATCTGGGGTCATCTATTTATCCAGTGCAGCACTTGTATGTACATATGTGCAATGATGACCAGCAATTATATATAAGTTTCTGTCATGCCACCCACTTGAGAATGAACTTACTGTTGGCTACGTGATTAATTTTTGATTCAAGATACCTTCAACTGGTACAACTATCATCCGCTTGTGAATGAAGGATGATGAGCCAATTGGGGATATTTGTTATAGATTAGTACATATCTCCTCCTTTTTTTTTCCATGCACATCACACCGCTGTTTTTCCTCACGCGGAGAAATTTTCTCTGCACCAATTAAGAAAGGGTGGGAAGCAGTTTCCTCTATGTAGTGCGCACACATGCAACATATAACCACTGCAAGTTGTTTTTTTTTTTTTTTTGGCAATCAGCAAATATGTAGATCATGTGGAACCAGTTTCCTCTGTATTTCTATGCGCAACAACACTGTGGGAGCCAAGTTTCTCTGCAAAATACTGGCCCAAGAATTTCCCTCTTGGGGGGAATGTGTGCACGTATAAGTTTCCACTGTGGGAATCCTGTGGTGAGCTATTTTCCTCTTGGGAAAAACGGTGGCAAGCAGTGTTCCCCAAACTGTGGCCAGAAGTTCTCCCTTGGGTGGGGAAAATTGTGGCAAGCAGTTTTCCCATGGGGAAAACTGTGGAAAGAAGTTTTCCCATGGGGAAAACTGTGGAAAGCAGTTTTCCCATGGGGAAAACTGTGGAAAGCAGTTTTCCCATGGGGAAAACTGTGGAAAGCAGTTTTCCCATGGGGAAAACTGTGGAAAGCAGTTTTCCCATGGGGAAAACTGTGGAAAGCAGTTTTCCCATGGGGAAAACTGTGGAAAGCAGTTTTCCCACGGGGAAAACTGTGGAAAGCAGTTTTCCCATGGGGAAAACTGTGGAAAGCAGTTTTCCCATGGGGAAAACTGTGGAAAGCAGTTTTCCCATGGGGAAAACTGTGGAAAGCAGTTTTCCCATGGGGAAAACTGTGGAAAGCAGTTTTCCCATGGGGAAAACTGTGGAAAGCAGTTTTCCCATGGGGAAAACTGTGGAAAGCAGTTTTCCCATGGGGAAAACTGTGGAAAGCAGTTTTCCCATGGGGAAAACTGTGGAAAGGAGTTTTCCCATGGGGAAAACTGTGGAAAGGAGTTTTCCCATGGGGAAAACAGTGGAAAGCAGTTTTCTCTTGGGGAAAACTGTGGAAAGCAGTTTTCCCATGGGGAAAACTGTGGAAAGCAGTTTTCCCATGGGGAAAACTGTGGAAAGCAGTTTTCCCATGGGGAAAACTGTGGAAAGCAGTTTTCCCATGGGGAAAACTGTGGAAAGCAGTTTTCCCATGGGGAAAACTGTGGAAAGCAGTTTTCCCATGGGGAAAACTGTGGCAAGCAGTTTTCCCATGGGGAAAACTGTGGAAAGAAGTTTTCCCATGGGGAAAACTGTGGAAAGAAGTTTTCCCATGGGGAAAACTGTGGAAAGAAGTTTTCCCATGGGGAAAACTGTGGAAAGCAGTTTTCCCATGGGGAAAACTGTGGAAAGAAGTTTTCCCATGGGGAAAACTGTGGAAAGAAGTTTTCCCATGGGGAAAACTGTGGAAAGAAGTTTTCCCATGGGGAAAACTGTGGAAAGCAGTTTTCCCATGGGGAAAACTGTGGCAAGCAGTTTTCCCATGGGGAAAACTGTGGAAAGCAGTTTTCCCATGGGGAAAACTGTGGAAAGCAGTTTTCCCATGGGGAAAACTGTGGAAAGCAGTTTTCCCATGAGGAAAACAGTGGAAAGCAGTTTTCCCATGGGGAAAACTGTGGAAAGCAGTTTTCCCATGGGGAAAACTGTGGAAAGCAGTTTTCCCATGAGGAAAACAGTGGAAAGCAGTTTTCCCATGGGGAAAACTGTGGAAAGCAGTTTTCCCATGGGGAAAACTGTGGAAAGAAGTTTTCCCATGGGGAAAACTGTGGAAAGCAGTTTTCCCATGGGGAAAACTGTGGAAAGAAGTTTTCCCATGGGGAAAACTGTGGAAAGAAGTTTTCCCATGGGGAAAACTGTGGAAAGAAGTTTTCCCATGGGGAAAACTGTGGAAAGAAGTTTTCCCATGGGGAAAACTGTGGAAAGCAGTTTTCCCATGGGGAAAACTGTGGAAAGCAGTTTTCCCATGGGGAAAACTGTGGAAAGAAGTTTTCCCATGGGGAAAACTGTGGAAAGAAGTTCCCCCCTGGGGAAAACTGTGGAAAGCAGTTTTCCCATGGGGAAAACTGTGGAAAGAAGTTTTCCCATGGGGAAAACTGTGGAAAGAAGTTTTCCCATGGGGAAAACTGTGGAAAGAAGTTTTCCCATGGGGAAAACTGTGGAAAGCAGTTTTCCCATGGGGAAAACTGTGGAAAGAAGTTTTCCCATGGGGAAAACTGTGGAAAGAAGTTTTCCCATGGGGAAAACTGTGGAAAGAAGTTTTCCCATGGGGAAAACTGTGGAAAGAAGTTTTCCCATGGGGAAAACTGTGGAAAGCAGTTTTCCCATGGGGAAAACTGTGGAAAGAAGTTTTCCCATGGGGAAAACTGTGGAAAGAAGTTTTCCCATGGGGAAAACTGTGGAAAGAAGTTTTCCCATGGGGAAAACTGTGGAAAGCAGTTTTCCCATGGGGAAAACTGTGGAAAGAAGTTTTCCCATGGGGAAAACTGTGGAAAGAAGTTTTCCCATGGGGAAAACTGTGGAAAGAAGTTCCCCCCTGGGGAAAACTGTGGAAAGCAGTTTTCCCATGGGGAAAACTGTGGAAAGAAGTTTTCCCATGGGGAAAACTGTGGAAAGAAGTTTTCCCATGGGGAAAACTGTGGAAAGCAGTTTTCCCATGGGGAAAACTGTGGCAAGCAGTTTTCCCATGGGGAAAACTGTGGAAAGAAGTTTTCCCATGGGGAAAACTGTGGAAAGCAGTTTTCCCATGGGGAAAACTGTGGAAAGCAGTTTTCCCATGGGGAAAACTGTGGAAAGAAGTTTTCCCATGGGGAAAACTGTGGAAAGAAGTTTTCCCATGGGGAAAACTGTGGAAAGAAGTTCCCCCCTGGGGAAAACTGTGGAAAGCAGTTTTCCCATGGGGAAAACTGTGGAAAGAAGTTTTCCCATGGGGAAAACTGTGGAAAGCAGTTTTCCCATGGGGAAAACTGTGGAAAGAAGTTTTCCCATGGGGAAAACTGTGGAAAGAAGTTTTCCCATGGGGAAAACTGTGGAAAGCAGTTTTCCCATGGGGAAAACTGTGGAAAGCAGTTTTCCCACGGGGAAAACTGTGGAAAGCAGTTTTCCCATGGGGAAAACTGTGGAAAGCAGTTTTCCCATGGGGAAAACTGTGGAAAGCAGTTTTCCCATGGGGAAAACTGTGGAAAGCAGTTTTCCCATGGGGAAAACTGTGGAAAGAAGTTTTCCCATGGGGAAAACTGTGGAAAGCAGTTTTCCCATGGGGAAAACTGTGGAAAGCAGTTTTCCCATGGGGAAAACTGTGGAAAGGAGTTTTCCCATGGGGAAAACAGTGGAAAGCAGTTTTCTCTTGGGGAAAACTGTGGAAAGCAGTTTTTCCTGGCACAGATAACTGTGGCAAAAAGTTTTCCCTGGCACAAAAAACTGAGGGCAGCTTTTTTTCTCTGCAGAAGATTGTGTCAAGTGGAAGGACTTTTTAGTTCTCCGTCTCTAGGGTGGACACCTCTTCAGAACACTGCTGCAATCAGCTTTCTGGGCAGGGGAGGAATCACCTCTGCAGAAAACTGCTGCAATCAGTTCTCTGAGCAGGGAACACCTCTTCAGCATTTGTTTGTCTGAGGAGGACTACTGCTATATTGTATACATAAACTTGTGAAAGCAGCTGTTGGAGGCTTTTCTATTTCATGGTTGGTGTGACTTATGAGACTGTTATGATTGATTTATATAAGTAATACTTCACATCCCCCAAAGTTTACTTATCAGCTTTGAGCGGATAATTGGTCTTGAGTTGAGTGTAAAGACAATGCATACATGACATGTATCAACATCAAGAAGAATTGAAGTGGTAAGAAGAGGGAAATTATAGAATGTTGTCTCCATGTAATGCTATGGATCTATGGGGTTATTTGTGGCTTTTGGAAGGTTTCTTGGAGAATCTGATTTCACACTGGGAACCCCCCCCCCCCCCAACACTGTTTATTTTTGAGCTCTGGAAACTTGTGAAATGTGGAGATTCTTTTACATGGTACATAAATTTCTTTGGATAAATCATGTAGATAGAGTTCTCTTTCAAGCTGGATTCTTGAAGTTTCTGTTCTCCAAGCTAGCTCAGTTGAATGAAGAGGACAGGGTTCTGTGTGTGTTTGATGGTGATATAGAAGGAGAATGAGACAGAAAAGGAAGAACAGAAGGAAGGAACAATGTATAAGAAAATGAAGAGAGAATATTCAAGACATGATGATGAAGGGATGGTTTACCTTACTCAGCAGAATATTGCAGAGGTCAGGATTTTCTCCTGAAGTAGGGAAATCAATTACAATGGCTGAATAATGAAGTGTGCTTGTCAAGTCATCTTTGTCATTCCCTGGTGCACCAGTCAAACAAAAGTGGCTTGAGATGGGAGCCTCATCTGGTATCTTTTTTGTCGTGAAATGGAGCACCAAAAAATTTCTGCCTATATATGCGCATGCCTGGTGGAAATGAGGTTTCATCCTGGAGTTTAAGCGCCACTGATGGAGGTGCTCTTACAGCTCGGATCTCGGCGATCAGCTGTTGGCCGTCAACGCGGGATCGCTGCTCAGCCTTTGTACTGGCTTCTTGACTGACGAAAGTCGACGCAGTACATAGCATCGTTTGCCAGGAGCCCCTGGTTCCCTCTTCATAGTTACCAGCAGTTTTTAATTCGGTGCGTTTGTCTCCGCTTTGCAATTAACTTGACGCAGATTTTGCTATACATGGTCTGAAGGTCTCTCTCGACCCTACAAGTTGAGAGAGATTCGATGACTGCCGAGCAAGCCCAGGTTTGCTCAGGTCGGCCCAGATATTATATGTACCCTTCGCCGTCACCTGGTTTGTCTTGATGTATGATTCATGCACAGCACCAGTTTGGATGAAAGGGTGTGTTATATGACGATCAGAGATGACGAGTGAGCAAAGGCAACCCTGATGAGCCGATGATTTGCGATCTGCAAACATACTTTACATGTCTGGTCACCACACCTTTTAACAAACGTCCGGTCGCAGAACACTTTTCCTGTCTCTCCATGACTTCATCGCTCAAACACATCACGCAATCTTGGGCGTGTTATAACGGTGGACGCCCTTGGACGCCCCGGTGGCCAGGCGGCAGCAGCAGGCTGCATATGTGTACCTGGGCCGGTAGACCGTCAGCCCCGATCTACGGCCGCTGCCCATTCCCTTTTTTTTGAGATGCTCCATTCGGGGAACTTGCAGACCATGCACTGCAAATCCTGACGGTCATCCAGCTCTTCACCAACGTTCACATCTCTTTTTTTTTTTTTTTTTTTTTTAAAAAAAAAAAAGACAACCAAAAGCAAAAGCCGCGTGATGTTATTTGTGCAGCCATATCTGTTTAACCGGCCTGATGGAACATCATGAACAACGACTTCAAGGTTCACTAAAATCTACATCAAAGTACCCAAAACTTTCCTATCTGATAACCGTCGTTGATCCCAATTGCTCACTCACTCACCACCTTGAAAAAAAAAGAAGAAGAAGAAAAAAAAAGGGTTAGATATTATTTACATATTGTACAGGTCTGCTGTCCCCACATGATCTCTGGTCGTCACCTCACGGCTCACACCAGAGAGTCCGGACGAAGCACCGGCCCCTGGTTTTCAGGGAAATTGGGTAGCTTATAAAAACCTCCAGCTTTCGCTTCTGTTCCAGCTTCTTCCCCCATCCAACCATTCCATCCATCGTCTTCCTTCAGAGAAATTGCCCCCTTCAGCGCTCCATGATCAATGATATCCCATTATTTACTCTGAGGTTCCAATTCCAATATTTGTTTGTTTGAATTCTGTTTCTCTCGTCTTTGGCTCTCGACACGACCAGAGTTCATTCCCAACGTTTACATAGCTCTTCGCGAAGGGACAAACTTTACTGTGCCTTCTTCCAAGTCAACACCATCCTCAGGGTTAGTCTCAATTTCCCTCCACCCATCTCCGGCTCCCCCCTCCGAGTCCCAAGTTCCCTTTCCCTTCTCCTCCCACTCAGATCCTCAGATCGCAACATTCCCTATAGCCGCGTGTGTGTGTGACGTCACTTGGTCGCATGTGACTGCCAACTGGGTTATACTTGCAGCTTGATGATTTCATTAAAAAAGGCAAGCTGATCCCGATACCCACAATGTTGATCCTCTTCCTTTCTGTATGTACTCTTATTAACGTTATGGATATCCTTCCATCTTACCCTGTGTTACTGCACCATTTTGCGTGGTGCTGTTATTATATGTGTTGGTATACATCTGTTATACCGCGGCTCCGATACTCTCGATCTGAACTGCGATGATGAACTCTCTGATCAAATACAAGGGTTGACGATTGTTGGGTTGAGTGGGTGTAGTTCAAAGCTGCTGTTGTTGTACATTTTGTATTTCTTCTGCTCGAGCAGGAAGAGGCTATGGCTATGGGATGCCATGCGCTTGCGTTGTTTCCCGGGATCTTACTCCTGCCACTTGCTGTCTTGACTCTTATTTTCAATTCATCCCGATCCACAACTTGATCATTCATCCCCCTCTCGCTTGATTACATAACCCCGACTAACGGAGCTGATTGAAGTTGGCGCTTTCCGTTTCACTCCCATCATCTCGCTTCCTGCTCTAGTTTGACGTTTTCCAGTCTCACAGCGTGAAGTGCCCCGGTTCTCGTCTCATCCCGTCTCGCCGTACCGTGACGGTGCGCTGGTATATTACCACCTCGGCCGACCGCACGGATTCGTTGTGTTGTAATATCCATCCAACTCGAAAATAATAGGTAATGTCATCTGATCTTCCGTTTCCTGGACTGCTTCTCTTACTTTCTCTTCTTCAATGGGTTAATACGTATACCTTCTTCCGCCGAGTTCACTGGCCGGTACATGTCATTCATCCCTTACTCCCATATATGCATTCTTGGAGCACTCCCACCTCAACCAGCTACTTCTTAATAGAATTTCAACGGAAACGTGTTGAGAATGGAGTGAACTAAACCTTTCGGACGATGTGCTGCTCTGCGGCGCCCATAATGCGGCAAGCCGAATGTCTCAGGTTTCGTTTGACAACTGATCTTGAGTTATATCGTGTATGCTGGATATTGTGATGAGGTGTAACAACACCCGCGTCGATCAGATCCAGAGTTTCCATCCATCCACATCCGACTCAAGCCGATTCTCGGGTCGCTGCGGTCGGATACTGTCGCGTCCGTGCTGGCTCGTGACCGTCTGCTCAATATATCGGTCATGATACACACACACACCAACACCAACACCAATACCAACACCCTTTTCTTATGACATCTCCCACACACAAACACATGATGGTTTCCTATCGTTTCGATGTGTGAAGACTCTTTTTTAGTCGTATACAGCATCGTATGTATGGTGTGGACTATGATGGAGTTGGTGTGGACAGAATCACAAACACCGATGTGCATTCCTCTGCCCAAACCCAACTGGTTCGCAAAACAAACCCAATGGGCTCTCCAATCCACTCGACTCGATCGTCGAGAAGCTTGTATGCAGAGCTGGTGCGTATGTATGTATAAAAAAAAGTCACCACCACTCTGCAGAGAAGAACGTCAAGGCTTCAGAGACAAACAAATAAACGAATATGTAAAGGTTTCAATGGGCTGCTGCTGCTGCTGAGACGGGTCCCAAGTTGCAACTCTGATACAACATGTTGAAGTGATGCACACAGCAAGCGTTTCATGCCGTACCAGCGCCTGTACAACGCCCTTTTAATGGATTCGCGTCAAACAGCCGATCGGAACGCCCGGCAGCAGCGGTTATATCACCAGGCGCTGTTATAACAGACTCCCCACCCACCCACCCACGCTGTTTCTTCCCCTCCCCATTTTTTTTTTTTTCATCCTGCCACACCGCGCGCCCGCACCGTGTGTGTGAGTCTCGGCACCGAGGCTAGCTCACTGCCGATTTCCTTGCCAGCTCTTGCAAACCCTTCGCGCAGCCCGTGAATAATAGTAATATAATAAAATAATATTTAGTAATAGATTCGTTTTAAACAGTTTCAGTAATCCAACGCTCGAGTCAACAGCAGCAGTTCCTATCAATCCACGCCCATCTCAGCACAAACCCACCATTAAGCAGGCGTGACAATAACTGTCTTCCCCCATCTTGACCCGATTCCTTACCAAAAATTTATATCATATCCAATTTGAAATATCATATATTCATATATATCTCAATCTTATTTTTACCTTTATCGCACTTGTAGAGACTTCTCAACCGACACACTCCAGCTCGTCATGGTCAAGGTGGGGATATAGGGGAACTTGATATCATCAACAATCTTCCAAAGGTTCTTTATCTCATCTGCTCCACAATCTGCCATCACTCAACCACTCCGGCGTCATGCATCAGCAATCCTCCGACTTCAGCAGCAGCAGCAGCACCACCAACAACAACCACAACCACAACCACAACCACAACAATAGCACCAGCAGCAACCACACCAGCAATCACAACAACCACACCAACCAGTCTCATTCGCCTCTCAGCCATCTCAATTCTCCCTCTGACCCCTCCTCCGATCTAGCCAACTGGCGTAGTGGGTTCGGAAACGGTAGATTCACGGTCGACAGCGGAGGTGGCGCTGTACCTCTCGATGTTGGTGGTACTTCTGGCCACAGTCAACCACTCAACCACAATCCACTACCCGGGAATGACCTCTTCCCCTTGAGCTTGCTCGTTGGATCGTCCAAGCATCATGAACCTGCGCCACAGGACTTCCACCCCACCTCCTCCTCCTACCAATCCCTGCTCACACACCAAATCGCCAACTGTTCCCCCTTCTCACCCTCCTCACCCTACTCGCCTTGGTCCCCCTCGGTACCCGCAGACGAAACGCCATTGCATGATTATCGCTGTTCTACTAGTCTCCCTAATACCCGTGATCCCTTTGCCGCTCACCTGTGGCAGCTCTACGGCCCGCGCGATGAAAGAACACCTACCAATGATACTCTTGAGAATTTGGTCCCCCGACTCACCGAGCTGGGCTTGGACGTAAATCAAATCCGACAAACGTTGAATTCTCATGATTGGAAAGACGGTGGGATTCCAAGCCACTTCAGTGCTTCAACTTGCTCGCCGGACACATTAGGCCCGACCACGAGCACCTCGGAGCTGACCAACCACCGGAACGACGGATCCCCAGAGACCTCGCAAAGACCATCAAATAAGCCCTCTCAAGCCTGCATGAGAAGCACTCCTCAACCTTCCCGCCTGTCCAAGATTGAAGAGAACGGAGAAGAGCATACTGGGAAATTCGATTTACTCAGGAGTCCGCTCATCATCCGAGAACCTAGTCTTGAACGGGGACGCAGAAATGACGGGTGTCGCCGTGGACCATGTAATCTTGCTGGGCGATGGCAAGAGTGTACCAATCACAATCGGAGTCCTGCAGTTGCTGATATGTGAGCATTTGCAAAGGCGTCAAATCAAAAATTTAGCCTGTATCAATTGTTTTTTTTTTTGTCAAATACTATTTAGAAGACTCCATCTGACCACAATTCATCCTCACCTTGAATGAATGCTTCAGGGATTGGAAAGCTGACAGTCGCTCTCGCTCACGCACTCACACGGATTGGCGCCAAACCTCCCGCTCCAGATCTAGGCTTCAAGAATTTCGACCTGACCTTTTGGCTGCTGGTCATCAGTTTGATGGAGATTCTTTGCAGCGCTTCAAGTCGGCCGTGGCTTCACCAGGCCCCTTCGAACCTCCTCCGAGCAGCCTGTTCCCGGAGCTGAGTAACCAGCAGCAGAATAGTGGTCCCTCTGGCACTAGCGGAACCTCCAACAGCAATGAAGCTTATCATCATGGTCTTATTCAACAATTGATTGGCTCATATCAAGCCCAGCAATCAGAGGAAATTGGGTTGCAAAGTTTGGCTCAAAAGTGCGCCGACCCTGTCAACCTCGAACCCTCTGGATCGCTTGCAACATCCTGTGGACTATTTCAATATCCCTCATCAGTTCCGCTCGGTGAATTCGATATGGGCTCATGGCACCTTCCCATCAAGCCATCTCAGCATTCCCTATTGGGCTCAATACCTGGCCTCACTCAGGATTTCGCCGACCTAGCCAACGCACATGCCGAATATGGATATATTCCTAGGCTGGTAAGAAAAACTAGTTTCGATGAGATTTTGGCACAGCAACATCACCCCAAACGTGCGGCTGAGTCGGGAGAAAGGTCGCCTACTCGCTTGGACAATCACAGTGGTTTAACGGCCGAGTCGATGGTCCGTCCCAACACGGCAACTGATACGCGAGAGGGACAGTATCGAATGGGCCTGGATGCCTCGGTTTTTGATAAGGTGAGTGGCCAAGAGTTTTGTGTTTTCCTACTCGATAAGGCGGTAGAAGACTAAATCTCATGGAGTCGATCACTTGTTTCATTTGTTAGCAATCGCAGACATCTACATCCAACGAATCTAACGGCCAACCAGATTACTTTGACCTCTTGAACTCAATTGTAACCCAGGGTGACAGCACCAATGAATCCGAGTTTAAGAATCACTTCCAGTCACCGAGGCTCAGCTCGAACTCGAACTCGAACTCGTCGGACGATCTCTTCTTCCAAGGGACCGAGAACACTTTCCAGCCGTTCTTTGAAGCTGATGGTTCTTCGATCGTGGATCGGATCACACCCTATGACATTTTGGCCCCATTTGATCATTTTGACAACACGCCCATTGCCCACAACCCGCGCAACCAGTGGCTTCAACAAGGGAGTGTGGCCCCGACGGCTGTCCAGTCGAGCCCAGTCGAGTCAACGAAGAAGTCCGAAGTCAATCGTCTGGTCTCTAGTCCGAGTAGTACCAGTAGCTCCAGCGAATCTTCCAGCAGGGGAGGCCTCGCACTACAGATCAACACTGCAAATGCGCACAGCAAGATGAGCCAGGAACTCTCCGCGGGCGAGGCTCCAACCAAGATTAGCTTCAGTGGTGGAAGGAGCAACCACACCAGCTCGATCGGTGAGGCTCGCAAGCGCACCAAGCAATTGCCGTACTCATCCGGCGGCGACCTTGGGAATAACAGCAGCAATCCATCGTCGAGCTCAAATGGACAATCAAATAACAATAATGTTACTCAGTGTCTTAACTGTCAAACCACAGTGCGTGACATCCTTCAGCCCTCAACCCAGGTTGGGATGCCCAGACTGATGTCCTCCTTTTTTATTTTTTTAGGAAACTCCTTTATGGAGAAGAGACTCTGAGGGTAGACCCTTATGCAATGCTTGTGGACTTTTCGTTAATTTACACGGGACACCCAGACCCGCGGCTCTGAGCACAGGTAAACAGGTGCCTACACACATTGCGATTTCAGAGCGAGTACTGACCAAGCCACTTCGGGCTCTTTTTTTCCCATTGATGATGTTGCAGGGATTATCAAAAGGCGAAACCGAGGGAAGAACAGGGAGAAGCTAGCGAATATGGCCAATTCCAATAATAACAAGTCGGCGTTTGCTCCAGCCAAGCCAGTCCTCAACCCCCTTATCCACACCTCGTTTCCTCATCACTCCACCGACCAATCCGGCCAGCCCCGACCTAATAATAGCCATTACACTCCCCAGCCCACTCCCTTGTAGCTACAAACTAGCCTCGTTATTCCTTATTCGGCCTCCGGTCCACAGGTCTGAGATGTATGATGGGAGGGCTCACTCGACATGTGACCGTATACACCGATTGGCCCAGTTCACACATCCTCATCACCTCCAGCAACAGGAGCTTGTCCCCGCGTCTATCCCCAGCCGATTTACCACGAGATATGTATATCCCTGACCCCCGTCGTGTCCGCGCGTCTCTTCCGGTGGCCCACTGTAGCTACTACACTTGTACGACTATCACATCCATCGTCTTGTTCATCGATGATGTTCTCATTCCATGGCTCCGTTTGTCGTCTCTTTTCTCCTTTTTTTTTATTTACACCATCTTATGACTGCCGATGATGCTGCTTGCTACTACGCCTGATCCATATATATATTTATATATCCATTCATGTATGTATGCTTCCCCACTCGTATATGATCACTAGTTGCTCATCTTCCCCCTGCCCTTCTTCCTTTCTTGATACCCTTGTTCACACACACATACACACACACATCGACTCGTCAACTCCGGAGAGCTATCCTTGTGTTTTTTTTGTTTGCTTTTTTTTGCCCAGGGTCAGAGGGGAGGCCGGGGACGTTTCTTTTTCAAGCTTTTTTTTTTTTGGCGGTCATTAATTTCATATACATATCTGTATTGGTACTCTTTTCTTTTCTTTTTGTCGATGTGTCCTATGGTGCTCTTTAAGAGTGGGTGGTCATTTTTTATATACTAAATATAAACAGTAAGATCTAGTTACGTAATATGAAATCTGAATAGGATATCATCATCTTTGTGCAGCTCTGGATGGAGCACATCCACGTTTGCTAAAGGGTTGATTCTGTTCTTTTCCTCCGAGTCTTTTGCTCAGAGGTTGTCTTCTTTTCTTGCCAACAACTCAAAGTTTCTTCATCAGGCCATGAACTGTTCAGAAAAAAAGACAGATTTGCTACAGATCTGATGTAGTAAGTATGATGGTTTCTGTCATCTTTCTTGGTTTAACTCCTATCACAAACTTGATTAGTAACTTGATGATTGCTTTTTTTTAATGATGCGTGTGGTTAATTTTGTGGATGAGAATCTCCCTGAAATTACAGTTAAATCCCATAATGCTTGACCAGTTTGTTTGGATCTACACAACAGCGAAAAACCAGCTGGGTTTTCCAAAAAACTGATCCAAGCTTGACTTTGTACCTAAATTGTGAAAGGTTTAGCAGGGAAAAGTTAATTTTGCAGATTGCATCTGCAAAATTAATTAAATTTTCTTTTTCAAGATACAGTGATTTTCTCGCTGGTAGAAGATCCAATGCCAAAGGTCAACCATTCTGGGATTGGCTGTAATCTGACAAAGTCACAGAGGTAACCATTGGTCTTGGGTGTATCCCTTGCTTCTTCTTAGTAGTTGATGTGATGACAAGTGATCACATGGTTGGTTTGCTGATGATTCCTGATCCTTCTCTGTTCTGTCTGTTGATCCTTTCATGTTGCTCCAATCCATTTTGGTTGAGATGAAGATGATTGGTTAAGATCACTGAGTTATGTACTTTTCTAGCTTGTTTTTGTGAAGGCTGAGGAATGTGACTTGACTTTGCATGTCACACATTCTGCTTGCTGACTGCTTTTACTTCTGCTTGGAGCTGGAGATGAATTTCAAGATGTGCAACCTCCTGGAAACTGGCAAGAAGATATTTCAACCCCTCAATGACTTATTCCAGAACTTTTTTTTTTTCTTCAAAAGTATGATGCATAAATTGTTCACAAAAATTAATGTAAATCACTAGTCTCTAATCAACATAGGAAGGTGGAAAGAAAGGCCCAATGTCAATGCCTGTTATGAGATCTGAGAAAAGAGGGTTTTGGGATGCAAGAAGAATTGCTATCAGGAAATATGACGCAATTGATGCAATGCAAGGTCTCTTCTCTGCTGCAAGAAAAACAATGAATATGTAAGAATAAAATTGAAAACTACTTTCCAAGCGCGATGGATTTCTGATTTTGACCAGAGAACTGAGGCTGATTTATAATTTCTATCCTGGGTAAGCCAATATGTAATGTAACTCCACAAACAGTGCATTCTTTTGAGATTTAATGATTTTTTCTTGATGATCTTCTCAGTATAGCTTTGAAAGCAAGTCACGGCCTCACGGAAGACTTGCATTCTGTTAATGGTACTCTCTGTAGGCAAGGGTAGAGTGGTGATGATCACGTCAACAAGAAAGATGTAGGCGACGAAGTGCTGATACATTTTTTGCTCCACTGTACTGCGAGATGGGATTATAATTGAAGCATTTATGAAAAGCTTTTTGATCCAATCTTGTAATGCTTTAGAATTAATCCCCAGTCGCTTACGATAGACATTCATCCACGAGTCTGTAGATTCGGAAAGAAAACTGATGGCTGCCACCGCGAGATCCGACGTCTTGGGAGCATTTTTGTCACCTGCGTTCTGAGAGAAAGTCCTTTTGAGATCCGACGTCTTGGGAGCTATAATGTCATCACCGGAGTCATAGAAAAAAGCTCTTTTGAGATCTGACGTCTTGAGAGGTTTCTTACCACCGGAGTTCTGAGAAAAATCCCTTCTGAGATCCGACGTCTTGGGAGCTTTCTGATCACCGGCCGAGTTTTGAGAAAAAGCCCTTTTAAGATCCAACGTCTTGAGAGCTTTTTTAGTAACGTAGTTTTTAGGCAAAGCACTTCTAAAAGGTTCCATAAATATATTCATCTCGTCACTTTTGATGACCAATGCGGCAATATTTGAGGGACTTTCAGCTGCACGCTTCTTGATTATCCAATCGATCATATCCATTTTGTCGATAATTTGCGCATTATCAGATTCTGGGAAGTGGAAGAGGTCTCTCGTAAAAACTAAACGGTAAAAATCCCCCTCCTCCGTGTTCATGCCAATTGCGTCGACGAGTGGCAGATTCTTCTGGGCAATATGTTTTATTGGATTGTTGGAACTCGTAAGCTGCCCCGGGAATCTGTCGGCCATCTTCAATTCTTCATTTGCGGCGTCTGAATGCGTTATAAAATATTCTTCAAGGTTATCCGATAAACCTGCAAAGAAATCATCATCCATGTCTTCTGGTGTGTATGCGAAAGAATTGCCTGGGGTGTTGGATGTAACTGGATCAACATGCGAACTGACGGGCCAAGAATAGGTAGGCGCAGGTAGTCTTGAATAAATGTTGGGAGAATTGGTCGGTGGCCTCGTGGCGTGGTCTTCCATAATGAAATGGTCCGGCACTCCCGAGGTTGAGGGGCTGGGAGTAAGCTCATTTGTGATGGACGAATGTGACGATGGATAGGGATGATAACGAGTAGGTGATGTCGACTGGTTGAGGTGCTCCAGGAGGCGCCGACCCTCTTCGTTCCAGTGTTTCCAGTGGTCCTCAAGCGGGTTCCATTCCATTCCTGCTCTACAACTGACGGCCAATTCCGTCACGATTATCAACAGATTCAGCATAAAATTCATGGCAATTAGCGGGTTGGAAATTGCGCTCTTGCTCTCCTTGATTTTGTTGACGTGTTTGATTTGAAGAATGAACAAACCGTTGAGCGTGGGGAGTAAGATGATCATCTGATTAACAGCCGGGAAGCCCACCGGCCCGGTGATCGTACAAATCCGCCGAGGTTCTAGTCTCATCCTAGAACAAGTCTCAAGAAGGAAAGAAACTTGATTCGTTCTGATTATGTACTCCCGTTTGACACAGAAGCTTGTTCGAAAGCAGTATGTATGTATTAGAGTGTACTAGAGTTTAGGGGCGGCTGCGCCGCCCGTCACTTCACAGCCCTAGTCTAAAATTTCAAGGACCCAGTAAAGATACCGGGTTGGCACTTCATTCACTAACATCAAAGTTAGAGTGAGATACGTTGGCAGGTACTAAGGCGAGTCACATATGTAGGAACTTATAAGAGTATGAGAGATGATCAAAATTGATACTAAGGATCATGTTTGCTCAATCATTGTTATTGCGCCCTCGGCCAAACTTGGCGTGACAGCATCAATGTTGAAGGTGCAAGTCAAGGTGACATAGAGAGTGGATGAAGTATTCGGAAAGGAAGAGATTGGGTTAGCAAGAGAAGGGGTAAACAATTTGGGGGCGGAAAAAGACCAAATAGGGTAACAAAAAATTGTGCATGTATCCAGGAGAAGGAGTAAGTACATGATTGACCAAAAATTATGTTTTGAAGATGGTCCGTCGTAAGGAGAAAATGAAGAGAGCTAATTGCTAATTGCAAAGGAGAGGCAGAGCACTTGCCAAAACGCGGAAAATGGCAATTGCATGAATCGATATATCGGGATAAAACCAAAAGAACAATTACAAATATGGGAATTGGTTTTTGGGTGTAGTTTGGTGTGTTTTATTGTTCCGCAATATAATGTCGTAGGGATAAAAGGGAGGGACTGTTTGACTCATTGTACTAATTCCTCAGGGCCCAGTGGCGGAACGTCATAAAGCCACCCACTGGGTTTCTCCGGGGTAGCGGGACATTCCAATCCCCCGTTTGTTTCGGCTGCAGGGTTCTAATCCCCCGTTTGGTTTGGGCTTGAGCCTTGGGGGTGTGTTTGATTAAATCTAAACTGCTAATGTGTAAAAGGTACATTTACTACATGAAGATGTAAGAGTGGCCTTGTCTGATGCCAGCCAACTGCTAAACCCACCAAGCCAGCTGGGATCAGGAAAGGAAAAAGGCAAACTGGGATTGTGCTTGCTGCTGAGAAAAAAGTCACAAACAAATTGTTATAACAGCAGGAAGGTATGGGGCAGAAGATCTTCCTGCTTAACAGGCAATCCATCATTTTCTCCTGTATATAGATCGGGTGGGGACCAAGCTTGAGAAACATGGTGAAATACATAAACGCAGGAATCCCAGACAGGACCCTGGAAACCCCCTATAGAGGTGGGTAATGTAAAATTCAAGTTTTTGCCAAAATTCATACATTTTTCAAGCTCATTCATACACATTTTGGGAGTACCATTTCCCCCGGGGGAGTGTTTGGGGGAGGGTAAATTCAGATTATTTGGGGACAGGGGTTCAAATTTTTCACTCCTAAAACCTGTCAAGGGGTATTTTCATGGAAAATAGTGTTTTTTAGATGAAAAAAACTGGTAAAAGCCGTATCGGATCAAAAATTCATACATCCAGGTGAGTAACTTACATGGAAAAATGGGCCATTCATACACTTTTCATGAGTATCATTTTGGGTTTTTGCTGAAAGATTCATACATTAAATTACATCTTCATTACTCACCTCCATAGGGGGTTTCCAGGGTCCTGTCTGGGATTCCTGCGTTTATGTATTTCACCGTGTTTCTCAAGTTTGGTCCCCACCCAATCTATATACAGGAGAAAATGATGGATTGCCTGTTAAGCAGGAAGATCTTCTGCCCCATACCTTCCTGCTGTTATAACAATTTGTTTGTGACTTTTTTCTCAGCAGCAAGCACAATCCCAGTTTGCCTTTTTCCTTTCCTGATCCCAGCTGGCTTGGTGGGTTTAGCAGTTGGCTGGCATCAGACAAGGCTACACCATCCAATTTTGTTGTCTTGGTATCCTCTCCTGCGGGGGAAGCGGATGCCAAGCTACCAATCACTGTGCTAAAATGGTTGATGTAGGGTTGACGGCACCACTTTTGGGAAGGTGCACGCCTCCGGGCGCCTACCTGGCCCCTCCAGGGGCGCAGCAAGTGCATGCCTTGATGCAGTATCTCAGGCCCCAAAAGGGGCTATTGGGGGTTAATTTAATTTTTAATTTTTTTGTTTTTGTGATTCCTTGGTGAAAATGGGTACCCCATTGGGTGAGATTCCCACGTCAGTTTGACCAACCAAACGGATATCCCCGGCCAGGGAACACTTTTTGCGGGGGTGCGTGCCCCTCTGGTTTTTTAAGGAAAAGTGCACGCCGGGGGCGCAGGTGCAAGGCGTGCCTCAGGGGGTGGCACCGTCAACCCTAGGTTGATGGCTTCCATTGCATACTTGAATTGATGTAACCGCCCCTCTGGCAAAAAGATGCTGGTACCTGAATGACAGAGGAGTTGGTCAGTGTCAGATTTGGATGAGCAAGCAAGCAGGGGCACTTGTTGACTTACAAGAGCAGTATCTTGGGGCCGTTGTGAAGTGGAGATCAGAGAGAGAAAGCAAAGCAACTGGATGGTTCTGTTTGATCAGTGGAATCAAATTTTGGTTCTTGGTCAAATCAAAGTCATGAGGATTTCTTGATGGATGTTCACAAAAACTTCAACAACTTGCATGGATTGAAAACTAAGATTTCTGAGAACAATCCAAATATTTTTTGTTAACCTCAAGTGTACAGAGATAATACCTCCATAGCACCATAAGCCTAGAAGCTAAAGAGCCAATACAGATAGAACAAAGAAAAGAAATGGATACTATTTCCCTGAGGAAAACCAAAAAAAGAGTTGCGGCCGCTAAGACCATAAGGGGACCCAAGAAATTTTCCTCTGTTATTTGAACAACTTAAGAATCCCTCCTACTAAACAAGACACTACCAGAAAAACTGGCTTGGATGGTTGCATCCAAATTGTGGATATTGAATGCGGCCATCCAATTCAAAACTTGGGCACGGGGCCAACAAGTGAATTGTTGACTGATTCAAACTCTAGTGTGGCCCGGGCGTTTGGCCACTGGGTTTGAATTGGTTCTCAATTCACTTGGTGCCGCGGCGCCCAATTTGGAATCAGATGGCCGCACCCAATATAAACTTGGATGCAACCATCCAAGCCAGCATTGCTGGAAGTGAGGTCCATCATCCTTTACCAACCCCAGCCTATTATCTTTGCCATAACAACAGGACAAATAAATTATCACTAGATGACAGGTGACATCAGGCCAACTTCAAATATCTGCTGGTGAAGTGCCCAGTTGGTTCTGATGCAGCTCCCTGCAGAGGACAAAGGGGCCATTTTGTTAGAGTCTGAGCTTCAAAGAATTGATGAGTTTCTCATGCACTACAAACATTTGTAATTTTACCCAAAGAAAAACTAATGTTTGGGTTAAGCAAAATGTTAAATTTTTTCAACAAAATGGCTCAGTAATAAAAATTGAGCAAAACTGAGCATGCTCAGCAAATTCCCCTAAAGTTGCCAGAATGAATTAAATTGATTTCTGCTCAGTTTAATGTAAAAAAAAAAAAGGTGTTGATGAAAAAAACTGGGTAATCCGGTTTTACGTCAAGCCAACGTTGGGCGGACGGTTGGCCAACAACAGCGCGCACGTGGTTTTCCGCGCACAGTACACCTGGTTTTTTTGAATATTTGTTTTGGGGTCATTACTCAACCTTTTTTCATGATTTCAAATTTCTTTCCATTACTTTCATATTTTTAAAAATTCATAAAACTACTTTTGGAGCATGAAAATGTCATCTTGGCATGTAAAATTCAATTTCAACAGAATTTTGGCGTAAATTCCATTGGCCCGCAGCATTAGCCTTTTACCAAGATATGAAGTTTGTTTCCCACACTTTCAAGGGTTTAGAATCTAATAGTGACTACCAATTTTGATGAAAAAAATTGCTTCCCAATTTTTTGGGGGGGAAACCCGGTTTTCTTCAACTATTTTTGTACTCCTTGTATTCAAATATTCTTCAAGGTTTCAAATCTTTTTCCTACACTTTGAGGGGTGGGGAAAACCATGAAAATAGGGGGTATCAAATATACCAAATCAAAAGTAAGAAACCAGTCAATTATCCAAAAATCTGTTTCTTCATTACTGCATCCAAAATGGTGCTTGATGAGCAACCAACAGGTTTTAAAAATGGTGGATTTTTGATAACCGGTCAATTACATAAGTGTTTATCTGCCTATATTTGATACCCCCTAATATTCATTTTCCATAAAAATGCTCCCTTGACATGTTTCTCATCTGGGCAAACCAGGCAAAATTGGACAAATCTTTAAACGGCTTCTGTGCGTAAGCCATTCATAGGATATGGAAAATTTTTATACAGTAAAGAACTATATCCATTAATTAATTTCTGATCCACTTTTTAGCCCATTGGGACATGCCAAACAGAAGTTACAACATTTGAGTAGGAGGTGATTTTGGCCAAATCTTCAAACGGCTGCTGCACGTAAACCATTCATGGGCTATAGAAAATTTTTATACAGTAAAAAACTATATCCATTACTTAATTTCTGACTCAATTTTGAGCCCATTTGGACATGCCAAACAGAAGTTACCACATTTGAGTAGGAGGAGATTTTGGCCAAATCTTCAACTAGCTGCTGCGCGTGAACCATCCATGGGCTATGGAAAATTTTTGTAACAGTAGAAACTATAGCCATTGCTTAATTTCTGATTCAATTTTGATCCTAGTTGGAAATGTAAAACAGAAGATATCTCAATTGATAGAAACATGTATGTAATGATTGACAGGCAGACTATAAGTAAGACGTATGGTAGAAGATAGCAGAAAAAGACACAATTAAAACTAAAACAAATAATCAGAATTAACTAAAACAATGTTGTCAAGTCTGGCAGATCTTCTTCTACGAGCATACAAAACCTGTTGACCTAGTTCAAATTGGGTTGAATTGAATCTTGCCAGGTAACAGCATCAGTCTGCACATAAGAGTTCCAAAAGAAATGAACTTGAGGGATAGGCCATATGCCACTCTTGAAATTGAAGCTGAAGAGTAGAGGAAAATCTGACACCGTAGTTACGTAGAGATAAAGAAGGAAGAAAAAAGAGCCTATTTTGATAGAGGAAGGATGAAAATTGGTGTGGGAAACTGAGTTGGGAGTTTGAGGGGTAAGCAAAAAAAAAACCTTTTGAGATATTTCATCACAAATTGGAGATGGTAGTGCTGAAGGCAAGGCAAAATGATGAATTTTGGTGTTTTTTTGTTTGATTTGGTTGAGGAGTAGTTGAGCAACAGAGGTTCGAAGTTTAGTGGGTGGGTGGTGACATTTTTTGATTGCGGTGAGTGGTTTTTGATGTGGTTGATGGTAGATGATCAATGAGTTGGCTCTGCTGAGCCCACTGAGCATTATTTTTGACTTTGTATGCATATTGCACAAAAAAAAACAAAAAATAAATAAAACCGGGTGTGCGCACGGAAAACCGGGTTTTTGGCGCAGCACGCGCTGTGGAGAAAACCGTGTGTCAGTGCGGATTACCCGGGTGTTTTTATCAACGCCCAAAAGAAATTGCTGAGCATGCTCAGTATAGCTTATGTTTCACTTCTGACCATTTTCTTTAAAATTGGGTCCATGTTTTTCCCATCCCAAGTTCACATTTTCTTTCTGGGTAGAATTGCAAATGTTTGTAGTGCCATTACTATCATGTCTTGTTTTAAATAGTAACTACAAAGTATGTGTGACATGCCACGCAGTCAAGAACTCGGAGTCTTGACATATCACGTAGAAGTGATGACATCCCCTCCCCTCAACAAGAAACTGACACAGGATAAACAATGAGAAATTAACAAGATTGGTTAGAGGAACAGGAATAGGAAAAACAAAAAAATAAAAGATAAAAAACTGAAAAGAGAAACGGAGAAAATATTATTTGGGGTAACCCTGGATTTGCCTTCCTGCTTTGTTGTGTGCTAACATTCCGAGCGCCTTGGTGAGTACATCTGCCTGTTGTTCTCTACCAGGAATCCACTCAATTGACGGCTTTTTCTCATGCATCACCTGATTTGTGATGTAGAATTCCCTTTTGACGTGGTGTGTCCGTTTGTTGGATGCATCTTTTCAGCCAATTTTCACCGCGGATTGGTTGTCACAGTAAGTTCTCACTGGGAACTGCACCCCAATGATGTCTTGAAGTATATTCTGGATCCACAAACAGTGTTGTGTTGTGTGCCCCAATGCCATGTATTCTGCCTGGCAAGTTGAACTTGCTACAGTGATTAGCCAACGCAAGATCCACATTATTGGGCTGCCGTAAAGCTTCATGAGGATGCCGTAGGTGGATCTGGAGCTTGGACCACCCCAGCTGGCGTCCACAAAGCACTCCACCGGCTGGTTGTTGCTGTGGTCAGGGAGGATGTGTAGTACACGCTCTTTGGTACCAGCCAGATAACAGATCAAGTGGCGAGAAGCTTTCCAGTGAATTGTGGAGGGTCAAGATGAGAACCTGGCCAGGCAATTGGCTGCATAGGTGATGTTGGGCCTTTTTCCAACTGAGATGTAGCTCAGACCGCCAATGACATATAGGTACTTTGTCATGTCTGCACCTTTGTCCCTGGGGTACAAAATTTTTGTTAAAGCCCTCCGGTAGCAGTGCTTTATGCATGGTCTTCCTGTCCCAGTTCTCTTTGAGTATTATAAGAATGAGGTTAGGTTGGTGTAGTTCAAAACGGTCTGCGGCCCATTTGATCTTAACCCCAACCATGCAGCTAGTGATACCCTTGTTCCATTTTATCTCTAGGGACCCGCGGAGTTGTTGTTCAAGTTTCTTCAGAGAGGCATCTGATGAACCTGTGACAATGCCACTGTCCACATGAACCCATATTATAGATCTGTTGGTCTGATTGGCTAGTGTGTAAACACTGGAATTGTCATAGCTGGACACATATCCCAACGTCACCAGCGTGGAACTCAAGTGCTTCCACCAGCATTGGGCGGCCTGCTTGGTCCGGTATAGCGCCTTATGTAAGAGGCAGGTGTCCCCTTCAAGTGCATTCAGTCCTTCTGGGGGTTGCACCCATACCTCTTTGTCAATAGGAGCATTGAGGTAGGCGGCAACCAAATCAAAGTTATACATAGGCCGTTTGTTCTTGGCAACAAGCGTGAGAAGGATTCTCATCAATGTGAAGGTTGCAGTGGGCGTAGCCAGTATCCTCATGTTGGTTGAAACCTTTGGTGACGTCACGGGCTTTGTACCGGGTCGTGCCATTGTGATTGGGTTTTTTTGCAAAGACCCAACAAGCACCTAGCGCCCTCTGTGCCTTGGGTAGACGTTTCACCGTCCAAACAGATTTCCAACGCATATTGGCCAGCTCTTCATTGATGGCAGCCTTCCATTCTTTGGACTTGTTGGATTTCATGGCCTGTTTGAAGGTGTTTGGCATCTCTGATGGTGCTGCCTCAGCGTGTTGGTTAGCACTGTCAACATTGGCTTCCTGCTCCAGGGCCAGTTTTCTAGCTCCAGCGCTTTTGCTGTTGGTTCAACAGGTGGTATTGGTAGGGTGTTGTTACCAAAATCGCCCACACAGAAGAAAATAGCCTTTTTGTGGATGGAATCCAAAAGGTCCATCCTTTTGAGTCTGGTAGGTGCCCCACTATGCGGCCCTCAATTGCGCAGTCATCCCACTTCTTGCATTTTTCCGGTGCAACAAGTACGTAGGCAGTGGAGCCAAACACCCGGGTCCGGTTGAGCTGGGGTTTGGTACCGTAGAAGCACTTTTAGGGAGTCATCTCCGTTGTGTTTTTGTTTGGCAACCTGTTGAGGGTCCATGCTGACCAGATATTGAAAGAGTAACCCCAAAAATCTTTTCCTAAACTGCTGTCATAAAGAAGACTTCTCCCCATGTCAGACACTGTTCTATTGTACCGTTCAGATGCTCCATTTTGGAAGTGGTGGTATGGTAGGTGTCAGCCTTAGAGACAACATAGTTGCCCAAAAGGCTTCAACAATGTTATCATCAGATTCCCCTTATTTCCCTGATAATTTTCATCTACTATTGTCCATAGTTGTGATGTATAATTGAGGAGTAATTACACTTTAAACATCTATTATTTTCTAAGTTCAAATCATATTGAATATATGCATATCAATCAACAAGGTTAACCATTTTTCACAGCTGGCAGGATGAAAATTTTCTTCATCACTCAGAACCAAAAACTTAGAAGAAAACAGATCACTCTGGACAACTCAACTCCTTACTACTCATCAACCTAGGTCCTATCTCTTCCCCTTGTTGTACAGTTGTGGTCATTTGGTGTCATCTATTGACTAGTAAGCAGTTCTTGCCAAGTTTCTCTCTTTCTTCAAAGTTCTTCTGATCTCTTGATCTTTTCACCTCTTCTACTCATTGTGAGGAGGGCCTGGCTCGTGGGCAATGCCCAAGAGTTGGAGATACAAGGTGAAATCATTTTAGATGTATTCCCCCATGTTGTTGGTTTGGAGGGCACGGATGGTGTGGGAATGGGACTTCTCAAAAGAATGCCCTGAAGAGCTTGAAGCAGTTGAAGGAGTCACTTTTGTATTTCATGTGGTAGACAAAACATGCTTTGGAACAGTCATCTATGAAAGTGATGAAGTACTTGTAGCCTTCCCTGGAGTTGACTTCATATGAACCAACATCGGAGTGTATGAGTTGGCCTGGGGCTGATGAGCGGTGCTCTTGACGCGATTTGAATGGCTTCCGGTGCATTTTGCAGTGGACGCATGTTGGGCATTGTTGCACCTCGATTTTGTTTGATATTGACGGGATGATGTTATTTACGTTCAGCAGTTGTTTGAGCGGTCTGAGACCAATGTGAGATAGACGTAGATTCCACGCAAGCAACGAGTTGTCAACTGGTGGCCTCTGGGGAATGAAAGTGGAAAAGGAGCTCACAGGATCCGCAGGGAGATAGTATAGGTTCCCCCAACAATAGCCCTGGCCAACCAGAATGGAGGACTTCTTGTTGAAGGCCTTGGCTCAAATCTTGCACCCTTCTTTGGTGAACAGGATGTGGAGGCCTTGGTCGCAGAGGCCTGCAATAAACAAGAGCGGCACGTGAAGCAACGGGACAACCAGGGCCTTGACTTCGGTCTTGATGGCAAGCAGGAGGGAGACTACCCCTTTTTGGGTCACCTCAACAGTGGATTGGTTGGCAAGCTGAACAGGAGTGTTGTCCTGTCGGAGATGAAGGAGTGAAGCAGCATCCGGCATCATTGTCATGAAGCAGCCGGAATCAAGGTTCAAATCGCCAGTGACCCTTGGGTTGATGGGGGATGAAAGAGAGCATATGGCCTGGTGATTTACAACGCCAATATCTGAGCCGGAGTAGTTGGTGTCTTCGTCTTCCTCATGTGGTGACTGCCCCAGTTGAGCGACAGAGGTCCTGCCGGCTTTTACTGATGGCTTTGTAGGCTGTTTAGAAGCCTTCTTCTTGTTGGACTGGGTGGGTTCCGGCTGTCCGTCTGTGCCTCCGTGATGGCGAGCTTTAGCCTTGCAAAGGATCCTAGCCGTGTTGAAACACGTGTTCAGGTTGTGGCCGTCTACGTTGCAGAATGTGCATTGTTTTGTTTCCCCCCCTTGATTGGTGGGCAAAGACGAGGGCCTGGCCTTGGTCAACAAGAAAGTGGTTGGCTTGAGAAGGTCTTCCACACAAGCCTTTTGACGGAGACCTTCCTGTTTGAGGGCAGCAATTACCCAACTTGACACCACATATGGCTTGTTCATTAGAGACAAGACGCAGGGCAGCTAGTCCTGGGAGAGTGAGGTGAAGATTGCAGTTGTGTAGAGGTTTTCCTGAGTGAGAGGCCTCTCTGGGTTGGTAAGGGCGTTGGGATGTTTGAAAATAGTATCCATCTCCTCAAGGTGGGGTTTGATGTTGTCCCCCTGATGGCGGGATAGGAATAGCTTCCGCATGCATTACATGACTCCACCGGATGAGTAGTCTTGATGCACGGCTTGTAGTCCGTTCCAGAGCACCCTGCCGTCTTTGTTCAGGTGGCAAATAGATTGGATGTTAGCAGATTCAATCGTCTGAGCAATGACACTGCAAACAGCACCATTGTCCATGCAAAGGATGGGGAGTCTTGTGGGTTTGGGACAGCCGGGTTGACAATATACCTAACACCTGTGGTGTTGAAGTGCATGTCCAGCACCCAACTCCAGTCAAGGTAATTAGACTCAGGGCCGGGAGGTTTTAGCTTTTCAATGGTACTAGAGAGTTTTAGAGCTGAGTGGCTGTTTAGGCTAGGGTTGAAGGTTGCCTGAGGTTTTGGTTCCTTGACATCTACACCCTTGCCTTTATGAGGTCTGGTTGTGGAGGTGGTGGGGGTTTGATCAGTCATAGTTCCTGATTGCAAAGCGGTGTGGTGTTCCAAACATGTCACAAATTTTCAATTTTTCATTCTATCTATTTTTCTCCCATTTCTTTTCTCTTTCTCATTTTTTTCTCTTATATCCACTCAGATATCCTCAGATATTATTGAAGAATCAGAATCTACGGCAAAATTCACTAGAACACAACTCACGGATTTATCACCACTCAACCGGATCAGGAAGTATCAGCAAATCAACATACTCCGTCACCTAATCCTTAATCCCTACTACAGTCATCAAAAATACAAAACCTTCAAAACCCCATAGATTGTTCCAGGAAAACATTCTTCAGGCCATTTGATCCTAGGTAACAACTTACGGAATCTCTCTTACATGCCTGGATCAATAGTTATGGCCAATATTAGTTCCTAGACCCAAGTTTATTCCAGTTATTCACAGTTACACAGCACGTTCACAAGGCAATCACAAGAAACCATCAACCACAACTTGGCCACTAGGTACCAGTAACCCCTTTCTGGAAGATTCTACCCAACCTAGGCCCAAATTCTCCATGGAAAGTTCCATCAGGTTCAGAACCACAAGTCACACACATTTCACTTGTTCCATTGTTCCATTTGTTTCCATCAACCACATTTCAGCCATGATTAGTCATCAATTGTTGTTCCACTGTGTTCCATGACCATTGTTCCAACCACAAGTTGACCACCCCCCCATTTGTCAGGATTTTGATATATAAGGGGCTCTCCTCCAGCTGTTTTCCCCCTCCTCACCAGATTTTGTCCCCACAAATATATCAGCACCTCACTCATCCAATACCCTTATATACCTGATATTAGTCTTACTATCCCCTATAGTCTACTACTGGTCACTCCTCCATTGAGGTTTCATCATCCATCAATCATCATCTATACATTAGCAATTACATATCTTATTACTACCCTGAAACCTTCTTTGGTCTAAGACTGCCTAAGTAAACCTTACATAAGCAGACCCTTACCCAACTAGGATACCCAACCTTTACTCAACAACTAACTCTCTCTCACATATAACCCCTTACCATCAGGTAGCGGGTTCCATCCCTGGTTGTAGCGTCAGCTCCCACACCTCATCAGCACTACACTCCATCCTCTTATATAAGTCATCTACACTTATACCAATCATCATCATCATCCATCCTTGGTAGTAGCGTCAGCTCCCAGAACTCATTAGCTTAACACACCTTCATCATCCACATACACTCTCAACATTCACCAATATCATCATCACCTACCATCAACAACATCATCATCAGCATCACATATTTATTCATACGCACTCAACACATTCTTAATCACCCACACTTGCTATACCAACCGAAGTATCTTGGATACACTTACTATCACTTGAATTAAAGCCTGCCAATCATAGATTGGGGGGTCTTGTTTTAGTGTCTAGTATAGGAACGGCAGAGTCATCCTCACATCATCCCGTTCCGCACTCAGCAAAAGGTCTTCACTGACACTTTTGAGCTTTACAGCGGGAGCAAATAGGCTTTATAAGAAAGCAAACAGATTCTTTGGGATCTGGCGTCTAGCGGATGAGCACAGCTAATGCGCGCTGGGCTCATAACCTGTTGCAATAAACGGGAGCTGAGAGTCAGATTGTGCAATGCATGGAAGGATGGAATGGTATCATCAGAAAAAAATGAAAGAAAACAGAGAGAAAGAAAGACAGAGCAAGAAACCAGAAGACCTACCTGAGAGCCAGATTGTGCAATGCGTGGAAGGATGAGGAAAAGATTCTTCCACACACGCTGCTCTCAGGTAGGCTGGAGACTGCGTGACATGTGATAAACAGGTAGGAGGCAGATGACACGGACAGAGGAAAAGGAAAGAAAACACATAGTGAGAAGAAAAAGGGGCAGATCACTATCCCAACAGGGTTGAAGGAGCTTTGGAGTAAGAGTCGCCCATTTTTACCCAGCAGGTCAATCGTGTCAAAGTTGTTACCGACCTGAAAGCATGCATTAAATTTCTTGAAGGCAGCAATTGAAAGAAAAGTAGACCAAGCGTTCTCACAGTAATATATTTTCTTAACAACAATGGTCATTCTGTTCATCCCGGCAAATTTCTAGGTACCCGTAGCTGTAATGAAATTACACGGTCCATCAGTTGCTACTTGGATGGAAATTGGTTTACTCAGTTCTTTGAAGTCAAACAAAGAGCACCTGTTGCATGTAACGTTGTCTGAGGCAGCAGAATACCAGATCAAATCTTGAGGATCATGTTAAATGTATAATTCTTGGAGATCGAAGCGGTCTAGCTGGGGTGCTGCTGAGAGTTCCTTGTTCTCAAACGTATAGTCTTTGGGTTCTTCCTCAGCAAACGTGTGAGAGCAGTTTTTCTTTGACAGGGTAATTGTTGCTGTTTGCTTGAGAGGGCATTCTCTCTGGTTTGGAGTTGGCCTGAGCTGGTTGTTTCCAAGAAACTGTTGCAACTTGGTCCCCAGGTTGTAGGGGATTGACATATGGCGGCCGGGTGTAGTTGTATGTGATGGAGCATGGGGGAAACGCTCCAGCAGCCGTTGTGGGTCTTGCCAGAGTCATTGCACCTTGTCTTTTTGCTGGACATTGATCAGGGGCAAGGTGGTTTGTCTTGTTGCAGATATAGCAAAGGGCTGTTTTGCCAATGGCACACACTTTGACGTCTTCAGAGTGTTGTTGACTAGGCTTGCTAGATCCGCATTGGCTAGCTAGAGAGACTCACATCAAGTTTGGTTTGCTAGATCTTGACAAGTCAGCTAGGCATTGTTCAGTACAGGCCACATCAACAAAACGTAAAACATCTTGCACAGTTGGGAGCTGTGAGTCGTGGGCCTCCATGAACAAGTCCACCTTCTGATCTACAGAGTGGCAAAGTTGATCTTTCAGGTTGGACTGGATAATGAGTCCAAGCATTTTGTCCCAGGTCAAGCTGATGCCTTGCTTTGGCAAAGGTCTTGCCAAGACCGCTGAAAGCCTCCAACAGACTGGCCATGGTGGTATGCTTGTCCAGGTCTAGTTGAGTGAAGTTGTGCCACACCTGAATTTGGGCCGCTTGTTTTACTATTCAAAACTTCCACATTAGGTGATTGAAAAAATCACAAGATGACGTCAAGTCAAGTAGATCATATGTGAGATTTCTGTGAACGGAGGCATTGATTATCCCTCTGGCAATCATCTCATCAGAGGAGTCTCAAACCTGGTCCTCATCCGCACTGAAGAAACCTGGGTTCCCAAAATGCTCCAATGCATGTACCCATAGCATGCGTTCCCATGCACGTAGATTGCTGCCTTTGGGCTTGAGGATTTCGTCATCCTTGAAACGCTTGAAGACAGCTGCAACAATGGTTGTTATTTAAGTTTGTTCTTTGAGGAAAGCCTTGCGTTGGAAGCGGTGGTCCTCCTGGTCTCGGTGTGCCCTGTCTTTGTTGTGTTGTGCTTTGAGTTCTGCAATGAGGAGGGCAATGTCAGAAAAGTTGGTGGGGCTGTTGGTTTTAGGTGGTGGGGGGTGTTGCGTCAAAATTGACACAAGTCTTGGCTGCGGAGCGCTGGCTGGGCCTCACGGTTGGAAAGCAAACTGAATCCTCTGTAGAGACTTGCACCCAAAAAGCATTTCCTTGCGTGGGCAGTTTTTTGTATTTTGGTGGGACAAATATGGTTTCTCCCACCACCTCATCTGTGATTTTTTGCCCCAATGTTTGGTTACATATTTGGATAGGACAGCATCTTGCGCTTAATCTGACACAAGCTCAGAGACTCAGCAAATTTGTGCAAGTGTCAGCTGGATTCTGAGTTTATTCTAACTAAAATTTTCTTAACTTTAATCAGGCGGTTCAACAACTCAATCCTCCGCAATTCCATAAGTCTTTAGTAGTGTTATGTATCCAGTCACTCAATTGATCTTGCAGAAAATAAGATCCTCAAAGTCATGGAACAACCTATTCACTGTTTGTTTGTTGTAAATATGTATTCATGCACCTATCCATGCTTTTTGTCACCTTTAACAACCATGGATGACAATGTCAAATTGAACAGAGGAAGCAAGAAATCTGATCTTATTAAGGTGCATAAACCTGGGGAGACTGGCATATGCAAGAAACATGTAAAGCCAGCAAGCATACCAACCATCTTCTCATGGAGCCAGGTCGCTTCAACAATCAACCATCTGGAGTTCATTGACCAGAACACCTTGTTGGAGTGTGTTCTAGTGTGTTTGCTGTGGAAGAGATGCATGTACTTGGAGGGTAATCATCAAAGTGGTTGGTCAAGTTAAGTTGAACCTGCTTTGTACTGAGGTGTTTTTATTTGGCAATGGTCAACAACCTCAAGACACTTGGTAACTAGCAATAGTCATCTGGGTGACTTCTGTGAAAGCTTATCTAGAGAGCTGTTGAATCAAGCCTCCACTGGAGAAGGACAGCTTGCTGCTTGTGCCCCGCGTTCTGAAACCAGTGCAAGGCTTGTGTTAAGCTTGTTGTTGCGTGCAACGCCAGTTGGAGGAGGATGACCCAATATTTGGACCACCTATCTGGGCCTGGAAGCCTTTCTTGACAACTTTGTCTTTGGTAGGGTTGGGCTTTATCTTGCCTTTTGCTGCATCTTCAGAGTGTCCAATTGGTTGGAAGAGGTTGGAGATGGGTATGGTGCAACCACTGGATGTGCCGAAAGGGTTGAGGCCAGGGGGTGATCTGGCAGCTGCAAGTCAAGCTCTTTTGGCTTGAGCAATGGGGGTAAGACACCAGACAGCCGCAATAGGGTCTTTAAAGCCACAGCATTTGGGTGGGGTCATGTGACAGGGGAGGTTAGAAGAAGAGGGAAGGGAATAGAGAAAGAAAGAAAGAAAAGGGATAGGGATGATGGGGTGGGAGTGTGTCTACTACGGTTGATCACTGTTTTGACCACCCAAATACCAGCTTTACACTTGGTAACCTTAGTTCAAATAAATCCCCAACTTAGTTCGCAGTGCCTCATGGCAGTGGGGGATAAGCCCAAACAAAACACTAGCTAGGTGTTTACCACAGGTGTAAGTAAGGTTTGGAAGGTTGTGGATTCATCTATGGTCTCAAATCTTAAGCGGATTTACAATTGGTGTGGTGTATATCACAATATGTGGGGTAGATGCAGATGATGGACAACACAGAGTTTGTCAATGATGGAGGAAAGAAAAGAAGGGGGAGAAGATTGTTGCAACAGTGGGCAGATACGTTACTTTACGTTACAGCAGGGTTATTGGATAACGTAACTTGTTTTTAGTTATCCACTTGTGGTGTTTTTGTAACGTAACTAAATTTGGCTACAATTTAACGTAACGTAACTTTTCTATTTTTTATTTTTTATTTTTCTTGGGTAACATAACCTTCTGGGGTTATGTTTTCTGTGTGATGTGTTGTTGAAAGTTTTGTTGAATGCAAAGTGAATCTAGCTTAATGGTTAAAGATTCCCTTACCTGTTCAGTGCAAGGTTGAGGTTGTGGGTTCAATCCCCACTCTGGTCAACTTTTGAACTGGCTATATGGGAAAACAAAACTTGGCAAACAGTTGATTGGACAAAGTGAGCACAATATCTTGCTCATATTGTCAAAACAGTCACTGGTCAAAGTTTCACCTGCTAAGTTACATGTCAAGTTACACAAAAGTTATCCAAATTTGGTAAAAAAGTAATATAACCTGGTTTTGCATACAATACTTGGGAACGTAACTAGAATAGAAGTTGCCCCTTTGGTGAAAAAGGTATCGTAACTAAAATAAAGATATCTGTAACTACCAGATAACGTAACGTAAAAAGTTATGTTACAGGCATAGTTCTCCATTTGGAGAACATATCTGCCCACTGTTGATTGTTGGATTGACTGAGAGATACACTGGACTTTTTGTAAGACTACTGGGTGATGCTTGCCTTTTGAAGAGAATTATAAAGACTAAGGGGTTAATGTCCTGTCTTGGGTGCCGGCTACAGTGGATTTTTCAAGCTACTCTAGCCAGAGGCTCATAACCTGTTAGAGTCTGAGCTTTGAAGAATTGGTGAGTTTCTCATTACTATCATTTCTTGGTTTAAATAGTAACTAAAAAGTATGTGTGACAGGCCACGCAGTTGAGAACTTGTGAAATATCACGTACAAGTGATGACACATTGTAGTCATCTGGTGGTACAGCCAGCTCTGCATCACAGTTACAACACAAACAAAGTTGTGTGAGGTCAAATGACATCTGGTGATAATTGATTTGTTGTGGTGTAAGTGATAGGGGCTTTCATTACAACCTCTGCCTCTTCTAATCATTCCACCATATCACTTTCTTATTTTCTTCTATCCAATCTGATTAGCTACTCCTTTCACCACTTCTCACTTTCTACTTCTACATTGTTCCCTACTTGGTTACTATTCTTATCTACCTCATTTCCTTAGAACCCTTAGCCTGCCAGTAGTATCTATGAGCATCCTTTAAACTTTAAGAGTGGTTTTTATTCATTATCATTCATATTTAGCCACTTGAGATACTCACCCACCTCAAGGAAAAACGTGCTCAACTACTCACATTTGGCATGCAGGGAACTCATGGTTTACTCAAGCTTAGCTTGTGATGCACAGTCACTGTGCATGATGCACAGTCACTGTACATGATGCACAGTCACTGTTCATCTGAGCGGGCTTTGAGTGAAAGTGGCCTCATGTCAACTGCTAGCACTTGAGCAAGGTTTTTTTGCAATGACCCTTCACCCTGATATTTTGAGAGTAGTATACTCAACCAGATTCCAAAAAAGTCTCACCTCATGTCCTACTGTTTAGAGATTGTTGGCACACATAGCATTGCAAGGTGGGCTGTTATATATTGGAAGAAGGCAAGCTCAAAATTTGGGCTTGTAACACATGGAAGTAAATATTGGTGTAAAGAATTCAACAAAGCTCAATCATTCAGGACTTGATGGTATTGAATGAGGATGTGCTGAAGGAGAGTGATTGGAAACAAATAATTCTGGAGAAAATGGAAACAAATCTGGCCACACTGCAAGAAAATCTGCTTCAACTGCCACCAGTTGACATGCAGTTACTTTGATTTTACTTCTGCTGTTACTTAAACATTACTCAAATAACACTTCAAAACAACTTCAATGCACAGTCACTGTGCATTGTGCACAGTGACTGTGCAAGAAAAGTTTTTTTGAATTAACTTGGAAGTAAAAGGGGTAGTAAGATGGGATTAACCTGCATGTCAACTGGTGGCAGTTGAAGCAGATTTTCTTGTAGTGCCAGTTGTTACCAGCACACATTCATCAATCAACTCAAAGAGCCAAAACTGTGCCTGTTGGAATGGACAATGGTGTGCAGCCAGACAATTGAAAATGTAGAAATTTTTAATAAAATTTTCATCCCTTGGTTTCTTTTGAAGTGTATTTTAAATGCTGTAGATGTGGTTGATGTTGGATTTGAAAAATGGCAAGTAAAGAAGTGCATGGAACAATTGGTGGAAATCCAATTTTGTCTAATTGCTCTAATGAAAAAAGCAGTTATATTTGAATTTGGGGATTTATGTTAGGATTTCAATGAAAAAAGCAGTTATATTTGAATTTGGGGATTTATGTTAGGATTTCAGCTCAAGAAATGGAGGCTAGTAGAAGGGGGCTGCCCTTGTGGTCAACAGAACAGGACTAAGGAGCACCAGAAGTGGTTCTGGTTGAGAGATGCTTGGACTCAGTGGGGTTAATTACTTCAGAAGGGGCAGTTTAAGTAGTTGAGGAGCACCTGTGACACAGCTGTAACAGGCATAGGGACAAGACAAAGGACCGGACAGGTTGAAAGGATGAAAGGACAGACAGTTACAGGAGGTGACAGTTGGACAGGACATGAGTTGACAGGTTTGGACAGGACAGGATGACAGGGCAGGTTGATTTGACAGGAAGACAGGACAGGACATGGTGGACTGGGACAGGACAAGTAAGGGGGGATGGAAGGAGACTGGGAGTGGAGATGGCACGAAATCTGACAATTTGCAGCTGGTTAAGATTCAATGAAAATGGCCAGATAATTTCCTACCAAAGGCCAGGAGCTTAATTTCCACTTTCTCAACCTGACCTACCTAGCTGCTTCCCACTTCTGATGCACGAAACCAAGCCAAAAAACTGTGAAAATGAAATTCATATTGTCACTTCTGAAGTTATGATGTACTCATCCCCACTTATTAATTCCTAGAAACAGACCACCTGGTCCAAAAAGATCCCAAGAGGTTGATCCAGGTCATCAAATTAATTTCAATGGGATGATACACTTCTAAGTGAGCAGCTTTCAGGTTTGCTCAATTGCTGGATTGTTGGTGCATGTTTGTTTGGGTCATCAAGAACAAACCTGCCATTAACTCTGGTGCATTATGACCTTCTTTCAACCTCTTGAAGTTTCTTGATGAACCACTAATCAATGCTGATGCATTGGCAAAATTCAATCATGTGAGCCTGGGTCTCTTAAGTGAAAACAGGACACAAGGATGGGGGGAACAATAGTTGATTCCAAGAAGAATAAAAGAGAGGAAAACTATTGTGGAGAAGAAAAGGAAGAAGAAGAAGGAGAGAAATAGAGTTGATAAATTTGTTTATGGTAATAAAGGCCTACTATGGGATTATCTTTGTCTCTCCTTCAAGGAGTTTGGTTTAAGGGAAGCTAAGCTTAACCCCTCTTCTCTTGAGAAACAAAGAAGGTCCAGTCAGAGACTGCCTTGCTTTTTTATGCCAAAGGAAATTGGCAAAGGTTGTGTAACAGGAAACCTATTTGGATTTTAGCAGCAGTCCACAGAAGCAAGATTGATATGTTTTATATATGGTTTGATTCTTTATTGGATTGAAGAAGAAGATGAGTAGAAGAGGTGAAAAGATCAAGAGATCAGAGGAACTTTGAAGAAAGAGAGAAACTTGGCAAGAACTGCTTACTAGTCAATAAGTGACACCAATAGACCACAACTATACAACAACGGGAATGGGTGGGACCTAGGTTGATGAGTAGTGAGGAGTTGAGTTGTCCATAGTAGTCTGATTTCTTCTAAGTTGGTGGTTCTGAGTGATGATGAAAATTTTCATCCTGCCAGCGGTGAAAAATAGTTAAACTTTTTGATTGAAATGCATATATTCAATATGGTTTGAATTTAGAAAATAATAGATGTTTAAAGTGTAATTACTCCTCAATTATACATCACAACTATGGACAATAATAGATGAAAATGATCAGGGGAATGAGGGGAATCTGGAGAGAGCATTTTTGAAGCCTTTTGGGCAACTATGTTGTCTCTGAGGCTGGCAAATAAGCTGTATGTACGTTGGAACATGCAGTTGACTGCTTGTGATTGGCAAGGTTTGAACAATAATTGACTCCAGTTAAAAACAGAGCATCTCACTATTGTATGACTTCCCTGTGGCATTTACAGGATTCTCAATTCTTAATTTAGAGCTGTTAATCTAGATTTTTGACCAGAAACTTTACACATCTGAAAACATCTCAACTATCAGTATCAAGTCCAAAATACCTCTTTGGAAAAAGTTCCCAAATTTAGAATTTAGAATGGCATCTGTAGCCCTGTAGATGGCAACAGGAAGGCATCCATTGCTGAAACAGTAATATCAATCTTCAAAAGTTTATATTTGAAAGGGTATTTTTGATGTGCTTTCTCAATTGTTTCAGTCAAAAGTCTGAGAAAAATATCTTTCCATACTGTTTGTGTTACTTTAAGGGCCTGTACCATAGCTTTCCGGGTTTTTGAGCCCAGGAATCTGCGAGACCAAAATTTCCAAAAATCTGGGAGAAACATTTCCGCGGATTCTCTGGTGGCAAGAACCCAGATTTCCTAATCACCGTACCATGAAATCCCAAGAAAGAGCTGCCCCCAAAAACTCCTCTCTGGATAACATTATCAGCCGGAGGACTGATACCGGTCATCCACTGTGGATGTCCAGTATCGGTCACATCCAGTGGATGAATGGTATTGTTCACATCCAGTGGATGACCGGCATTGGTCACATCCAGTGGATGACCGGCATCAGTCACATCCAGTGGATGACCGGTATTGGTCACATCCAGTGGATGACTGGTATTGGTCACATCCAGTGGATGACCGGCATTGGTCACATCCAGTGGATGACCGGCATTGGTCACATCCAGTGGATGACTGGTATTAGTCACATTCAGTGGATGACCGGTATGTATATTGGTCACATCCACTGGAATTGGATGACCCACATATGATACGTTTGTATGTTGTATGTAATGTATTTGGCCAATGCTATTGAAGTAGAATTGGTTGTGTTGTGTGACCAGGCGCATTCCTTGTAATCCTGGGTCGGAAAAATAGTTCCAACCTATTTTTTCAAAACTCGGAAAGTGGTCCACTTTTCAAGGTTTCTGTGTGTGCCATTTTGGGCATATGGTACAAGGGATTTTGGAATCCCAGGATTTGACCAAAAACCCAGGAATCTGAGTGGAATCCTTGGATTCCGCGCGCTATGGTACAGGCCCTAAACATGGGGAGATATTGTGCATTGTTTTATCAATCAGTGTGCACTGCCATCATTATGTTTTAATGCAAACAAACATGAACAACTATATAAAATTGGGCTAGCATGATATATCACATGGACTGCATGGAATAAGAGGTTTAAAATTTCATAAAGAAAATGAAAGGAAGGAACAATGATGAAATAAAAAAAGAGAGAAATAAGAGTGCACATCTGAGGCAGTTAGCACAATTCCAATGATAGGCACAGTGCAAAATGTTCTTGGAAGGAGGATGAGGAATATTTCCCTTCCATGTTTTCTGTCTAAGAACAGATGATGAGATGAACAGGTCACCATGGAAAATATGAATTGTCACTTGATAACAAGTGAATCACCCAACATTGATACCTGTAATGATGTAGCTTTGTTTTTATTTCAGCCCAATAACAATGGTGCCTTTATGTGCTGTAAGGGGTTAAAACAATGATGTGACATAGATATAATGGACAGATTTCTGTGTTGAAATTACAGGCCTGTCACTGGCTGTCTCTTAGTTGATCCACTTCCCAGCTCTTCCTCTTACTTGTCATTTAAGAATCTACCCACCAACCACTCATCTTGACTCAATCTCAATTCCACCTCAACTCAGCTCTTTCTTCCCTTCTCAACTCCATCAACGCCTCATTTCACTCAACCCTCTCATCTCATTAATCTCTCTTCCCTCATTCCTTCTTTCTCTCTTTCTTTTTCTTCCATCTCTTCTCTTCTCTCAATCCTTGTCCTTGTGTCTGCTTGCTTGGTGAGATGTGTCCAACTCTTTGAACCTCTTGATTCACTCAGCTAACCCTTCAACATTTTCAGCTTCATGTTTCTTCTGCTTGATCTGTCCATTCCTACTCATTCATAACCTCAATCCGCTTTTCTCTAAACTGTTGGTTCCTTCTTCTTTCTCAATGTCTTTTCTTTCTTGTTCTCTTTTCTGACTGTCTTTCTCCTCAGTTTGTTGGCTGCTTTTAGGCAATCAATCATTTAGCTCAAACTTAATATTCTGAACTCAGCGGCCAAATGTCACATATCAAGTGATTATTTTTTCATGGAGCATGAAGGAGAAAACTCAAGGAGAAATGTAACTTCAAGTGAAGAGTTCATGAAAAAAATGTTTCAATTTGATAGAAATAAAAATTGATGGTCAAACTTCCCTAATTGGGCCAGGGGGTCAAAGAGTAGCTAGAAGTGGGAAGAGGAAGTAAAATCAAAGTGTGAAATTCATGCCTGTTGGTCAAAGGAAGGGAGAACATGAAGTTCAGATTATGAACCTTGCAGCAGTGAAGCCATCTTGAATTCTAGTCATGCATAACTTTTTTGACCACAAAATTTGATTTAATACTCCTAGTTTCTATGCATAAATAGGAAGATGTAAAAAACAGATCAACACTTGTTTTATTATCTAAAAAAAATCAAAGTGTTTCAGGAGACAAAAGAAATTCCTATTGGGTTATACGATGCAATTCTGACAATGCAAGGTCTCTTCTCTCATGCAAGGAAAAACATGAACATGTCAGAATAAAATTGAAAATTGCTTTCCAAGGGTAATAGAATTTTTTATTTGACCAGAAAAGTGAGTTTGATCTATAATTCCTATCCTGGCTAAGCCAATAGGTAATGTAACTCCACAAACAGTGCATTCTTTTGAGATTTAATTGCTCGTTGTTGATAGTCTTCTCAGTATAGCTTTGGAAGCAAGACACGGCCTCACGGAAGACTTGAATTCGATTAATGGTATTCTCTGTAGGCTGGGGTAAAATGGTGATGATCATGTCGACAAGAACGATGTAGAGGACAAAGTGCTGATTCATTTTGTATTCCACGTCACTAGAAGGAGAGGTTCTAATTCCTTCATTGATGAAAGCCTTTTTGATCCAATCTTCTGATGCTCTAAAATCAATCCCCAGTCGCTTATGATAAACCTCCATCCATAAGTGAGAAGATCGGGAAAAAACACCCAAGGGTGTCACCACGAGATCCGACGACTTGGGACGTTTCTTACCACTGGATTTATGAGAAAAAGACTTTTTGAAGGGTTGCATAAATGTGTTCATCTCGCCATATTTGACGAGCAATCCGGGAGGATTTGAGGGACTTTCTGCCTCGCGCGTCTTGATTATTGATTTGATCATATCTATTTTGGATTGAAATTGCCCGTCATCAGATTCCGGGAAGCGGAGGAGGTCACTCGTAAAGATCAATCGATAAAAATCCCCCTCCTCCGTATTCATGCCGATTGCGTCGACGAGTGGCAGATTCTTCTGGGCAATATGTTCTATTGGATTGTTGGAGCTCGTCACTTGCCCTGGGATTTTGTCGGCAATCTTCAATTCTTCACTTGCAGCGTCCGAATGCGCCGTAAAGTAATCGCCAAGATTATCCGGTAAACGCTTAAATAATTCATCATCCGTGTCTCCTGGAGTGTGTGCGAAAGAATTGACTGGGGTGTTAGACGTGAATGGATGAGTATCCGAGCTGACGGGCCACGAATAGGTAGGCCCCGTTGGGCTTGTATAAATGTTGGGAGAATTGGTCGGTGGCCTCATGGCGTGGTCTTCCGTCATGAAATGGTCCGGCAGTCCCGAGGTTGAAAGACTGGGAGTAAGCAGATTTGTGGTGGACGTATGTGACGATGCATAGGGATGATAACGAGTAGGTGATGTTGGCTGGTCAATGTGCTCCAGGAGGCGCCGGCCCTCTTCGTTCCAGTACTGGTCCCAGTGGTCCTCAAGTGGGTTCCACTCCATTCCTGCTCTACAAATGACGGCCAACCCCGTCACGATTAACAACAGATTCAGCATAAAATTCATGGCGTCGGCGACCATGAGCGGGTTGGGAGTTGCGCTTTTGCCTGATCTTTTTCCTTGATATGTAGCTGTTGACTGATGTGATCTCAAGAATGAACCAATAGTTAAGCCTGGGCACTGTGTAATACGTTTGTCCGATTGAGAGCCGGGAAGCCGACCAGCCGATGAATCAACTTACCAATCTGCTGATGTAGTCTCATCCTCCGACAAGTCTCGAGGGGAAGATAAACTAACTACAGTTGCGCAAGGCATTCCGCTGTAACAGCTTTGGGCTATGTCCGAAATTTTGGCCAAAAAAAATTCAATTTTCCTCTGTAAATCTGTGTCATAAAGCCATAATTTTGCTGCAAATTGCCCAAAAAATGGATAAAACCCTTTGAAATGCCAATCTTCAATAAATGCAGGAATCAATACTATGCATTTAAAATGTCTCAAGTATGACTAAAAGCCCTCTAAGTACATGAATATGGTTTTTGTGCCCTCTTTACAGCGCGTGTCCGAAATGTGACCATTCAAAAAAAAAAAAAAAAGAACCGCTGGGCAGAAACCTTAGCGGACTTAAATTTAGAATGTACATGGTCTGAAATGCACAAAAATGTGGTCAACATGTTTGTATGGCCCTAGTCATGATTGAACATCCAGGCCGCGCATTCAAAAAAGTTTTGCAGGAAAGGTGTGACAGCGCAATGCCTTGCGCAACTGTAAGTCATTTGAATTCCTCCATTTTGACACAGAAGCTCGTTAGGTTAGAAAGCAGTGTATACATATGTACCACATAGGGTGTATATATATCCTACGGAGGATCCAAGAGTTCTCTGGGATTCCAGCCTTTCTTCCACCGCGTTACTCGAGCTTGATCTCCATTCATGATGCAACCATTTCCCTTTATTTATGCACACTAGTTTATGTACATTTTGCGAAGTTTCATTTAATGGAGCCTGGAGGGAAAAGAAAAACGCCTGCAAAGGATCCTCCGGAGCATAGGATCCGAAAAAGGGCGGTGAGATGACCCAATGTCCAAGACCTCTCTTGTCTTGAGTTGAAAATGATTTGCGCACTTGGCAAGTTGTCGGCGGGAGGCCGGCGATGAAATGGAGACATATTTGAAACATGTTTCAAAGCTGGATGACAAATACATACAATGTTGATCGACAATTGAGCTTGTTTACCCCGAGTATCGCTCAGAGAAAAATAAGTGCCATCAGATCATGAGGTGGATCATGAGAACTTGGGCACCTGAACGGGGCGAGCAATCAACTCAACTAAAATTACAAAACTGATCTTTTTTCTTTCTTTCTTGTATATTGGAAGATTTTTTTTGTTTTCTAAAGAATATAAATAGTAGACGGGTTGGGATGGCATGAATCCTTAAGATTTCTTGGCAGCTTCTGCGTCTGGGACCTATTTTACAACAAGTTCACGACGACGGAGAAAGGCAAGAGCAAGAAGAATCAATCGGGTGAAACAACAGATATATATCCAAACGCAAGAGGACGACGTTCCAAATGGCGGACAAGTTGACCAAAAAAATGGCACTTCATCAGACTCTCTAGTTCGGAAAGGAGATGCATTTGACAGCTCGTGATGAACGGACCTTGGTCAAGCCTTGAGCCTTCAAAAGCTCGTCGATTTCTGCCGGTTTATAGATTCGTACATGAGGTTGGTCAGTTTCTTCGTCCGTCGAAATCACCGCAAACTCGACTGAAAGTGCAATGGGGGTTCAAACAACATGCAGTCATCAGCGAATAACCGGATCGTGAACATAGGGACATGGTTATAGAGCACGTGGTGGTGGGCACGAGTAAGCTACGAGAAACGAACCTCGATCCGAGCTGAGACTTGTGTCATCCATCGTCTTGCTGAGGACTTTGAGCGCAAGCACGATGGCTTCGTCCAGGTCCATTGTGTCTTTGTAGTCTTGTCGGAGCAAAGATGTGGCGGTCGAGTTCCCACTTCCGATACAAGTTGCTTTCCAAGCTGCATAGTTTCCGGATGGATCGGTTGAGTATAACTGGATAGATAAAAGATACAGTTCCCAGTAAAATTCAGTGGTCCGTTTGGGGTGGGAACAGGGGGGGGGGGGGGGGGGGTAGACTTTTGATCGCTGAACAGTACGACTGACTTGGAATTGATGATGCGGGTCGTATCCGGCAATCAGAAATGAGACACCAAATGGCCGTTGTCCTAAAATTAAAACACCAAATTTCGGATTAGATCGACTTGCCAAATGACTAAAGAATAAAAGAAAGTGAGCGAGGAAAGGGGATGAGGAAATAGACCGACCTCCAAACTGAGTGTAGCCTTGTTTCAAATCACAGAGCCTTTTGACCATTTGTTCTACCGGCATATCAGTGTCGTACGACATCAAATGTCCCTGGAGACGAGATCCAATGATGATTGATATATACTTTCAAGTGCTTCTAAAGACCGGATTGACGCAAGCAGGGTCCTGGACTCACCTGAGCAACATTTCGCGAATAGTTCACCAGCGAGTTGGCATCAGCCGTGTAGCCTGCAACTCCCGAGAGTAAGTTCCTGGAAAGAAGTCGAGTGAGAGGAGATCGGATTAGTTTTTTTAAGAAGGTGAACTCCATGTACCAGAGAAAATGATGGATTACCCGTTAATCAGGAAGATCTTTTCCCCCGTGCCTTCCTCTTTTTCCAATAATTTGCTCGTCACCTTTTTCTCAGCAGCAAGCACGATGCCAGTACGTCTTTTCCCTTTCCTGATGCCAGCAGGCTCGGTGGGTTTAGCAGCCAATGTGGTGGCATCCGACATGGCCACATCGTCCGAGCTCGTCGTCTTGGTATCCTCTCCTGCGACTGGGGACGCAGATGCCAAGATGCCGATCACTGTGCCGGCATGGTTGATGGCTTCCATTGCATACTCGACTTGATATAACCGCCCCTCCGGGGAAAAGATGGTGGTACCTGAATGACAGCGGAGTTGGTCAGCGATACAGCATCGGATGAGCGAGCGAGCAGGTACATCTGTCGACTTACGGGAGTCGTATCTTCGTGCCATCGTGACGCGGAGAGTGGAGAGAGAGATGGTTCTGTGGTTGTTTGGTGAGAAACGATTTGGAACTTGGCGTGGCTTGGCTTTGGGCGGGGGACTCGCACCGACGTCCTGCCGCTGGGCCATGACGTCATCGCACTCGATCGCGGTCGCACAGCAGAGTGACGAGTCCGCAGCAGAGCTCGCAGGAGTGCACCACTCCCCGAGGGAGACCGAAGCAACCCTCCTTGGTCCCGGTTCAGTGCCTGTCTTCAGAGCAGTCTGGCAGGACAGCGTGTCCTCCATCAAGCTAGGCTGGTCGGTGCACCCGCGGTCATTTAGGATGCCGAATATCAACAGTTGTCCGTGGCTTTTCTCCCGAGACTACTTGAGAGTGACCACATGTCGGAGGCCATTGATGTGGTCAGAGACCATTGTTGAGTGTGACCAGGGCAGAGGCCGTGTAACATAACATTCTTGGCGTCTCGTGAACCCGTTCGGGAAAATGGAACTTGAAAGTTGAAACTCGGGAGAAGGGCCGGCGAAACAAACTAATCAATGGTTAGATTTTCTTACATCATGAGACAAGAGAGAAACAGGATCGCAATATGTACACTATTACAAAGAGGTTTTCTTCTAAGACATTGCGGGAACCGGGTCCAAGAAACGAGACGTTTCCTCCTAGGAATCGAGATGTTCTCTCCTTTGGAGCTTCCGTACAATTTTTTTGTATGATGAAAATGCATGTTATGTGTACATATGTACACTGCTGTTTGACTCACTTCTCGGTCAAATGATGAACTAAACTCCTTTCTTTCTTGAGACTTGTCAAAGGACGAGAGAAGACAGAGGACCTGAGAGTCTCAGAATTCCTTAAAGCCCACCCATTGCTATCTGGGGTTCTCTGCCCTCAGTCACCCTAGAAATTCGAATTCATCAGTCGTCATGAAGTTTTTGGCGAGGCTATTACTAATATGGACAGAATTGGCCGTCATTTCCAGAGGATTGGAGTGGGACTCGGCTGAAGACCTCGACTTCTACCACAAGCAGATTGCCGAAGAGAGTCAATACCTCCAGGAACTCATTAACCCGTTCAGATCAACTAGTCCTTATAACCATCCCTACGCAGCTTCACAAACGTCCTCCACAAATGAGCCAACTCCCGGCCCTTCATCATTCGGAGTACCCCATCATTTCATGATGGAAGATCACGCCATGGGCTCACCAACTCATTATTATCACAGCATCTATTCAAGCTCTACAGAGCCTTTGGTTCCTTCGCCCCTCCACTCGCATCCAAGCACCCCAGGTAAGCAGTTTGAGCGCGCTCCTGTAAGCACGGATGGTAAATTCGTTGAAAGTTTACTAACGGGTGCTTTTCTTCCAGAATATCCTATGATCACGAAGGAACGGGCCGCAAGTAAAGAATTGAAGATCGCCAACCGATTCCCGGGGCCAGTTACAAGTTCTCAGAATGCAATATCGCATATTCACCACAACGATGTGTCACTGAGCGATTGGATTGGCTTGAAGGAGGAGGAGACGGATTTTCATCGATTGGTTTTTGATTCAAACGTCTTCCACTTCCCAAATTCTAAAGACGAGAGATTCTTGTCTAGAAAAAACATGATCACAGATACAATCGAGAAGCGCCCCGTCGAATCCGGACTGGTGATCAACAGGAACGAAATTGATGCCTTCATGAATCCTTTCAGAAACACCGTTAAGCCACACCCAGAGGGCAATATTGATGAGCCTGAAGGTCCCCGATCGGCGCAGCTAGCATCACATAAGATGTCTGTATTTTCTGATTTCGCGGAACAATGGAAGGCTGTTTACGAGACGCGACTGGGAATTGACTTTTTCAAACTACAAAAATGGATCGAAAGCACTTTGCAGATAGATGGATCAATCGTTCCCACTGAAGCGACAGTAACAGGGAACATGGAAAAGCACTTCATCGCCTATCTTTTCTTGGTCGACATGATCATCACCGTTTTACACGAGTCCGAGCCCCCAGGATTGGAAGTCAATAGGATGGATGTCTTCAGGAGGGCTGTGAATTGCTTTGAAACTCATACTAGAAACATGATCAAGGATGATTCATTCAAGACCCTAAGATTAAAACGAATGGATTTTCTGTGGACTTACATTACATTTTGGTTCACCCAGGATGTGAAGTATAAATCAAACCGCTATCTCATATCTTCATATTCACATCAACCCAGCCTCCATGGTGCTTGGCGAAGAATTTTCAATTATATCTTTTCACTATCAATAGATGGCTTGAATGAGAAAATCAAATATGTTTGACATTAGAATAATCATAGTACCCAATAGCTTTTTTTTTGTTTCCCAAAAACCTTGGATTTCCTTTAGATCTCAAAACATTCAATTGGCAATTTCTTCTTCTTCTTCATTTTTGAATGGGAACTACGCCAGTTTTAGAGAATCTCCAATAAATGTGGAAGTCAAGTTTGGGTGCTATGCCAAATGCAGCTCATGCCTTTGATCTCTGCATCACTTGTTTACATTTCAAAATGTTTCTCAGGATCTCCATCAGATGAACCATCTTTCCAAAGTCTTGCCTACATTATGCAAATGTCCCAAAAGCTATCTTAATACCATATAACTCAATGTTCATACAGTTTTGCACATTCTATAATATCTGGATTTTCACAATGACAAAAGAAGTCATTTTTGCCCTGAGTTGCAGCTGACTTTCTTCAGCCATGCTAGAAATTTTGGGGAGGAATAATATTGTAGATGAGACTGCCTGCTCCAACGGTACTATGTAAGAATGTGGCTTGTGACTTGAGTAAAGACCCTGATCTCAAAACTCATGTTCTACGCCAGGGTACTCAGACTAAAAAAAGTAAGTCCTGTGTTTGGCACAAATGGGACTTGCTTTAAGTTTGGGAGACCCTGTTGGGGCGCTCTCCGTAGAAGAGGCTTATGTTGGTGGTGGAGAAGGAAGTCTTGCGAATCCACGAACTCACACACAAGTGCGCCTTGTGAACTCCTGGTGGATCCACATTTTGAAGACTGATCATATTCTGCATTTATTGAAAACTGATAGAGAAAAAAAAAGCAGGGAGGTGTGAAGGAAGACTGAGGGCCGAAGAATCAGGATTAATGAAGAACACAACGAGTGCGCCTGTGGAGAGGCTAGAAAGTAAGCTATAAAAAATAAAACCCTCCCTGCAGAATTCAGGAGTGTCATTAATACCAGCCGGATTTGTTTCTTTCTCATGTACTCCATTTTTCTTACATGCACCAGCATGGGTCCCATCGATCCCAACTCAACTGTTTGAAATATAGGCTTTATGGTAGCTGTTTTATGTTCTAGCCACTAGCACTCTAGTACGCTACACTCTCCATTTAACATATCCACTATGAGTCCCACGCACTCTTCTTACCAACATATCGTGCCCCATAGCCTCCGCTAGGGAGAGGCAGTGTTGATACATCGTCTCCGGATTCTCTACGGGAGAGGATCATGCCTCTACCGCAAAAGTTTCCAGAGAGAGTGCAATGGAGGAAGTGGACTAACAAAGATGTCCTTCTTATTTTGCAGTGGGGTTGTTCCATATCCAAGCACTTAATTGGAGGGTCCCTGCGGGACCTTCATCCCCCCTCCGAAGACGAGGGATTCGAGAGGTTTGCCAAAATTCAAGAAACCACCCGTGTATGTAGTGGGTGCGAGAGATGCCAGAACGTGCTCAAGGAATGAATGGGTGGTCCACTCCTGCATCAGAAGAAATGATAAGAGGAACAAGATGTTCCGTCTGACTTAGAAGTTCCAATTTCTTTTGTGTAAATGCACTACTTTTTGGAAAACTTCTCTGTCACAAGTGACAAGACAGGATAAAACAAACTTATTTCTTCTTTGTGAGATAAGCCAGTGGACCACCAAGACCTGAAGCACTGTGGTGACGTGGTCCCATTCTGGAGTTTTTGGCTCCACGCACGCTTTTAATGGTTAGCACATTAACATGAAGTCACCCAAATAGTCAATCATCAAGGAAAAGCAAATTCCCTAATTTGAACTCATTCACTTATCATGAAGCTTATGTATAAGCTGTTGTTACTTGTGGCGGAATTGGCCGTCAGTTGTAGAGGAATGGAGTGGGACTCGGTTGAAGACCTCGACTTCTGGGAGAAATGGAAAGGCGTAGAGAACCAATACTTCCGGGAACGCATTCCTCAGTCCACATCACCTAGCCCTCATCATCCCTATGTCGCTTCACATACTTCCGCCACAAATGAGCCAACTTCTGGCCCTTCAACATTGGGAGTATCACATCATTTCATGATGGAAGACCACGCCATGAGCCAACCACCTACTTCTCACAGCATCTACTCAAGCCCAATAGAACCTAACTTTCCTTGGCCTATCCATTCGCATTCAAACACCCCGTTCAATTATTTTGAACACACTCCTGCAAGCCTGGACTCGGAGGGTACATTCTTTGAAGGTTTACCGACGGATACCTTTCCAAAACGCCCTATGATGAATGAATACGCCGCAAGTGAAGGATTGAAGATTGCCGACCAATTCCCAGAGCAAGTCACAAGTTCCCAAGATGCAATATCACACATTGACCACAGCGATGTGCCGCTGAGTAAGCGAATTGGCATGAAGGAGGAGGAGGTAAAGCTTCATCAATTGGTTTTTGACATGAATGCCTTCAAATTCCTGGAGTCTCAAGACGAAAAATTGGCGTCCAAAGAAAAAATGATCATAAATACAATCAACAATCACCCAGCCGAACCTGGATTGGTGATCACTAAGGAAGAAATGGATAGATTTATGCAACCTTTCAGAAGCACCCATCCAAAGAACGAGAATCAGACTCAAGTTGCCCGGGTGTCGCACCTCGCATCCCGCGCATTGACTGAATTTCTTCAGTTCACGGGCGCATGGGAGGCTGTTTATCGTACGCGACTAGGAATTAATTTTATAGCATTGCGAAAATGGATCGCAGACACCTTCACACCTGGATCAGTTCGGACCACTAATTTTGACATCATAGCCAAAATGAATCAGCACTTCGTTGCCTATATCTTCTTTGTCGACATGATCATCACCATTCTACGCGTTTGCCCGGAGGAGGGGGAAGTCAATAGAATTGAAGTCTTCCGGAGGGCCGCAGATTGCTTTGAAAGGTACACTAAACAAGCCATCGCGGAGAATACATTTCGTCCCGGAGGAATAGCAAGAATAGACTATTTGTGGAGTTTTGTTGATTATTGGTTGGCCCAGGAGGTAATGTATTCAAACACACTTCTCATATCTCCATTTACACATCGACTCTATGCTTCTTGGCAAAGAGTTTTCTATTTTATTTTTTCTCTCTCGATAGATTCCCTAAACCAGAGAAGCATATCTGCGCTGTCTTGAAGTTTCAATCATCATATTGCCCCATGATATTTTTGTGTTTCCCCCAGAGTTTTGGTTTTTAAGTCTACATTTTTGGGTGGAAGTGAGGATAGTTTCAGGGCATCTCGAACGCGAGATATAATGTGGTCGCTGCGCCGTTTTCAGCTCCACGAACTGAATCTACATAGCCGTCATCGTGATCGCGAAAACAGGCATTAAAAAAGCAATTGGCCACTCGCTATTTCAGAGCCTGTTTTAGCGACGACGATTCCCCTAGGTGGCCAGAGTGTTGCCCAATCTGGAAATGCTGTATCAAACCAGTTTGCCTTTGAAAAATGAGTGGGAAAGAGGGACAGGGGGATGCCAACTACATTGCCGCGGACGCATGAGATGTTTGTTGAAAACCGCTTGTTTTCCGTCGGTTTGTATACTTGAAAATTAATAAAAACCTATTTCAAGATCATGAGCCCGTCAAACGTTTGTCAGGGTTTGTTTGGCCTCTGAAAGACTACAGAAGAACGCTTGTTTTTCTTTCAAAATCTGAATAAAATTCGGTTGCAAAAAAAGAAAAAGAAAAGTGTTTCAGCTTGTATCACTAATAGATGATGAAAATGCATCGTTCGTATATTGCCCATGTAGGCATGGGTGTAAGGACAGAGAGTGATAGATTCAAACTACATTTGAGTCCTCCGAAGTGGAGCAAACACATATTGCGAGAAGATTTGAACTTGAAAGCAACAAACAGCAAATTATGTGTTGTTGGCAGAAGATTCGTCGGAGGTTGTTGCAGGAAGCAAGAAGACTTCCAACGCTGTGCGCAACAACCGAGGGTCGACGGATTTGCGACTGCGTCGCATGCCTTCTCCGACCAACTTGGCGATGATTTGCGGATGTCCGTTCCGGATTAACGCGACTTCTTTCGGCATGTCTGCGATGATTTCCTGGGCCAATTTCTGGGCGGCCGATTCGGGGTTAGGTGCCTCCTTCTTATCCTGCAATCTTTCTTTCAGCCGTTCGCTTAGTGAGAGTCTCGGGTTCGTGATCGTCTCAGATAAGATCTCGCGTGCCATCGGTCCTACAAGATGCACGAAAGTCTTGGACGATCGGTAAATTGATCCATGTATGCTAATTCAAACGGCACGTACGGAGAAGTGATCCCTTGGATACACTCCCAACGAGCTCGCTGAATTCTTCGGGGTGGATTGGGCACTCAACAAATCGTAATCCAGCTTTGGACAGCAACCCCAATAACTCGTGAGTGATCCTGGAATAAACATAGAAAGGAGCAGAGGTGGTCAAACGAGAGGATGGAGATTGATAGTCAGCCATCTAGAATGCGTGTGTCCAGAACCCATTATTTCCAAAAGCAGACCAGTTAGCCATGGTTTGTCCTTCAACAACCTGTGAGCGGCCCCCATCTATCGCCCTTTCAAAGTATCGCACACCGCATCCTACGTCGGCCAAGTCGTCGATCCTTTCGGACCCTACCATCATCAACACTTCTGCTGTCATCCTGCTGAGGCCGTAAGATTCCTGAAGTCGCCGAGATATTGCCTGTGGAAGCTCTGGTACCAAGCTCTTTAGACGATCCAAAATTGCCTATGGAAGTTGTTGGCGGAGTGATATCAATTACTTGAAACGGGAAGAAAGGAACTGGATCAGGAAATATACTGACCGGAGGGATAAGGATTGGGGGGATGTCCGGGTCAGGCATGTATCTATAATCGTTCTGTGTCTCCTTATCTCGCAGCCTAAACGTTTTACGCTGAGCCACGTTGAATCCCCGGGTCTCCATTCCGATCTTTTCTCCTTGGGCTAATAGAGCTGTCTGCCTTGTGATCTCATAATCTACACAGTCGAGAAAAAAATGAGTTTCGAGGTTCCTCTGTGAATGCCACACGGATGGGCCTACTGAGCTGGAAAGAAAATGAGCCCACCGATCGCATGTTCAATGTGCCCGAACCCGTTCACATTCTTCACTTCACATCTCGCGCCTTGAATCGAGCTTTCAGGCAAGCTGACTGAGACGTTCAGATCGCACCGCAACGAACCCTGTGAAATGTCCAAGTGAGACGTTTGTACGACTGCGTTTAAACAAAACGCCATGGTTTTTTTTTCTTCATCTTAAGTACTCACCTGTTCCATATTCCCTTTGGTCACTCCCGCAAACCTTAAAATCGACTGAATTTTCCGCACGAAGATGGAAGCCTCCTTTGCGGTGCTAATAAAACCAGGCATGAGCTCCACATTTCTGGGCGCGATTTTTTTACGAGTGAGGGGGTGGGTGACGAACCGAAGGTCTGGACCCGTCACAATTTCGATCAGGGCGACTCCGCTTCGGTTCAAGTCAATCAGGGTTTGGTCGGGGAATAACGGATCTGTTAATGACTTCCCCGTGTCCTAATACGCGTAAATAAATGTAGGTTATTTTTTTTTTTTTTTTTTTTTTTTTGAGAATGCACAAAACGATGGGTATGTTGGATATGACCTGCTCTAATTGAAGCTGCGTTATTCGAACTTCGAAAGTTCGATCCGCCCCGTCGTCCGGTGTAATTTGTACTTTACCTCCCGATGCGATGGGCGCTAAAAACAAATCGATCGGTCTCTGCTTTTCAATTCGCCAAAAGAAAGAAAAAGGTAACTGACAGTAGTGTTGAGTGATTTGGTAGCCGGCCGGGAGGTCAGGGTAGAAATAATGCTTGCGATCAAAGCTGGTCTTCGGGTTGATTTTGCACTCTAGAGCTAGGGACGCAACTAAGGCGAGTCTCAGACAGTCAGGAGACAACAGCTGATCGGAACGAATAGAATCCATGTCAATGATGCGTTCCTTGGACGAGGTAAGCTGAAGTGGGGACGAACAGGCTGTGTCCCGGGAGTAGCCGCATCGAACAAAGCAAGGCTAGTATTGCTATCCTGGTCTGGTGCTGGCGGACGGGCTACATAGAAAGGAAAGAGCAGACGAATCAGCTGGAAGCAAACTGGGGTGATTGGCAAGCCATCAACACTCACTTTTGAACCGACACTAACCTGGAGAAAACAGCTTCGAGTCGCTCGCAAGTTGTACATGAAGCTCAAGCCCGATGGCTGGCGAGGGACCACTGGAGAACCGCGAGCTGAAACGAATGGACTGGGCGCAGGGAGCGAGAAATCGGCCATGGCCACTGGGACTCTGGCGTTCCGAGATGGAGGCAGATACGGCTGGCCATCCAAACCCACGACGACCCGATGGTCCTCCTCGAGAAGCGATGGCCAGCAACTTCTGGCTTGGACAACGACCCAGCGGATTCCTCAGCATTCCTGACGTGGTTGGTCGCCTCGAGCGGATGAGACCTGCGAAAGACAACCCTCAGCTTATATTTAAATAAAAAGTTTACAACAACACACCACCTCACATCTGGATCTCAGTAACTCAAATCTGCGCACATTTATCTGTCAGCACTCTTCTGAACTCTCCACTTCTTCCTCTCCCCGGCACCTGATCCAAGCTCATCTATATAACTCATAGCACCAGCCCAAACGATGTTCAGTATGCTCTCAGGCCCCAGAAATGGTAATGAATCATCATGGCAGGAATGAATAAACTGGTCAGTCGCCAGGTTACCCTAGATGAACCCACTCAAACATGGAAAGACTTTTCATGTCAGTCTACTCACACCATTTACTTTTTTAAAGATTATGAAAGGTTCTACAAAATCATCACTGGACATGAAAAGATGTGCAGTTTTTTTGGGGATAATCTTTGTTTCATGATCATCATTCTTCTAGACTCATTCCCCATACTTTTCCAACCCTCCATACCTTCAGCCTTGTGTTGAGCTTTGGGAGTCGAATGAAGTGTGCCATTAATTTTCGGAAGAGAACTGTGCACTCAATTTTCAACTAGTTTGGCTTTTCCTCTTCCTGTTCCAATACCTTGACAATCATACTGATTGTATTTTATTCTACGACATTCCTGACTTCATGTAAGTAGTGGATATTTGCTTTCCTCAACTCTTTGTATCTTGTGCATACGGCTCTGACAAAATATAATGTTGAGTTCTTCCAATTTTCTGAATGTTCTTCTGGCAATTCTGCTGGGTTCCGTTCATGTCATTCTTTACTCTCATGGACTTTTTTTTTGGTCATTCCAATTGCAATTTTTCCTTTATTTTCTTTACACGCTGTTGGTAAGTTGAACTACAGGAATGTATTACACAATTTTACTCTTCCAGGAGTTCATTCTCTGATATCTCAATTTCTATTCTTATCTTTATTCTATCAATTTACTTCTATCGACATCTGTGGATGAGATGCATTAAAACATTAAATCTCATCTTCTATTATTCTTTCCTTTCTTTTTAGTGCCTGTGTTAGCGCTGGAACCTGAGGTAGTAGTAGTACCGGAACCTGAAGTAATGCCGGAGCCAGAGGTTGTAGAATCACTAGGACCGTCAGGATCAGTCGACCCGGGCCCTGCTGATGTATCTTCAATGAAATTACGGAGCTGTATAATCTCCTCTTTTATTCCCTTGGCCTGAAACCAAAACAAACCATCAATTTATTATCAACAAGCCCTCCATCACTTTTTATAGTTTGCAACTTACTTGTAGACCCTTGTGTGGTATGTCGCTACGATCTTTCTCTGGGTCTTTAGCATCAGGAACCGGCCTTGATGATGGAAGAATTCATTACAATTGAGCTCAAAACATGAATGGGAAAACATGGAAGCAGCCAACACATACTCCTTAATCATTTGTAAATGCCATTCGCCGGTTCCAGTTACATTCACCACCTTTGGATTTTTTGGGTTAATGGTCGTCGATTTGACCACTTCGACAAGTTTGTCATCCCCGACCGAATGAAACGCGCGGAGTTGTCTGCCAGCCGATCGCGATAAGCTCAATGCCCCCGGTTTCCCTAAGAATAGAAGTTATTCTAAGTACTTACCTTTTATCCCACTTTCAGAACAAAGAATTAGGGAGATAACATTGTAGCAATCCTCAGCATATGTATCGACTTCTGCATTACGGGGTTGAATTGAGACAACTTACGTCCATTTCTATAGCAAAATTAAATACTTTATCGAGGGCCATTTCAACAGAGAAGAGTGTCTCCAAGTTAATGTCTCGGAGCTTGATTTTATTCGCATCCGAGCTGATTGTTGCGTTTGTGTTGTCAGATTTAAAAGGAGTGCCATAATGCAAGTCGTAGAGGTGTGCACCTATTTACGTACGGAAAGAACGGCCATACATGAGCCCAGAATACACATGACAGTAGGCAAAAAGAAACTTGGTTATACCATCCTAGAAAAGTAAAAATAAAAACAATACAATTCAAATCCCGAGCTTTTTGCGTATTGTCTGGAAAAAGGGGATGGAATTGATGTCGGACTTACTGCTTTAGAAAACTCAACACTGCCCAACAGATATCCGTGTCTTTTGTCCAATTCTTTTTTGAAAAGGAGACTCTTTCAAACCGCGTGGAAAACAATAAGTTGGAAATCACTGATCAAAAATGCAAAAAATTAGACTCTTACATGATGATAGGTGGTCTTCTTAACTTCGATTACCTTGGGGTCATACTTGGGCAGAATGTCATTGCGACTGGATAGGAGAAGCAAGGGAGATAGTTGATAAAAAAAAATGGTGCCTTTGGTAGGAATCGAAATTTCCTACTCACCGAAATCCGACTTGATCGTTTTTGGGGTCCTTGTCCGGCTTGAAGATAGAATTATCATTGATTTTGAACGTGATAGAGTGAAATTTACCGTTGGGAGTTTTCAGGAACTCGTATGACTCATTGACACTGTTACTACCCGTGATCTTAAACTGGGTATGCTTCCCCAAAGCTGAGTTAGGGTTATCAAGATCAGCAACGGTGGCATTGAGCGGAATGCGATAATCTAGTACAATTTTACTGAAGTTTGGTACCACCAGGATTAACAAGCTGACAAGTATAACTAACGGTGCACCGCAGCCGGACTTAAAAAAATGAAGCATATTGCTGATAAGTGACTTTAACTGGAAGTAAGTATGAAAAACTATCAAGTTCAGGCACTGCCCAAAGAGAAATAAAGAGGGCGAAAGCAATCTTCAAATGGTGCGGTCATGCGGTTAAATAGGCATGAGACCTCCATCAACCAAGGCTATCAAGGTCAAGGAAGCTCATCACCAACGACAACTGAAGATTCTTTTGCCTCCCTGGACCACTGATTGCAATCTGAGCACAACTCAGCTAATGAACACGAATTTGGGCATGTAGCGGCCCGGTCGTATGGCGATAATCGTAATACTTCTGGACCCTGGAAGCGCGGAATTGTGTATACACGATTCAAATTTTATTCGAGGTCCGGCAACAGACCCGAGATCGAGTAGAGAACCGGGATTCGCCCAGTAACAAATCATCCCTATCGAGCAACAGCTACCGAGGCCCCAAGACTTACTTGGAGGGCTATTGATTACACATAGCGCACTATAAATATGTTTCCAATGTGTGACGCGTATCTATGGAAATAGAAACCTGCGTCGGACCTCAACGTGCTTCAAGCCCTTTCTACCAGCTGAACTAGTCAGCTCCAGTCAGGGAAAGAAGGAAGAGAAGCGATATAGAGCCCTTCGAAAGAGGGACTTCCACACAAGGTAGATTCCCTAGCCCGGGCACTATGGCATGATCGGCTTAATCACTCAAAATATAAACAGAGCCGCAACTTTTCCAAATTTACGGTGATAGAAATCTCTGCTTACTAACACATAAAATGAATTGAAATGAAGCAACTTTGACACATTTAAGGTGATGTTTGGAAATCCTTCCTTCTATGGTCTCAGAGTCACTAAAACTGGGTGATTGATACTGATTCTATCTTGTGCAGCAGTGTGAGATGTATGATTTTTAGTTTTGTGAGTCTTCTGAAGACTGTTAAACTATTTTCTGATTAATTTCAAATGTGAACCATCCTACAATGCCAACATGGTTGGTATCCCAGTTTAATTGAGGAACGTTGTTTCAATTGAAATCTGGTTGGATCCTCAAATATGAATCATAAATTCAAGGTAGCAGCTATGTTGGATTTTTATCTCATTGGGAGATGCAACATCCAGGTCTGATTTGGTTGAGTGACTCCCAGTTTGAATGGGATACCCTCTCAACCTAGCCAATCATGATGGTGGTGCTTTTACAATGTGCATTTGTTGATGAGCTGAAAGATATTATTAATGGCAATTATCATTCATTCATTACATTTTTCTACTGAAAGCCTGAGAACATTATAAATGGAGGAAGTAGGAATTCCAGGAAACATTAGAGGGAAACAGGTGTCAGGTGACCTTAAGGCAATTCCACCCATCATTCTATCTCAAAAAAAATACAATTCAAAGTGGTGGAACTCTCTGAGGACAACAAAGGGACCAATTTGGTCAAGGTGGAGGAGTTTTAAGAACACTTTTAGATTTTAAAGAGATATGTTACTAAATCACTCCTGGGACACATTTCCATCAGTTTTTCTGCTGGTGGCTTGTCAGGATCAGTTGATAATCAATCATTCCTTCCAAGCGAGCTTTCCTTTACATATTACATCAATTTACTTTTATCAGCATTTGTTGATCAGCAGCGATAAAGTATTAAAATCTCATCTTCTTTTATTCTTTCCGTTATTTTTAATGGCTGTCGTAGTAGACGTGGCACCTGCAGTAGAGCCAGCAACTGCCGGTGCGCTGGAACCCGCACTTGTGGAACCACCGGGACCGTCAGGATCAGTCGACCCGGGAGCCGTCGATGTATCTTCAATAAAGTTCCGCAGCTGTATAATTTCCTCTTTTATCCCCTTTTCCTGAAATCAAAAGAAGCAGTCAGTTACAATACACGCACCCTGCGGTGTGTTTTGCATTTGGCAACTGACTTGTATACCCTTGTGAGGTACGTCGCTTCGCTCCTTCTCTGGGTCCTTAGGATTCGGAAGCGGTCTTGATGGTGGAAGAATGGATTGTGATCAAGTTATGAAATCTTTTTTAATGTAATTACATTTCAGAAACCAACACCTACTCCTTGATCATTTGTAAATGCCATTCACCGGTTCCAGCAAAGTTGACCACCTTGGCATTTTTCGGGGTGATGGGTGTCGTCTTCACAACTTCGACAAGTTTCTCATCCCCGACTGAATGAAAAGCACGGAGTTGTCTGCCATCCGTTCGCGACAATATGAGCAGTTTGTCGCACTACATAAGAAAAATTATTCTACATGTTATGGACTTACTTTTTGTCCCACTTTCATCAGAAGGAAGAGTTAGAAAAAATACACTTTCAATCGTTAAAAATTGATCTTGACTTCTGCATTCCGGAGTTTACATGAGATGACGACTTACGTCAATTTCTATAGCAAAGTTGAATACTTGACCAATGACCATGTCCACAGAGAAAAGCGTTTGGAAGTTGATATCTCTCAGCTTAATTTTATTTGCATCCGGGCTGAGTGTTCCTTGAACGTTTTCAGATTTGAACGGAGTGCCGTAATGCAAGTCGTAGAGGTGCGCACCTGGTCCATGCAGAAGGATGAACCATGTATTTATGTATGAGCAAAGGATATAAATTACATTATGACCGTAGGCAAAGGAAAACTTGATTGATATATACCAGACCTGTGTCACCTGCATAAAGGCAGTTAAGAGTGAGGCTGTGCTGTGCACGCAAGACCCGCTCTTAACTGACTTATCCGCAAGAATAGAAAAAAATCCCGCTCAACTCAGGATCCCGCAACCCGCTCGGAAATCCCTGCTAGTTGCCAGCTGCCACACCGGACATCGCTCCAAATCTGGGCAGCTGTATGTGTACGACATACCTCCACCACACTCCCCACACGACGCCAAATGGTCGGGCGTGTCCCTAGCTTAACATAAGCCTCGCGAACGGAGGGTCCCGGGGACCCCGCGCGGAGCGCTCTCCGTAGGAGAGGCTCATGCATAAAGTCAGTCTGCTCGCAGGGACGGGAGGGATTTTCAACCCAAAAAGTCCTTAAAGGGGTACTTAAGTATTTTTCCACGGAAGACAACATCCTTTCTCAAAAATCTGAATCGGCAGATTTTTTGATTGAGATGTTGCGCTCCCCCTCCCAAATTTTTAGAATGATTACTCGAAAAATAAGTGGGGGAATAGCTCTTGAAGGGAAAGGGTTTTGTGTTTTTTTTCTAAAGATTGATTTGCAAGGATAGACATCATCTCAATGATTGAAGATCCTTGGATGAGCACAATGTCAGTTCAGATCACCAAATGTTGCTCTTCCCCCTGCTAAACTTGCAGATCCAGGATTCACAAGGCAAGGTGCCTGGGGATCCATGGTGAATCCATCGCTACAGGTTGGCAAGAAACAGTGGTTTTGCAATTTTTTTTAAAAATTGTGCACAGAGAATGGTTGTGATTCAGCAGTGAAGACCAACACCAAAGGAAAGAGGGGATTGAAATCTATCATGTGGCTCTGAGGCGGGTCCAGGCATGAGGTGTGGAAGAAGCCAGAGCATTAAGAATTTTTCTTCCTGTCAAGGCAAATTCCTATCCCACCAGGAAAACTGACATAATTCACAAGTCCCTCCCTGCAGGAGGGCGGCTACGCCGCCCCCCCCCCCGCGGTTGGGACTTGTGTTAAGTTAGGCGTAGCCGCCCCCCCGCGGTCGGGACTTGTGTTAAGCTAGGGCGTGTCCTACACAGAATTACGAGGAGCTCCTTTGAGAGCGGGCCCAGTAGACCATGGGGAAGGTTTCTAGAAAAAAACCTGCCAGTCCGCTGGAAGCTTTCTGGTAAAAGTGTCCAGCAGATGCTTCAAGAGCGCCCCCTTGACGCAATCTAGATGCTTCAAAGCGCCCGTTGGACAATGAGAACCAGAAGGAACCAGTGCGTCCAACAGGAGCCCACTGAATGCTGTTTGGAAGCGTCCAACAGTTGCTACCTGACAGACACTGCCAGAAAAGCTGGCTCGGATGGTCGCATCCAAGTTTATATCGGATGCAACCATCCGATTCAAACTCGGGCGCCGGGCCACCGAGTGAATCGTTGACCGATTCAAACTCGGTGGCCCTGGCGTTTGGCCACCGAGTTTGAATCGGTTCTTGTTTCACTCGGTGGCCCGGCGCCCGAGTTTGAATCGGATGGCTGCATCCAATGTAAACTTGGATGCGACCATCCGAGCCAGCATTGCTGGCAGTGAGAAGCGCCCACTGGATGCTACTAGAAAGCGCCCAGTGGGTGCTACCTGACTGATGCGCCCACTGGACGCTTCATAAAAGCATCCAGTGGGCGCTTCTGTCAGGTAGTGCCCACTGGATGCTTTTTTGAAGCGTCCAATGGTTGCTTCTAACACAAAGCGCCGCATAGGGGCTCATTTTTTTGATTGAGCTCAAGCTCTGCAGGTAATCCAAGGAGGGGGGGTTGGAAATTAGGAGTTGATGTGCTAAGGGCCAACAAAAGTTAATACGCTGTTACTCTTTCATGTATCTCTTGTATTCCAATTTTATCTGTAGACTGCACTTATTTTGAGGGAAATAAAAATACAAATAAATTCAACATCAAACTAAACAGTCCCATATCCACATTTATTTTGTGAAATTTATGAGAAATAATTTGAGAATAAAAACTAGACATTGGGCTCATTTTCAGAATCAACACAAGGGTGGGCAATTACTAAAGGAATTCTTTCCCAGTTTCTGAAACCTTGGATAGCAAATTGCACCATATCTTCATTTTGAATTTGTGGTATAACTGTTCTAGAAATTTGGTAGTGTTTGAATGGAAAATGAAAAGAAGAGGTGACTTCATGAAAATACATGTGCCCAGGTATAAATTTGGAGAATTAATCAAGCCACTGTCATGATTCCAGAATACAAATTTTGAAATAATGTCTATTGATTATTAAAAACTATCCTCACCTTGGGAATCATGTCATTGGGTACAGTACTTCCAGATTTGAACTTGTGAACATCTCAATGTGGTGACTGCAGAAAGATTTACTGAAGTACAACTTGGGAAGTAATGGACCCAATGACATGACTCCAACACCAGGGAGATTTTTTTCAATGATCAAAAAGATAATTCAAACCTTTGGAATTGTATAAGTGGGTCAAGTACTTCCAGAGGTATAGTTGGGCACATGTTTCTGGGGTCACCTTATTCAGATGTGCCCAAGTACAACTCTGGAAGAACTGGAACCTATGAAATGATTCTTAAGGGAAGGATGGTTTTTTCATGATCACAAAATCAATTCAACCTTTGGCAATGGAATCATTTCATTCGGTCAATTACTTCCACTAGAGTAATACGTAATACTTGGGTACATTTTTTATGCAGTCACCACACTCAGATTTGACCAAGCACAGCTCTGGAAGTACTGGACCCAATGGCATGATTCCAAAGGTGGAGATGGTTTTTTCATAATCAAATTTAAAATGATAATTCATTATTTGGGTCAATTTCCTCCAGAGTCATATAATTGAGCACATGTTTCTGAAGTCACCACACTCAGATGTGTCCAATTACAAATTTGGAAGTATTTGAGTCAAGGAACTTCCAGAGTTTTCCTTGCACAGTTTACCCCATTGTTAACCTAAAATCATGATAATAATGGTTTTGTCAACCCTTTAACTGGACTTGCTCTCTTCTATTGTTTATTTGATACTAAAATCCTTCTGGGAAAGTATTTCTTGGCTTGCAAGTTGTGGCCAGATCCAAGTTTTTTTACTATTTTCTTACTATTGATTACCCAAGACCCTCACATACAAAATTTGTACTTGTTAATAATGGTACCCTTTCTGAAAATTTACTTTTGTGGCTGTTAGATTCTGTAATTTTATGCTTGTTAAATTTTGAAGTCTAGTTACTAACATGTTGCAGTTGGTTGGTCCTGGACCCCTTTATAACTGTCCTCCGCACTGAATTCCTCACTGTTCTTCTTTTGCTTTACCAAATTTTCCAATCTCAAATTCTTGCCATACCAATGGCCCCCAGCACATCCAATCATCTATACAAATTTCATTGTGCATCCAGATTACTTACCTTTTGGAACAGAACACCAAAATAATTTCAGCTTGAATTTCAAAGGCAGGACCAACTGCAGTGGGAATTCGTTGTCGCTCACATACAGCCAGCACCCTGCTAGTCCCAGTGGGACAGCACAGAGCCCCAACGGACAGCTGGATAATAAACCTGCCAGCAAGGAGCGCAGCACAGAGTAGCCTGAGTGGCCAAGAAGACAACGGAAGTGAGGCTTAGCCTTGCCTCAAGTACTGGGCCCGCTCTCAAAGGAGCTCCTCGTAATTCTGTGTAGGACACGCCCGACCATTTGGCGTCGTGTGGGGAGTGTGGTGGAGGTATGTCGTACACATACAGCTGCCCAGATTTGGAGTGATGTCCGGTGTGGCAGCTGGCAACTAGCAGGGATTTCCGAGCGGGTTGCGGGATCCTGAGAGCATCTCCACTGGGGGAGGTAAAACCCGGTAGGCAAAAGTCAAAAATACCTCCCGGCCGCAGCAATTCAGCTCCCATGGCTGCTGTGGCATCCAGCGGGAGTAGTCAAACTGGAGAGTTAAACTCACCTTTCATTGACATGTAGAGGATGATGGGGCACGGTTGGGGCTGGTGTTGTGTATGTTGTGTGTGAATCACATGTGTACACCACGACAGCAAATGAACATTTGCAATCAGTTTTAATCACATGTGTACACCACAGCAGCAAATGAACATTTGCAATCAGTTTTTGAAACCAAACGCCAAACGTTCCCCATTCAATCCTCAGGGCACGTCGGGTTGATGCCCCTGCAGAAACCACTTTTGGAATGTTTGTTCCAACATTCCAATCCTGTTGGAGATCCGTCATAAAAACCAATCTCCAACGGGATTGGTTGGAAGTCGGTTGCAAAAACCAATAAAAAAACGTTGAAAAATGTAAAGTTCAATTGAGTTGAACCACTCTCGCACTCAAAAAACCATCTCCCACGACAGGGTTTGCACTGCAGCACGCGTGCATCACTGACCTGCGCAGGCAAAAGCAGGGATCAAACCCAAGGCTGGCAAGAGTGGAGGGCAACAGTCCCAAGGAGTTATACAGCTGGACTATCCATTCCATGGAATGCTCTTGCGCTGTGTGCGCTTTTGACTTGTTTTGTTGGGGAGGTCATTTTGTTCCAGGAAACCTCAATTTCTCAAAGTTTCAAGAGAAAAAAATGCCGGTGGCATGATTGTAATTTTTTTTTTCCGAAGAAATCCTCTTCAGAACAGCGACTTAGCGCTGCTGAAGGTCGCTTCTGTTTGTTCCCTTGGAGAGTGGGTTTTTGAGTGATACTCCCACAGTCCAATCAGGGGATTAAATCCATTGTCCCACCAGAAAAAAAATCGATACTGTGGGACAATGGATTTATGACCCTCGGAACCTAAAAATTTAGGGTTTGAACTAGAAACGTTTTGAATCGAGTCCCATAAACCTTTGTTGCGTCCGTGGTGTAGTGTGTGAATCACATGCACAACACAGAGGTTTCATGGGAGATCGGAGTTTCACCGGGAGGGATGGAGTCGCGGAATGGGGCGACATCATCCCTCCCGAGCGAGCGACCGAGGCATTTCGAGCCTCAGACAGCGCCCCCGGTGGGTGGTGATTTTCGGGTTTGGGTAGCTAAAACCCGGATGGCTACCCGGTTTACCTCCCGCGGTGGAGATGCTCTGAGTTGAGCGGGATTTTTTTCGATTCTTGCGGATAAGTCATTTAAGAGCGGGTCTCGCGTGCACACCGCAGCCTCACTCTTAACTGCCCTTATGCAGGTGACACAGGTCTCCTGATCAGATCAAGGAAACAAAAAATAGCCAAATCACTGGTCAATTTTTTTGTGCGCGTGTTGTCTGGAAAGAGGCGGTACATGATCAAAGTAATGTTAGACTTACTGCCTTGGGAAATTCAACACTGGCGAGGAGATAACCATGTTTTTTGTCCAAGTCTTTCTTGAAAATGAAACTCTTTCGCACCACGTTAAAAAACGATTTAGTTGATTATAATGATCACTTCAAGTTCTGCGTAAAAAAAATCAGAAAGACTCTCACATGATGATAAGTTCTCTTCTTAGTTTCGATCGCCTTGGCGTCATACTTGGGCAGAAGGTCATTGCGACTAGAGAGAAAAAGGAAACCAAGATCGTTGATGAGAACATGCTGGAAGCCGGGTCGGTGGTAGAAAAGGGCATCTCTAACTGACCGAAATCCGACCTGGTCGTCCTTCGGGTTCTTGTCCGGCTTGAAGATAGAATTATCGTTGATTTTGAAGGTGATGGATTGGAATTTACCGTTGGGAGTTTTCTGGAATTCGTAGGCGTCGTTGACAGTATTGCTACCAATGATTTTGAACTGGGTCAGCTTCCCTAGCGCCGAGCCCGGGTTGTCAATGTCTGCCACCTTGGCATTGAGCGGAACACGATAATCTAGAATAAGTTGACTGAAACTTGGAACCACCAGTGTTGACAAGCTTATAAAAAGGATAACCAACGGTGCACTGCAGCCGGACTCAGAAGAAGAATAAAATATATTTTTAATGCTTGATGATTAATTTTGACTAGAAGTCTTGGTATGATTATTTGAGATGCGGTAATCCGCTTTCCACGTGCAGGCACTGCCTGAGAGAGAAGCGAAGAGTTCTCTAACGGGCCTCGAATAGGGCAGCCATATTGCGGTTCAAGTAATAGGCTTGGCATATGCATATGTGTTGGTGACCATTGTTCAAAGTTTGTTTGAGGTCCAACAACAGACTTGATGAAAGAATTCATCCACTTCCGAGCACCGAATCGTGCTCAATATTGCCTAGCAAAAGCGACCGAGACCCACGGCGAATTGCATTTTTGAAGTGCTGTTGATTTGGCATTAATATAGCGCACCAATATAGAAGCTAACTTTACAAGTCTGTCTCCATGGTGCTTTCTCGGGTGTACCTACCTACATATGCACATCTTTATACAAATGAAAACCTGCGTTGCACCTCATGCTCAACACAATTTACAAATTGCCGAATCGGTGAGGGAGATAAATCAAGAGAAAGGGAGATAAGGGACAACAGATAGAACTCAGAAGTATGACATCCATTGCTAAATAGCATTATAGTCTGAGGGCACAGGTATCCAGCTCGCCTCCATCGACCACCCAAAACCTCAAGTGTTACAATTTAATGGATGGCCGGTGTTGTCTCGATGTTTAGTGGAATGGGCCAAAAGATAAGTTCCCAGCTTCTTCAAAGAGCAGATAGCTGGTTATGTACAGATTCACCGCACAGACTCCATTTGAACCGTCATTCCTCGTCGTCTTCATCCAACAGAAATATTGGGGCCTCAAAGCTCAGCAAGATCCCGGATATCATTCATCATCAAGCAAGGGATGTCCCATGTTCAATCCTGACCCCACAGATGGATGATTCTCGGCTTCTGGCGGGTCCAGCAGGAAATCCTCTCACATGTGTTCATGCTACTGAGAAGGGAAGGAGGTGTGTATGTACACAAAGATGAGAGCAGGCGTAGGGATATAGCCCTGCTTTCTGTTCAATTGTTGGTAAGTGTTTGCCCCACATGCATGCGAATGGAGGCGTCTCTACTATGATAGATGTGGGGACAAGGGCCTCCCCATCCAAAACAGGAGTACATAGACCCACGAAACGATGGAAAGAGATGCGGGCATAGATTTCAACTGCGGACACAACTGTTGAGCGGGGATAGCTTGCACTGTAGATTTTTTTTTTTTTTTGGTTTGGTTCTATGTATGCATATTTTTTTGGGGGAGGGGGTTGCGGTTACATCGGGGGTGAGGGTGGGGTGAGACCTTTGAGAGCGTTTTCGTCTAGCGGAGACGATTCCAGCTGGATTCCTATTCCAAATTTGGACTGAGACTGTATCCAAAGATGTGATTTGGTTGGTCAGGCAAGAGGGAATTACATGGAAAGATTGAGATGAGCTCACCTTAGCATGGTCCAGTTCGCCAGCGACGGAGAAGGTGAACATGGGAGCGATGCGCTGCTCCAAAAGCATGGAGACTTTGCCCGTGCTATCGGCTTGGGCTCTGACGGTGGCCTGTCTGAAGTCGTACTTCAAGCCGACGGTGCTGACGGCTTTTCGATCGCGGGGGGAGGGGTGGGGAAGGAACTGGAGGTCGACGGCGGCCTCCACCTGGTCCGAGAGTCGCTGCCAGTAGGAGGCCTGCAAGGGGCCGGTGGCTTGGAGGGTCAAGGTGGAGATCCAGTCTTTCTTGGCCGACTGCCACTTCATCAGATACGACATGCTGGCATCCTCCATCGGGGGCATCACTTGCCACACCGACTCGATACCAAGGCTGAAGCGCGGGTGCAAAGACTGCAGGTATTGGGTAATGAAAATCCCCGACTGGTTGCTTATGTTGGGGTTGTAGGCCTTCATCGACAGTGCATAATCCTTCCCATGTCGTTCATGTTCCACTTGGGTGACCGAAGGATTCGTGGGATTCGAAGGCCATTGAACTTGCAGCTTGGAGATATCTTTGGGGCCCCAACGATAATTGAATCGGCCCATGAGCGTAGCATCGTTATCGATCGTCCCTTGCGCAAAAACCTGGCAACAAGGAAAAAATTAAGACATCAACCCTGGTAAGTTAACAAGCTCTCATCTTATGGGGGGGGGGATTCGTGTGATTTGTGTGTTTACATTATTGGTTGCATACATTCCACCAAAGCTGTAAGTGCCGGGGTTGATTCCACCCATGGCTCCGCCTTGGGCGCCCATGTTGAAGGAGTGGGTGACATTGAATGCGGGGCTCAAGGAGAGAGCTTTCGCCAACTCGGCGCGGGCGCCATCGAAGATATAATTAGTGAGATGGACGGCTGCGAGCGATGTGCGCATGAAGAAATGAGCCATTTCCAGTCTATACAGACAGAGAATGAGCGAGAAGAAGGAGAGGACGGACTCTTCGCTTCCCTTCCGACCTGCTCGTAGGTGCCTGGATCGGGGAGGTCCAGGGCGTCTCTCCATCTGGCGATGCGACTGGTGAGCTCATGGAGGGGACCCAGGAAGGAGCTGTCGACACTTGCATTCTTCTCGTATGCGCTCGAGCTGAGCAGGCTCCCCGTGGCGGTGGTGATGGGCGTCTTGATGACTTGGGCGGTGGAGAGATCCAGGTGGGAACTGGAGGCAGTGGGTTCCACGGCCATCGTCTTGCTCTTCGGTGTCGACGGTCAACAGCGATTAATCTCGAGGCCCACTGGGTCTTCGGCTTCAACCAAAAGTCGATTCCCCGGGACTGCGTCATCCGCACACATATTCATTATCAACCAACCAGCTGCCTTTTATTCATTTTATTATAACCTCATTTTTATATTCCTCAGAGCACCCGCATCGGTCAGGGTTTTAGGCCAGATTAGCGCACTTAGTCCACAGTGGCAACAGGACCCTGGAAAGCCCCTGTATATGTTAGTAATGAAAATATATGGATTTTGGGCCAAAAACCCCAAATGATACTCACCAAAAGTGTATGAATGACCATTTTTTCCATGTAGGTTACTCACCTGAAATGTATGAATGTTTGATCATTTAGGAGGGTTGACAAGTTTTTTAGATCTTTTCTCACTCTTTTCTGCATTTTTTTGGGATTTTATATGTCAGAGGTGGAAATATGGCCAGAAGAAATCCATGAGGTGTCATTTCCCTTGGTATCTGGCCAAAAAAATGAACAAAAATCACTTTATGGGGTTGGGGGTGGGCCATCTGCACCCCCGACCCCCCATAATCCTGGATTCCCCCTCCCCCAAACCCACACCTTGGTGGAAAGGTTACTCATGAAACGTGTATGAATGGGCTTGAAAAATGTATGAATTTTGGCAAAATCCAGGATTTCTCGTTACTGACATATATAGGGGCTTGCCAGGGTCCTGTGGCAACCACATCGGGCCGGACTAAGGGGCAACTAACCTAGTCTGAAAGCCGCTTTTGGACTAGTGGCGACTAAATTTAGTCGCCACTAGTCTTGGACTAAGCTCATATTGAATATTCAATTTCCTTTGGATTAAAAAAAGATCAGATACATACACCCTCTATACCGTCTTGCGATAGCATATCTTAACACGATTTCCAATCACTGCCACCAGCAATATGCCTACAAATACGCCAAAATCCAGCAAGAGAGCTCCAAATTTTTTTCCTGAAGAAGACAAGCAGCTTGCAAAGAGCTGGGTTCTTGTCTCAACCAATCCAGTCACCGCAAACCAACAAAACAAGGAAGATTTCTTAATCAGATACCACCCTGCTTTGCAGATCTCTGATTTAGAGGGCACCTACAAACACCCCTCTGCCAGCAGGCCCCTCTATAAAAGAATTATGGGGCTTGATAGCGGCACGCCCGAAGGTCGTGCGCACGCCCCCCTGAACGCCTAAAAAAAAAGGCGTGCGGGGGCTGCACGCCTTCCCAACCAGGCGTGCAAACCCCCGCATGCCGCACGCCGTCCGCACGCCTACAAATGGCGTGAGGACGGCCGGCTTGGCGTGCACGGCTGGCACGCCTGTCCGGCCAGGCTCACGTAAGCCTCTCGAATTGAGAGGCTTACGTGAGCCCCTTGGTGCCCTTATAAGGGTACCGTTTGGTACCCTTATAAGGGTACCACTTGGTACCTTTATAAGGGTGCCAAACGGTACCCTTATAAGGGTACCACTTGGTACCTTTATAAGGGTGCCAAACGGTACCCTTATAAGGGTACCACTTGGTACCTTTATAAGGGTGCCAAACGGTACCCTTATAAGGGTACCAAACAGTACCCTTATAAGGGTACCACTTGGAGGGTACCGTTCGGTACCCTTATAAGGGTACCGAGTGGTACCCTTATAAGGGTACCGAATGGTACCCTTATAAGGGTACCGAGTGGTACCCTTATAAGGGTACCGAACGGTACCCTTATAAGGGTACCAATGATTACAATCAGTTTTCTCCTGGCCGCCAGAGAGACTCACACGGTCTTCAATGCAGGTAGGTTTCACCTTTCCACTTTCTTTTTCAGGCAATGACTTATCCTTTTATTTGGTTTTCACCTTAGATGGAAGAACCTCCAGAGGGCCGTACTCATATTTTGCGCAATCCACCAGAAGATCAAGGATAATCCCCTTCTGATTGGTTAGCCAATGCAAAACAGGTATATTTTGACAAAGAAGGACACCAATTTGTCTTTGAGCGCGCCTGGAACTTGCTCAAGAACAAGGCCATATTTATCAATCTGGCAAATAAAGGCAAAGCAAAGAATGGCCGCAGAATTAGTTTGGCTTCAAACACCCTTGCGGTTTCCAGCAGCCCCAGTCCCGCACCAGCAAATTGTTCTGAGGATCCAAATGAATCAGTCACGGTCGGGTGTGATGTCAACTGGAAGCGACCTGCTGGGGCAAAAGCCAAGAAGAGAAAAATTGACGAGAGTGATTTCCGACAAAAAAAACTCAAGCTCCTTGAAAAATCCAATAACAATACTGCCTTGCGGACTGCTGAAGCTCGTCGCGCAAACAATATTCAAGATAAACTTGCGAGCATCAATCAAAACAAATCTGACCAACTCTTTATGTTTCAAAGCCTTGATGATTGCCCTGATGAAGAAGCAAGGGAATTCTTTCTTTTGCATCAAAAGGATATAGTGGATTGCGTCAGAAACCCCACTCAATCTACAGCATGTTCCTTTTCAAGAACTCAAGCAACATCACACCCACCTGAACCAAGCTCCGAGACAAATGGATTCCGTGATGTCAATGCTGATTCTTCCAATGAAGGCACCAGCATACACCAGTCAAACCCACAGTCTGAAGGACAGTCTGAGAGCGACCTTCCCTGGCTGGACCCTGATCTTGCTTGGTTTTCTTAATTCTTTGTTCGTTGCTAATCAATTTTTTTTATGTTTTGTTATTTTTCTTGCCTATTCCTGTTTGTGCGTGTTTTTTTCCCAATGCTTGGGTTTTTTTTGCACACACATTCAGAGTTTTTGTATTTGACTTGATTTCTTTACCACACTTGTTATTATTCCCTTTTCTTTTTTTTACTACACCAATTGTTTTGTTTTTATGTTCAAGCTCACATGTTTTTTCTTCTCACTTTTCTCTCTAAATTCTCCCTTTTCTTGCAATAAAAAAACACAAAAAACACGCTTTCTTACTTGATTGAAAGTCAAAAAAGCAGAACTACACAATAGAGACTAGAGTTGTTTAAATATCAGATGAATCAGAGGATTCATCTGCTGATTCCAATGTGATTTGATTTTTACCGTTCAAATCCCAAAGATGAGCAATTAAGTCGCTCGTCAAGCTATTGTGAATACCCAAGGATTTGACATTGATAGACTGGAGGTGTTTGCTGCAAGGACTTCTTGGCTCTGATCGAGGTGGAATCAGATGGATTGAATTGGGAAGGGCAGGTGGTGGTTTTGGCAATGATTGATGCTCAACAAGCATGTTGTGTAGAATTATACAGGTGTTCATGATTGAAGTCAGATCGCCGGGGTACCATTGTAGGGCAGGCTTGGCAAGGATCTGGAAGTGCGCCTTTAATATTCCAAACATCCTTTCAATATCTTTGCGTACCAACTCCTGTTGCTTTGTAAAAAATTTGGTGGCTGGGTCAGACGATGCAAGCCCTTTTGACTTGTAGACAGTTCCCCAATCTGGATATATCCCATCAACGAGATAGTATCCGTTGGGGTAGCTCGTTCTGTTGAGATCAAAGTTCACCCCCCAAGAGGTTCCATCGAGGTTTGATTTAAAAAGCGGAGACCGTTGAAGGACGTTGATGTTGTTGAGCGTTCCAGAATTTCCAAAGAAACTGTGCCAAATCCAGGTGCTATGGGTCAAAATGGCCTCTAGAACAATTGTCGGAGTCTTTTCCTTGCCTTTGAATTTTCCCGCAAGAGCTTTGGGGTAGTTTTTCCAGCCCCAATGCATACAATCTAAGCTTCCTAGCCATCCGGGGAAACCTCTGGAAGCAGTTTCTGCAAGAATCATCTTGAGATCTTCCTCATTTGGGGCTCGCAGGTATGTTGCGCCGTAGATCTCTTGCATGGCGTCACAAAAGATTTCCATGTTCTGCCGAGCCGTAGTTTCACCAAGACGGCAGTATTTGTCAGTTGAATCGTAAGGTACCGCGTATGCTAATTGTCAAAGAACAGCTGTGATTGTCTGCTCAGGGCTGATTCCTATTTTACCGGTACAGTCGGGTTTGCAAAATAAATAGGGGTATTCATCAGTGAGATCCTTTAGTATCCAAGCAAAAAGAGGCTTCTCCATTTGAAATTGTTGGCAGAAGTCTTTCTCATCGTATGTACAGCCCTCATCGAAGTAATCCTTCATTAGTTGCTGGTGGAATTGAACGTGTTCTTGCTCCTTGTTAGGATTTCAATGAGGACGCTCCTTTGGTTCTTCTTCATTGTTGGAGTCAAAAAGAAGGTCCAAAATGACATTTTCATCAAGCATATCTTCAACAATCCTCTGGCCTTGCTGAATGAGTTGTCTTTGTTTTTGTTTTTGGCTCTTTGCCATGTTGAAAAGTAGGATTGTTTGGTGTTTTCTTTCAAAGCCAATGCGGTTGAATCAGCAGTCGTGGACTAAGGCTGGTTGGTCCAGGGACTTAGTCCCAACCAATGCGGTTGCAAGGCTGGACTAACTTGGGCTAAAACCCCCTGACTGATGCGGATGCTCTCATGGATTAAAACTAGGGAATTGAATGGCCGACCCCTGTTATTTGAAGGAACGACCCCCAGTTATGTTGGGACGTCATGACGAACAACTTTCAATATCTGAAACTGGTCCAAATTTGGTAAAGGTAAATTGGTCCGACCCCCTAAATGGGGGTCGCTGATACAATTTTGACCCGCGCGCAGGGGGTCGTCAATTCAATTTGGCTGAAATGCCACCGCCAGAGATTTATTGTCTAAACCATCACTCCACCAGTTATAAACATCATTAAAAAACATAAGTTATATCATAAAAAATGCAAACAGAGCATTAAAAAAATATGTAACATCAAGATTCAAATAAGTTGACCATGCAGCATGCTATAATGGAAAATGAAGTATTTTGACAAGTTGCTGGTTGTTACTCTTTAATGTGACATGACCCATATTTGAAAATGATGAACTCAAAGGGATAAAAATCACATTTTTCCTCTTTTATAATTATTTTCCATAGCCTCTTATTAATTTACGTTTTATATCACTTCCCATACACAGTACAAATTCAAAATGAAATTCTGTGGCAGATTTACATATTTGAATCTGACACATCCCCTTGATATAAAAAACCAATTTTTATGAGCTTAAAAGTCATCTTTTTCTTCTGCTTCAGCTATCTTCCATAGCCCATCATTCCCTTACAATCTAAATCACTGTTTCTACATCAGATAAATTGTTCCACACATTCCTGAATAAGGAAATTTCATTTTACATTTCCCTTGCTCAAAAATCCTCATTTCAAGAAGTCAACCATCTTGTTTTCCTTATTTTTCAAACATCTTCCACATCACATACTCAGTTTACATTTGAGTTCATTTTCATTACATTTATTCTGATTTTTTATCAGACACAACATATCCCTTACATTTACTTTTCAATCAGAAAATAAATCCCCTCTTTCATTTTCTTCTGCTTCATAATTTGGGCCCCAAACAAAACAACACCAATCTCATATTTCCAATTCAAAAGCAAAAAAAATCATCACATTTTATAGCAGGAAGAAGTAGAAAAAGAACACAAGAAGAGTAAAATAAGAAAAACATGAGCTAATAAACCATTCTGTTGGATCTAGTATTCTTCTTTGATTGTTGAGTCAATTTAAAACAATCATCATATTTATCTTTCCAACCTAAGGCGTCTTGAGATGTAGGATAGGGGGTTGTTTTCAAGCCGCAACAGAACCTGCAAGTCAAGCTGTGGCCCCCGGGGAAAGCAGGCATTGTATGAAACCCGGGCGCGGGAAAATTTGAACAGAAGACCCCCAGTCTGTGGAACTGAATTGGATCTGCAACCCCCTGTTATGTCCCGGACCAGAAATACCATTTCTGGACCATCCTGGGACGTCTAACACTGGTTGTCATGAAGTCCTGGAAAAAATGGGGGTCGTCCCTTCAAATAACAGGGGTCGGCAATTCAATTCCCTAAAACTAACCATGAGCCTTTGAATCCACCTCCATGTTGGGCACAATCAGCCTCACTGCACAGGATTCCAGGTGAAGAATCAGTTGATTGGATTGATCTCATCAAACTCAGGTGGTGTACCAGATGAGCAGGCCGTAAAATCAAGTTGAAAAAAAAGAACAAACTGGAAAACAAGAGGGGCAACATTTGAGGAAAAGTAATCAGAGGTCTACTTGTCACACCAGTGACCACATTTATAGCAAAAATAATCAACAACTTCCCCAATCTAAGACTCAAAAGATTGGTTTCCAAAGTAATGAAATTCCCCAGCACAAGAAAAGTCAACAATAATCTGTTTGATATGTTTGGGCCAGAGATGTTGGATCTATTCTGGATGTACCCATTGGATTAAATCCCTATCCCAAATTGTTACATTCTTCTTCCAATGTCTTCCTCATGATGTTGTCTTCACTAGTCTGCACATGCTCCATACATTAATACCACCAAACTCTGGTTCAAAAAAAAAGGGTCTTGGTTAAACAACACCCAAAAATTAGAGAATTGACTCCCAAAGATTGGGGACGTCCTCTGTACTGTTTTTCAACTATCTAGGGATTGGTGGTGGACGTAAAATCACTGAGGCACATTTTTGGGAGTCGATTCTCCAATTGTGCCGTGCACTTTGGGAGTCGTCAAGGTAATTTACAAAAATCATCAACAAATTAATTCCTCTGTAGTGAGTGGGGCAAAGTGCCCCAAACTTTAACCATAGTTAGTAGGTTAGCTAAAATTTATCTCTAGTGCATATGAGCTGCAAAATCCCCCCACAATTTAATGAAGTGGTGTACAGGTGATTATTATGTAGTTTTTGAAAAAGTTGTACTTGTGCCAATTCCAAAAACTGTACTGATTGTGCCATAGGAGCAATTGAATAAGAAAAATCATTAAAAATTAAAAAATTAACCCTTCATGTTTTTTTGAGAAAAAAATTAGTCATGTATAGTTGTCCAATACACCAATATAAGAGCCAGCCCAATTGAATTCATTCCTCTTGCGGCATTTTCCCAAATCACTTTTGATCCTGGTAATGACTTTGTCCAGATTATCCAAAATTTTACAGGAGCCTCATTGGATCCGTTGGCTTGCTGACAAAAAAAATTCATTTGCGCACATAATTCATCCATCTAAAACCTCATCAAAAATCCAAGTTCACATGTCCCTGAAAACATCCGGAATCTTTTTCCTTTGCACCAAAGCTTCAGGTACAGCTGCAACCTCTAGGGTTTTTGACGTGGGCATAATGGGTTGGTGCAAAGTGCACCAACTCCCATCATATCAACTTCAAAAATAAAAAGCTGACAACTCCCGCCCAGTTTTTTTGGCACATTTTCTTAGCCAGACGACTCCTGTCAACTCCCAAAAAGAAACTTTCAGGCACAGTTTTGGTCCAGCAACTCCCACAGGGGTTGCAGCTTTTTTTTTTTTTGATTTGCATGATGACTCTTGGCACATTTTCTTAGCCAGACGACTCCTGTCAACTCCCAAAAAGAAACTTTCAGGCGCAGTTTTGGTCCAGCAACTCCCACAGGGGTTGCAGCTTTTTTTTTTTTTTTTTTTTGCATGATGACTCCTGATTCTCACGCAGAATTGGGAGATTGACTCCCAAATAGTTGCTGGGTGGTCAACACAGGGTCAAGACAATGTCCCCCAACTTTGGGAGTCAATTCTCAAAAAATTGGGAGTCGTTTAAACAAGACCCCCAAAGAAAATACTAGCTATATTGGGTATTCTGCCCTGCATCAGAGCCTCTCCAACCCAACTTCACTCTACACCTTGGCGCCTGAAGCTCAATCAATCATTCTTTTATTTTGCAGTATGAAGTGGATTTGCCCATGTCATGTACATGCATTGTGATATTGCAAGATACATTCCTTCCACTAATTCACTAAATTCTTATTATTTAATTTCTGCTATTGCTAGATGCATCCTGGCTATTTGCAGAAGCTGTGATACACAAGTATAAGAGTATTGATATCTCAGTTGTGCTAGTAGCTCATTTACTCAACTGCTGCTTCTGCTGCTGCTGCACTAACTTCTGCTCATCCTTTTCCACAGCTGTGGTTTATCTTTCCTGCCTGAATTCCCCATATAAGCCACCACAACATTTGACTTCTTTATTTTTCCACTTAATTAAAACACCCAGGGATGAAAAACCGACCAAATTAGTTGTTGAGAAATGAAATTTCTTTACAACTGCTTAATTCCGCTGCACAGAACTAAACACTTGAAAAATATCAGTTACCAGCACATTGTGCAGCAACTGGAGTAACTAGTAGTCTGCTTTAGACCTCATAGCATGTATAGCATTGAGAATAATTATTGAACAAGTAGTAGTGACATAATTTGAAATCACCATTCCAAGCATTATCTGTATAAATAACCAAAGATATTGCATAAAGTAATGCCATGGTAATTGCATCAAACTCATAGCCAGCATGAATACCATTAGGCTATGCTTGGTTTACTCTCCAGACGTTGCTTTATTAAAAGGATACCAGACTTTCATACCTCATTTCTCTCAATGTGATTGGCTTACTAGAACAAATTTCCCAGTAATTTCATCATCTTCCTTTCAACGCTTCATCCTTCTTTCTCTTTATTTAAAGGCTAGCTCTTTGACAGACCTGATATCAATCATCCTCTCCTCTGGATAGGAGGTATTGCTATCCTCTATATTCTGATCTTTTGTGTTAGGTTCAGTTAAAAAACCTATCTTTATGAGTGCTATAGGCTGCTATTGGCTGCTATTGCCTACTGATATTTCTGTCTTCATTCTAGTCCATTTCAGAGGACCACTCTGACAGATACATTGCCAATTGAAAGGCCATCAACATTTGTGTTTCAGGACAGAACCATATAAAATTTTCAATAGCTAAAAAATAGCTGAGGCAAGTACAACATAGCTGATAGACACGTAAGAAAGTGTTTGCGCTTAATCCATGTCTAGAGCAAAAAGTTACTCCTCATTTTGCCTGCTTGTTTGACGAGCAGGTACCTCTCATTATTGCTGCTTGCCAAGCAGGTACAGAGGTGTCTGCTCGCCAATCAGGTACAGAGGTTTCTGCTCGCCAAGCAGGTACAGAGGTGCCTACTTGTCAAGCGGGTACAGAGGTGCCCGCTCGCCGCTGCTCGGTGTGCGGGTACCTCTGTACACAGCGGGACGGGTCCGACGTCATAATTCCAATTTGGGCACGCTCATGTGACCCCGCAAAGCAAAACCATCTCCCCAAGGGCCACATGGTCAACGGTCCCCTTGCTGTGTTATGAAATCGTCATTGAGACAATATGCCAGCCGTCCCTGCAACGGTCACACTGCGTCATGGAGACATTTTTTTTAAGAAAGAAAAACATCATTGTGAGCAGATTGCCATCCAATCCTCTCAACATGGTTTGCACAAGGGTAGCACGGCCCAAAAAGGACTCATTACGTGGGTCAAACCCGCACACCGGTGGAGGCAGCCCAGCACGGACACCACATGCAAACAGTGGGCGCTTTTTGAAAAGCATCCTCTGGTGACATGAGCTGGCACACAGGCCGCAACCAAGCGCAACGTCCAAGAGTGGTCAACAACCACCAAGCGACGTTGAAATTGGTTGCGCGCATGTGACAGGTGAAAGTCACCGGAGGACGCTTATGCATAAGTGCCTGCCGTTTGCATGTGGTGCAAGTGCCTTTACTGCCGCATTACATGACCATTATTGTTCAACCTGCTTTTGTAAGTAGAATTATGCGGTTGAACGGTTGCCCATTGAATTTTTTGACTAAGTTTTTTATTTTTCTAAAAAAAAAAATTGCTCATTTGTTTTGTGTAGCTGGATCAGAATCTCAAAGTTCATGCTGCAACATAGTCTTCAAAACACCTATTTATAGGTGAGCAAAGCGTCCCAGTGACGGCGGCAAAGGCGACGGTTGTGGCGACTTGCAAGTCGCTGAGGTCATATGACCTGCCAGCCTGCGGGCGCCCCAGTGACGCCTCTTAATGTGATGTTGGTGGACAACGCAGTCCAAGCAACAGTGGGGGACAACGTGTGGCGGCAAGCCGACCACACCGTCCGTGCAGCGTGGCCCCCACAAGCATGGTGACGGTTCTGCCGGCGCGCTCGGGAAGGCAGGTTGTCAAGTGGTCACATCACGTTCCCACGCGGTCTCCATGACTGGACCGTCACAGGTGCGGCGCCTGAGCTTGGAATTTGTCCCGCTGTGTACCTTCCTGTCAAGCAGGCAGCCTGCTTGGCAGGCAGGTACGTCAAGCAGGCAGCCTGCTCCGCAAGTGGGTACCTCTGTGTATGTACATAGCCAATGCAAGTTCAACTCCTAACTTAACTAAGTCCCTCCTTCAGTTTGTCTGCAAATACCAAAGGGCCTCCAAAGGAGGGACTTTTGGCCTGACACCAAAACATGTTTTGGTGTGGACTTTTTTAAAAGTGTAATTCCTCCCAACCCACGCATTTTATTGCCTTTTAGTTCACATCCTCATGAACGGCTTGATCTCCTCTACCTCCTTGTGTAAACAAAATGTCCCCATTTCCTCTCCTCTAATTTACATTATTTTTCAAAGTCTTTGATCTCCCCTCTTGACGCTCATAAATTTCAACTATGTATATACACCTGCAGATCTGGCAAGACAGATTGCTGACAGCTCTTCCACACATTGCAAACATCCTCTGGTCAGATTTCTTGACAGTTACACATTTTTTGTTGAAGGATCTGTCAATACCAATCCATAATGTCATGCACCATGTCAACAAATGGGACAATGTATATGCCAAGGGTTGAGCTCTTAAAATCATTTGGGAGGGGATTCCTTCCACAGATTTGGAAATATAAAGAAAAAAAATACATTGATAGATGCTCAGAGACCAGCCACATCTTTTTTCTTGCTTCAGGAAAGTTATTGGTCAGTGAAGAGCTACAGAGAGATTAGTAAAAAAAGGTCAAAAAATATTTTGGTGTCAGGCCAAAAGTCAACTTTAGTTGTAAGGCCCTCCGGGACTTGCACGCAAGTGTTATAGGAGGGACTTTGTTGAGTTAGGTTCAACTTGCACCAAGTTTGAATTGCATGAAGATTCTTGGTTTGGTGAAATTACAACCCGCAAGTTTGCCTTGGATGGCCTTCCAACATATTATTGGATGTAGCCATTGGAGGTTGATTTTCTGGCAGTGTAATTGATTGATTTGTTAAAAAGCTATACCGTTGCTACACCAAGGCCACATTCAAACTATTTAGAATAAAACAGCAAACTCTAGTAGCAACGGCAGCTTTTACCCTCCGGTGGACCGGTTGACCTTCAACACTACCGAGTGCATTCATTTATGAGTCTCACAAGACCGGTTGTTGATGTTTGTTAATTATGAGTCACAGCAGCTGGGAGGGGTTTTTGTTGCGAGTAAGGAATGCCCCAGCGGACCCGGGTACCCGTTTGCACCCGGGTACCTGGCTGTTTTTTGCCAAAACCCAATACCAGGCACCGCATGCGGCACCGCCTGGAGGGTACCGCGAGTACTTTTGGCAGGTACCTGCGGGTACCTCCCACTTTTTACCGCAAAAAACAAGCTTAATTGCATAAAGACAATGAAAAAAAAACTGCATTGTTGGCAGTCAATCATCCTCTACAACTACCACCTTTCTTTTTCCTTTCTGCTTATTCTTCTTATTTAATTTTAAACCCTCTTTCCATTCCGCTAAAGCCCCTTGATTGATCTTGTTTATCTTTGAGTAGAAGGCAACAGTCATCCCACAACTTACTGACTTTGGTGTAAGGCGGTGCCTCCGCAATGTAACGTAATTTGACCCAAAGCTGAATGATCTCTCAAAGTCAACGGAGGTTCCTGAGAGGTTTATACCAGTGCCCAGATTAGTTCATGCAAGCCTTGTAACTGATGAAAAAGCCCAAAATTACCAGGGCAACTTAAAACATCCAAAGCCATGTGTACAAGTCCGCCATGTGTGTTGCCGGAACGCTTCTGCTGGATCCACCACTTCAGTGGGTTCACTGGGTTGTTACCATCCAGAACAAGTCCTCTGGTGAGCCAGATGTTGAATGCGTCTGATGACCTATTGCCGCCTTGGGCAGTCGCAGCTTCACTTAGGCCAGAAAGCATGCCGGTCTTGGGCTGTGGAACATGAGATGATTTTAGGTCAATGTTCAACAATTAAGAAAAATTGAGTACTTACCCTGGAGGGAAGAGTAGGTGTAGCAGAGGTAGTTGTTACAGGTAATGATTTTGGCTTGTAATGTGAAACCCACATGTCCCGTGCAAGCCGTATAGCCTTGGCGATCCAATTGGGCTCCCAGTTAGCCAATTTGAAGTACTTGTCCTGAAACGAGGGGTGTAGGACTGAACCAAAAAAAAGGTCAGTAATAATTTGTTGAACAATGAAAAAAGCAGACACTCATAAATCACAATTCAATAGAGTGGAGAGGAGTCGGTCAAACTGTAATACTTGTTGGTGATCTTCAATCCAATTTGGCATGCGTTCCTCAAAGCTGGAGGAAATTTGTTGTTCTTGATAGTTGTTGATAAATGCTTGGTGATTTGGTCAATGAATACAACTATGTTTTCCAATCGAGCCAACCCAGAAACAGATAGTTGTAAAGTAATCTTGTGAAAAATATTGAGGACTTGGACCAAATCGCGTGCCAAGAAAAAGTTGGACTTGTCAACATGAAACTTGTGGTCAACACCATACCTTTCAAGTCACTGCCATTCAAGTCTTTGATAATGTAATCAAAGGGATCAGCCAAGGATAAATTCAGAGAAAGGGAATGAAACTCACATAGCAGCCTCACACCTTATTATGCTTTTGAGTTGGGAATTTGTGGAATTCCATCTTGTACGTACATCTCTTTCTATTGAATATGGTTTGTCACACCCTTTCTCTTTACATATCTTGACAAACTTGGCTTTTGAATTGAGAGAGAATTGTAATTTCTTTGCTATTGCGCGGAACTATAGCGACATGAAAAATCAGTCCAACAATCCTCTTCATTTAATTTGAGCTCCGATTTGCCTACCTTGGCCAAACTTTGTTTACAAGATGAACTTGTATAGAGATCTCCTGCTTCTTCATTGCTACGATTTTTGATATCTTCCTTGACAAGGGATTCAGTATCGTTGTGGTCTGCCTTGCCAATTGAATCACTATTGCTGAGTTCCTCTTCGGAAAGTCCGGCGGGCTCTTCACCACGGGCAAGGCTTGAATGAACATAACAGATCCATTAGTATTGCCGTTGGGAATCATTCAGAAAATCAGAGAACTGAGAGGAGACCAAATGACTTACATTTGTCCCTCCAGATTGTCCTCTTCACAAGAAGCATCACAATCAACCAATAAAGGATTGTTATCGCAGCTCTCCTTCTTCTTATGCGTTCCAAACGGCCAAAGGATCCCCTGGACAATTAGGTTGAGAACATGAGCAAAGCATTGGATCCATTCGGTTTTGCCCTTGAACCGTGGCCACTTCAGCCTCTTGAGCTCCTTCACCATTGCTTTCTTGTTTGTTGCATTGTTGCTCACAATCCCACAAATCTATTAATTGATCAGCTTGGTCAGGCTTGGAAGAGACCATTTGAACAACACTGCTAGGCCTACCTGATTCTGAATATTGAATTTTTCAACAACCAGTTGGATTGTCTGGGCCAAGTACTTACCATTGTGCCTTTGGGAAAGTTGAACGGAGTCCAGAGGCATGGCCTCTATTTCAAACTTACCACTTTCTTCTTCTTTTAACCGATATATCACCACACCCAAGATGTCAAACCCATTGGGTGACTGCCACGCATCTACCCCTAAGTATAATGCGCCTTTGTGTGCCTAAAAACATATGAGAGTTGTATGATTAGTAATCTGATTGCACAAACTTCAAAAATGGAGAACAAAGGGTTCCTGACCTGCAAAGTTGTTTGGTAGCTGTCTTGTATGGCCGAGGAAAGCAAATGAATGTCTTTAGAGACTGCTTTTTTGGTTGGTAAATTCTTGAGAACAGTTGGATGCAGGATCTTTTGATGACTAGCTTCAACGAGCGCGGAAAAAGGCCGAGCAGCTTTGGCGCACCATATTGCGCACAGTTGCGGAACCTGAGGGATATCCAGTCTTAGCTTGCAATCTCACAGAAAAGAGTGATGTTGAAAGGCATACCTCTTTTGGCTCAATCGCCCCCGTACCGGTAATCCCAAGTCCAGCCAAAGAACGGTTTGTTTGTGTTTTGCTTTGCTTGCGGATGCATGTTTAATCAGGTTACTGCATGACAAGTCCGAGGTTGTCCGGTTAATCTTAGTTCCACACCTAAGTTTGGTAATCAGCAATCTACCTACCAAGTCCTGTAGAGGTAAAAAGAAAAGAAACTTAAATTGTGCAGGGGTATGCAATCATGCGCTGGCCAGACTTGTCTTTTTGTTTGGAAAGCTTGGGTGTTCCATAAGATTTGTAGCTTACGCTGACAGCATTCTCGGCAACTTTCTGAGCTCAAACTGAGTAATGGTAAGCAGTCAGAACAAGTTGGCTGATAAGTGATCTTGCAGCCGACTGACACAACTCCTCCTCGTCCGTCAGTTCTCAGAGTCCTCCTGAAGTGGCTGGTTTGTCATTGGCTAGGTTTTCCGGAGGATTCTGAGATGATGAGGTTGAAGCAGTTGCCCATTTCTGGGAGTGTTGTTGGTGGCGAGTCGGCGGCATGTTGGTTGAGATGTGGATGGAAGGAAGGGATATTGCTGATCGGTGATATCTATATGTACATATCCAATGTCTGCCCAGCCCCCATGATCCCAACCCACCAACCATCCCCCGCCCCGTCCCCCCCCCCCCCTGAAGGGGGGGGGGGGGGGGTACCCGGGTACCGAGCTGTTTTTTCCCCAAAAAACCAATACCCAACATCGCCTGGCGGGTGCATGGCAGGTGCAAAGGGTACCCGCTTGCGGGTGCCGGGCACCCCCCAACCGGTACCCGGAGGCATTCCTTAGTTGTGACAATGGAAGAGAACACCCTGTCCTATGTATGCTGGTTTGGAACATAAAAGGGGCTCATGAATCCACCCTCTCAGTCTCCAGGTCCACCTCTCTGTTAAAAACAATTGAAGAGTCTATCCAGTAACGTATACTTTTGCAAACACCAAATCAGCTTGCCAGAATGTGATTACTTCTAGACAGCCTCATCCCCCTCTTGCTTCTCCAGGCAGCCCTTGCCTAAAGAATTTTAAAGAGCTAAGGTTTCATTTCTAATTTTAGACACAAGTACTTCTTTGATATTTACAACGCTATGCTAAAAGTACAATGCTAATTCTGATGAGGAAAGAGAAGTTCTAATGAAAAAGGAATCTTGCTTTACCTAAGGGCAGGAAAGCCAGTCCCTTATTGCGCTTGCTACGTCTGTTAGACTGTGATGAGAAGTCTTTGATCTGTAAACTGCTCTGCAGTTGATTGAGTCCTATAACAGCAGAGCTTGTTAGCTTTCTGTCTTCATCATCTTCAGCAAGCTTCTTGTTCTATTTAACCTTTATCAAAAAAGTTCCCTCACTTTCTTCACACTTTGGAACGTGAGTCCTGTCTTTTATTGTGACTGTTGCGATAATACAGCACTCATCAGTTTCTACGCTAGATTGGTCTTGCTCTTTGCTACAGCTCCGTTACTCACCTGTTGGTCACAAGACTGATATGGGATTGGAGTGGAGCTTTCCTGTTTGGATTGTGCCTGGAGCAATTGCTACAAACATGCATCTGTGTTAGCTGCACTTCATCTCATCTTTGGTCTGGATGACTAACCTGGTGCTTGCTTCACTGATACAGTTGGTCAAGTTCTGGATGAGATTCTGCTTGCAATAGATCTGGGAGAACAAACAGGAACACAGACAGGGTAAGCCTTCTGATTTTCTTATTATCTGCATTCATATTCTGATCTTGCTTACGCTTGCTTTTTGTCAATCTGTCCATCCCAGATCTTCTGATTGGCTTCTCTGCTTGCTCCCCAATTATCTTGATCTGTCAGCAGATCATCCTGGTCAGCTCTTGGCTATGTATGCAGCTTGCTAGTGAACATGTTACTCACAGGTACATGTCACAGTCTTTAGCTTCTGGATGGTCTTTCACCACTCAAGGATCTGGGTAAATTCCTACATTTCCTTACTATCTGCTCCTGTCACGGCAACACGCAAATCTCTCAACCCACATTCCCCAAGAAAAAAACCAAACCCAGGGGAAATTCCCTGTCAAAAGCCTGAATGTTGAAGGTGTCTGTTATAACTTTTTGATATAACACAATGCAAATACTCAGAAAGCCAGGAATGTAAGTGCAATCTGTTCACTTTTAAAGAAATGATCCCACAATTCTCTGAAAGGTCCATTTCAATTCCATATTCTTGACATCCAGGGATTGTTTGCGGAAAAGAGTGCTACAAAACAATCTCTTTACTTCCATTTTGACTCGGATCTATGATTTTGTTACAAATGATTCTCCCAATTGCAGAGCAAAGCATGATGCATAAGTACACAATAGCATTTATGTCCTTCCTATGGGTGCTAGCTTGAGATTACCCCACCCACCCTCCTCCCTACATGCCTGTTTTCTTCTTATTGTTGTTTTGAAAATGTAGTTACTTCCAGTAGTCAAGATTGTGGAAAATTGCAATAAGTCTCAAATTAAAACCATGATTAGTCACATCAGTGACCAAACCAACATGTTTGGGGACCAAGTTTGCCTCTGCAGCACCAACAACGGGTGAGATCCCAAAGCAAGGACTTGGATGATTTATCTACAGCAATACCAGTTCCCATCACAATAAAAATCAACAATCATCTGTTGGATACCTTCTGTTGGGTCCAGAGATGTTGGATCTAGATGTGGGATGAGCCTTTATGACTAACCCCAACCCACTCAATTGCAATTAAATCCTTATTCCAAATTCCTGCATTCTCCCTCCATGTAATGTATGCCCAAAATGACCTCTCCACTAGCCTGCAGATTTATCAAAGCCTCCACCATTGGCTCCATAAATTTGAACTCCCATAACAACTCATTAGGTCAAAAGGCTACAATAGTGAACAGCCTAGAATAAAAGAGGCTAAGGTTTGCTGGTATCTACCTGCGCTACTTCCAGATAGGGAATGATAGCCAGAAGCAAGGATACGCAAAGCACTGCAGAAGAAGAGTTAAAACCAGGTTGTCTTCTTGGAGATGAGGGACAACCAGATTACCAAATCCCACCCCATCAACTACTATTAGTAGGTGATTGGGGCTTTCATCAGTTCATCTCTTTCCCTTCTCATTCTTATTATCCATTCCACCATCCCTTCCGCTATCTGTATCTGCATCTTTTGCATCCCTTATCTCAGTCCTTTAGTCTCTTTTACCTTTATCTAGCTTAGTTTTCCGACTTATTATAATTCAGTGGTGAGTCACAATAGAGACCACCCCTGACAGCACTGGAGGTGACTTATCAGTAGAAATTAGAATCTTTCTTTTTTGAAGGGGAAAAAATTGGGCAGGAGAGAAAGCACATGTAATGTTCTTGTGTTGGCTATCTGGCAATTAGTTGATCAGCAGCTCATCATTATGTTATGAAACTCCTCATGATAGGCCCCATTTGGCAGCGTCATAAATATAGGTGTAATAATGCATGTTTAATTTAACAATAACTACACCTCTCAAGTTTATTTGACCAAATTTTGATCAATTCAAGTCAAGCTAATGCTTTCCATAATCCACTAACAGAAATTGCTATTTCAGGCCATCTTCAGCACCAAAATATCAATCTTACACCTTATGTGGGTCACAAGCATAATAATGATATTATGGTGATTAAGATAACCTAAAATCTCAATTTTTGTTATTGGACTATTGAAAGCATCAGTTTGACTTGACCTGATACAAATTTGGCTAGGTAAATTTGAGAGGTGTAGTTTTTATTGCAGCAAATGTCCATTATTACACCTATATTTATGACGCTGCCAAACAGGGCCTTATATTCTTAACCACAACACAACATTGAAGAAATGAGAGGCGTGTGAAATGAGGTGTCTGTATGTGAATGAACAGATGAGGTATGTAATGAAAAATTGTGATGAGCTGATTGTCGACCTTCAGCGGAGTGTTGTGTAGGGTTTAGCGAGTGATTGTTGAGGGAAGTGTTCGGGGTGAAGGATGTCGTGAAGGATGGATGAAGTTGCATCTGGTTCTGGCACAGGATGGCAGCAACGCGTTCTCATGAGACATCATGAGACTACAGGAGCAAGGTTCGTTTGTGGATTTCAGTATGAGCTTGTCGAGCTGAGTGATACTGAACTGATTTGATTCTACATTTACGCAGGCATCCAAGTAACACCACGATATAGCGTCGCGGGAAGACATGTTTTCGAGCGGAGAGGACGATGATGAGGACGAGCAGGAACAGCAGTATCGGACACGAGCACAGGATGGAGAAGCAGATGGACAGTCATCCTCGCAACATGTGAGAGGGTCATCAGAAAGCTCGGAGCAGGAACTGGAGCAGGAACAGGAGGAGGGCACAAACGGACAGGCGGACGGAGAGGAGGAAGAAGACGAGGATGAGAACGAGGGAGAGGGGGAGGAGGAGGAGGATGAGGATGAGGATGAGGAGGGCGAAGGGTTCGGGAACGAGGATGAGGACGAGGACGAGGAAGAGATCAACGAGGAGGAGGAGGAGGAGGAGGAGGAATCGCAACAGAACACTAGGTCGACTACTGCCGACGAGGATGGACATCGAGCATCGAGGGGGAACACCACCACTGCATCAACACCGTACCAGAACCACAGCAGCACGCTCAATAAACACGGGGATGCATCATCGCGACCATCCAGCTCAACGAAGTCCATCCATCCCCACTCCCCCTCAGGCAATACCACCCAAGTATCCTCGGAGACCATCGATCAGTCAACAAGACTCGATCTCAGCTCCTCGCAGGATGCACTCCCAAACACTTACAGACATCAGATACTGCAGCGATACAGTAGCGTCACCAAGCCCCGCACGTTCCAGAGGGCGCCCATCATCGACCCGTTGGTCTTCATCCCCCACGGCTGTCACGTGCACGCGCTCGCGGTACCGCCCTGCGGCTCGCACCTCTTCTCCGGGGGCCAGGATGGGTTCGTGCGGCGGATCGCCATCTACGAGTCGGTCACGGGCTCCGCGCAGGAGAACCTCACGATGAAGCAGGGAGGCCATGTGCCCGTCGTCGACAAAGACACTGACAAGACCACCATCTTCCTCGCCGGATACTGGGAAAACGAGGACCATAAGTCCCTGCTCGACCCCTCCCTCCCTCCTCCCCCTCTCAAATGGGGCCCAAAAAGCGTCGGCAACGCCACCCAGGTCAGCCCCGTCTACAGTCTCGCGATCCACAACGAGGAACTCTGGGGATTGAGTGGGACCGAAGTAAGCTTCTGCCTTTCTCCCCCCCTCAAAATAACTGCAAAGATCTCATTTGTGTGGTGATTTGAATGTAACAAAAAAAAACACACGAAAAGTCAGGGAATATCAATCTATTCACGATTAGACATGACGAAGGTCATATTCGACACGTCTTTAAAGCTGCCAATCCGCCTTCCACCGTGCCTTTGACCTCCTCGTCCGACGTCCGGGGGCATAAACCCGGCTCGGTGATTTCTTCCCTGGACCTGAATTCGGACCAGAACATCGCTTTCAGTGGGGGCTGGGATGGCATCGTACTCGTGAGCCCACTAGCCAACTGCTTCTACTAGCAAATTGCAAGTCCAACGCTGAATGTTTTTATCCATCTGCTCGCAAATCTGGCGGAATCTGGATCCTAGGGATGGGATCTGAATACCGGACAAGTAGTCAATAAGTTCATCGCCCACGCCTCGCAAATCTCGACCGTTTCGCTGCGGCCAGATAGTCGAGTTCCGCTTTACGATTCCAAGTTTGAAGAAAGTGTGCTGGCCAGAGAGGAGGAAGAAAAGCGGGTGGACCGAAGCGAACAAGTGAATGAACATGAAGCCAAGAGAGCGACTGACGAGGATACCGAGATGAGGACGGAGGAGGCAGCCGAAGCAGCCAATAAACCCAGCGGAGAGACGGTCCTGCAGAAGAACGGTGGGATGTCGGCCGCCAGCTCCCCCGATCGGCCGCTGGCATCAGATGTAGTCGGGGATGAGGATAGCGAGGAAGATGGGTCGTTGTTCGGTGGAGCGGATAACTCTGGATCGGAGCCCGAGGCAACGTCCGAGCCCTCGATCCCGCTGGCGACGCCGAGTCCCGGGCGGCCGAAAGGGGCGAGCGGGCCCGCGTTGATTCTGCCGACGTTTGTGGGGAGCGAGAAGGCACCACATGCACTGGGGAAGCCCTCTGCGCCGCCGTTGATTCTGCCCACCATGGCGCCTCAGAAGCCGCGGATGGTGGCTCCGGCCAAGCCGATCCTGCCGCCGACGAACCTGACGCAAGTACCGTCGGTGCTGGACCGCTCGCTTCCGTTTATCAACGACGACGTGCTGATGACGAGCGGGATTGACGGGCAGGTGTATCTGTGGGACCGGCGCGTGTCCGGCAGCGAGTCCCACGGATACGTGCGCAAGCTGGAGGTGCCCAAGACCACCTCCCCCTGGACGGCGTCTGCCAGCTGGGCCCTAGACGGCCGCTCCGTGTTTGTCGGCCGCCGCAACAACACCGTCGATCTCTACGACCTCCGCTTCGTCCGTCCTGCCTCCCCCATCTTCAACCCCGCATCCGCCCTCCGCTCCATCAAGCTCCCCTCCTCCTCCGGCCCCGTCTCCTGCGTCAAGGCCTGGCCCGACGGCGCCCATCTCCTCTGCGCTAGCTTCGATAACCTCCGTCTCTACAACCTCAATGCCGATCCCCTGCCTACCTCCTCCGCCCGTAAACCACACCACCAGCCACCCAAAATCCCCTTTAAAATCATCCCCGGCCATTCCTCTGGCGTCGTCTCGCAGATGTGTATGTCTCCCTTGTTTACTTCTTGGCTGTTGTCCAGCGCTCTTGCGTTTTTTTTTTTTTTGGAAGGGTTATGTTTATTCATCCTCTCTGGCAATCGTGTGTATTCTTACACTCTGTAGGCGTCACCCCTTCGTTCCGGTTCCTGATCACCGCGTCCGGCGACCGGGGCTGGCAGAACACCTCGAACGAGTCCGTCGTCATCCACGAGATCCGCGCGCCCCCTTCTTGACCCCCATCCCCCTCCCCCTTCCTTTCTTTTTTCTTCTTTTCTGTAATTCGTAATCCTTCCTGCTTTCGTCATCATCCACAACCCTTCTCCTTTTTTTAAAAAAACAAAGACAGCACAATAAAATGGAAAATATATATATATATATATAGTGCGGATGATGAGAATTCACTGATGCATATATCGCTGTTGCACAAGCTTCTTTTGCTGCCAAATTCGGGGAACAAATTTCCCGCACAACTTATTTGATTCTCAATAATAACTCTTCGTGTGCAAGGAGTACGGGTTTTTGGTCTCAAATGAGCTACGCGGATCTCTGATCATCAAATAATATCACCTCTTCTTTTTTTCTACCGCTCATCATGTGAGAGATGATGCTTGCAGTGCACTTGGCGTGATGTTTGAACCTCCGCATCGTCCTGGTCTGCCCCTTCGCTCCGCCGGTTTTTTGCTCTCGTCTTCTTCCCGAAATGTGAACAGAAAATAGCTGTTGTGTACAAAACTGCTTATGGGTCTTCGACTCAGGGCTCGCTGGGCTGGCTGCACATGTTTGCTATTATACTTCCACCGGCTGTCAATTATTGTCGGATCCCACCCAGGTGGGGATGGCCAGGGATGGCCTGTGGATGGCCCACCAGCCACATACATGTGAGTAAGATCAGGAGGGTGAGCATTGTGATTTATAAGATGCTGGGCTTATTCTCGTAGACCATGAGTCAAACAGCGGACTACGACTCTCAAAAAAATCCTCATATTGCTTGTATATTGGGCGCATTGCTTCACTTGCTGACTGTCTGGGTCCCTCAACTACTGATGTCTCGTCTTAGCGCTCATCAATCTTGGGCAGTACGCCATCCTTGGACAATGTTTCTCTGCTTTGCACATTGACTCTTGGGGAGATATAATGTAGGCTTACCAAGGCTCACGAGTCACAACCTCCATGAAATGGTGCCTTTGTTCAGATGAAGATTATTTGTCTGTTTCTGATTGCATTTTTTATTCTCAACGAAATTGAAGACCTCTTTCCAGAAAGAAGGTGGGTTAATTACAATACATGTGTTTATTTGTCAAGTCCTTTGTTCACTTTCTCGAAAGAATTCATATGTAGAAAGAGTCTTTGAATATGTGAAGATTGATGTACATGGTTGATGCTAACCAGGCAGGTAGAAAAGTTGATGTGAAAGAAAAGAATATTATTAATAATGTTCTTGAGCAAGCTGGGGGGTACATAAACCATTCCAAAAAAAACACAGCAAAATGGACAGGGGTAATATAACACCACTACTGATTTGACCTATGTATTCACAGCGGAAAATCGTACAAGAAATGGAACTGGCCACAGAGCGACTTCTCTCGAGGCCTTACATATTATCAACGACACGAGAGAGAAGTGAGCCGGAAAAGATCCTTGCAGCATCATAGTCTAACATGACTTGATAATACGAGGTATGGAGTAAGCGGGTCACGAGAACAGCAATTCTAATAAAAAACTACAATCAATTTTCTGGGAAAGAAAACTCATGAGCCAGCCATGGCTTGAGTTGCAAGTCGAAAAGCGAAGGATTGCGAGGGCGAAGCCAGCGTGGGCAGGATTACGGATAACATTTTTGGAATGGATTAGCGGGGGAATGCGATGAACATCGACTGCAAGTTGAAAAAGGCCCATGCCAAGAAGTGGGCTGCGCCCAGAATGACCACAAGCCCGATTGGCGGCGGACACGTGGACATGTTGCTCGAGCCCTGGCTAGTAGGCCGCCGTGCTCCTTTCGAGGCTTGCTTCAGCGAATGCTTGCGGATCGGGTGTTGGCTAATCAGACTCGGCGCCGCCGTTTTCTCGCCGACGAATGTCGAGGAGAGTTGCGCGAAACCTATGGAGGGAGGCGAGGCTCGGAAAACGGAGTATACATTCTTCTACAGCAAGAAATAAATAAGAATTGTTAGTTAAATAGTAAATGGTAAAATCAAATCATCTTTCCAGTCTTTTTTTGTGAGTAATTTCTAGTGCTACAATCTGAATTTTTCATTTACCAAAAACGCGGCCCCAAAAATCCATTCCGGTATCGTTCCTCCAGACTTCGATTTACTGATCGTGAAAAAGGACGTCAAGCATCGCCCCTTGGTATCGATTTTTCCCAGGTTGGTCTGCGGATGTATTATAGTCCCATCAAGTTATAGAAAGCATGGAGCTTGATTTCTTTTTTTTTCTTTTTGGGGGGGGGGGGGGATTCAACTTACGTCTAACGGACTCAGAGGGTAAGAAATGTTGCCAAATTGCACTGAAATGATGAGTGGCTGGTTGCAGGGTACACTCCAGTAACTGTGAAATGCGGTCAGTTTTTTGTTTTGTTTTCCAAACCATGATTAAGGAACTCCAGCTCACCCTTTGAAGCTACCATTTTGCATTAAAATTGCACCGGGCACCACGGAGAAAATGGTCTTCAAGTCTTCGTCTGGACCGCCTATCAAGGAAGTGCCTTTTTCCGCTCAGATGTTGTATGTTAGATCTTAACAATATCTTCTCTAGCTCTGCATGGACATGAGTAAATATACATACCTGTGTCAATAGCGATGTTTGGTGTTCCAATATCCACCACTGCACCTCCCACTGTTATCGATTCCAGCGGTACTAACCAGTATGACTGATTCTTGGAAAGGGGGATATATTGAATTTCGCCGTCAAAATGGCGCTTGTTGGTTCCACCAATAGTCATCGTGCCACCTGGCGCGGTGCCTACAATGCAAGAATATATAGCCTCGTCATTATTGGGTTTTCGTCAGATCTGGAGATCAACAAGGAGACTTACTCTCGGTATGACCACGGCCCAGTCTCGAAAGTGCAAAAGATATGACGGGTTCACTCAGTGCATCTTGCAAGAAAAGAGATTCCCAGGCTGGAGTGGAAGGACTGCTGGCGATTCCGCTCCAGGCTAGACCCATTATACCACTGATGTCAAGTCCCGGCTTTAGAATATTTTCCACTGAGTCACATACGCCGATTTTCTGGTTTAAGACGGTCAAGCCACCGACGCTTACAGACTCCTTGGCCAGAGTCCCTTGCGCTTTTCCTGATCCATATTGAACATTGAAAGCCCGGGATTCATTCACGTATGATTCGGACTTCAGCGGATCAAATTTTTTTGCAGAGCTAGGACAGCCCTGATCTGTGCTACACGCAGTATCGGCAATCCAGAGATCACCAGAACCCGTATCCACTATTGAATAGATGTTATTTTACTCTACATCAGTAATCGACATGCGGAGAAGAAAGTCGACGATAAGAATAATTACTGACTAATCATCTGAAGTTTCAAGTATCAAAGAAATATGACAATTACCTACAAATCAGCACGCTGGAACAACAGGGTCACAAGAAAAAAGACTCACATGAAAGCTTTGAGGCGGGGTGCCAATATTAACGGGTGCGGCGTAAATGGCGTCAGAGAAGGCATTGATGAGACGCAGGTTGGCTACTTGACGCGTGTGGAGTGACGGCTTTGCTCCTAAGGATTTCGCTGGGTCCACCTCCGCTTGCCCTCCATACCTCGAATTAAGTTTGGTCCCGGCCTGCGTAGCCCAAGTTTCCAAGGCAAGAATCCCATCTGAGTTATCCCTTTCAGATAAATGTGGGGCGGTAATACGAAGAGGAATATGGAGAGGCTCGTGGGTGAGAATGCCGGATGTGGTGAGAAAACTGGCCAATAGGAAAAGTGAGATGGATACGAGTTGTACGTAGAATGAGAGCGATCTCATGTCTTTCATTTGAATGTTTGATTGGAGGCGATAACCCAACCATTGGTCGCTATCATTCAAGGGCGCGGAGGCGTCGTCTAGAATTTCAAAGTCCTTTGGGAGAGGGGCACCTTATGAACTATGACACTTTGATCCCACCTTGAGGGTCGTCAATATAAATATCGGCGAACGACCTGCTGGAACTTGAGGTTGGACCGCATGGTAAAGGTCAGCTTTTGAACGTTTCGCTAGTCAGTTTGGCTTGCATTCCAGAGGAGGGAATCGTGTAGATGCACTTACAGGAATGAGGAGGAGGGTGGGCGCTACCGAGAAATGTATGGACTAGGCTACTTGATGCTAGATAAATCCGTTGATAACATTCCAGGACGCCTAATACGACCAAGAGAAGCTGATTAATGCCCCGGTAACCGCTGATCGCTGGGCAAATTAACTGTCGGTGTCCAGCACCTTTCCCCAGGGATGCAGGGTTTCTTAGTCCCATAATACTATTGAGGACCCTGAGTCTCGACATCAATAAAAATTGAACAGCTCCTTTGCAACACCAGGGGTCCACCTCGGCGGGATGTTTAAAAGGGAATTGGATAAGCTTCCGTCGCGCTTCATATCGACTTGGTCGGTATGGTAATGATATAAATTTCCCTTGACAGATTCAATCAGCAGTGCCATGGATTGAGGGATGAATGCTTGTAAAGCTAAATACAATGAAATAGACTTGCTCTTCCCAAGGTTACGTACGCTTGCGCCAAGTAGGGCTTGGGGTTGAAGTCAGCTTGAAGTGGTGTGGACTCCCTTTTGATCACTCAAATTGCTCCCAGTCTCCGTACTTCTGTCACCTGTATGTCTGACATCCACAAGTTATTGTTGACCTCCACAATTCTTCAGTTGGTAAAAAGAAGACCGCCAAGCTTGTTTATCGACCATGGCATTGGCCATGTCTGTTGGCGCAAGAACGCACATTGTTACACCAACGCGTCTTGGTCGTAACCTGAATAAGCACCCATGCTATATCGATGCAGAGGGAGGGGGGAGATGAATGTTAGTTGCAAGCAGAATCAAGGGTACCTCATATCTTTCATCCAAATGTTTGATTTCATTTAATCATCAGCTTATGCCGGTACCAATGAAAGACGTGGACACCCCATTCAAAAAACTTGTGAAGTATTCTTGAAGGAGAAAACTCGAATGATTGTAGTACAGTCACTCTCCAAAAGTTTTTGCCACAGTTTAGTCTGGAACACACAACACTGCGGCAAAAACTTTTGGAGAGTGACTGTACTTCTAGTCTTTCACAAACTTACCTTGTGAGTGGTCCATCAATCAACAGCATGGCTCTCCTGAACTGGAAATTGGATACCAGGATGGCACAACAACTGAGGAGCATTTCACCAAGTCCAACACGCGATCCCTTCACCATCCATCGTAGCTCAAACGACAACAGCCCAGACACAAGCTAATCCGACCGACCTTCTTCGTGGAGCAAGCCTACTGGATGGATTCCCATTCACACCAACAATTTCAACCTGCGGGTGCCGCAACAAGCATTACAGGACCCTCGTCACGCTCAAACCGCGAAGAAACATGAAGGGCATCACCCTGGGATCCCGCGTCTTTGTGTTACTATGGATATTGAGAATACTGTCCAGGTGTTAACTCGTGCATGTCCTGATAATCTGGGTGTCACAACACCATGCCATCCGGACACGCGCAAGTTAACACCCGGACAGTATTCTCAATATCCATAGTACAGCTGGTCGCAATACTTTTGATTCTATCTAACCCGGTCACCAGCCTCATTGGGGATACGTGCTACAAATGTCAAGTGGGGAAGTTCGAAGACCAGAAGGACGAGCTTGCGAAAGGAACAGCATGTAGCTTTAAGCTGAGATGTAAACACAATGTGCCGCAGCAAGAAACTTGTAAGGCCAACCAGCTATTGCACAGGGTGAAGTGCACACACTGCGGCCACCGTGACTCAATCTATGGGTGCGTTGAACTTGAGACAGAACGGGATGCCAATTATCTCCACTTCCACCCCACAGTACCATGTAACTGCCATCAACCAGAAGGAGAAAAGAGATCTTAACACACATACTTGTACCAATCCTCATACAGCTATCGCACAAATGCTTGCGGATTTCTGCTGATTTTTTCTTTTTTTTTTGCCCGCGGATTTTTTTTTCCCCCCGATTTTTTTTCCCCCGCATTTCCCGGCCGGGGTCCGCCTCCTTGGCCGAACATAGCCCTGTCGGCCCAGCAGTACACACCCGCCGTAATCGACCTGGAATTGCGCACTTCATTGGCTACTTCAACCACTACCGGTAAGCACAATTCTTCTCTCCTCTCACTTTTTTTTTATTTGGAAGCTGATTGTGCTGTGATTTTGTCTTCAATCAGGCCATGGTTTTTGGAAAGTATTTGCCTGAGTGCAAGTTCGCGGCGGTCAGAGCGGCTCTGGACGGAAAGAATCTGGCCAAAATCAATCGTTCCCTGGGAGCTCAAATCAGCCAAGACTCGCTTTACCGCTGGACTAGCCTGTACAAAAGGACTCAAGCTGTTGTGTGCGATCCCAGCACCTATCTTCCGAGGGGACGGCCATTCGACTTGAACGATGAAGACCTGCAATTCATTGAAGAACTGCTCACTGACAAACCTACAATGTACGTTGATGAAATTCAACGGGCACTGATTGAGCAGCATGGGATCTCTGTCTCCATGACAAACATCTTCAAATGCCTACACAATCGCTTGCAAATGTCAAAAAAAAACAATTCACAAAGTCAATCCAAGGCAAGATCCGGACGAAAGAGCTCTCTATATATCAAACATGGCTTTTATACCCTCTTCCTGCTTATTTTTCACTGGTATGTTGATTTTATCCACATTTATCCACTCATGCAATCCTGTTGTCATTGACAATCATGTTCCTTCTTTGGAGCAGATGAGACAGGTGTGTCCCTTGAGGCTGTTGCACGAACCAGAGGATGGGCGCAAATTGGTCAACGAACCCCTCAAGTTCCTCGAGAGCGTTCCGCTCATGGATACAATGTCATACCCGCGATTTCAACTTCTGGGTTGGTGGCTCACATGGTGCAGGAAGAATCGGTGGATCACTTCACCTTTGAATATTTTTTAGAAAACATGCTGGTAAGGTGAAATGTTGGTTTATTAGCTCAATGGAATCTCTCCGCTTACTGATTCTGTTTTGTTTAGGCAACTGAAATGCTCCCCTTCCCTTTGCCAAAGAGTGTTCTGGTCATGGACAATGCCCAGATTCATCATAACGGCCAAGTTGCAGAAATTCTGGAATCACAAGGATGCCTTCTGCTTTATTTGCCTCCATACTCTCCAGACCTCAACCCAATCAAGAAAGGATTCAGCATTTACAAATTGGCATTGAAGCGATTTGAGCAGCTTCTCACTGGTGGCGACAACAATTATGATGTCATTGACAAATTTGTTTGCCTTGTCTTCACCTCGGATATCATCAACAAACTCTTCCGAGGTTCAGGCTATGCTGTTTAATCACTCACACCATCTCTGTCTCTCTTTTTTTTTCTCCCTCGTGCAATTGTTTCTTTGAATTTGTTCACCTTGTCTTCACCTCAGATATCATCAAGAACCTCTTCCAAGGTTCAGGCTATGCTGTTTAATCACTCACACCATCTCTGTCTCTCTTTTTTTTTCTCCCTTGTGCAATTGTTGCTTTTCTTGGATTCTGATCTTGCTGTCATTCTGGGACACACAGGCTCATCACAGCTTATTTTGCTATCTACAATTGCAAACTTGAGTATTGTGCTATCTAAAATGATTGGGGCATAATTTGCTATCTACATTTGAGAAAAAGAGGCTTGTTTTGCTATCTACAATTGTCACGACGTGAGATCAAAAACGGGAGAAGAGGAAATAAATAGGAATGGTTGCCAGGGGAATGGACAATGAATGTACGGCTAAGATGCAAGGCATCAAAAGGAAACATCGCAATTTGGCCACAATTGGGATCTATGTTGGGCGGGAATTTTCTTTTTTTTGCTTAAGGTGCCTCTTGAACTTTCCAACGCAGGAAGTCAAGAGGGGCGATGGTGCTGGCCTGATCCCACGAGCCTCCAACTTGGCAAATTTGAATTTGGAAAAGGATGAGTAGTGTGTGATTTCTAAGTCGTTGACAACCTTGGTGACATAGGCATTGTTTGGATCAACCTTGGCAAATCAAAAGTAATCGGTAAGCGAGGAGTCGTCTTCCAAACTAGCTGGAGAAGAGGGAAGGACTGCTTCGGCAGCAAGGTGGTCCATTTCATGCCCGCCTGAGTTAGTTGGGACGGTTGCCTTGGGAACCGCAGGAGTTTGATCTGAGACCATTGTTTGTGGAACCCCATACGGCATGAGCATGGGGGGCATTGGATGCCCCATATTGTTGTACATCATTGGTGGCTGCTGAACACCTGAATAAGAGTACGGCAATCCGTACGCCATTGGGTACGGCATTGAAGGATAAGGGCGATATTGAGTATCGGTCGGCAAGGCAGACTGCGGAAAAGGGTGATATTGAGTATTGGTCGGCGCGGCGGACTGCATTGCATGCCCAAAAGCAGGAACCCCATGCATTGTTGCTGGGGAGCTGAATGGATTAGCCCCTGGCATAGGCGGCAAAGTTGCTGAAACAGGTGACATGCTGCAATGACCTGTGTTTGTTGGCAAATCAAGAGTTGAGCAAGGCTGTGATTTTGCTGGGGATCACATTTTGGGTTCAGGTGTTTTGGCAAATTTGAACTCAAACAAAGGAGAGTCTGGAGGCTTTAACAAGGTGACCTCAGGGTTTTCAGTCTAGAAAATGTACCAAATGAACTGCAGTCAGTATGAAGCTCATGTGCGCTAGCCCAAAGGAAAAAAGCACACCATTGCAAGCGCCCAAACTCCGACCCAATTGTGGTCTAGTCAAAGGAAGTAGCCTTTCTTGGTTGGGTGCATATACACTGGCATCTCGGACAACCCAGTGAGATCTGGGCGTGCACGATAGCGTGCACGGATTGCTTGGATGTTCTGGACAACTGAGCATGACAAAGCTGCTCCTGCAGATGGCTCAGGCTTGACGATATTAGATTCAGAAGCATGCACCCGCTTCAGATTCTTGAGCGCTCTTTCTTTCTGATATTCACATTTTGAAACAATAAAAATCAGCACACATTTCAAAGATCAAGATTAAAAAAGGGTTTGTGAACAATGGGATCTGACCTGTGCAATCAATTTTGGATCTTTTTCAATCATAGTGATCTGACATTTTTGTTCTTTTTTGTCTAGAGCTTGACAAGCTTTGATGAAACTAAAAAAATCCTTTGGAGAATCAAGGGTTGCCTTGTTTTTTGTAGAAAACAACCCTCCGTGTGGTATCATAGCGGCCCAAGTGATCAAATCACCGTCTTCCTGATTTCAAGCGTGATCAGCTAGCAGCGGCGTATCTTGAAGGTGAATGGAAGTGATTGATTCTTCCTTAAACGCTCGAAGGTTGATATTGCTCAGATCCCAGGAAAAACTGATTTTCCCGGCATCAGAGACAAACTTTGTGTATTCTACCTTGGGCGGCGCCTTCCTTTTGGCCAAACGAGAGCTGGAAGACTTTTCTTTTGGAGACGCAATGAATAAGATGTATTCCACGTTGATTCGTTGCTCCTCTGTTATGGGGGATTCCTCTTGTACACGGGTTTGTTTGGCTGGCTCGACAGAGGGGGTAGCTGATGGTGCCAGTGAAACTGTGGACTGCTCTCTTTCAGGGACATGTTGTTTGGGTGGTTAGAAGGCATCGGAAAGCCATTTGTCAAGTTGGCTTAAGGATGGATTACATCCAATCTCGTTGGAAAAATCAACTTCAAACAATCAGTCAGCAATGGGTTAAACTGATTGTATACTACCAATGAAATAGAGAGCATTCATACATACCTTCAGACATGTTCCAAATGGTTTCGTATCCAGGTGATGGTGATCAATCAATTACGGCGGGTGTGTACTGCTGGGCCGACAGGGCTATGTTTGGCCAAGGAGGCGGACCCCGGCCGGGAAATGCGGGGGAAAAAAAATCGGGGGGAAAAAAAAATCCGCGGGCAAAAAAAAAAGAAAAAATCAGCGGAAATCCGCAAGCATTTGTGCGATAGCTGTAAAATGCCTGTAAATGCACATTTCAGCAGACATACGCGGTACTTGGTTGCAGCAGTTAGTGCAAGGATTATCCTATTATCTGGCTTTCTCACTTCCATCCTTTATCTGAGTTTCTCACTTCTACAGATATCTTAATCTGCATTAAACCGTGCTTCAGCCATAAGATCATCAAGTGTGTAGACAGTATTTTTATCAGCTATGACCTGACAAGAAACATGTCACTTTATGCTGCTGAATTGATGATATGCTACCACAAATGACTTCAAACCTTTTGCAGAGAGAGATCGTGTAGCTTAAGCTAATGAGTAGGAAACCTCAAGTGTCAATGAATGACAGCCTTGGCAAAGAAAATTCTTGCAGTTGGAGGTCCCTGAAAAAATTCCCAAATACGATACTTGACTTGATCCGCAATCCTGTGCATGCAGCTTGGGAATACAGGCTCAACTGGAACCTGTATGTCATGCTGTGCACAACAGCGGGGCTTACCCATTGGATGGGGCTGTCTGGGCCCATATTTTTGCACCTGAAAGTTTTTGGTGTAGGTCTTGAGACTGTCATGTGCAAGATGACAGAGATAAGATTGTTGGTGATCTGCTTGGTTTTAATGATGATCTGGCGCAATACAAGCTTCGAATCAGGCGAGATGGGAAAATATATAGATAGCATTTACGAAGCAAGATATTCTCCACAGGCTTGTGAAATAGATAGCAGACCTCTGCCAGTGTCTCTCCTCGCGCTAATTCTTCCATCTGTAGCAAAAATACACCGAAAAGATAAACAGTTAACGCAGTGGGTAAAATATAGTCACGCGGGAAGTGTGCTTACATCTTGACGACTTTATCTCTCCCTCCGCTCGCGACTTTGTCCGCAACGAAATCAACACAATATACTTCATCTGTGTGGCCTGGTAAATCGACTTTGATTTTATGTGTTCTTAGATCCCATAGCTAAAAAAAACAGGAACGATTATGGTTAAATTCCCCCAAATTGATTGAACAAGGTCGGTCAAAGGAAGAGTGAGAACGGACTTTCAGAGTGGAGTCTTTACTGGCACTAACTAGTAGCCTAGAATCGCAACTCCACGAGAGTCGGTAAACAGGCGCCACGTGACCTCTCAAGGTAGCGATGAACTTTCCGGTCTTGCCCTCCCACAGTTTGATGTGGTTATCGAAACTAGCGGACGCCAGGAGCTTTCCGTCCGGGCTGAAGGCGACATGGTTGACTTGCTTTTGGTGACCAGTGAGACGAGCAAGTGGTTTTTTGGGCGTGGCTGAGTCCAGGGGTGGCCATAGAAACAGCGTGTGATCATCTGAGCCGGATATCAGTAACTCGGGCGTTAGGGAGACGAAGGATGTGTAGCGCTTGAGAGCGGCTTTCTTAGCGTCTTCCGCGGACTGAGGCTTGATTGTGTCCTTAGGTTCAAATGGGCCGGTGCGCAAGATGTAATCGGTATTCAAGGCGAGTGTGTTGACCCAATGGGAATGCTCGCTTAAGGTTCGGATCAGTTTACCATCCTTGGCGTCCCAACACTTGACGGTCCGGTCGGATGATGCGGTATACAAAATCCCTTGCCCACTCCACCGGACGGCGTTGACGCTAGCAGTGTGGCCGCCCAAGGCGAACTGAGTGAGACCAGTGCGGGGGTTCCAGACGCGCACAGTGCCGTCCTTGGAGGAACTTGCGAGTCGAGTGGTTTCGCTGTTGAGATGGATTGGCTCCCAGGCTAGACTGGTAATCCACTGCGAGTGTCCTTTCAGAGGCGCGCCCATCTGCTTTCCGGTGAGCGGATCCCATATCCGTACCATCTTGTCCATGCTCCCCGTCGCCAAAAGTCGCTCAAAGCCGTCCCATTCAACGCACAATAGCCAACCCGAGTGACCGACTAAACTGAATTTAGGCATCTCCGTCGAGAGATCCCATAACCGACAGGTGTTATCGCCCGAGCCGGTGGCCAAGTAAGTCCCCGTAGGTGAAAATGAGGCGCATAGAATTGGGGCAGAATGACCTAAAGAGATCGGGTAAATTCAGGGAAGCAGTCAAAAGTTGTCCACATTAGAAATCATAATAATAAAAGATTAAATTCTAAATTTAGTCGTCATACCGGCTAAACTACTGCTGCATCTTCTCACCTCACGAACTCTAAAAATCGCTTCAGGTTCACAATCTATTACGAGGATGTCTTCTGAGGAGATTAAATTGGAATGATTAATCAACAGGTCTTTCGATAGAGATTCGTAGATGGGAATGCGAATTTCTTCTTCGGGATCCTGCGGCGCATCATCCTGTCCAGACGGTAATTTTGGCCGCTGGGGATTTTTCAATGTCAACGAGAAGCTCCACGGGAGGTTAAGATCGGCTTCGTGATCCTCGTCTTGATCTTCATCTATCTCTTCCTCGGCCAGTTTTTTCCGCTCGGAGTGACTGAGCTTGGGTTTCTTAGCGCGCTGGTCTTTCCTGAGTTGATTGACGAGAAGTTCGAGGCCACGCTTGTCCGTGTTACTCGGCAACGAAATGCTCGATCCGATTGGCTTGCCGGTCCTCCCATCCTTCAGCTGGACTATGATGTTCGGGAACGGGGTGGGTGCGAGGTCGCTGAGTTTGTTTGCATTCAGCTTTTCCAACTTGGCCTTTTTCTTGGGTGGTGGTGGGATGATGGTGGCCATGGTGGAGTGGGTTGGTTGATGGCGGAGTGACTGCGCCCGGCTGAAGGACCAAAAACATTAAAATATGTATCGCCGGCCGGAATGTGGGAGCGCTCCGGCCGCAACCCATTCGGCCGCGCACCGCATGTGAACGCTCTGCAGTTATTTTTAAAGCATCTCCAGCAGAGCAGCATCCAAGCTTGACACTTCCCACTCCCCACTGATCAATTCATATGTAGCTTGGGCAGGAAGCTGGCCAGCACTGCCACCTGATCTTGACATCCAATAAGCTCACATTCTGCTGATTTACCACTGCTGCAGTCAACAGTTTGGCTGATGCTCAACAAAAAAAATATTGAATCAGCAAGCATCAAGTAATTTCTTGCAAAAGCAACTAACAGTATTTTATGCTCAACCTTCTTATACACATATGGAAGATTTGCAATAAAACACTTGAAATCAGTGGGATGTAAACACTATGTTGAGGGTTTTGACCAAAGAAACCAGCTCTGACCTCAGGCAGCTGGGATTATAACCAATGTTATCACATATGGACATGCATTGGTTTAAGCGGAACAAAAAATATTGACATTAGCCTGGTGAGTCTTCTGTGCCAGTGATGTGGGATGCCATCTCTTCCACTTTTCCCTCACTGTCATCTGATGAAAATTGCTAAAGATTTATAACTAGAGTCAAGCCATGAGACCTTCTAGGCTCCTCAGTGAGTGGGAAGTTTGTCAAAGACTATATCTAGCAACTTCTCCCTGAGACCCCAATGTGCTTCATCCATCATGTGTTTCAGTAAGTGTGTGGATGTCATGAACTAACTTTTTTTGTTTTGATTCAGGTCAGATTGTTCAGAATTACCTTGTATTAAATGGATTTGGCCCTGTTTCCCACTGTATCAAATGTGAATGTAATGATGTGGCACAAGCAATTGTCTAAAAATATTCCAGCATGCACAGCTGTGCAAATTCAAAAACAGGCTTTGACATATCTACCTTCATGGTCAGGTCAAAAGTGGTAATGACTCCAGATGACTCTTTTCAAAGTGCTGTTTCATTTTCTGGATGGTAGAGAACCACTTGATGAGAGTGCCAGTGGACATGCTGTGGCAACATTCTTTGATCCTACTTTGGAAAATGCATGTGCCCCCTGGGAACGGGTGAGCTGTTGTTTACATGACTTTATGTATGAGGTTAAGTGGGGCTCTTGAGTTGTACTGAGTAAAGTCAGGAGAGGGACAAGGTAAGAAGCAAACAGGATCATGGCTTCAGGTTTAATAGGAAAATGGTGCAACAAAGAAAGACTATTTTGCCTGAGGTGGCCACACATACATGTCTCCACAATGCCTATTCAAAACAAAAGTGAGATAAGCTGGTATGAAAAAACAATTTTTATAGCTGGCAAGACTCACCAGTCTGCTTACTGTTGATCCAAGAAAGCTTGGCCCTGCCCTTGTGCACATGCAATGAATATTCTGACAAATATTTGCCCTTTTGGCCTGTATGCAAATTGGCGGAGCCAATGGCAAGACCTGTACTGCATCACATAACCTATATGTTTGCATGTACATTGTATATGCATACATATGCACTTAAGCTGCACATGAGCCGTTGGTGAAAATCTCTGATGCCCACCTGCTCAACCGGCCCGTCCCAACCAACCGGCTCCCATCTATTCGTCAGGTAGGTATTTCCCTTCCCCCATACTGCTCACACCCCATCCGTCTTCCGCTCCTCCCACCTCCTGCCCCCCACCCCATGTCACCGGTTGCTTAACCTACCCTTTGCAACAGAGGGCGTGTGAAGCGCATCTGAGCTTGGGTGTGCAAAGCGCCCACTGCTACCGCAAGGGGATTTGGTTAAGAACAGATCAACCATTCCCTTCCCCTTTCCCTTCCCCTCATGCTCTAAATGACAATGCTAATGCCTGATTCCAGCATGGTATTTGTGAAATACAGCCCGGACATCAAGGCAGTGGCTGTGAAGCTACTGATCCAAGGCAAATCACCGCAGACCGTCAACAAGCTTCTCGAGGCAAACATCTCCAACCTATTCCTACGCCAATGGAAGGATTTGTGGACCCAAACCAACTGTGTCCTACGCAATGCTTTGCTATACCTCCCGCATGGTTGTCACCTGGCGATAACAGTCGAGGAAAGAGAATTTGTCTTGGATCTGATTGACCAAGACCCGACAATCTACCTTGACGAGATTCAAAAGGCAATAATGGAAGCCTCTGGTGATGTCTTCTCCCTCTCAACCATCAGTGATGACATCAAGAATTGGCTTGGACTTACCAGAAAGGTGGCCCGGCATGTCAACCCCGCCCAATGCCCAGTCAAACGGGCCCTGTGGTCGCAAGAAGTTGCAGATATGCCGGCCAACTCCCTAGTGTTTGTTGGTAAGCTACACCTGCAGGGATTCCCTTTTAAGACTTGATTGACCCCCTGCTAACATTATCCTTATGCCATAGACAAGTCAGCTGTGTGTCTTGAGACACAGCACCGTTGAATGGGTCGTTCTGCTCGTGGCGCCCCAACTAACCGTGTCGAGCAGGAATCCAGTACAATCCAGTTCAGTATGCTCCCAGGGGTCTCAACCAATGGGCTGGTTGCGGTGACAGTTCAGCAAGGCTTGATCCAGCGATTGGATTTTGAGTACTTCTTGGAATATGTCTTGGTGAGCTGGCTCGCCTATGTTTCAAAGAAAAATATATTTGAACACTTTCAGTTGATGCAATATGATCATTGTTTGACAGATACCGTTCATGAATCCCTTCCCGGGGCCACAAAGTGTAATTGTCATAGACAATTGCAGGATACATCACGGAGGACGCATAGGCCAGATATGCAAGCAGAATAACGTGGTCCACATGTACCTGCCTCCGTATAGCCCCAACTTCAACCCAATTGAGAAGGGCTTTGTGGTCATCAAGAGCAACCTGAAGAGGACCCAACCTCTATCTAATTCACTGGAGGACAGCGAGATCATCCGGGAGAAGGCGTCCAACATCTTCACCCCGGAACTCATGGCCGCATTGTTCCGCGGCTGTGGTTATTAGAAGCTTGGAAGGGAGCGGTGGCCATGGTATTATTGCAGGTGTCATTTTGCTTCCACTTCATGCCCCCCTGCACTACATATTCTGGTGTTTGCTTCTCTCCATTCACTTGTGCTTGCCATACAAACACCTTCTTTCCTCTTGTCTCAGATAACTCATGTGGTTACTATAAAACGGTTGGATTTTTTTCTCTTGCAACTCAGGAGGCAAAGGCCATTGACACTTACTTGCCAGGAAATGATTACAATACCATGACATAATGGATTTGGCAACACCAATGGAGAGAAACACGGAAACCGACCAACCAGAGGTTGCTCAGTTTCCAATGGGAAGTCCGCCACATGGACAAGACGCACATTACACTGCAAGCAAACAGATGCTACTGGCTGGGGTGCGCATACCAAGCGGGGAACCGGGCAGACCTGCTGCTGCACGTGCGGGCGCATATCCTGTACCAGCCTGCGCCATCCACCCGGAGTGCCAATTGAGGTAAGGGCAAGAAGACAGACCCGGGGGATGAGGTTCTGCCCTTCTGGAGCTACATTTCGGAGCGCTGGGAGCTGCCCAACAACGGGCCCTATCTGTTGGACCCGCTGCTCTCTGTTGGCAATATGGGGGGTAGTGGCGGCGGCGAGGCAGTGAGGAGTGGCTCTGTGGCTGTGCTGGTTCTCCGCAACCTGCTCTTGACGGTGGGCAACGCGCTGGCCTTGCTGGTCAAGACGCTTGACCACCAAGGCCACCCCCAACGCGTGATGGCAATGGAGCACAACGCTAAGCTCATGAGCCTTCCAGCCGGCTGACCTTGGCTGGCGGATGGTTGATGTGCTGCAGGACCATCCTTTGGCGGTGCAGCCGAGGCCTCTGTGAACGCTCTGCGGTGCTCATCATCCCTCGTCATCCAGTGACCCAGACATGCTCCTTGTCTTGGGCGCCAGCGTCCTCATTGAATTTGTCAAAAAGGAGGCCCGCGTGCTCCTCACCAATGGCCCATCTTGCATAACTGGCATTCAATTACAACACACGGCTCTCATATATGGCAAATGGAGAGGAATACCCAAATTGCTTTTTATAAATGAAGGAAACAGTTGGCATATAAAAGCCATGCAGGCAAGGATCAAACAAGTCGCACATAGAATAATTGGCTTAAGGGGGGAGGGAATACATCACAGGGGGGCTGATGGGGGGGAAGCAAAAGCATCTTGCATGTAAGATGCAGAAAGTAGGGGGTGGAGATGAGACGTTCAAGGGAACAAAACAGTTGGGAATTTAAACTTCAGGGGAAAGTTCACGGTCCTCATCGTCAAGAGAGATCCTGTCAATCTTGCAGAAACCACGGTAGATGAGCCGCGCAGGACCGGCCTTGATCCCAAGTCAAATGATGTTGTCCTTGTCAGAATCGCGGAAGTGCGGCACGGGGGTGGGGCAGGAAAACTCACCATTGTTTGGTCACGGGCAATTAAGCGGGGTTCTTGCTGGTGAATCCTGATGCTGATGGCTTGCGCGGGGTAAGAAAGCTTGGCGGCTTTAGCAAAGCTGGCGGTCCAATCTTCCTTGGTTGTGATCATTGCCTTCTTGCTGGCCCCATATGTGCAATCACTAGTGATCACAGCCTGCGAAGTCACCAAGCCCTTGTTGTTGTTCTTGGTAATAGCTTTGGTAAGGTAAGGCCGAGAAGCGCCCGCAAGGAGGGTGAGTTCGCGTTTGGCAAGGCCCCAGTCCCAGTTGGTGGAGACGAGTTGCCAGTTTGGAAGGGGCAGCTTGGATACAACCTTGGTCCACTCGGGGGGCGCTTTCCCACGGCCGGACCCAGCGGACTTCTTGACACCTGTGGGGAGGCTGGCTGACAGCCAGATGACATATTCAATGCTCAAGCAGACAGAGCGTGCGGTAGACGGCGGAGCTTGCCTGCGTGGCGCGGCGGGGGCAGAGGCAGGGGCAGGAATGGCAGCTGTCATGGAGGTTGCAGTGATTTCAGGCGTGGCTAAGGCCACAGTAACTACAGGGGAGGCATTCACCAGGGGAGATTTCATGGCACCCGTTGACGGGTGCCATTGCCCAACTCTTTACCCTCTGGTGGTTTGAAGTGTGTTCGCAGGTAGTCACATGTAAACTGCATGTTCAACTGGAATTCAGTTTGAACTCATGGGTAATTTCATAGCATGTGTTGCTTGACATGTAGTGATGTTATGTTGAGCTCAAGTGGAAAACTTGAAGCATGCAAACCTGAACTGATACTAAAAAAAACCATGGTTCTGAATTCATTGTTATTTTAAAAATATGCTTTTGTTTTGATCATTTCATTTCAAAAAATTGCCTCTTTGTTTCTCTTTTCTTTTTTGAGTCAAAAAAACTTAAACATAACGTGTTTTTTTGAAAGGAATTAATTCACCATCTTCTATTTTTGAGATGCCACAATTCATTGTAGTTGGTCCTGCATTTTTTAGGAATTCTAAAATCTTGATCTTTGGCTCTTTACCTACCCCCATGTGCACATGTTATGCCTTGGACCAAACATTCCAGAAAAGGATTGTTTGGATTTTCAACCATGTTGCCCCATTTTAACCTTTGTCCGGTCAAAACAGCAAAAACAGCCTTTGAAACCTTTCACACACCTGTAAACCATTGTGAAATCTGAATTGGTACTCTGCTGCACAACTGTGCACCAGAGTACAAATTCAAATGTCACAAAAATGTAACAAGCATACACCAAGCACCACAAAAAGAAACAAAAAAATGACCGATGGGAGTTGGTCTTTGGCAACTTTGCCACAACTTTTGACCCAACTTCAAAAAAAAAAAAAGCAAATATGACACATGTTCAATGCACAGTCACTGTGCAAAATGCACAGTGACTGCGCAAAATTATCTGGGAAAAAATCCAAGTCAAAATTGAATTAATGTTGGAGCATCCTGGAGGTCAGCAGTAAGCAGGAATCCTGCTCATTTTTTTGACCAGTTTTGAAATTCAGTTGTCATGGGAAAAAAATTGGATGTCACAATTTTTGAAATTGACATTCATTTTTTATGTGTAAACATCAGGACTTGATAAAATCTATGGACCAAGGAACATTTAATTTGCATATAAAATTATGAAAATTTAGCTTCTGAGGGAAATTTGAGTTCAAATTTAGCTCTACATGTGCTAAATATATGATTAGAATGCTTTTAGTACACATTTGTTTTTGATAATCTAGGGGTACAGAAGATATTTTTAAAAGTTTTAGATGGAAATTTCCTTGAAAAATCCATGAAATTATTCATGATGGTTGGTATGGACTTCTTCATCAGCTTATTTCTTTGTACACAATGAATGGAAAGACTTTTTTATGGTTATTCAAGATGGTTTTTTGAAATTGCCCAATGATGATTGGACCATATGAAAATTCAGAAAGTCAGAAGATTGACCAAAGTTCTGACTGAGTTCTACTTAATTTGTGGTATCATTCATCATTAAGTTACAATTTTGATCATTTTAACATCAGCCTGCTTCGTGGTTCACTTCAGAAGATGTTGCCCAATTATCTTAACCTACATCAACCTCATTTCAGGTTCATATGGAACTGACACATAGGATCATTGGCACCGGGTTGCAGTAGAAAGTGGTGGTTGCGGATTGGTTGGCGGCGCCAAGAGGGGCATTGGAATCAGGATTCCCATCAAGGTGGTCGACCTGAGTCATCCGGAACTGGGTGGGGATTTCCCAGTGTTTGGCTTGATCAGCTTCCAGGCGGGCAAACTGGGAATGGCTGACGATCTGGGTTTTGGCTACAAGGATGTGGTTACGGGTGGTGGGATTCATGGTGGTGAAAAGCTGATTGATGAACTGCTGGAGAACTGTATGGGGAGATATTGGGTTGCTTTTGAAGGCCAACTGGAGGGAGGCCAAGTTGTGGGTGGTCAGAGGTGGCTTGGAAGCCATGTTGAGTCCCGGCGCGGTGGATTATCGGAGATGGAGTTGAAGCCCGGCGGAGGTGGTGGTACAGAGTATGGGTGTTTTGTGTATAGCAGGTATTATGGGTGGGCGGAATGGCATACAGGGTTCAAGGAAAATATTCGATGCAAATATTTGCCCATTATTTGGACCTTGGGACAAGCTTTCCCGCAACAACTGTAAAGTGAACTGATTCAATTTTTTTCAGAAATATTGAATGGATAAGTGATTCATCAACAAGCAATATGCAAAAGAAAGACTCACCAAGAAAAACCAAAATGAAGGAACCATAAAATACAGATAAAATTGTATCTTCCAGGGACAGAAACCAAGAGAGTTAGTGATTTGTTGAAATAAAATTGATTTGTGAGTGGAATGACTCACCTGGTTTGCAGTGGGATAGGTGTTTAGATAGAAGTACTTCAATGAATTTAATATAATCTTCTGTTTTGTGGATGATTATTTCTGCAAAGGGTTTTTAAAAAATGTTGAATTTTTATATGAGAAGGGAGGGATGAAAAAGGAATAGTCACCAGTGACAAATTTGAAAGCTAAAGCTATGGTAACCATTTGACATCTTATCCCTATTGCCAGGGAAGGTTGAAGGTGACTTGACATAATTCCAATGAAAAAGAATAAAATGAGAACATGATGTAGAGATAAAGATGATGGATACCTGATGATGATAATATTCATTTAAGAGTGGGTGCCCAGCCTATGATGAAAATCTTGGAAGTGATGAATAATGGTCTCAGAAGTCAACAGCCTAATCCATTGTGTTTTTGGAAATGCTTGGGCACTGGTCATCCCAATCAACAACAAGAACCCATTTGTTGTTTTTCCCTGAAATGTGCCTGAACATGCACACAATCCGCTCAAGGTTTGCCAATGTGCGTGAGATCAGCTTACAGTTTTCCAACCCCAACATTGCCAGCAAAAATTGATATGCTTGCATACCTATTACCCAGCACCTCACACAGCTTGACACCAGATAATATTCCTCCATCTCCCAATGAACCCACCAGAGCAATCTAAATGATTTTGTGCTCAACCGTCAACTTACCAGTTCCAAAATGGCACATCCTCCCAACCATCCCAGATTTTTAATTGACAGTTCCAAAGCTGATCAAAGATTTTCCAGAAGATACAAGCATTTTCCCAGCTGTAACAGCTTGAGATCTACACAGATAAGTGTTTCTTGTAAGCTATGAGAGGATAGTTCTGACAAAAAAAGCAAGTTCATACTTACCGGTGTCTCTTGCACCCAACACAATCAGAGCAATGTGTTGAGCCAACCCACTGGGTGTGCAGATTCAATTGGTGTAGGGAACAAGGAAAAGTCCCTGTGCACCTGCAATTGCAAAGTAGGCTAGTCCACTCATTAACATTGAATAACACCCTTTTGTTTTGTTTCAGATCATGTGGATTGAGTTGAGCATTGATTTTGCGCGGTCCAGAAACGCTTTGAAGAATTGAAAATTGGTGTACTCCTGAAGAGATTCATCAAGCAGCCCGCAGGGAGTCTTGGTTGCAGCAACCAGAATTGATGTGAAAATGATATGCACCAGCAACTGTTTGACACCAGGTCCAGCCTGAATAAACCCACTGCTCACACAAGCAAACAAAATTTTGGACAAAAAGAGTTCTGGCCATTCCTTGGCATTAAGCATGACTAATTTGCGGAGCCGGGCAGAGTCAAGGAATGGGGAGGTATCTAGATAAGTGGTGGGTAGCTGAAAGAGGCCAGGCACTTCTGAACCAAGTGATTAGCATAATATTCAGGCTCTTTTATCAGAGCCAACAGAAATGATCAGACTTACAGTGGATTGTCACCTCATTAACCCAATTCAAGACCCAAAGTCCCGCATGTTTGAATGACAAGCTGCGAGGACATCAAGAGGGGGTTCCATTGGCTGATACATCTATGAAAATGCCAAAATGGTGTAGCATCCTCTCCTCTCTTGCAAGGCCAAGCAACTTGGTAAAGTCTTGGAGTTCTTTGGGTGCTTGAGGCCAAAATACAATGCTTGGCCCAGCACAAGTTGATGGTTTTTCTGTACAGGGCCATTGCCCTTGTCAACAGCGGGCCGCTTCCGCAAAGCCCTCACTGGGCCTTGATTGTCACTGCTTGGTCCCGCAACTGGCAAGACGGGACATTGCAGTTGAGCTATTTGCGGTCAATGGACATGCCCGCATTGGACTGATGAGGGGAGTTGGGCGCATTCAAGTGACAAGGGGATTTAGGGGGATCACGGTGTGGCCCCAAGCTTGGGGATCTGGGAACATCCCAGTCAAACTTGCCGTGGAGGTTGGGTTTGCTATCACTCGCGTCCCAAGTCAGACAAAGGACAGTTGCCGAGAGCATTGGAGCCAGAGGTATCCCGGAGCTCTAGGCCATCATAGACCTGTTTGAATTGATTATTGAATTTTGAGTGATGGATGATAGGAAAAAGAGAGATAAGATGGAATCTCACCATATTGAGAACTCCCCATATGAAGTTCTGCTGCCTTGTCAAGATGTTATACTTGTCAAAACAAGCCATCACTTCAGCGGTCAAAGTTGGGTGGTATTCAGGAAGAGGCCAGGGGGGGCCAAGTGGTTGCCCTTGCTTCACCTTTGGGGGTGCCATCTCTTCAGATTGCTCCATGGTAAGATCTGGAATGTAAGTGGGGTTTGCCTATATACAAGTACAAGAAAAGGAAGATGTAGGATTAATGGGGCAATGGACAAAAAGATAAGAGGAAAATGCAAGACTGATGGAGTGAAAACCAAAGAAAGTGTGAGCCTGGGCCTCTACGGTGGCAACAGGGCACAAGAATATGGGGGGAAACTCAATGTATTTCAAGGGAAGGTAGACTATAACAAATGGTGAGGACCTAAAGAAGGATAAAAAAGCTTTATGAAGATGAATAACATGATGATCAAGGTTTTAAACCTTGCTTCTCTGACCCAAAGATGGGGAGTAATGGGGCACAATCCTAGGAAGGAGAGAAAGTAGCGGAGTTTGCTCTACGCCTCCTCTGTTAAGTAACTAGAGGGTAAAGCAGCTCTTCAGCTGTCCTATTTTTTAGACTAAAGGAAACTAGTCAAGGCTCTTTAAGGGAAAACCTATGTGGGTTTGATAGCTTAAAAGCCCACAGAAAAGCAGAATAAAGATGACAATAACTTCTTAGAAGAAGTGCCTCTGGATTAAGATGAAGAAGAAAGAAAGGTGTGTGATCAATGATCAGAGGACTAAATTAAAGAGTTGTTGAGAAGAGTGATATTGTTTAGTCAACAGCAGGTGACCCCAGATGACCACTAAGAAGTGAGGAAATGGAAGGACCTTGATGATGTTGAGTAATGATGAAAACTCCTGGTGACAGCTCTGAAAAGAAGTGGTTCTGGTTGAAAGATCTGAGGAAAGTCTTCTGAGTTCCATGTTGAAGATGAAGTCAGAAGATCATGTTGAATATATGCAATATGAAGTGAACTTAGAAAATAATTAGAACTTAGAATATTATTCCACTCCTCAGTGGAATAACACAACACAACTATTGCACATGTAATATATGAAATTGAAGCTTGAATTACAGATATTCTGAGTAAGGCACTGTTGAAGCCTTTTAGGCAACAGTGTTGTCTCTAAGGCTGACAGAAAGGGGGGGGTATGGTGGTACTGAACCGCCAGAACAGCCGACCATGGGTTTGAACCGCCAATCTGGCCATTCTATGGCACTGAGCCGCCAATTTGGCCATTCTTCCCCCAGCACCATCCACCATACTGGCCAATGGTGGCATTTAATTGAACCAAAAAAGGGGCCAATATTGCTCCTGAACCAACATTGTGGCCATACTGCGGTGAAACATTCCAATTCTTCCCCCCTTGTACATGCTTGTACACATGTATAACCAGAACAGTATGAATATTCCTTCCCCTTCTGTTACCAATGACCCAGCCCCCATCCCTCCTTAAGGCACCCCCTGCCACCCAGTTGACTTGTAATTGCCCATACCCTTCCATCCCTCCCAATAACTGTTGGAATTAATCAGAGCCCTATTGTTTCCTCCAGCCGCACTAGCCTCTCCTCAAACAACCCCGCTGATCTCAATGTCACAGTTCTCAGATAATCTCAGTTACACATCTTGATCTCGTTTGCTTCTCTCATGATCAGACTCAACCTTTCTCCCTTTTGGTCTCTTTCTCTCTTTCCCTTCCGTATCTCCACCTCACTTCTTCCGCATTTCTGCCTGATGTCAATGCTCTCCGAAGCTCATCAAATTGCTTGCTCAGGCTCTTGGATATTCAAGAAGGTCTTGCTTCCACTTGTCAGACTTCCCTTGGGGAACCTGAACCATCTTCATCTTTTATAGTCACTCCACCTTCAATCTTGTATCAATTGTCCAAACAGTCTGACTAGTTCCCCCAACCATCCTTGTCACTCGCAAGCTCATCCGATATCATTATTGCTTGCTCCTGACATCTCACTTATCACCTTTTTACCTCCTTCATCCTTATCCTGCCTGATTGTCTACTGTCTCTATCAAATCAACTCAATCCGGTACTCAGCCATCTTTGCGACCGTATGTTTGACGCTCTTTTTCTTTTTTCTCTCTTATGTTCATGATTTTTGATGTTCTTTTATTTCAGTCCTCTTTTATCTTCTCTTCCCTCATCTCTCCACCTTATTGTTGTTGTCTCACTTGCCAGACCGTGTTTGCCTTTAGGTAATTTTTTGTTTCTGTTTGTTTCATTGTTCTTTTTCATGTTCTTTGTATCTGATTGAAATATTACTTTAATTTCTTAAAACCTTAAAGATTTACAGTCTCAATAGCTACAAACACCCCATTCAATAACTATCCTAAAGGCAAACCAACATGACCGAGAACAACGACAAAATCAGCCGCCATAACATCCCAATGTTGGACGGCAATAATTACACCGTGTGGAGTTTGAGGATGAAAATTTTTCTCCAAGGGAAGAGGGTATATTTTGCGTGTGTTGCAAAGATGGAGGAAGAAGCCCCGCTTGAAGTCAAATCAAACTACCTCAAAGCAAACAACAAAGCAATCTCTTACATTGTGTCTCAAATCAACAAGCGCTGCTATAATGAGGGTATTGACAAGGTCACGGTGGACAGTGCTGTCAAATTATGGGCAAAAATAGCAACTCAATATGCGTCAAAGTCTGTCATCAACAGAGGGCGTGTCTTCATGAAATGGTTGGCCCTAACCTATTTGGGAGACCTTCAGAAATTCATCAACAAAATGAGGAGCGCTCTCATGGACATCGAGTCAGTCGGCATCGAAATCCCTCCTACCATCATTTCCTATGTTATACTTGGAAAATTGATGAAAGTCAAAGAACTTGATCAACTCATTGACAAAATTGCTATGACCAAGGAATCCGTGGAGACCCCTTACTTGGTACTCGATGCTCTCCAAACCTTCAAAATCACCACTTGAATAAAGATCTCAACAACTTGCCTTCAGCTTCTGCACTTGTTCACTCGGCTTCCGCTCCTGGTTTTTCCAGCAAGACGATTCACTATTGCGGAAATAAACAACATAACCCCCTCTCCACAACCCATACCAAGGATCGCTGCTTCCACAAGTATCCGCATTTGAAAGACGAGTTCAACAAGAGGAAGAATAAGGCGCCCACCAATGCCAGTGCCAGCTTTGCACATGCGACCGCGCTGTTGATGTCAACTTCCATGACGGACAACAATCTCTTTGTGCTCAACTCTGCCGCAACCCATCACATGATCCGTGACAAGACTATGTTCACCTCTTTTTTTGCGGAACGTGTCAACATTTGGACTGGTAATACCAATACTCCCCTTGTTGCCAAAGGATTTGGCACGGCTTCCATTGTGTGTGGTGGAAGGGTCATTCAATTGAAGGACTCCTTGTTGTTCCCGGGATCTCTCAACAACTTATTTCCTTGGTCCAACTCCTCAACAATTTGCTCACCATAGTCAGAAGCGGCAATTCTTTCCAAATTCAATCTCCAACAAGAACCCTGTTTAATGGGCTCATTAAGGATAACTTGTTGCTTGTTTCAATCACCAAGCCTTCAGTGTGCCTCTAAAAAAACCGTGGGCTCCAATCTCTGGCATTATCTTTTGGGACACCCAAGCAATCAAATTCTCAAGGATCTTTAATTGCCTCGGCCAGACTCCAACAACTGCAATGTATTTTCCTGTTCCAAGATGACCTTGCTTCCTTTCTCGAGTCATTTTTCCCCGGCTCTGTTTCCCTTGCATTGCCTTCATCTCAACCTTGTTGGACCAATCAACCCCTCCTCTATTTCTGGCTTCCGCTATTTTCTGACTTTTGTTGATCAATTTTCCTCATTCAAATGTGTCCGTTTTTTGAAATCCAAGGCTGACGCGCTACTTGAGTTTAGGAAACTCCTTTTGCTCTTGGAAAAAACTTGCAATGCGACTGTCAAGGAGATTGTCTTGGACAGGGGCGGTGAATTTGTCAACAAGGCATTTGAAGATTTCACCGCAGAGCGAGGTATCAAACACATCCTTGCACCTCCATATACGCCCAAACATAACGGCTTTGCCAAGCGTGCAAATCGCACAATCATCAAATGAGCTCGTTGCATCCTTATGACCAGCAATCTTCCAAAAACCTATTGGGCCGAGGCAGTCAACACTGCCGCTTTTATCTCAAACCTTCTTCCAACTGCGTCTAGAGGGAACATCTCACCCATTGAGTTGTGGACTGGTTGCCCTCCCCCTCTTTCCCGCTTGCAAGCGTTTGGTTGTCTCGCCTATATCTCTGTTTGTAAGGGTCATTGCTCTTGGAAATTTGGCAATACCGGCAAGATGGGCATTTTTGTTGGGTATAAAAATGACGGAAGGACTTACTGAATCATCCGTTTAAGCAACATGAAGCTTGTTCCAACCCAACATGCTCATTTCAGTGAGTTGGTCTTCCCCGGCTTCTCTCAACCTTCCCCGGTTGATGAGGAACTGGATTTTAATGATGATGACTTTTTTGACTGCACCCCTGCTTCCAAACATCAATCCCCAGTTCCTGCCTCTGACCCTGAAGATAATGCCCTGCTGGGTGATTTTCCTGCTCCTGAAGTCTCCGTCTCCTCCTCTCCACCGGCTGAGTTTGTCACTCCCCCTTTGACTCCTCTTCCTGCTGTCAAAGCCCGTCCCAGACGCGAGATCATTGGAGACGTGTGTCCTGCCAATATCATTCAGGGTTCCCGTTGCCCCCGCACCTTTGTGATACAGGCAGATGATAATGTCCCTGCTCATTATCACCAAGCAATTAACGGCCCCAACTCTGTTCATTGGAAGCAGGCAATTGAGAAAGAATTGGACGCTATGGCCCGCCTCGGCGTATGGGACATTGTTCAACTCTCCCCTACCATGAAAACAGTTGGAACGACTTGGGTATTTTGTGTTAAACACTCTCCTCCAAACGGCAAACCCAAATTCAAGGCTCGACTCTGTGCCCAAGGCTTTTCTCAAACTCGGGGGGTTGATTATTTGAAAACCTTTGCGCCGACCGGTCAACTCAACTCTGTCCGCACTCTGATCTCACATGCTGCCATTAGCAACCTCACATTTGAACAACTCAATGTAAAAACGGCTTTTCTCAACGCCACCCTCAAGGAGACGGTTTATCTTTCCATCCCGCAGGGTGTCTCACACAACAAAAAGCGCTTTTGCCTGAAACTCAACAAAGCAATCTATGGTCTAAAATAAGCCCCCCTCGCGTGGTACAATTGTCTGTCCACCTGGCTGGTCAGTGTTGGCTTCAAGATCTCCGTGTGCAATCCGTGCGTCTTCTATCAACTTGATCCTAATCCAATGTGGCTTTTCTTGCATGTGGACGACATTGCGGTCTTCGGCTCCAACATTAGTTCATTCAAGGAAGAGATCAGTAATGAGTTCAACATGAAGGACCTTGGGCGAGCCGACTTACTCTTAGGCATCAAAATTCACCACCACCCCAATGTCAGCCACAGAGGTTATATCAACATAACTGATATTCCCCAAGTAACTGCAAATAATCTAAACTTAACATTACACATAAATAAATAGAACTACACATTCATTTACCTATATTTAATGTATACATAATATTATTATCATTACAGAAGACACGAATATGGATTATTCCCCAATATTATGATTCAGTTATGTAGAGAAGATTCTCAGCTATCTGCTGTATATACATAGTATACACTTCCCTCACACCTGTAGCCATAATATTCAGAATAAACATTAAGGTGTACCTTTCACAAAAGGGCCACATTTCATTTATTTCATTCCTTTATTTTTTCTTTATTTCTCATTATGTCATATTATATTATCTGATATTATCCCATAACTTATACACCACAAACTGTGACCAACAATGTCTCAACGTGACGTCCAACGTGGAGCCAACTTGCCCGACCCCGCCCAAATCTTTTGGTGTGTATCAGAGCGGGAGGTATCGGGGAATGACGTTGGCTTGACCTCCCACGGGGGCACCCTGTCAAATGTGTGCTGTCGGCGTGATGTACATGATGGGCCCACATGAAGCGCGACTTTGGCTTTTTGCTTGACGTGGGACCCACATGATGCACAATCCTCGTGGGCCGCACCTGAGCTGTCTGGAGAGGGCGTGTCGTGATGTGTCGAGAGGGCGTGTCGTGGGTTTTCTGACCCAGATGATGTCACGTTCCTCACATGGGCAAGTTGTGGGTTGTCTGACCGCACCAACAACATTTCCCTCACGTTGGGATGTCTCCAACGTTGGGGTTTGGCGCGGCAAAAAAAATACATAATTTTTACTAATTTATTTTGAAACAGTTTGAAACGTAATATAATTTGCTAACATTGGACAATGCAAGTGGAAAACAATGAGACAAAAAGTGAGGTCCGGCACGTTGCAGAAGGTGTTCATCATGCGCTTTTTATAGCCATCCAGCTGATAGAAGACAAATGTTGAATAAAGAGATAAGTGGAAAATAGGGAAAGGAGCAATAACAACAATGCAATAGTTGAATGTCTATACATTGATGTCGTTAGACACAGCTAAGGCCAGCAATCTTCTGACATCTTCAATGGTTGGGACTGTAATGTCGGCCTTGGGGATGTCGACAAACTTCCTTTTTTGAGAAAATAACTTGCTGTCTTTGTCTAAGACAAGCTGGGCATGCCTTCAACAAGAGGAAAGGTGAGATCAGTGTGAGCAGGGACAAGATCGCAATGAGGACTGAAAAGAAAGAAAACAGCATACATTTTTTGGAATTCAGGTGATGAATGACGGAGAATGTCCAATCGTTCATTGATTTTGACCCACTGCGATTCCTTCTTGGATTTGTGGACGTAGTAGAACACCATGACCAGCCGAGCGTAGCACATTCGAATCCACATTGCCGAGTTGTTCTTGACTTCATGTTGGATTTGAGCCACAGTAAGCTTTTCAGCTTTGGGTGGGAGCTCTTCGTAGATCTAGGAAGATAAAGGAAAATATTGACATGGAATTTTTATTTTACCCAGATCATTTGTGTGCTCACAGCGGTGAGCATCTCCTTGCGATTGGGAACGGCGCCAGTGATTCTGATCCGCTTCGTTTCAAGAATATTTGCTAAGAGCTGAAATGAAAAGGTCAGATTGATGACATATTTCAAAGTTAGGCAAGAAATTTACTAGTGTTCGCAAATTGCTGCGCTGGTACTTGAGTAGGTCACCAATGGCATCGCGATAGGCTTTAAGTGCCGCAGGGTCTTCCAGAAGTTGGCCAGGTGGAAGGTGGTCCTCCTTCTACTTGTTGGATTGTTTATCAACAGCATCCTGGATAGAAGGTGGATTGCATTCAGCAACAGGAATAACAAGAAGAGGAAAACGACTTACGAGTGTCAAGTAGTATAACGTTTTTGGTAGCGCCCCATTTTTATGGGGATTGTTTGAGTACGCTTCTAGGTTTGGCTTGAGTAGTATCATCCAAGCACTCAACCTCACAAAATCCTGACATATACAGAAGAATGTTATCAACAATTTAAGAAGACTAACAACAATGACAAGATTAAACACTTACCTTGAATCTATCATCAAAGGTGTAAGTGAATGTTTGAGCCGGATTGGTACTGTTGTGGAGCTGATGGTATGCTCCATTTGCAAAGACTAAGCTCGCATGCCTGGCTTCAGGGGAACACTTTTTTGCAAGCAAGAAGAAAAGAGATAAAAACAGGGTGTCAAAAGGGTGAAAGGGTGAATATGATGTCATCTGGGTGAAGACAATGTCATGAATAGCTGGAGAGAAGCGGAGGAGTTACAACCAAGACTTGCCTTGCTTGCGAGAAGAGCAATCTTCAGGTGATCAGGATCAAGATTCATCTTTGACTGTAAAGCCGCGCAAATCTGCTCGATACCTCCATTGGATGTTTGATTGTTCATGTTGATATCGTTGTTGGGTGAACGGTTGAACAGATGCAAGGGTTCAGTCAAACCCATTTGGTTGTGAGAAGAGGATCGATGTGATTCTTGTGATGAATTAGATTCATCATCACCAAAAATTTGACTGGTGGGATTGTCAGGTTCTCCATGGAGGAGATCATGAATGCTCAACATCTGGGAAGGGGGTGGGGGAGCGAGGCAAGAGAAAAAGGAAGAGGGTAATTGGTTGGGCGAGAAAAACACCGATCACCAATTGATCAATCAAAAGGAGTCTTCAGTTGGGATGAAGAGGAAGATAGGATGGAAAGTTCAAGTGAGACAAAGACTGGCCTGATCCAATGAAAAAGTCGTGTTTTAAATACAACTCACTAATGACCGGATAATGGTCGGACAGGTTTTTTTTACAATTTTTTAATGAAGTATTGAGTGCACTGCAGAGGATATTTGGCCAACCAACATCACAAACCTTTGCATAAATCATGGATCTTGACTTTAAGTGTAAGCTCTTCAATCGTGATTGATACTTTGTCAAGGAAAAAATTACTTACATTTTTCTTTCAGACTTTATTACACAACATTCAAGTATTGGAACGGAGAATAAGTATAGGTGCCGGCTTTGTAAAGGGAAACCAACAACTAATAGGAGACGACACTGTGTTAACGCTCGTCATCAAGACCTCGTGCGCCTGCAAAAGGAAAGGCAGGCTCGGAATGATTCCCGGAGAGCCGCAGTCAACCTGTCAAATCAAAATTGCATACTGGTAGATGAGGATATTGATCAACTCGGTCCAGTGGTGGCTGAAGAAAATGCGAGTAGCGTTCAAGATGAAAACGAGATCAATGGTGTAGACAAGGAGAGCCCTCTTGGTGCCTTTCAGATGGAGGAATCCAACAATGAAGAGGACGAGCTGGAATGGATGGACTTCATCGGGATGGCTGTGAATCAGATCAATTCTGAGGTGGAGGGCGCAGATATAGATAAACCTGCTAATCATTTTCGCTGCCAAGAATCAAAAATCAAAAACTTAAGACCTGATAACTCTCCTTGGTATCCATTTGTGAATAAAGAGGCAAGCATCAAGTAATACTTTATGGAAAAAAGAGAATGATACTAACTTACTTTGTTGTCATCAGTACCTCGTTGGTTTGTTGCTGATTGGGTACCTACACAAGCTGATCTCACGTGACAAGTATCATCAAATACGTTTGGTCTTCACGCTCTACCACGTTTCGCTTCCTTGCTGGGAATCCTTGCGACAGATGCGGGCCAAAGTTTGAACCATGACCAATCAAACTGTAGTCAAAAAAAGAACAGTCTTTACTCAGCCAGTTTTTGGTTTGAGAGTTCAAGAGTTAATAAAAGAGGTGCATAATTACCTTTAACTTTCCTCCCAGGTGCATTTGATGTTGGGTTGACGCTAGTTGCTGATATATTGGTTTGTCCCAGGATTTGATGAACCCCCTGGTCTCGCCGCACCTGGATCATATACCGCAGCAAGCACACAGAAAAGATATTTACAAGCTTTCACAATCGGAAAAATGGCTGAAAGATCTTGCTCCAGATCTTCGAGTCCAGATGGTAGAATCCAATCAAAAACATTTCTATATCTTTGAACCTGTTCAACTGCAAAATTTCAAAGTAACTTTTCCCATCTTTTTTTACACCCAAGAAACTAAGATTTTTGCCAAATGCTATACGCCATCTTTTAAATCAAACAACGAAAATACCAACATTGCAATTGGGATTCCGGAAAAAAATTTATTTGATAATCCAAATCTCAAGACAATCCCGATTGAAGAATTTGAGTTGACCTATCCAGAGATGATGACCAAAGATGGACTGGCTCTCTCAAGTTGTTGTGATGGAAAAATAAGCGGTGAGGAAGGCTTGTGTTTAATTGATAAAATATGCGCGAGTAGTTTATATTGTTGTTCTTTGACATAGAAATCAACAATCTCTCCATCTGGAAACCCGTTATTACAATTCCCAATCCATGGAGGTTAAAAGCGCAGGGAAAAGTTTTGAGAAATATTCCCATCACCTTATACTGTGACGACACATCTGGAAATAAATCCAAGAAGTGGAACAAACATATTTCCTATTATTTCACCCTTTCCGGCTTACCGCCAAAAATCTCCAATCAACAATTCAATTGTCACTTTCTTTGCACGTCAAACATTACAGGTGCTTTGGAACTGGGTGAAATGGTGGTTGAACAGATTAAGTACATCCTTCTTCATACTTAATCATTGAGAATTTGAGTCTTATTGAATTGCTGTTGTTTGTCATATTATAATCACTTGTTTTTCATTTGGATTTTAGTGATATGGCTGTTAATGGCTTTGACGTGTACGATAGCACAATCCAACAAGAAGTCTACGTGATGGCCAGCGTCTTGTGTTTTCTAGCGGACTCCCTGATGCACGGGGAAATCACCAACACACCTGTTCCTGGGAATTCACTCAATCCGTGCCGGTACTGCGTATTGCAATCGAAAAATTTGATTGAAAGGAAGAAGATGCCATACATTTCGCATTTCTTACAGAAGAACTTGCATGGAACAAACGTATTTTGCCACTGTCTCCTTGTTTTTTAATTTCTTGATTTGCTTGTTGACAAGAAAAAAACCCTGTCTTATGTGATCGATCCTGATTGATCTTGTTCTTTTCTTTAAAATCTCTATCCAGTGTCCAAATCGGCTGCGAACAATGCAAGAAACCAAAAGAAACTCTGTGGAACTCTGGAAATACTCTAAGGAGACAAAGAACATGGATAAATTAAATAAAAAATCTGCCGACCTTGCTGTTCGAGATCAAATCAATCGGAAGTTCACCAACCAACTGATCAAGTTTGAAGAAGAGAAACTTGCAATTCTCGAAAACAAAGATGAACTCCCGGAAGAAATGGACAAGCCAATTCCTCCAGACTTAATCGAAATGGAAGACAATGCGCCGCAAAGGCTGTTCAATCCTTTTTTGGAATTAAAAGGTTTTTATTTCTTAATATTACAAATTTGCGCTTCACTTCTGACTTTTGTGATTTGGCCATCTTTCTTAGGTTTTGACATGTTAGGGGATACACCAGTGGAATGCTTGCATGTTTTTCTACGCGGCCCGGTAAAATATCACTTCCGTGATTTTATGAAAGGTTTGAACGCATCACAAAAAGAAGAACTTGTAGTGCGGTGGAATTCTTTCAACATTGATTCCCTTAACATTCCTTCAATCAACGCCACCAGTCTGGTTCAATATTCTTTGAGCTTGATTGGTAAAGATTTTAGGATAATTCTCCAAGCTGCGCCATTTGTATTTTTCCCCTTTATGGAACCATCTGATATTGCAATCTGGTCTTCTCTCTGTCATCTGGGTTCCCTGATCTTCCAAACTCATATTGACAATATGTCAACATATATTTTGGACTTAAGGAATCATATTGATATATTCTTAAGTCATGTGATTGAAGATTCTGCGCAATGGGTCAATAAGGCCAAATTCCGCATGCTCCTTCATCTCCCAGAATCCATCCTTTGATTTGGCCCTGCTAGTCTTTTTGCAACTGAAAAATTTGAAAGCTATAATGGAATTCTTTGTAATGCCTCAATTCACTCCAATCGTCACAGCCCTGGTCAGGATATAGCCATCACCTTTAGCAATTATCACTCTTTCCGCCAAATTCTATCTGGTGGATTCTTTTTTGATCAGAAGACAAATAAATACTTGCAGTCTTCCAAGCAAGTCACAGACTTATTCATGCAAAATCCCCTAATTCAACAAACATTGGGCTATAATCAATCTAAATCTCTTCCCGATATCAATTTCCCTTTTATAAAGAAGAAGTCTGTACCAGAAATTGACAAAGCGGAAACTCCTCAAGAATTGAAGAACACATATCCTTGCCATGAAATCAGTCAAATATCCGAGCTGAAACTCAATAAAAAACAAGTCCTCAAGAAAGATTTCTTTGTTTTGGTATGTTAGATTCATCCTTCCATGAATTTGATTGCATGGAAATGATGTTGTTCTGATTTTTCTTGTTTGGAAAGTTCAACGTTCATCAGCCTCAAGTATCTCAACAGATTGGACGCATCACTTCCCTCTGGATGGTCCAGGAACCTGCCCATTGTACCAATTTCTTAATCCATCTTTCTGTTTTCCAAAAAATCGGTCGGAGCGCTCGTTATCAAATGAGAGAGATTCAAAAAACTTCACAATCGATGTTTGTCACCTTGCAAGTAAGAGTTCTTCTTAACAACATGCAGAAAGCCACAAATACTGACTTGTTGAATATTAAATTACACAGACTATCGCAGCTGGACTGAATGTCCAGCATGATTGTTGCCGCGCTGATTGCCAACTCACGGAAACAAAGACCGCTGTGGTGGAGAGGAGAAAGAGCAACCAGAAGACCCTTGAACTTAATCATACGGATGATGGACGATTCATCATCAATCTCGCATCACTCTCATCGCCGTCTCTGTACAGGAAGATCTTGGATGTTACTCTCAGTCAGCTTGAGCCAATACAGTGGATCAATTCCATACACACTAGTCTAGTCAAATGGGGCGCAGAGGTTGTCAAAAAACAAGTAAAAACTTTAAAAAAAAAAAAACCAATTGCTTCAACATCGAGATTGGACCCAGGACTGAACTAAACTATGTAACGACAAAATTCAATGTAACAACAGGAAGGAGTGAGTCGCCATTTGATTTGCTTTGCCTTCAGCAATAGTTCTGACGGATAGCATTCGAAATCAGTATTATATTTACTATTGTTTGTTAGTGTAAAGATGATAGGATGAAGAGATGGAAGACTGACTTACCTAATGACGAGAGTGCTTGGTTTTTGAAACCCCTTCAATCGCGAGCTTCTCGACGCCAAGGTATCCGGCGGGGAGCATTAAGCTGCCAAGGCCATGGTGCCTTTGGTCGAGCACACGCTGGCTGCGCCTTACTTTGGGGCTTGGGCAGGATTTCTGCAGGGGAATGTCAGCCTCTGCCACCAGTTGATCAAGGCAGATCAGGAGAGATATGAGACTGGCGCACTCAAGGCTTTTTGTGGGGAGGCTCCCTTTGAGCTCGCTCTGCAACAGGAGCAGGGCCGGGTGCTTCGGGAGCAGTGACAGAAGGTTTGAGGGGGGTAGCAGCCGGCGCAGGCTGGGTCAATGGCTTGATCATTGGCAGGGGTGCCGAGGTGCTACGGTTGATCACTTGTGGTGGGGATAACATCTGGTCCGGTTGTACAGCTGTCGTTATTGGCAGGTTGGTTGTAAGGAAGGCGGCATGTAGTCGCAGAATGTTCATGTCCCAACAGCCATCATGCCATGACGCGGGCACCACCTGCTCCCTACATTGGCATGCTTTGGCCATCAACATCTTGTTGGATGGGTGAGCCGAGGCCAACCTGACCAACCTCATCGGCAAGCCAACTCAGCCAACAGCCTGGGTTGGCAGGGTGGAGCCACCAGTGAGGTTGGTCAGGGCAGATCAACGTAGGTCTGACCAAGACCTGACGTGGTCCACACCGCTTGATTAGATTCAGAGCGGCCAGGTCCGTGCGCACCTGTACCCAACACCGCAGTGGAGCCAACGGGAGTCAAAGCGCGGAAGCGAGCGGTGGTGTAATACCTAAGAATACTTTTATGACATAACTCCTTATGTAATTCTTAGTATTATATTGAAATAAACAGAATAAACAAGCAATGAAATCCTCCTTGGTTGATCTTAACACAATGACCCATCATACTGATCATGACCTCATTGATGATCACAAATGACACCATTGCTTCAGCTGAATGACTTTATTGATCTGCCAAATGGTGTCATCCTCTTGTTCCCCTCCTTCAATATTTAAACACACTACTCCTGAGCACAATTTCCCCTCCCCAGACATTATTATCAGCATCAAATCTTCAGTACCATTACAGGATATCCTTAACACAGAATATCAGCTGTACCTCTGAACCTTGATCTTATTCTTCTCCCTGTTCCTGAGCTCTCTTGTGTCACTGCCTAGTGTTGTTAACCTTGAAGATTCCTCTCAACTCCAGGAGATCCTTGTCTCAGTAAGTGTTTCCACTTACACCTTTTCCCCACCTTCCCTGACCTTTGGCAGGAAGATTCCACATACTAGATACTGGAATTCCCTCTCTGCTTCTTTTTAGAAGTCCAGATTGAGAAGAAAGCTTATAAAGCTGATTATCCCTTGATTCTTCATACAGAATCCTTAGCTCATCAACCTTAACCTTCCTCTTCAACTCATCAACCTCATAGTTTCAACCCTGGATACTCTAGGTTAGTTTCATAGAGGCTGACACCCAAGGCCATCGTTCTCTCACAATGTCATGCCGTCAATGCCCTCCTTGACCTGTATGGCATGGCCAACTGCCGTCCTGCCGCCACGCCTCTTGTGCCCAACACTCATCTTGCTGGAGCAACCGTGGAGGAATCTGATCGCTTCAAAGCTCTTGGTGTTAACTATCGAAGTGCGGTAGGCGCTCTCAGCTACCTCAGCACGGCAACCCGCCCCGACATTTGTTTTTTGGTTGGCCACCTTTCCCAGTTTCTCAAGAATCCCGGTATCCTGCAGTGGGAGGTGTTCACCCACATTCTTCACTATCTGTTGGGCACCGCCGACTACGCTCTCGTTTACTCCTGTCTCTCCCGTCTGTCCCTGCGTGGCTACACCGATGCGGATTGGGGGAATTGTCTCCTGACTCGCCGTTCTGTTACCTGCTTCTTAACCTTGCAAAACTCCCACTTGATTGGCTGGCACACCAAGAAACAACCTGCTGTCTCCCTTTTGTCCTGCAAGGCGGAATACCGTGCGCTAGCTGACTACTCTGCGGAGGTCTTGTGGCTCCGTCAACTCCCCCATGAAATTGGCATTTCCAACGACCCCTCCCCTGTTGTGGTCCATGAGGATAATCAGGGTTGCATTGCCGTGGCCAACTCCAAAGCGAATTCAAACTCTCGTCAACTCAAACACGTCAAGATTCAACTCCATTTCATCCAAGAAGTCATCAAGAACGCGCAGATCAAACTCCAATACACCGCCACGTCTGACATGCTTGCAGACTTCTTGACTAAATCTGTCGCTTGCCCAGTGCTCCTCTGTTCCTTAGAGCATCCGCATTGGTCAGGGGGTTTTAGCCCAAGTTAGTGCACCAAGTTAGTCCAGACTAGGCTTGGTCCAGCCTTGCAACCGCATTGGTTGGGACTAAGTCCCTTGACCAACCAGCCTTAGTCCATGACTGCTGATTGAACCGCATTGGCTTTGAAAGAAAACACCAAACAATCCTACTTTTCAACCTGGCGAAGAACCAAAAAAGAAAACGACAACAACTCATCCAGCGAGGCCAGAGGATCGTTGAAGATATGCTTGAAGACAATGTCATCTCAGACCTTCTTTTTGACTCCAACAATGAAGAAGAACCAAAGGAGTGTCCTCATCGAAATCCCAACAAGGAGCGAGAACACGTTCAATTCCACCAGCAACTAATGAAGGATTACTTCGATGAGGGCTGTACATACGATGAGAAAGACTTCTGCCAACAATTTCAAATGGAGAAGCCTCTTTTTGCTTGAATACTAAAGGATCTCACCGATGAATACCCCTATTTCCTTCGCAAACCCAACTGTACCGGTAAAATAGGACTCAGCCCTGAGCAGAAGATCACAGCTGTTCTTCGACAATTAGCATACGCGGTACCTTACGATTCAACTGACAAATACTGCCCTCTTGGTGAAACTACGGCTCGGCAGAACATGGAATTCTTTTGTGACGCCATGCAAGAGATCTACGGCCCAACATACCTGCGAGCCCCAAATGAGGAAGATCTCACGATGATTCTCGCTGAAACTGCTTCCAGAGGTTTCCCCGGATGTCTAGGAAGCTTAGATTGTATGCATTGGGGCTGGAAAAACTGCCCCAAAGCTCTTGCGGGACAATTCAAAGGCAAGGAAAAGACTCCAACGATTGTTCTAGAGGCCGTTTCGACCCATAGCACCTGGATTTGGCACAGTTTCTTTGGAACTTCTGGAACGCTCAACGACATCAACGTCCTTCAACGGTCTCCTCTTTTTAAATCAAACCTCGATGGAACCTCTTGGGGGGTGAACTTTGATCTCAACGGAACAAGCTACCCCAACGGATACTATCTGGTCGATGGGATATATCCAGATTGGGGAACTCTCATCAAGTCAAAAGGTCTCGCATTGTCTGACCCAGCCACCAAATTCTTTACAAAGGGACAAGAGTCGGTACGCAAAGATATTGAAAGGACATTTGGAATATTAAAGGCGCGCTTCCAGATCCTCGCCAAGCCTGCCCTACAATGGTACCCCGGCAATCTGACTTCAATCATGAACACCTGTATAATTCTACACAACATGCTTGTTGAGCATCAATCATCGCCAAAACCACCACCTGCCCTTCCCAATTCAATCCATCTGATTCCACCTCGATCAGAGCCAAGAAGTCCTTGCAGCAAGCGCCTCCAGTCTATCGATGTCAAATCCTTGGGTATTCACAATAGCTTGACGAGCAACTTAATTGCTCATCTTTGGGATTTGAACGGTAAAAATCAAATCACATCGGAATCAGCAGATGAATCCTCTGATTCATCTGATCCTTAACCAACTCTAGTCTCTATTGTGTAGTTCTGCTGTTATTGACTTTCAATCAAGTAAGAAAGCGTGTTTTTTGTTTTTTTTTTATTGCAAGAAAAGGGAGAATTTAGAGAGAAAAGTGAGAAGAAAAAACATGTGAGCTTAAACATAAAAACAAAACAATCGGTGTAGTAAAAAACAGAAAAGCAAATAATAACAAGTGTGGTAAAGAAATCAAGTCAAATACAAAAACTCTGAATGTGTGTGCAAAAAAAACCCAAGCATTGGGAAAAAAACACGCACAAACAGGAATAGGCAAGAAAAATAACAAAACATAAAAAAAAATTGATTAGCAACAAACAAAGAATTAAGAAAAATCAAGCAAGATCAGGGTCCAGCCAGGGAAGGTTGCTCTCAGACTGTCCTTTGGACTGTGGGTTTGACTGGTGTATGCTGGTGCCTTCATTGGAAGAATCATCATCGACATCACGCGATCCATTTGTCTCGGAGCTTGGTTCAGGTGGGTGTGATGTTGCTTGAGTTCTTGAAGAGGAACATGCTGTAGATTGAGTGGGGTTTCTGACGTGATCCATTATATCCTTTCAACGCAAAAGAAAGAATTCCCTTGCTTCTTCATCAGGGCAATCATCCAGGCTTTGAAGCATAAAGAGTTGGTCAGATTTGTTTTGATCAATGCTCGCAAGTTTATCTTGAATGTCGTTTGCGCAACAAGCTTCAGCAATCCGTAAGGCAGTATCGTTATTGGATTTTTTGAGGTGCTTGAGTTTTTTTGTCGGAAATCACTCTTGTCAATTTTTGTCTTCTTGGCTTTTGCCCCAGCAGGTCGCTTCCAGTTGACATCACGCCCAACCGTGACTGATTCAGTTGGATTCTCAGAACAATTTGCTGGTGCAGGACTGGGGCTGCTGGAAACGGCAAGGGTGTTTGAAGCCAAACTAATTTTGCGGCCATTCTTTGCTTTGCCTTTATTTGCCAGATTGATAAATTTGGCCTCGTCCTTGAGCAAGTTCCAGGAGCGCTCGAAGACAAATTGGCGTCCTTCTTTGTCATAATAAGCCTGTTTTGCGTCGGCTAACCAATCGGAAGGGGACAATCCTGAAGGGGGATTATCCTTGATCTTCTGGTGGATTGCGCAAAATACGAGTACGGCCCTCTTGAGGTTCTTCCATCTAAGGTGAAAACCAAATAAAAGGATAAGTGTCATTGCCTGAAAAAGAAAATGGAAAGGTGAAACCTACCTGCATTGAAGACCGTGTGAGTCTCTCTGGGGGCCAGGAGCAGGCCGATTGTAATCATTGGTGATGTGACTGAAGAAATCTTCCTCGTTTTGTTGGTTTGCGGTGATTGGATTGGTTGAGACAAGAACCTAGCTCTTTGCAAGCTGCTTGTCTTCTTCAGGAAGAAAATTTGGAGCTCTCTTGCTGGATTTTGGCGTATTCGTAGGCATATTGCTGGTGGCAGTGATCGGAAATTGCGTTGATATGCTATCGCAAGACGGTGTGGAGGGTGTATGTATCTAATGTTCCTTTAATCCAAAGGCAATTGAATATTCAATATGAGCTTAGTCCAAGGACTAGTGGCGACTAAATTTAGTTGCCACTAGTCCAAAAGCGGCTTCCAGACTAGGTTAGTCGCCCCTTAGTCCGGCCCAATGCGGTTGCCACTGTGGACTAAGTGCGCTAATCTGGCCTAAAACCCTGACCGATGCGGGTGCTCTTATATCTTGTTGGTGTATTGCGACTAGAGGAAAGGGGGGGTGTTGGAATTAATCAGAGCCCTATTGTTTCCTCCAGCCGCACTAGCCTCTCCTCAAAAAACCCCACAGATCTCAATGTCACGGTTCTCAGATAATCTCAGTTACACATCTTGATCTTGCTCCCTTCTCCCATGATCAGACTCAACCTTTCTCCCTTTTGGTCTCTTTCTCTCTTTCCCTTCCGTATCTCCACCTCACTTCTTCCGCATTTCTGCCTGATGTCAATGCTCTCCGAAGCTCATCAAATTGCTTGCTCAGGCTCTTGAATATTCAAGAAGGTCTTGCTTCCACTTGTCAGACTTCCCTTGGGGAACCTGAACCATCTTCATCTTTTATAGTCACTCCACCTTCAATCTTGTATCAATTGTCCAAACAGTCTGACTAGTTCCCCCAACCATCCTTGTCACTCGCAAGCTCATCCAATATCATTATCGCTTGCTCCTGACATCTCACTTATCACCTTTTTACCTCCTTCATCTGTATCCTGCCTGATCGTCTACTGTCTCTATCAAATCAACTCAATCCGGTACTCAGCCATCTTTGCGACCGTATGTTTGATGCTCTCTTTCTTTTTTCTCTCTTATGTTCATGATTGTTGATGTTCTTTCTTTTCAGTCCGCTTTCATCTTCTCTTCCCTCATCTCTCCACCTCATTTTTTTTGTCTTACTCGCCAGACCGTGTTTGCCTTTAGGTAATCTTTTTTGTTTCTGTTTGTTTCATTGTTCTTTTTCATGTTCCTTGTATCTGATTGAAATATTACTTTAGTTTCTCAAAACCTTAAATACTCAGCATCCAAGGTCCCATCATTTCCCCTTGTCGTATTGTCGTGGTCATTTGGTGTCATCTGTCTGACTAGTAAGCAGCTTTGCCAACTTCTCTTTCCTCAAGTTCATTTTGAGCTTGATCTTCCCCCTTTCTCTTTCTTTCTTCTTCTTCTAGAGGCACCTCACTATCTTCATTCCAAAAGAACTACTCTTCTCATTATTTTAGTCCAGTGGAGCTACCCATCCACTCAGGTTTACTTATAAGTAACCTTGGCCTTAAGCCTAAAAAATAAGGCAGTCTCTGACTGTACCTTCTCCTGCTTCTCAGGTTGAAGAGACTGTGGATCTGCCCGGTTCTGCATTTCTCCCTACTAACGGTTGAGCCATCATTCTAGTCTTTTAAGACTCATACTCTTATTTCTTCCTCTTCCTCCTCCTCTTCTTTATTCCCTTATTTCTCTTGAAATAAACTTTGTTGCCCCCCAACCTTGTGTCCTGCTGTCACATAAGAGACCCAGGCTCACATACCTGCACCAGGTACCCGCCTGTTTTTTCACCTCAAATCCCAACACCCGCACCTGTACCCAGCACCACCTGTTGAGAGCTAACAGGTACCCACAAACGGGTACCAGTTACCCGCCAAAGGGTACCTGATGACATCTTTAATCCACATGCATCAGCTCACGTGTCTTGTTCTCTTTCAAATGTGCACCTGTCAGCCTTAGAGACAACACAAGTGCCCAAAAGGCTTCAACAATGCTATCTTCTTATTCCTCTCTTCAATATGAATATTTCCATATTATAATAGGGCCTTGGTTATACAACTTCTAAGGATTTGTTAAACAAATCCTGCGACATTCCCGACGTTGCAGATGAGAGTTGTTTAACCAAAAACCAAGTGGATTTGGGAGTTGCACCTCCAAATCCCAAATCCGGCAAAAGTGAGGAAAAATATTAAATCTGGGGAGTCGTTCCCCCAAAACAAGCCTCATATTTGGGAGTCGTTCAACTTTCCCTTTATGTACTGACGGACTTTTTTAAGTTCTCATGAATCTCATAACCAAATCAATCTAAGCGTATAATAGATTTTTGAATGGAAAGAATCAAAAGATAAAAAATAAAGAATAAGATTCCTTTTTATAACCAAAGAAGAAGAAAACTACAGGAAATTAAGAACAACTGCAGAAAAGTAATGCAATCTAATGATCAGCGTTATTTGCAGTAGATTCTGCTCCAAGTCTTGCAGTCAACTGGAAACAACTAAAGTATTTTGCCTCCCAACCCAAAGGTTCTGGCATAGCAGTTTGGCGCCATTGCTGAGGAGTTGGGGGGCTGTAAAATAACGGACCTTGTTCAGCTCAACAAAAACAAATTTGTACAAAAAAAAGGAAAGCAATGAAAATTGGAGGTTTTTTGTTTTGTTTTTGTCAATCAACTCCCAAATATGGGGTTTGTTTTAGGGGAATGACTCCCCACATTTAATATTTTCTCAAACTTTTGCTGGATTTGGGATTTGGAGGTGCGACTCCCAAATCCACTTGGTTTTTGGTTAAACAACTCTCATCCGCGACGTTGGGAATGTCGCGGGAGTCATTCAACAAATCCTTGGCAGTCGTATAACCAAGGCCCTTATAATATCCATACTTTGTTGTGTATAAGTGTGAAGTAATATAAGAGTGAAGTAATTAACCAGGAAGTTTACACAACATCTAATCATTTTCTAAGTTCAAACCATATTGCATATATGCATTTCAATCAACAAGGTTAACCACTTCTCCACCAGCTGGATGAAAATTTTCATCATCACTCATCAACCAACTTAGAAGAAGCACAGAACACTTGGATCAACACTTCTCACTACTCAATCACACAGGTCCCATCATTTCCTCACGTCGTCGTGGTCATTTGGTGTCATCTGATTGAATAGTAAGCAGGTTTTTCAAAATCTCCTTCTTGAAAGTTCTTCTTGAGCTTTGATCTTATCATTCCTCATTCCTCTTAACCTTTAACTTCTTCTTCTCTTCTCCCATAAAGAATCAAACCAATAAAAACATCAAATAATCAATAAAGGCTTCATAAACATTCTTCTTTATCGCTTCTGTGGACTGCAGCTTAAATACACATAGGTTTCCTGTTAAATAACCTTTGCCAGTTTCTGTTGGCATTAAAAATCAAGGCAGTCTCTGACTGTACCCTCTCTGTTTCTTTAAAAGAGGAGGCGTAGAGTTTGCTCCGCTTAAACCCATCTCCTTTAAAGGATTGAAAAGCTTAAATCAGTCTAAAAAGACTTCTATTTTATCTTCTTTCTTTCTTCTTTCCCTTTTCTGTCCTTTCCTTCCTTCTGGTTGTTCTTCCTTATCCTTTGGAATTCAACTAGTTTCCCCCCAACCTTGTGTCCTGCTGTCACCGTAGAGACTCAGGCTCACAGCACCACTACATGATTGTTCTCTTGATCCTTTCTTTTTTCATTTCTGTCTTGGGATAAAGGAATATAATTGTATATAAATTTGCTTCATGCTTAATTCAAAATCCATCAGTTGTGCCAAAAAGATCTTTGATAATATGATGTGAGACCATTGTGGAAATCATGGTGGGCATGTTGAAAAGGCTTTTTCAGTATCACATTGCTCATGTTCTTGTAAGCTAGATTTTTTGCAGCTTTGAATTCAACTCCCCCATCCTCAATCAAAATTGGCATTCTATTAAGAACCTGCAACTGAGAATGATTCAGCAATGCAGGCTGAGGTGGTTATAAGACAATAGAGAAATTTGGCCTTGGGGAAATTTTTGAAGATTACTGAAAAGCTGGCTGCAGAAGCCTAGCAAACAGCCAGGTATTTTGCGCAACCTCAACCAAAAGTTTGAATGGAAAGCTTGGTAGAGAATGCCCCCCTAAGTTTTTCTGGGATCCCAAGATTTCTCTGTATGCACTTTGTCACGGAAGTGCATTTAGCCAACTTACTCAACCCCATCAGACTGAAGAGGCCTGGGATGTTCACCTGTCAACAGGCTTGGAAAGTTTTTTGTTGATTGGGAGGGCTCCGCATGGTGCTAAAAACATTTTCAATTTAGATCTTCCCAAGCCGGTGCAGCGGCGCAGCCTCTCCGGCCTCTAGTGAATCCTAATTTTTGAATTAAGGATTTTTCATATTTTGTACCTTGGCAGAAGAGAGGTAATTGCAGCAACAACAAGAAATCCACAAGGCAGATTTCAATGTTTGGAGAGAATCATGAGAAAATGACAATGGAGAATTGATGTATGTGAAGAAATAAATTAAGATGATAGAAGGGGAGAAAGTCTAGATGTAGTGTGACAAGATTTCCATTCAGGGGCAAGTTATCCAAGAGGTTTATTGCCCACATCCGGTGTTATCGGACCACTAAGTAAGAAAACGGGCACACATCAACAGATGAGTGATGAGGCATATAAAAGCAGGCATGGTTCAAGTTTTGTGAAGAAGGAGAAAGATACGTACACCCCACCATACCGGGTGGCCCCACGAGGAGGAAGAAGATCCAGCTGTGCAAGGCTGACAAAAGAAGAGGAAAAAGAAATCAGTCGGTCGTAGTGGATGAAAAGGGAACGAAGAACTCTGTTAACTGACCTGAGTTCCTGATGGGGACTTGGATGGCTGTGCTTGTAAGTCAGCAGCCTTGATGTTTGCGGCCGTCAGCTCGGGATGAGACGCGACCGACTTGATGCTAGTCTCAGTCGCTTCGTCGGACGGAGTTGATGAGGCGTCGACAGACGCATCAGACTCAGAGGCTGGCTCGCTTTGAGCTTGTTCGTTCTGGTTCACGGGCACTTCTGTTTGTCCCGCCTGTGCCCCATTCTGTTGGTTCCCTCCGGCGCGATTCTGCTGTTGTTGTTGCATCTGCTGTTGATACTGTAAGCGACGCTGTTCCTGTTCCCGCATTATGGACTGCCGCATGTTGCTACCCTTTTCAAAATGAAATAAATAATAATCTACGTCAACCCTGGTTCGCTCGGTCCACGAGACATAGAGGACTAGATTCAAAACTGACCTGAGGCTTTGTTGTTAGAAGATTCAAGGGTGAAAGTACAAGCGAGACAAAAATGAAAACAGGCGATGAGCAACCAGGAGTAAACACGACGCGAACGCACAGGGAAGGGAGTGACACCGCGGGCTTTCTTCAAAGGAAGGTAGAGTGATGATGCTTACATAGTAATAGCCGCCTCCTTGAGAGGGTTGATACCCACCATTCTGATATCCGTTGTTATTGTTGTTGTTATAGCTATTTTGATTGCCCCATGAAGGAGAATAGTTAGACCCGCCAGAGTTTTGAGGGTAAGAGGAGGAAGAGAGGCTTGAGGCCATTTTATCGGGAGAACTCTGAAGACGATTTAATCAAAAAGATAATGTGAGAAGAGCCTGCTCCAACGTGGAGAGAGATTATTTTATAACTTGAAATAGATGAGAGGAATGGTCTTGTGAGCAGAGAGGGGTTGGCGCCAAAAAAAAGAAAAAAATACACGAAAGGATAGATTATGCGAAACGCGTTTCCTACTGTGACGGGGCTATGGGACTAGGCGCTGAAAAATGTTGAATGATTATCGGATGCCCTTCACAGAGATTGAAACCAGAGAGTCTATATGTACCCGATACATAAAGAATGCCAAACAAGAGAAACACGCGAGAGAGCCTGGAGAACAAGGCAAGAGGAAACCAGAGGCGCGGCTGAACCGGTCCAGGAAAAGTTATCCTAGGACCGCCGGTCTCGTAACCAGCCGGCTGCAACCCCCCTTAATCAGGAGACTGTCTCCGTCTCGGTGCCAGTCGGGGGCGATGCTAGCTTGAGCACCAAACGTCGGGAAGGTGGCACATTGGCCGAGTCCCTCGATCGAGACTCCGGGACTTGAACTTTCCAAGCGAGCCTCCGTCGGGAGGGACTTTGCCGTACGGGACCCGGGTGTCAAGTCCCGACCGCGGGACGAAGGCGCGGGCCCCCCGGGACCCCCCCGTTCGGGTGGGACCCACTTGGCTGTCTCATTTCACTTCAGCTCAAATACATCGGCAAGCGTTCCACTTCTGCTGACCGCCTGGATTTTCCTGTTGGAGCCGCATCGGGATTTCGTTTTATCATGCGAGTAAGCAATCCCAGTGACTTCTCTTCGAAGTAAACAAACTGCAGCCCCTGTTGACGCGTGCGAATGTTCAGATTTTGTGTGTTGCTGAGAAGCCTTCCATAGCGCGTTCCATTACGGAGATTCTCTCAGGAAATCAATTCACAACTGTCAGTGGATCATGCCTTTCATGATGGTGATTGCGAGGAGGCGTTACAGAATATTGAAGCCATGTATGCTCGACTTGACCGCTTGGAACGACCCGCGACTGATCGCAGCGGCAATCGCCCAACCGATACACGAAGAACTTCGATTTCCACTATCGACTGCCCCCGTCACCTCAGCTGGCCGACTTCACGGTCACCTCGGTCTTAGGCCATCTCACCGGCACTGACTTTGATGAACATCACAAGGGATGGCGTAACTGTGATCCATTCTCGCTCTTCGATGCTCCCATCAATCGGTTCGTCAATCCAGTGAGCAGTCTTCCAAGGAAGTTGAGGCGGAACCAAGCTTATAATCAACGAGAAATCCCTCACATTGGAATCTAAAACCATATCCCCCACCCATTCAGGATCACAAGGGAATAGAACGCAACCTCAAAGCTGAGTCACGTCGCGCCGATAAGCTGATCATCTGGACCGATTGCGATAGAGAAGGGGAACACATCGGCTCGGAAATCGTGTCGGTTTGTCGAGCGGCCAAGCCAGGCATCATAGTTCTCCGAGCAAGATTCTCTGCAATTATTCCTGCGTGGGTGTTTCTAGATATGAAGCTGCGGATATCAAGCCTTCCTTGGATTTTGATACAATTTGTGTGTTTTTTTTTTTTGGTAAATGTCAAAGCCAGATCCATAACGCCTGTCAGAATGCTGGTGAATTAGATATGAACCAAGTGTATGCTGTCCAGGCAAGAATGGAACTTGATCTCCGCATTGGCGCTGCTTTAACAAGGTGCCAAACTATGGGTCTCCAAACTCGATTTCATCAACTGGCCGATAGCCTCATCAGTTACGGTTTGCCGTTTCTCATCCTACATGTGTTTTTTTTTCGCGTTTAAACCTGAACCTGAAGATGATATTATAGATCAACCCAAAGCTAACGAGTTCCATACGTCGCAGGACCTTGTCAATTTCCAACATTGGGATTTGTTGTAGACCAGTACGATAAGGTCAACGCATTCATCCCTGAAGCGTTTTGGTATATTCAGGTAGTCCTGGCAAGAGACGATTCCAGAGTTGAATTCAAGTGGAAGCGACATCGTCTCTTCGATTATCAGACTGCTTTCGTGCTACATGAGATGTGCACTGACGATCCTGAAGCCACAGTGAAGGACGTGAATATAAAGCCAGCTGTGAAATGGTAGCTAATTTTCTTCACGGTAACATAGCATCTCTCACTCATCAATCTGACTTGCGTACTTTTTTTTGCATCTGAACTAGGAAGCCTTTGCCACTGACAACTGTCGAGCTGCAGAAAGCTGGCTCTCGGTTACTGCATCTCACACCGAAGGCTGTTTTAGACGTGTGTATCTACCATAAAAATCTAGCCACTTAGCTTTAGGTTACACTATTTCTAATTTTTTCTAATATACGACTAGATCGCGGAAAAACTCTACCAGAAGGGATTAGTTAGCTACCCACGAACTGAAACTGATCAGTTTGATCGTGAGTTTGATTTCATGGGATTGATTGAGAAGCAAATGAACGACCCTCAATGGGGCGATTTCGCCACGAGGTAAGTATCACGTTTGTTTCCCTTTCATCATTTCTATTTCCGCATCAATGACATATCTATCGGCCAGGCTCAAGGATGGCGATGGGTTTCAAACCCCGCGGAATGGGAAAAAGAACGACAAAGCGCATCCACCGATCCACCCCACAGCCCACGCAAATAACTTGAACCCCGACGAAAAGCGCGTGTATGACTTTATCACCCGGCGCTATTTGGCCTGCTGCTCAAAGAATGCTACAGGCAAGACCACTACCGTTGTCATCGATATTGCCGATGAGGAGTTCACCGCCACAGGTAAGTAGTTGCTCATGCTAGGCTTTGTCGCACTGTCATTCAATCCGTTCAGTATTACATATAAAATGAACGCTTGTTTCAGGGCTGGTGATCTTGGAACGAAACTATCTTGAGGTGTATGTATATGACAAATGGAGTGGCATGCTCCTGCCCGATTTCCAGATCGGCGAGAAATTCATGCCCACATCGTGCGACTTGAAAGAAGGCACCACCACCCGCCCCAACCTGCTAACAGAAGCCGATTTAGTCGCGCTCATGGATCGCAATGGGATAGGTAATTGAATGCCACTTGATCATTCGTGACATTCTTCTTCATTTCCTGATCGCCACTAACCGAGTTACCTCTTTGAAGGTACCGACGCCACTATTGCCGAACACATCGCCAAAATCATTGATCGACAGTACGTGTTTAAGCACCGCGAAGGTTCCACCCAATACCTGGTTCCATCCACATTGGGTATCGGGTTGGTGGAAGGATACAATGCCATAGGCTTAGACAAGTCGCTGAGCAAGCCCCAGCTAAGACGCGAGGTCAGCCAGTTGTCTCCTCTGGGAATCTCGCCTACGTTACTGATTGCCGTCTCCCTACAATACTCCAAACATGCTGCCACACAGACGGAAGAACGAATGACGTTAATCTGCGAGGGTGCTAGAACCAAAGCCGATGTGCTCGCCCAGACCATCGACGAGTACCGCGATGTGTTCATCCGAACCAGACGAGCTTTCACTACGATCGTGGACCAGGTTGCGCGCTATCTTGACGCGCCCCCTGGTCAAGATGCCAACCCCGCAGAAGATGGTGGAGATGACAGTGATTCCGGAGGAGATGGTCCTAGAGGTGGTGGTCGCGGCGGCGGCGGAGGTGGGGGTGGGGATGGCGGCGGAGGCGGCGGAGGCAGGAATGGCAGAGGCGGGGCTAACCCTAGTACCCGTGGCTCTCGGCGAGGACGAGGTACGCGGCAAACGAACCCTGGGGCGGGCCCATCTCGAGGAAACGGCCGGGCGCCATCGAGCGACGATGACAGTGATGCGCAGCCGGACGGCCCTGCTGGTGGGACAACTCGAGCTGGAAGAGGTGCCCGTGCATCCACCCGAGCCGGGCGTGGTACACGAGGCACCCGCGCATCAAAATCCACTTCTGCCGCCGCTTCATCATCCCGCAATACCACATCGGCGGCACCTGCCGAAACTGAGGATAACGGTCAGCTGCCTGGTCATATTGTCCTCGCTCTCTATAAGTTTATTTATTTTGTCTTTTGCTTCACTCCTCTTGAATACATCAGCTCCTATGTGCAAATGCGGTGCTCAGACGGTCGAGCGATCAGTTGTGAAAGATGGGCCCAACAAGTGAGTCCTTTTCCTGACTGCGTCAATGGTACAAGCAGGGTTTGTGATGCGAGGATGCTACAGGGGACGACCGTTCTATGCATGTCCTAAGCCACAGAGTGAAGGGAGCTGTGGATTCCAGGGATGGGCGGACGAAGGTGCTGGCCCGAGCAACACGACAGCGGGCGGAAGTGCTTCCAAGCGTCGAGCTGGAGAGGCTTCACTTGGTGTACGTCCCTCACAAGATCCTTAGTTCGGATGAGGTTATCATGATTTTTTTTCTCTTAATGTCTTGTCGTCTTGCTTTGCCATCTCAGACACCTTCCTCACGGCGGCCAAGGATCAGCGAGTCTCAGGATGTGCTTCGATGTAGCTGTGACCTGGAAGCCGTTCGCCGGGTGGCAGGAAAAGACGGTTAGTCCCCAACTCGTCTTCTTTGTTCGGGGCTGTGACTGACAGTCTCATCTGGCTTATCTCGTATGACATGGGCATCATCATCATTAAGGTGCCAACAAAGGGCGCGCCTTTTGGGTGTGCAGCAAAGTGTCCAAAACGGCACAGTGTAAGTATTTCAAGTGGGATGACGAGCGTGAGGGGGTTGGAGCTGGGACGGGGGGAGGGTCGACGACGGGGGACAAGGGCAGCTGTTTCAAGTGTGGACAGCAGGGGCATTGGAGCAGTAAGTCGTCGGGCTCGCTGCCACCCATTATCACACCCACCCCAGTGTTTTTCTGATGGTTTTTTTTTTCGTGTTTTGTGTGGTGTGCAGACGAATGCTCCAACCAGGCCCAGTCTGGAAGCCACTCTACACAGGGCTCGTCGTCGGCGTCTAACTACACCTGTTTCTCGTGCAACCAGCAGGGCCATCTGTCGACGAACTGTCCCACCAAGGGCGCGGGGAGTGGGGCTGCGGCGGGACCGAGCAAGTGCGGGCAGAAGTGTTTCCGATGCAACCGCGCGGGTGGGGTTTTTGTTACCTATGTATACATAGTAGTATAGTCTGGGGATCACTACTGACTCACCCGACGTTGCTGCTTTTCTCTGCGCTACTACACGCACACCAGGCCATTGGGCTACCGACTGTCCCAGCCAGGACTCCGGCGCCCCTTTCTCCTCCGGCAGTCGGTACAAATCCTCCGCCCGCGGCGGCGCCGCCTCGTCGGCTATCCTCAGACGGGCGCGGAAAAGAGGCATCTGTACTGGTGGCTCCACTAGTAGGCCGGCTGCTGGCAGACGTAAAAAGAACATCTGATCCCCTCTCTTAATTTTCCCGACCACAGCTCTCTCTCTCTCTTTTTTTTTCTCTTTTTTCTTCGCGGGAGATTCGGTGCAGGTGTGCCCTCACCCATCAATAAGTAAACCGGTTTATCATTCTCCCGCCCGCTTGGGACCTGCTTCCGTCATTCATCCAGCTAGCGCAAGACAGGTCTTGTCTGGTAAGGAGATATGAACTCGTTGACACGGGCGTGTTTATATGTTCCTTCCCCCTCAAGTGGATCTGCAACCTTGCTGTTTTTTCTCTTTTCTAGCTAGCGGATATCTCTTATCTTGATATGGTGTACATATATCCTCCCATACATTTTGTATCCTCCCGTGACCCGTCCTAAGGACTGTTACGTAGTTGACAAGAAGCAGCTGCTAGAGATGATCTAATGTATGTTGTACCTCAGGTTTTTAAAATGAATGATGGATTTCCCCGTGTCAAATTCCCGTGTAACTTGTTGGTCCTCCTTCTTGGTAACATGTTACGTGCAATCATTCTCCTCTTGAAAACAGCGCATCGACCATACAATATCAGTGTACAATGTATTTACATACATGAGAGGGACGTAGTTACGCCGATTCTTTTTTTTTTTTTCGTTTGTTTATGAAGATGATTGGGATGGTGGACCCTTTACTCTAATTATTAAATGGAGTTGAGGTTGCGGGGGAGGCTCCATTTTCTCGAGTTGCTTCGTTTGAGCCAAGTGGCTTCTCCGGAGCAAGTTTCTCTCCAGATAAGATATTTATGTACATACAAGCTTGTTCCTGCATCCTCATGAGTCGCTCCACATTGAGAGAAGAACTTGATCCGTGAGATCTGTCGCCCCGGTTCTCTCTTTCCAGCTTTAATATTCCTATCATCCATCAACTTCCCATTCTTGTATTTCTGACCAGTCAAGTGTTGCCAGCACCGCGCTGATCCATCTCCTTCATTTTCCCCATCCTTCCCACCAGCAAGTGATTTTTTTGTTCCCGAACTGACCAGATTCTGAACTCCCCCACCAGAGCCCACGATCCCCACTTAGAGTTGCTTTGTATATACATACATATCAAGTGAGTATTACAGTTTGGTTGTTTCCTTCCCATCGCTGTGCAGTGTGCAGCGCATGTATGTATGTGGTTATGTTCTGATGTTTTGTCCCTGGCTGGTTTCTGGCATGGGCTTACAGCATGACTCGAACTCCCCCCACGCAGACGGTCAACAGCTATTTGGACCCGAACTGGGACAACAACAACAACAACAACAACAACAACAACAACCACCCAATAAACCAACACCACGCCCCCGCCAGAGACTCCCTGAGCATCAACATGGCCCGCAACAGACTACCCACGCTCCAGGAGGTGCTCGCTCGACAGACGAGGCCTCCCGTGGACCTATACTGCTTCTACCTCTATCTCCAGAGGGAGCGCGCCGAGGACTCGCTCGACTTCTGGCTCGACGCCCAGCAGCACGAGAACCTCTGCCGCGCCTACTTCAAGGACCTCCGTCGCTCTGCCGTAGACCTCAGAGAGGAGTGGCCCGCTTACTACCAGCGTGCATGCACCAGGGGCAGCGTATACAACCCCAGTCAGTCCCACTCTCTCCCTCTCCCGTACTCGCCATGCACTCATTCACACTCTGCTGCCTTTTCTTTTTCTCAGTCAATGGCATCTCCAGACAGAGTCGTCTGATGAACGAAAACATCGACATGAGTCACAAGCCCTGTACGACATCTCTCTTTCACATGTGAAACCTTGGACCATGATGGATCGATCCACTCACCGGTTTCTTTTTTTTTTGGTGTGCGGGTATGTAGACCCCCCACCCCAATCGATCAACAGCTCGCGGGTCTCCCAGCAGGGCATATCAAGCCCCATGCCCCCGCACGTCTCCCCCGCCTTGCGCGCCCTCTTCCCCCACGATAAGATCCCCTGTCAGGAGGACGAGCAGCCGGGGAAGCCGGTGCGCCAGAACAGCACGCGGGGGCGGACGCCCATCCAGCCGGTGATACGTAAGCGAGCTGCTTTGGCATACCTCCACAGGAACCACTCTGCTCACCCTTTTCATCTCTCACACAGCCCGCTCCTCGGCCATCACCCGCACCGACCTGATTGCCTCGGCCGAGCGCATCTACTACCGCTACCTGCTCAGCGGGGCCGAGAAGGAGATCTACCTCCCATCCAGCCTCCGCATCCACAACTTCCCCATCAACAGCGCCAGTCTCCCCCACGCGGGGAGCCGCGACTACGACGACGAGGCCAGCTTCCTGGCCATGGTGCCCGACCTGTTTGTCAGCCAGAAAGAATACATCTTCCGCAGGTCCGTCCTCTCACCTTCTCACAAGTTATATTTTTTTTTTCAACTTGATGCTCATCAAACCCCCTCCCCCTGTCTTGATTAGTATGGAGCGCGATACCTTCCCCCGCTTCTTGCGCGCTAAGGCCTTCGGTAACCTCACCCCCCTCAGCTCCATCATCCGCCTCGTCGTCGGCCTCGTGGCCGTCTGGATGGGCCTGTCGGTCGGGCTGTCGCTGATCTTCCTGGACATTCAGCCGCGTGCCCACCGTCTATGGGTCCGCTTTTTTTTCTCATCTCATCCCTCCCACAAAAGTCAAGATCACTGATGTTCGCTTATCCTCTCTGTTATATATGTATGTGTGTGTGTGTGTGTGTGTGTGTCTGTGTGCACAGTCTATCATCCCGCTCACCATCGGCATCGTCAGCATCGTCGGTCATTTCTACGAGCTGGACCCGGTGCTGATGCTGTTCAACCGCTCGGAAACGACGTTTTTTAGGACCCTATCGGTGAAGGAGAAATACGTCCAGAAGATCCTGCGTGGTCCGTCTCTCTCTCTCTCTCTCTTCGTTGTATGCATATATATGTACAATATCTTGGGGTTCCATCCATCTTGTCTGATGATTGCCGATGCGGTGTTGTTTTGTTTTTTAGGCAGGGCCCTCTGGATCGTCTTGCTCAGCTCTATCATCACCGCCTGTCTCACCTGCATCCTCGTCTTCGTCCCGGGCCACCGCCTCTAATACCTTTTGTTCCTCCTCCTCTTTTTTTTTTCTTCTTTACTCAGTACCCGGGCTGCTTTGTGATAACTTATTCTTGCGAGATACCCCTTCCTTCCCTCTTTCTCTTCCTCTCTGCCTCTCATCAGTCTATCTCTTTCTCTTTTCATTTCTGGGTTTTATTTATTCACTCATTCGTTCCACCGTGATTTCCCTCCATCCATACATGCACATATATTCACATACACACATATACACACACACATATATATATATCTCCCTTTGGACCCGTTTGTTTTTCTCGCTGTTGTTTGGTTGTTTGTTTTGCCATTTATTCCGGGGGGGTGTTTTTGTTTATCTTCTTTTGACATGTTATCGTCTCCTTTCTCTCTTATCCAAGATCACGGAGTGGTGGCGGTCGATCAGGAAGGTGCTGCTGCTGCTGCTGCTGCTGCTGATGGGGACGGGGTGACAAATGGAGGAAATTGCAGCCGGTTGCCGTTGTCGCATGATGGTTGTAATAGATACTCCACATATACAATATTACCCCCTCCCCCCCTTTTTTTTGAGTTTGTATATATGGTTAGGACAATGGATGTGTTCACTCTTGCCCACTTGAAAGTAAAGCACTTGACTAATTGGTTGATTGGAACCCTTGTGATCTTGTTCTCATCCCCAAGCCATGATTAGCATGTCTTGTACAGATATACATATACGGGTTGCCAGGATAGCATTTTTTTAAAAAAAATAAAAAAAACTTCATAATTACAAGGCATAGAACTTGAAGGTTGCAGAGTATCTAAGAGTGGGCTCACCCACCATTTATATCTGATGGAAAACTATCTGGAAGGGGAAACTATGCTGGGCCTTGAATTGCTCCTGGTGGACAAGTGTTATAGGGAAGAAGAAAAGCAGGGGTACAGAGAGAATCAAACAGGATGCAAAAATTTACATGTACTGCTGTTGAACCCTGACATGGGGATAAAAAAAAGTTGGACCATCATGTATTCTCCAGCGTTACACAACCACCATCCCAATGACTTCCGTTCTTTCTGTTTGTGATCAGTGTTGCTATGTACAGTGCCTCGCCATACAAATCTGGCGGGTTTTGTGCAAGTCTAGTAGACCAACGAACACACTTGAAGTCACAAGTCTTGGTCCAGGGGTGCAAAAAGAGTTCAAAAGAATGAATCTGAAAAAATAAATCAAATTGAAAACTATTTGTAATTTATAACATTGATTTTGCTGATTGCAGATTTTCAAAAATCTTGGATAGTGCTTGGAAAAATCTGAAAAAGGTTGGAGGCCACAGCTGGCCATGTGAAAATAATGAAAAAAAAAAAAAAATGAAAAAAAAAACTGCTAGGTCTTTTGAATACTGTGGAGTGAGGCATTTGGGAGTCCCAAAAGGGGTTAAGGCACTGAATTTCCAATTTTGTCCCTGTTTTGCTGACCACTGTGATCCAATATTTGATTTGGTCAAAAAAAAATTCATTTATTATCATTTCCCTCACATCTCAGGCTATACTCTCCAAATTTTTTCCAATTTTTTCAAGCACTATTAAAGATTTTTGAAAATCTTCAATAAGCAAAATCAATAATTGGATTTATTTTTTCAGGTTCATTCTTTTGAACCCTTTTTGCACCCCTGGACCAAGACATGTGACTTCAAGTACGTTGGTTGGTCTGCTAGCCTTGAACAAAATGCACCAGATTTACAATTCAACGGTGAAACCAATACAATACGGTATTTGTATCTGTATTGGCAATACGTGGATTCAGAAAACTATGTATTGTATTGCATAACAGATACATCACAAATACATGTATTTAAATACAATACAAGGTGTATTTCCTACAATACACCCTGTATTGTAATGTATTTGTAGTAAAATACACATTTTTGGAATAACACGTATTGTATACAATAACAGATACATCAAAAATACATGTATTTTGATACAATAAATGAAAATACAAATACATGTATAGTATTGGTTTCACCATTGTTTATATGGAGAGGCACTGTACCTTTCAACTTGAATTGTCCGCCTCTTATCTTCATTTTATGTACCATTGCTTCATGTATTCAAATTCCAAACTCAAAAAAAAAAAAGGTAGAATTCCAATCCAATCAAGCTTTTTTCAATTTAAAAAATGGGGAGATAAATTAGGATGGTTCATTTCTAGTGTTTTCGTTCCAGCATCAGAACGCTGATGTTAGAAATATTAAACTGAATTGACAGTTGAGTGAACCACCATATCCCCATAAGATTGAAACAGCACAACCACTTGGATGATGATTTGAAATTTCAGTGTATACTTTTATCAAATCAGCAAGAGGAAACCAGTAAAATTGAAGACATGAACCATCCTATAATTGTATCACATTTTGAACTTTTGATTCATATGCACAGATTCCATGGTATGTATGATTTCTCAGAGCAGTATGTATTGTTTCTATCAATGGGTTTTCTCACTCATGCTTGAAAATTTATAACATTAGAATTACTCTGATCTTGTTCCGTTTCTCAATTCAAAGTACAAATTAACTATTCAAGATGTTCTACCAAATTTATTAAATATTTTTGCACCTATTTCCATGGATTCCCCCTGAGCCGCCATCACAATAATATAAAGTAGTGACTTTTGACTTCCGTTCAGAGGAGCGAATCACAATAAGAGAGAAGGTTCTATATAAATGAAACTTTTATGAGAGATGTTCTGCAATGATAGCATCGGCCAACATGTTTTCTGTAATATTCTTTGGGGTGATTGCATCGGGGGTTCCCCCGGGGTGGTCGGGTACCCCCTTTTTTAGGCTGAACCCTTCACGCTTCGGGGTTCCCCGTCAGTTGTTCGGGTTTGAAGTTTGAAGAGCGAACAGAAAAAAAAAACGAAACGAGCGGAAACCAAAACCAAAACAACAGCAAGCAAGCAATAACCAACACGAACAGTGGGGAAGGAGAGCACACACTCAACAGGAACCATGAATCGAAGCAGCCGGATACGCAAGCCATCCCAGAAGGCGAGGGAGATCGCAGAAGCCGCACTACTGCTGTCAGCCAAATCCACACCCTCCTCGTCGGCCGATCAGCCCAAGAACGGGCCCAAATTATCCCGCCAGTCCAGCCGATCCGCCCAGGGGACCAACAAGAACAGCTCATCGGTCAGGGCTAAAGTCAAGATCGGACGCAAGAAAGGCCGCGCAACGATCAACTCCAACGGGGACGTGGATGTCGAGGTGGAGTCGGCAGCAAAGCTCACCAAACGCCCGCGCAAAAGGAGCCGCAAGCAACAACAACAACAGCAGCAGCAGCCGGAAGAAGAAGAAGAAGAAGAAGAAGTCAACGATGATAATGACGATCACGACGCGGAGGAAGCTACTCCCAACTCAAACGACTCCGACTCCGAGGAAGACCCGGATGTCCTATATTGCATCTGTCTTGGTCACGACGACCACACCCCCATGATCCAGTGCGAAGGCTGTGAAAACTGGTATGTCTTACTCATACCCCTTGAATTACCAAAACAGTCTCACAACCCATTAGCTGAACACTACCCGTCGCTTCTTTTTTTTTTTTTTTTGGTGCCATATCTCTCGTTTAGGTTTCACTTTTCTTGCATCAGCTTGGATCCTACAGAGGCCCAAAAAATAGAGGCGTTTTACTGCCAGCTTTGTAATGCAAGCGGAAATGGTATCACTCGTAGTGAGTACCCATGCTTGGATTTATCAAAAATCTTATCCTCTTGTTTCTTTTCCATTTCTTTTTTCAAAACAAAAAAAGATCCCATCAATTTCACTGTCACCGCTCTACATCTGAGTCCCAGCACGGATCATTTTCAAGGAGCCGACGGTAGCTTAGATGTGCTTCCCGTGCAAATGATCTACATCTCTTCCTTCGGCCTTGCTCTTTATCATTCCAGAATTGCCTCTAATCTTTCCAAAATTAACTACATTATTCATAATCTTAGAGCGCCTGGAGCGACTATTAAAGGATATGATATCCTGCACAAAAGAATTCATCTACATTCAACACTCCATACTTGTTAACTATGCCCGGGTTGCTTTCTCATATTCCTCTATTTTGGAAGGGAGAATTTATATACACAGCAGCCTATCTCAACTCATCATCCCGTTCAAATATCTATTTTGCAGTAAGCTAATTGCGATTATTATCAATTTTGTCAAATCTTCTTTCCAGAAATCGACGAAGAAAGTGCGACAACACAGGCTGCACCGGATTCAAGTCTCACTTCAACATCAAATACGCCCGATCTGCCTTCAGAAGACCCTCCTGGTGCCCCTCCAAGTTTGGAAAATACTCCCATGAGTCTCATCGCCGACAGCCCTCCTCACCTTCCGAGTGCTGATCTGGTCGAGCTCAAGCCAGAAGAGAAGCCCGCATCTGAGCTCAAGCCTGAAGAGGCGCCATCCGAGCCCAAGCCACTAGAAACGGCCCCCCCATCCATGCCTAGCTCGCAAGAAATCGTAACGCAGATCGTTTGCGATTCGAAAGACAAACCAGCCGAAGCTCCAAATTGTCCATCGGTTGACAGCGTGGTTCAGCCTCCACAATCTACCAAAACAACTCGGCGAAAACAGAGACTAGCTGAAGGCTTGAGCAGCGAAGGAGAGACTTCCGATGAGGATTTCACAGGCGAAGAGTATTTGAGAACAGCGGATAAAAAGCGCAAGGTGAGTCAAACTGATATGACTGAGGTTAAAATATGTCCCATGAGAATAACATGGGCTTGCTTCGTGGGTGCTACCCTAGACTCCTACGAGCGTAGATTCTCGTCCTTCTACCCAACCTCGCATTTCGGCTAGTACTCCCTCCAGCACGACTCCCTCGACACCTACGACGCCTGTGTTGGGTGTGGAGAAGACTCGAAAGGCATGTGCCGAGCAATTCTTTAAGCTTTTCGAGCCTATCTTCTCCAAAAATATGAAGCAAGATGAGCATGCTGCCATGCGATTCTCGGAAGCCGTCGAATCAGAACTGTACGAAAGTTTTGGCGAGCTTGATGCCAGAAACCAAAAAGTGCCTCGAAGGCAGTATATGGCCAAACTGCGCTCCTTGCTCTTCAATCTGAAGAACAACCCCGCTTTTCTCAATAGCTTGAGTTCTTTGGAACTTTCTCCAAAGCTGATCGTCTTCATGTCCAACGAGGACTTGCAAACCCCTGAACAGAAAGCATTAGCTGAGCAGGTCCGTCAACGCTCGTTACAGGATAGTGTCAAAACTCTGGATCCCGTCCTTGAACCTACCACCTCCCCCAAGGCAGATGGCCCTATCCTCTCGAGCCTTCCCCCGCCAAAAGCTCTGGGAAAACCCCTTATGGCTGTAGATCATCAGCCTACCCTCGCAGAGCAAGCTCCCTTCGAATCGGACCAACTTAAGCCGGACTTTTCGCGTGCACCAGTTCCGCCATCAGTGCCACAAGTGTCTACCCCTCAACCTCACGATCAATCCTCTCAGTCAGATCTGGTTTCGCTTATCACCCCACACCATGTCAATAAGACAGGGGACAGCGCCGAATCGGCACCTGCTGTGCCCCCTCAGTCGGAAAAGTCGACGACAAAATGCTTAACACCCAACTTATTAAGCTCATTTGACTTGGAGAAAGTATTCGCCGCCATCAAATCTGTACCACCGCCTCCCCATCCTGCTTCAGCGAATGATAGTCCAACCAAGTCGCAATCCGCTGGAGGTGAGGTCTCAAAAGAGACCAAAGATGGCGACTCGGATGATTGTATGGATCTGGAGAATACTCCAGAACGCGAGGTTCCGGCAGCCGATCGTTCAGGAACGACTCAAACAGACGCAGAGAAAAGCTTACCGGATGATTATGATCCGTTTGTTTTAGCCAACGGAGTCGATGCAGATTTAGAGGCCATTCTACACGGCGATCAGTTGTTATCCGGTTCTCCAATTCGACCCACTGGACTCTCACCGACCAAAGAATCTGAATCCCAATCAGCTGCTTCTGCCCCGATGACGCCAAGTGTCTGGACGGGTAATGTGATGACAGCAGACGCTGGTGGATTTGCAGCGTGCGCTGCCCAGGTTGGCGGGCGACCCCTAAGTCCGGATGGACTGACGTGGAGTAAAATAATTCCAACTGACACGATGACTGTCGTGGGGAGATTACCAGTAAAAGAATCCACGAGCTATCTTGTACAAAGCCACTTTGCACCTTCCCGAGAATTAGTGCTTTTGGAATTGAGGCCCAATCTCAAAGGACCGCCTGAGCTCCCCAGTCCGGAACGAGTCATCCAGCACCAGCAAAATCTGATAGAGTTTTTTACGAAGAAGGGGAGACATGCGGTGGTAGCAGTGAATGAAAAGGTGAAGCAAGCCGTACGGGACATCTATCTGGTGCCCATCTTGAGGCAAGATCCTCTGCCTGAATTTGTCCAGCTTCTAGACGACGTGAGCATCCCCGAGGCCACACCCAGAGCCAAGGATATGATGGTCGCGGTGTTGGTATTGTCCAAGGGTGCCGTCCCTTCCGCCTGGAAGTCCACACCCCCCAACAACAACAACAACAACAACAACCCCTTAGATCCCTCGAACAGCTCTGCGCCTGCGCCCATTTACCACCACCACCACCACCACCACCATCAGGCTCAGGCTGCCCTACCGTCAACAAGTTCAGCCCAAAGCATGGCCGGAGCAGCCCAGCTCTTGTCTTCGGTATCTAACCAGGGAATGTCCCCTGCTCCACTACTCACTTCCTCATCCTATCCTTTGCCCTCTCCTCAACAAACTTCCGCTTCTTCCGCGCATATCGATCCGATTCCCCTGCTCCAATCACTAAGCTCGAAGATCTCATCAGTCTCATCCCAACTCTCCTTTCCACTTCTCTCGCACATGTCTTCTACTTCATCTGTCCCCGCCGCAAATATTCCCGGGCCGCCGCCGGGCTTTGTACCCTATGTCCAGCCTGAGCAACCCAAAGCACCATCTGTCCCACCACTAGCAGCAGCAGCAGTCTCACAGACTCCTTCTCTCAATGGACTCGATCTGTCCAAGGTCGACGTCAGTGCGCTCCAAGCCCTATTGTCGAGCCAACAGGCGCTCACCCCAATCATCAACCAAGCGCAGTCGTCATCGCACCAGGCTACAAACGCACCAGTCACCTCGACGACACCACCGTCCTCATCGATGAACCAAAACGGGAGGCACCCGAGCAGGGCGTATGGAGCGCGGAACAACGCGCGGCCTGGGACCCTGCCCACTGCGCCCCGGCAGGCCAACCTGCCATTGAATCCGCACTTTGTACACCCGGCCGGCACCTCCGTCTCCTCGTGCCCCTCACCCCCGCCGGGCCGGACCACGCAGCAGTACTCACCGCCTACCGCGTCGGGCTGGCCGGCGCCCGACCAGGCCAGAAGGCCGCTCGACCCATATCCCACCCCGGTGTCCGCCTCCAAGGACAAGACGCCCCGCAAAGGCCTCATGCGCATGGGCGACGTCATCCGCCCGAACACCACCCCCGAGGATCACCGCCGCAGACCCTCCTATCACAGCTCCGGCTCCCCCCAGCCATCCCCCTCTTCCTCCTTCCAGCACAACCACAATCAGCATCAGCATCATAATCATCATCATCATCCTCATCCTCATCAGGCTCCCCCCGGACGTGCCAAACGTAACTCGCACGAGTTCGTCGCCCCGCCGAGGGACGGCGGGTGGGCCGGGAGAGGACGCGGTAAAAAACTTGCTTAATCTCTCCCTCTCTCTCTCCCTCTCTCTCTCTCTCTCTCTCTTTGAACAATCCCTCTTGTCTCAGGTCTCTGTGCTCGTGCGTCATCTTCTTCATCTTCTTCGATCATCCGTTTCTCTCCGTCTGTCTTTGCTCGCTCTCAATTCATTTTCTTGGCTTCATTTTTTTTGGGTGGTGGGTGATCCATCTGGCTATCTTTATTGGTCCTTTTTTTTTGTCTGCAGTCTCTTTTTCGGGGGGTTCACTTTTTTAAAAAAAAAAATAATAATCAGAAGGCGGGAGGGGGAAATATATCGTGGCCTTATTTGTTGCTTTATTTTCTTTTGGTGTAGCTAATTACCTGCTTGCTTCCTTTTCTTTTCCTTATCTATTTCTTTGAGCAAGAAAACAAAATCATCTTGAAGACTGAACAAACAAAACAAAAAAAGTTGCACTGTGTTACGTCGGGGCAACGGGAATGTGTGTGCTCTTGTCATCTCTAAATCTTGCTATCATTTTTTTGTTAACATTGATCTCTTTCCAAACAAAAAAAATGATGGTTGAGGATCTTGGAAGAATGATGAATATGGGGATCATGACACAGAATTGGGATTGTGAGGTTTACTGTTTATAAGGATTCAATCAGGAAAAGAACCATTCAGGGCCAGGGAGTATGTAGTGAATTCTCAGTCATGAAACATATCAACAGTGGAATGGCTACACTAGCACAAATGTTGGTGTGTATTAAAGTTTAGCAAAAAAATGACAAGCACTTGCAGGGTGTTTTATTAGCTGTTTGTTTTTATGTTGCTCAGAGTCAGGGGGGATATGGCTAACAGCAATCACCATTATTCTATCCTGCATATTAGGGGAATTGTAAGGGGAGCTTCCAATACCTTTTTTTTTTTTTTGTTTCCAGTCTGCCTTGATTTTGTTTTCTAGCTTGGAAAGTTGGTTGCAACCCTGCAAACCTGAATTGCACATGAGACCAGATGACCTCTCTAGAGTATGCACCCCCAATAGTTAATGGATCTGCCCGCAGTTACTCCACCAGTGTCCTGGATGAGAAGTATACAATCACTTCAGATTGCTCATGGATGATGCAAGTTCCATTGCAATGGCTAGTCAGCTAAACTTTTGGTGGTTGCCTCTCCTCTGGTTTCCTGCCAACCAAGGCCACGTGAAAATATCCCCCTATCCCAGGTCCCAGGTCCTTCAATTCCCTAAGAAAACATCAGTTGATATGTTTTGTAAGGCCAACAAAGACTCAAATTCAAGGCCTATTTAGAATCTTATCTCCACTCATGACATTGAGATGGATGGCTTCAAAGTTGGAGTTGCAGCAAGGGTTGAATACACTGAATCTTCCATGGGTGTGGAAGCAAGGCCCAAGTGTGGTATCTGTGTGCTAGGGCCAGTCTCCCAAGACTGGAGGAGCTCCCCAAATGGGCTGGCAGTGGGAAAGGTTTAGCCCAATCCAATATTATGGCTTTGGCTTTTGTGGTTGTTAAAGGAATGCAATTGACAGAAGTGCTTTCCCCTTTCAAAAGTTCTTTCACACCACAACCAATCCATTATCACTTGTTTACAAGTGTCATGTCAAAATAAACAGGACCCTTTGTAGTCTGAGATGTCACTTTCAATCCCATGACCATTGCTTGGTTGTAGTGTTACATGCGCAAAATTATTAGTTTGACTGCTCATAAAGCCCCTCATAGCCAATCAAGCACTGAAGAATGGATGGCCGCATCCAATATAAACTTGGATACAGCCATCCAAGCCAGACTTTCTGGCAGTGTATTTTTTCAATGAAGGAAGAGGAAAAAACATACTAAACATATTTTTGGGGTCAAAAGTGGGCCTGTGGGCTCAGCAGGCTGGCCAGTGAAGCACAAAATTTCTCAGTGCAAGCTGTTCTTGGCAGCCAGCCGCCCTTGAGTGGTTATACCTGCCGGGCTTGGTGATACCTGCCCCCCATTGGGTATATTTACTGCTCCAATGAGCCCACTGGGAAGTACCCTAACCCATAGGATACCACTCAGGACACCTGATTTGGCCACCTGTGGCCGTTGGGCAGGCACCAGGAGGGGTCATCAATGCCAGGTAGGCCTTGGGTTCCAGAACTATTCATACCCTTGTAAATTTAAAGCTATAAACACATAAGGGCAGAGTCATGACTCATGCCCTTGTAACAATGCATCCATAAGATTATAAGGGTACAGCCATACCCTCATAATGGGAAAGCCATGCCATTATAAGTGTTCATCCATAAACTCAAAAAGAGTAAATCCATAACCTTATGAGGTTAAAGCCATACCCTCATGAGGGTGAAATTGCACCCTTATAATGGACAGCTGTATTTGCCACTTTTTTTGCTGAACAGGTTTTTTCTGGCTTCTTAAAACCATTGAAAAATCCCAAGCCTAATGCACATCCTTTTTGAAGGGTGTGGTACCTGCCACACACCCCTGATCATCTTAATTTCCATTTTTTTATAATTTTCATCATATTCAACCTTGTCTCAGTGTTGAAGCATCATTGGGCCAAACTAACCCATTAGGGAATTTCACAATAAGATTTATTGCTTCCTATGACCTCTAAAATTTTTTCTTGCACAAGAATTCTTGCCTAATTTCAAGCTAAAATTGAAACATGACAACCAGCCCCAACAGGTTTCTTGCTTGCTCAACCCAACCAAAAAAAAACCTTAAAATTGATATGTGCAGAGCATGTAAAAAATTCTTGCACCACGTGAAAAAATTCTTGTGGACCCTTATTATGAACCCCCCCCCCCCCCCCTATTCTCATCATTGTTCAGGTCCTCTCTTAAATCCCACATAAAATGATTCCCTTATTGTACATACAATTGCACCCATATAGCTGTAGAGTTGCAATCTTCCAAAGAAAAGGTGTGAGAGGGTATTGCTGGTATAACTCCCAAAAATAAGAACATGTTAAAATGAGATGAGTGGGGGAATCCATTATCTTAATCATTCTGGTTTACTGATCTCAAGTATGTCATTTGTTGATTGTTAAACCTAAAATTAGATACAGTATCCCTTCAGTTCCACCTCAACAAAACTTCAGTTCCACCTCAACAATCCCTTCAGTTCCACCTCAACAAAACTTTAAAAAATATGTTTGGAGCACTCTGTTGAAGACAGTTCCCTCCTTTTTTTTCCCAGTCAGTTCAGTCAGTGGAATTTTCTGGACCTGATTGCCACGGTTACAGGGGGTTGGCCACAGGAGGAGTTGAGTGGACACCTAGATTGCAGGCGGATAGCGAGGTGTGTCACCAGTACTGCCCATCTGGCACTCACTGCACAATGCGTATCGTGAGTGTTGGTCGCAGTTTGTCTTGGATTGTGTTACGGTTTCCCCACAATTGCGGCATGTAAACTCTACATACTGGTAGATCCGTTCTTTGCACAAGTGTCCGCACTGAAAGCTACTCTGGCACGTGGCTATGTCACGACGCAGAACCCTGAAGTTGTGAACGCAGGTTGAGGAGGCTGAGGTTAGAAGTAGGCCTAGCGTCGCGACAATGAGGGGGTATGCCCTTGCCGAAACGAGTAGCATGGAGGGGCAAATTGATCCCAACATATCTTTTGCAGTTTTGTTGAGGTGCCACTTGATGGCAGAAAGTAATGCCGTGTTGACCATAATGTCAAATTCTGGTTGAACAAGGGGGAAGAAGATATAGTGGCCCTTAATGCATTTGCAGTGAAGAGACAATGTTGATAATTTTGATGGCGTTGTGGAGTGAGGGAAACAGGTTCTTAGACTCAGGGCTATTGCGGAGCCTTTGTTTGCCCACGGATAGTTGGTCAAGCACTTTCCCCTGTTTGACATGTTGATTGTGGTAGCTTTCAATCGCTAGCGATGAGGGTGATTGACTTGAACGAGGCCAGTTCATAGATGACGGAAAATAGATTGCTGGCCGAGTAGGGGTGGGTACATAGCCACAATATGGATTCCGCGATGGTTGTTTGGAGTTGTGCTGACAGTGAGAGTATCCGTTCATATAAATAAGAGTTTCTTACTGTGGATTTATTGGACCACGGCATAGATCCCATCCAGCCAAATGTTGGAGTACAAACAGTAATTGATGTGACCGCAACATCTTTTCCAGCGTTGTTGAAGTTCCTCATGAGAACGCCCAGGCCTAACTTATCCAAGTCCCTCTGGCATGTTGCTCTCCGAGGCTTGGATAAGCTAGGCCCAGGCTACCTTTTATAGCTCTTTTGCCACCTGCGTCTCCACACCCAATCGTCGACTTGGTAAAACCTCTGTTAGCCGCGTGTCTGCAGCTCCACGGGTCACGAAACAACCAGTGTTCAATCCCCAGCTTCACCAGCACTTGCCTTCAAGCTCAACGCCCTCCATGCTACTCGGTTCGGCAAGGGCGTACCCCCTCATTGTCGCGACGCTAGGCCGTCGTGAACGCAGGTCGAGGAGGCTGAGGTTAGAAGTAGGCCTAGCGTCGCGACAATGAGGGGGTACGCCCTCGCCGAACCGAGTAGCATGGAGGGTGTTGAGCTTGAAGGCAAGTGCTGGTGAAGCTGGGGATTGAACACTGGTTGTTTCGTGACCCGTGGAGCTGCAGACACGCGGCTAACAGAGGTTTTACCAAGTCGACGATTGGGTGTGGAGACGCAGGTGGCAAAAGAGCTATAAAAGGTAGCCTGGGCCTAGCTTATCCAAGCCTCGGAGAGCGACATGCCAGAGGGACTTGGATAAGTTAGGCCTGGGCGTTCTTATTAGGAACTTCAACAACGCTGGAAAAGATGTTGCGGTCACGTCAATTACTGTTTGTACTCCAACATTTGGCTGGATGGGATCTATGCCGTGGTCCAATCAATCCACAGTAAGAAACTCTTATTTATATGACCGGATACTCTCACTGTCAGCACAACTCCAAACGACCATCGCGGAATGCATATCGTGGCTATGCACCCACCCCTACTCGGCCAGCGATCTATTTTCCGTCATCTATGAACTGGCCTCGTTCAAGTCAATCACCCTCATCGCTAGCGATTGAAAGCTACCACAATCAACATGTCCAACAGGGGAAAGTGCTTGACCAACTATCCGTGGGCAAACAAAGGCTCCGCAATAGCCCTGAGTCTAAGAACCTGTTTCCCTCACTCCACAACGCCATCAAAATTATCAACATTGTCTCTTCACTGCAAATGCATTAAGGGCCACTATATCTTCTTCCCCCTTGTTCAACCAGAATTTGACATTATGGTCAACACGGCATTACTTTCTGCCATCAAGTGGCACCTCAACAAAACTGCAAAAGATATGTTGGGATCAATTTGCCAGTGGATTTTTTTTTTTTTTGCATCTGACCACCACGGTTACAGGGGGCGACCAGTGGAGGGGCTAAAGTGGACACCTACGGCCTACAAAGTTTGCTGGCGGATTGGGGGGGGGGGGGCTAATTCATTGCCAGCGGCACCGGTCGCACACATAATGTGTCGTGTTCACCGCAGCTTGGTTGATTCTTCTGCGATTTTCCCATATTTGCGGCACTTAAACTCTTGATGTTTGGCAAATGGATTCCCGCAGCGGTGTCCTCCCTCCAAGGAGATGATGCAGTTTGCATAATCAACAGTCGTGCGCCGCAGTTGGTGATCGCATTCGCGAAAGGATGCTGAGGCAAGATGCCCGGAATAGTTGTCGCCACCAGGAGGTATGTCGCCTAACCAAATCGCATGAGGGGGCCGAAGAGCGAAGAGTTTCAGAACAAGAGATGGCAAAGCTGGGTCTTGGTCGCAGGTTGTTTGCAGAGGACCCAAAGAGTTACATATGCGTGGCTAGCGGAGGTTTTCCCAAGCCGGCTATCGTGGGTGTGGAGAGGACGCAAGAGGTATGTACAAGAGATTATTATAAAGAGAAGAGCATGGTTCTAGTTCTCGATGTGAACTGATCGCTTTTAAGGATGTTGCGGTGATCGTGGTACTGGTACTCCGACGTTTGGCTGGATGGGATATATACATATATATGGTCAACTTGATCCACAGCGTAAAACTCTTCTTCTCACCGGATAACTCTCAGCTCATGTGGCTGATGGAGTCTTCCAATTACCAGCTCTGTTGGCCAGCAGAACTAAAGCCAAACAAATCCTTAATTCAGTGCCTTCACAGTTGCAAGCAACCTCCATCAATAAAACAAGCACACAGCGCAGCGGTCGAGAAAGATAGTAGAAAACCGCATTGAGCCGACCGGACATTCCGTTTCCATGTGCTCTTTACCAATACCCATAATGTGGGTCAGCACCAAGCACCTCTTACGAGTCACCGCCCATCCGCGCCCTCACATGTACCCTAACACGTTCTATACGTAAAATATATCTAACATGTATGTGCAACTTTCGAACTTGTTTGTGAACGATTTCCATTGCCACAAATGTATTTATATGAAACCCGAATCAATCCTGAAACGGGAGACGAGCTGCCATGAAAGTTTGTTCTCATGAGCTCTTTTTTCCTTGCCTTTTCATGTCGCTGAACAGGAGTGATAACATGTAGCAATGACTTAAAAAGAGTACGTGGGACAAGGATATGTGTTTTGGGAAAGGTCTTCCCCTATACATAACCTGTTCGTATTGTCTTGGTAGACAAATCTTCAGTCCGACTACCAGAGAGAGAGAGAGAGAGAGATAAGAAAGAGTGCAAATTCTTGATATCAATTTGGAAGTCGGCCAACAGCGTACATAAGCCAGAGCTTGTCCCTCAGGAGATCAGATGCGGCCCCGAGCTATTCGTGTGTACTGAAGCTTTCTGGCTGACATGACCTTGTGATAAGTCTTTTGATCGATCGTCCTGGACCTTCTCTTTTTGTAATAATAAATAATAGCAAAGACATGCCAAGAACACCTTTAGAGGATGTTAATTATATAGAGCTGACTTGCGAGATCAACGGAGAAAGGAGACTCCATTTACGCAGGTCGAAAAAGGTCATGAGCAGCGGTGGCGAGGACTTGAGGTGTGTCACTGCATGATTGGACAAGATCGATTCGTTTTTTTTCAAAAAACTGTGATTCTTCTCAGAAAGACATCGAGACCTGGACTTTCTCGTCCGATCAGGGCTTCAGACCATATGAGTGGTCAAGAGAAAACACGCGGCTCAGAATCCCAGCCATACAGTGCCGGTGCGTAAGGAGATATGTATGTAACATCAACGACCAACCCACACAAAAAGGAGTATATTACTACTAGACTGGCTTATTACACGAACTATTTTTCGTTAGCCTTAACACGAACTCTATTTGTCTGAGGTTTACGATGTGTGCAGCACTCAGGGGACACGGGAGGTGAAGGTCATCGTGAAAATGGGTCCGGCGATTGGACCGTCTCTGAACAGCTAATAGCTAGCTGGTCAACCGATTTTTTTTTTTTCCCCTTTGGTCCGTAGGATTGGGTGCTGTTTGTTTGGCACCGGCGTGTGCAGCGTGGCAACTGATTTTATTCACTCGACGGCTGTATCTTGTTGCGTGCTTGGGTTCCCGTGGGTGTGCATGTACTCATCTCCACACGGATGGCAGCGGATGGCCCGATAAAACAGTAACTGATTGCCATTTATCCAGTTCTTGTTGACTGTCTTCATATTGCACTTTGTCCCCTCGTGGACCACAAGCTTTGCATGGACATGGCTGCAAATATTACGACATACATATTGAATGTGAGCTGTTTTTTTGGGGGAGGGGGGGTAACAACTTTAAGGAAGCGGAACGGGTAGCCCGGATCACATACACATATTTATTTGGGCAGCTTGCCATGCATTCATAAAAATGGCACCACACCGCACCGCTGCTCAGTGATGAGGCTCAGTGAGGCTCGGTGATGATGCATCAGCTAAATAGTTATTTATGTACAATAATGGGGATGGGTGCTCGATCAGATCATTGATACGCGCAATGTTGAGCATATGGACAAGTTTGTGCGAAGCAGGGAATCACAGTTCAACCATCCAGATCTCTTGATGATATTTCATCTGGACATGTAATAAAAACACAAATTTAAATACATATATTAGCGATAATATCGCATCGGGATTCGGGTCATGATCCCCGTCTCCTTCTGCTTCATATGAAAAATTGTCAAGCCATTGGTTGGGCCATGCTTGGGCCCACGGCGCCACCGGTCGTTGTTGGCCTCGTGACCGTCATCAGCCGTGTCATCGTTGGATTTCGCTTGTAAAAAGGTGTGTGCCACTGTGCAGTGTCTTCAAAGTTCAGAGGTCTTCATAGAGCGATCAGCTGTCAAGACGTCATAAATGCCGACTGAGTTTTGAAGGGATGATGATGATCATTACATATTGTTTGTGTAAGGATTGACGTCATTGACATCTGTCAACAGAGCCTTGTGCTTGCCATTTTTGTTGACCGAAAGGTTTTCTCCTCTTCTTCAAGTCGCAGAGCTTTTTTACTTGACCAACAGGAGAAGTCGCTCAACTCGTTGTTGGAAGGACCACCATAGTTTGATGATGATATGTAGCTCTTTTCTTCTCTTCTTTCTTGGTTTTGGTTTCGGTGGCTTTGCCTAATGGCCTACAAGAAATCTATGGATCGTCCAGAAGCCTCTAGTTATAACCCTGAAGTTCCTCTTTTTTTGCTTATGTGTACGTTATGGATGTATATGGGTGGCAAATGAGTCCCCACAAGATTGGGAGCGGAATGATGGCCATGATCGACACCTATCGACACGGAAGGTATTTTGTTCTTGAGCTCGCTATGTATCGACTGGAGATAGGCATAAAACTGTCCCAATAAATTGGTAGGCGTATCACAAAGGGAAAAAAAAAACAGAAAAGCTCATCCGAACGGTCATGGGTGAGTGACCCTGCGGTTACCAACGAACAAAAAGTGACGCTTTGAGAGTCAAATGAAATGTCAGCTCATGGCGGGCCATGTCGGCTGCTTCGCTGCTGCTGCTTGCCAGGGCTCGAGCCTTGATTTGAAGAGATACATAAATATATATAAAAGAGTGGGTTGGCCCAGCAGCCTCAACTTATTTTTGTAAAATACTCACTCATCTTCATGTCCCCATGGAGTCTAGTGGACGCACCATGATGGCCATGTGCTGAACACTTGTTTAATATCCACATGAATAAATACATATCCAAACCATTATATACCTCATCCGCACACTCATCTTGAATTCTGGAGATTGCAAAGTGCAGTGTGGGTGGGTGTTTCGTCAAAAATGAGAACACACACCTGCTGCTTATAGAACCCATCCTTCGAGTTCAGCACCGTGCTCAGCGCTGAAATGCAGCAGAGTTACAACTGACTACAGCATTGGGGCTAGGATTGCGGCCGGGACATCCAAAATATTGTGTAATACATGATGTATGACATCAATCATCTCTCACATGTGGCCGATGGACGACAATATTGTAACAATGAAGGCAGTGTTATCCAGTGTTCTTTTGGCATCATGAGTTCTCGCTTCTTCCGCTGTACCGCTTTGTTATATTTGTAATCCATTCAAGAGTTAAGACACCATCGAATTTGATTTTTTTTTTTTTTTCGTTGGTGCCAGCCTGGCAGGTCTTGATTCTGAAGTCTTTTGCCAGACGGATTTTTGATTTCGTAATCGAAACTCTCTCTTGCTTCAAGACGCACGCATCCATCTCAAATATCTACTACTTCAGACTATATCGCGGCAGTCGCTCCATTCTCTTGCTTGCTTGTATTGTGCAAGTCTTTTCTACTCAATAAAAAGAACTGCAGAGAAAAGCTGACTATTACATTTAAACCCAATCCATTCTATGTATGCCGATGAGTCTACAACACACTGACACTTGCTATAACTTTAGAGTCTAACGCGCGCTGCTGCTACCCATCAGCTAAAAGACTTTTGTCGAAAATAGCCTCATGTCAGTTTCCGTTAAGTGTCTCTCTCTCTCTCTTCGCTCTCTTTAAACACATACCTTTCTATTTTCTTTGATGATGACGCATCAACCCCGAGTGCACATGAAATAAAGAGCGAGCTGTCTTGTTCGTCGTTCCTTCTTCAGCCGCCTCGTTTGAGTTTCTGCTCTTCCCTCCTCCTTCTCCCCCCAAAAGGAAATATCGAAAACATCTTTCAAGACACAAAAGAAATAATCCTTGCGCAGTACAGACAGACACACACACACACAACCGTCTCTCTCTCTTACTATCCAAACACAAGATCTGTCTCGTCAGCTGAAATTTCTTGTCACTGGAACACCCACAGTCTTTCAGTGTCACCCTCTGCCGTCTTACACCGTCTCCCATTCCTGAAGTAGCTTAGCCGCATACAGCCTACACCCAACAACCCCCTGGCCTCATTAGCTCTCCAAATTGGATTCAAATCTCATCTGCGTCTGCGGTGACAAAACCAAACACAAGAAGAAAAAAAAGGGAATATTAAAATAGTCAGTATCTGCGGAATTATCTGACACTGCATTTTGCGCTTCCTGGTTCTCGTTCCTCTGCCTTTTATTCCCTCTGCTAATTCTCTCCCTCTCTCTTGACCGTTTTTTTTTTTTTTTTTTTTGGCAGCAGGCCATCCTGAACCCGGCGAGACTGTGACATTTCCCTCGCTCCTCTCTCTCTCTCTCTCTCCCTCTCTGCTGTCAACCAGTGTATGCTGCAGTGCATTCAGCCTCTCTCCCTTATTTCCACCAAACACCTTCTCCGGGGTGCATGTACGTGTATTGATTGGTGATGCTTCCTCTTGTTGCACTATCTCCCTGCTGACACTCGCTTTCTTTCTTTTTTTTTTTTTTTTTTTCGCTTTCTCTTTTCCATCACCACCACAACAAGTATATTCCCTCGCTCCTTTTTTCCCTTGTTGGCCACTCCCCACACGCTCCGCTTCCCCCTGAATTCCCTTGAACAAGTCGCACTACGTATTGTTGCTGCCAGGCCATCGTCAAGTCTTGAAGTTTGGCTGCAATACATCTTCCACAGGCTCTCGCTACATACAGCTTAGAGTTACCTCAATCCGGGCTCTGTACCAAATACACATATCCAGTATACAGCTCATTTGTCACGCCTACATCTACACCCATACATCCGTCTGCGAAAGACATTAGCTATCCGACTTAAATCCATACACTAATACCAAACGCTGCCCTCTTAAAAGCCAGACAGCAGCAGCACCTCTCACACTCACACACACACACACCGAGAGATCCCATCCATCCCTTTTGCCCATTCTCGCCTCTCTCTCTCTCTTTCTCTCTCTTTCCCGGTCTCCTTCTCTGTTGAGAGTGTGAGCCGTTGTATACAAACAGCCCGTCGCAATACATATTAGACTCGCCTTCATTCCTCTCCACATCCACTCCCCGCTCAATCACCCCGTCGATTGTTGATAACAGTTGATTACTTATTCATCAGAGTAGCAGTAATAACATAGGGAACCATGTTCAATAACGAACCTTCTTCTGCAATTGAACAGCAGCACCACCTCCACCATCACCCCGCTCATCAGAATCAGCAACATCATCAGGGCTCGTGGTGCTCCCCTGCTCACTTCAATTCCCACTTCTTCCAGCAGCCCTCCTCGAGCTTCCACCCGGGCTCATTTACTTCGCCTAGCTCATTCGGCGCGTCCTCCCTGGCACGCATGGAATCCACCTTCTGTAAAAACTTTGTTTGCTGCTCGATCCCCCTGGATGACCTGCACGACCTCCTAGAGCATTATGAGCAGGCTCACTGTCACCAGGGCCCCGCCCAATCTTCTACAACTGCCACAAATGATTCTTCCCATGCCAGCGCCAGCAGACCCGACCTGGTCGTCTTCGAGGATGAGGATGAGTGGAGCGGAACCGAGTCTGGCTCCACGAACCCATCCTCCAGAACGGATGGATTCGATCGTAGTCATTCGCCAGCTGACAACAACCATCACTGGTCCGTCACCGCCCCCTCCCACTCGCGCGAGCAATCTACTACCACAACCAGCTCTCGTCGCAAGAGCCCTACAAATCATTGGTCCAAGATCGAAGACGGCTTTGGTATTCCGCCCTCATTGTTAGATGGCCAATCATTATCATTATCATCATCATCATCACAGCAGCCGGGCCAGAACTCGTCGTCTATCGATCCGACGCAGCAGTTGCTTATGATGATTGACACGGACCAAGACGGATCTAGCTCCACCGGCAGCGATCGGAATCTCGAAACCCGCAGTCGCTCCGGCCAGGGTGTCAAGCGAAGGCTGGGTCCCGATCAAAGCGACTGGGAAACAAGTGGTAGAGAGAAACCTTTCAAGTGTACCGTACCCGGGTGCGAGAAGGCATACAAGCAACCCAACGGACTGAAATACCACAAGGCTCATGGACACTGTTCACAAGTCAGTCTTTTTCCCCTTCCCCCCTATATACATACTATGTACTATACTTTCAAGCTGACCTTTTCACTATCGCTCTACTGGAACAGAAATCGCTCAGTGCCGAGGATGAATCAAAAACATTTGTTTGCCACGATGCCGTGTGTGGGAAACGATACAAAAAGTCAGTTTCCTTTCCCTTCCCATATCGTCGATTCATTTTTTTGAACCATATCAAAATGACTTGACTGACGATTTTGGCCGTTCGGTTTGGGTTGGAACATAGTATCAACGGTCTTCGATATCATTACCAGCATACCGGGCCGCACGGCGCCATCGGACTACAGCTTCTTTCCCTGGCACCGTAAACAAGCCACCCCAACAAAACGACACGACCACCGAAACCAAAACCAAAAAAAAAAAAATCACGATGATATTTATATACACCCATATTTCAGGTGACATGATAACGTGAACCTCTTTCCCCCCTCGCCCTACTCCCAGGGCCTTGCAGCTGGCTCTCTCCAGTCGACCTTTTTCACATACACATATATACACATTCCATTCACATAATAATCTTGGTACCTCTTTGTTAACCTCTCCGACACCCTCCAACTAAAACAAAAAAGGATTTCTTCAACCTCCAAAAAAAGCACAAATCAGTGGTAGAACATGGGCGGCGCAGATATAAAAATATATACAATATTACAATATATCGACACGAAAAGAAAAAAAAAATTTCTTCTTCTTTTTTTTCTTTTTCTCACAAGCTAAAACCAAAAATACATATATACGTATTATATGCTTACATTTTCTTAGTTAATTGGGTGTGTGACCCTTCCTTTTTTATTCTTCGACCGAGTTTTGATGTGGTCTACGCAATTTATCCTTTTTTTTTTTTTGCGTGTGTGTGTGCTTGGCCACCAAGCCGGTCTGTGTCGAGGTGGTCTACCCCTTGTGTGTGTGTCTGCCCCGCTCGCTCGTGGTGGCGCGGTGTCGGGGTGGGGAGGGGGGGTGGACCAATGACTTGAGGAGACTTATGGCATATCAATTAGCAAGTTAATTTGAGCCTGCTTGACCGAGGGCGCCGGAGAAATCCAGACCAGCTTGACACACCATATTTAGGGCCTCCGTGGGTGAAGTCGGGCGGGAGTTGCCTTGAAAATGGACTCGGGATCCTCGACGAATTTTGATCCGCTTGGCCCCCATTTTCTCTTGTGCTCATCCGCTTCATAATTATGTCTTTATTTATGTGGTTCTTGGTTAATTTTCACAGCAGTCCACCTATGACAGCCTACATATTTTCTACCTAACTTAACACAAGTCCATCCAATCGGAGGGCCTGGTAGCCTGGGGCCCCTCCTTCGCTGCGACCTCCGAAGGAGGGACTTGAATGTAATGTCAACATTTTGGCGTGAGCACCTGCTGAGTTTTGGTGGTGAGTTTGTGCCAATTGGTTTTATACCCACTTCCAACCTATGCTGATTCCGTGCCTTTTGGACCAAAAGACTCGCCATGACTAGGCGCATCTTCTGGAATTTCCCCTGCTTGCAGAAGAACTCTATGGTTCCTTGATGCCAGTCCCATGAAAAAATTTCATCTTTGAAGCTTTCAAACCTCTACAAGACCCATAAATATGCTATTGGAGACATATTACTGATTTCAGTTGAATACTTCAATACCGCGCGTACAGTGCAGCCTTATGAGAGTGTTTTCGTTTAGGGGGCACAGCAGGGCACAGAGATTGGGGAAAGAAAGCAACTCCCTTGCCTGAAAGGTGATCGAATATGAAAGTGTGCTCCAACTGTTAACATGGCAAAGGGGTTTTGTTTGAGTGGGTATCTTGTTTAGTGGTACAAACCCCACACAGCCAAATTCCTCGATAGCGTCATCCAAGGTTTTGTCCTTCCTTCCTGTTTTTTGAATTGGACCGCTGGAGCCAACGATGTCCAAATTTTATTAGTAAGAGCCAAATGGGAAGCAGAACGGTGTTTGTATCTGAGTAAGAATTAAGCGGAAACATATATCATACAAGGAGCTTTGGAACGAGAACTCAGAAAGCTGTGCCAACACTAAGTGATACAAATAGTAATTGCACGTGAAGGATCTCACCAGTAGAACTACGTTAATCCGCCTCATCTTCGCTGCTAGAGTATTGGAGCAGGGAGGTCAATGAGGGTTTTACGGGATCATCCGCGGCGGATTTGGATTCATGGACGAGGCTCTGAGAGGGATGATGATCACTCTCTGGGGATGGAGGATCTGGTGCATCGATTCGAGGTCTCTTGGCGGCGGGCCATCCGGAGTCGACGGGGCGTTGGAATTTGGGAAGCAGGGTGGGCTTGGGAACGATTCTGACGCGGCCTGAGCTGATTTCAGTAGTCCATTCTGCGGCCGTCCATACCTCGATCTTGGGCCATTCCACCAGCTTCATCCCGTTCAAGGCTTCTGAGAGCGTGGTGCACGAAGAGTCGATCACATGCACTTCGGCGTGGAGGCGCGGTTGTGGAAGGTCAGTTTCTGATCGCGTGACTGGTTCAATCCGCATAATGAACATCAAATTGTCTTCCTCTTCTTGCTCCTCAATTAAGTTGGAAAGAAGGCTTCTTCTCTCTTGACTTAATTTCAGCTTCTTGAGTTTTAAGGTTCGTTTCAACACGTCCATCATTTTGGTGTCGGAGCTGATTTGATGGATCAGATGACAAGATGATGGGTTCGGGGTCAGACCATTGGATTCGGACTGCTGAGGTCCTCTGGTGTCCTGCTCCCCACCCGGAAAAACGAGCTCGACGGACCATTGTATGCATTTCTTTCTATATGTTGAAAGGTGAGATGAAGAAGGGGGGGGGGGGGAAAGTCAATTTAGAATTGTAGTATCAACAATCAAGATGTAACCGAGATCTAACTTTTGATTAAAATTGGTCATGTTCATTTTGCGGCGTGACATTCCATCGGGCATCAGGGTGAGTCCGACGCCCTCAAGTGCGGCTTTGCGTATAAGAAAGTCGCGTTTACTTGCAGCGTTTCGTTTAGCATGAAGGTCCTGAAGAGCAGGCGGCTTAGTATTAGAGGAGGGATTGGCGGATTGAGAGTGGGGCGGGTGGGATAGATGGCGATGGATTTCTTCGAGGTAGGAGTAGTCTTGCATCAGACGACCCCAAGAGTAATGGTTGAGCTGTACATATTCGACCCGGTTCCGTTTTCCTGAACATTTCCTGTCAAGCTTGTGTTGATTCGAACACCCCAGTGAACAGGTGCGAACGGAGCAAGCCGGACAGGTATACTTGGACTCGGCCTGGTTACATTGGATACACGTTCGAGAGTGCACTAATTGTCTAGCAGTTCCTTCGTGTCCTTCGGCGGTAGACTGAGAAGTTGAGGAGGACGAGGAACTCTCCATCGTCTTGAGGCTTGACTCTTTGCGGGTGAACGTCGAAGTGAGAGTTGGCTGTCGGAAGAGGCAGAGTCAGACCACACACCACTTTCCTGGGAGGCCGTTATAATTGTGGGTGCGCATATGCATATCCAAAGTGGAAGTTAGCCCTCTCTCTTGCATTTTCAGTACCCTTTCCTGGTTTCCAGCAACTCTCCTACAGTTGCGAGCGGCATCTGTCTGTAAGGCCCCCCCCTGCAAAACTTGAATGGGACACGCGGGCCGGGTGTTTGCCCCCGGGGGGTAGTCAATTTAAACAAAGACCACATTTTTGAGGTCTTTGGAGGCTGTAGAATCTAGAATTAAAAGGGTTTTGCTTGAAACCCAGCGGTTCTTTTTTATTTATTTTTTACTCCGTCACATTCCGAACATTGGCTAATAAATGCATATATTTTATGCATATATACATAGTATGCATGTATCAATGCATACTAAAAGTACATAAAACCATAGATATGGCTTTAAATGTGTTTATTCAGACATAATGAGACCAAAGTCACACGTCAGGCACTCTGAATATGGCAAAAATAACCCCAAATATGCTCAAAAAATCTGGGATTTTTCTATTTTTTGACCCCAAGATTCCAAACGCTACCCCATTTGGTGGGAGAAGCCTTACAGAAAGATGCCGCTCGCAACTGTAGCTTGCCACCACGTGGTACTAGTACGTGAATACCATACCATTCACCTGGCTATGAATCATCACAGCCACCGCTGCCCACCCACGATAAAATCAATAATAAAAACTCGTTAGCTCACCAGGTCAATGCTAGGTCCATTGTATACTTTCTGTGCTTGATTTTTTTTGTAGAAACTGGAGCGTCTCAATGAGGATTGATCCCTTTCCTTCCGCAATTCCAGCTATGACCTCAAGTCATGACAACGTGCTCTTCTACCCATGACTTACTTCGTGGAATTTAGAAAGTCACAAAAGCTCAATCTTAATGTTTTCTTTATTCTGACTCCTTACAATTCTGTCCTTACCAATCTTCTCTCTTGAATCAACCTTATCCTGCTGTCAAAGTTTGTCATGCGTTCCATTTTCTTCTGGATTCTCTTCCTTTGCTCACTCTTGTTTCTCATTCTTTTCCCATCTTATATTATTTATTTTACTGTTGAGTGATTACTTGTGGTATGATGAATCCCAGAGCCTGGAAGTTGTTATTCAAGTTATGGACTCACATCACATGATGTTCCTCCAATAAGAATGCAGTTTCCATCAAACCTGAGCTATTAACCCAATTCATCTCACTTTTCTGTTTGGGAAAAATTTTACAAGTATCTGAAATCAATCATTCTACTCTCTCCATTGAAACATCACACTCTAGTTTCCCCCCTTCCTCCCTTTGAAATTAGGATCTTTCCCCTCTTGAACCCATCTTTAAATTTCCAATTTTCAATACTCATCTAACTATCCTTTACATGTCAATAACACCCTAAAAAGAAACACCTACATATAAGAAAAATGAGAATGATTGGCTGGACCAATCCAGTCATAATGATATGTCAATACTGCGCCAGTAACAAGAAGCTCTCACTAGAGAACATGTAGCATTAAGAAAAGTGCATCCACTTCTACCCATTAGTCAATCAATCATGTATTTCAGGGACCTTTCCCAACACAGACTGTCAATTTTTTGAGAATGGTTGCAAGGATAGAATGAGAAAGAAGCAGGGATACATAGATTATATACAGCCAAGAACCTAGTGGTATTTGAGATAAATCAATAATTTTTAGGAGACTCTGCATTAATCGAGTGATGAAATATGATTCTTATAATGAGAGTAATGAAAGGGGATAATGAATAATGTAGAGAGGGGGGCTTTTTTTATACAAAAATGGAGCTACATGATAAAACAAACGGGACACAATTAAAATTGCATCAAAAACACCCGCCATATGATGATTTTTTTGAAGCACGGGTATGGGGAAAAGTTATATTAAGGAGTGGATACACCATATGGAAAAGTTAAAGCAATTTGGATTTTATAATCAAGCAGGAAAAAAGAACAGGGATGGGCGCTACAGGTTTGTTTTGGGAAGATAGCCCAAGTCGATTGATGTGAGGACGAGGGAATCGTCGCGTTTCATGCTGAGATCAACTAGCGTGGACGGACGGTGTAAGTTCGAGCGAGGGAGCTGAAAACAACAAGCATGTATTTCAATTTTTTTTTTATCAATTTGCGAGAGACGTCATTAAGTTGATTGACACCGGACGTACTTTGTTTTGACCGATGGATACACTTTGACTGACCGGCGTTTCTGTTCACGAGAGGAATTGGCGGGCTATAGGGATGTACATGAATGGTAAGGTATGAACAAGAGGGAAACAAGATCAGGACAGCTTTTGCGGAAAGGAAAATAGGGTTTGAAGACGGGAGCTATCTGACTCTTTTGAACAGGTTCTGAAGTTTTGAAGTCTTAGATTGGATTTTCTTTCCTGCCTTGTCAAGCCAACTGGACGTTTTGACGCGTTTCTGATGGAGCGGAAAGGAGAAATTTAGCGGTAGAGAAAACGTGAAAGAGATGATTATACTAGACAGGTGGGAGACTCACGAAGCATTGGGTTAGTGGCCGCAAGCGGGATGTTCCGGCGATGATGGATTGTTCATCGCAGCAAAAACCTACATATTTATGTACACAAGACACGCAAAAAATAAGCACATCTGAACTGGCTGGTCTCGAGAGTGAAGGAAGGAAGGGGTGTCTCACTCATGTGCTCGATGTTTCTGTTGCACATATCGTGAATACCAATATGTCGAGCAGCTGCCGGACGTTCGGTGAGATCTTCTGTAAGCTCCAATGTAAGCGAGGGTTCAGTGGTTTCTGAATAGACACTGGGTAGTGTTGCTTGAGAGACGGTCGGCGAGACTGGAATGAATTTTGAAGCCCTTACTGGGGATGCTGAACTTGGCTCGGATGCGTGCTGCAAGGGTAATTGAGGGTATACTTTTTGATACTTGTTGTCCAGATTCTCGATTCCCATCGGATTTTGTTCCATACGAAACCTCGTGTTGGGGAGATAATTATAGGAGTGGTTGGATGAAGTTCGCCTACGAACAGCTGGAGGAGGAGAAGAAGAAGAGGTGTAACTGTTGTAAATGCCATAGGAAGATGCTACGCTATTCGGTCTTCTCATAGCGGGAGCAGTGGTAGGACGTCTGTAGATCTGACGGTAAGGGGATATGCTACTCGATCTTCTACTAGCATCCGGAACTGCGGTAGAAGGACTGTAGGTGTGACGAACGGACACCATGCTAGTCGGCCTGCTCACCGCCGGGGCTGTCCTGGGACGATTCAAGGTGTGGGAGGAAGATGAGATGCTACTACTCCTCCTACTCGGAGGCTGAGCCAATGCTGGTGAGAGCTGTTGGATCCTGATATTATCTAGCTGAGCCAATGCTTGACAGGAATTTTGGATCTTGAGGATACCTAATTCGTCTGCCGTGCTGGCACCACATTGGGTAATTTGATCGACCGAGCTGGAGTCATCCCTCCACAGTTTTGAGGAAGTGGAGATTTCCGAGGGTCGTCGTTGTAGTTTCAGACTATCCGCCTTGGAGCCGGGGCTCACTTGAACCTCAAATTTGCCGCTCGCTTTCGCATACCATTGTTGACTTATGGGCGGGATCTGAGAAAAGTCTTGGGAGAGTCGCTTGAGGTTATAGTGAGTGGACCTCTGGGAGCCACTGAGCTGGCTGTGGAACGAGGCCCGTCGTACCAAGCGCACCGAGAATGTCATAGGAAGCTGATCAGAAGAAGACTTGAGCATTATGTGGCAAGGAAGTAGCTAACTGTACAACAACAACAACGCAGGAATCGGGTCTGAAGAGGAAAATGATAAATAAAATGGAAATGAAAAGAACAGGGAATTGGGAAGGTGGCCGACTGAGTCTCGATGGTGTGGTCATTCAAATACTTCTTGCCCAGCTTCGAACCAGTAGATGGATGGTAGCGATAAACCATGGTAGTAGCCTTTCCTCGGATCTCTGAACTTCCACCCTCCACAGCCAATGGATGTTGAGGTAAGTTATCTGTTGGCGCGGCTTATCGTCGTGTCTCACGCGACGGACCGCTTTTTCTTCACACACCCCCACTATCATCCAGTCGATTCACGCCCTCGCCACCCATTCAGATCTTACATACAAGCTATCCTCAAGGCTCTGCTGAGATCCTGGGAGAGAAGTTTACAAGAACCCATTGATGTCTGAAAAGACTTGTCCCAAACTATTGCCCGAACAGCCGATTTCAGCTTGAAAAAGCTTCCTCCTGTATGTATGACCCTTTTAGCACCACCTCTCGATGCTCCTGTTCTTGTGGCGCTGTGGGTTGAACTCGCCCTTGAATCATGATTTTCCCCTATCTTCAACACTCTTGGAGTGGTACCCTGACCATCATGCAAATTCTTGTGAAATGATGGAGTGCATTTTCATCCAGCGTCACAAAGAGCATCTCGCACGGAGAATCCCGGGGCACGCGTCAGACTCAGCGTTCCGGAGCCCCCGCGGGATCCTCGCCCTTCAGAATTATATCTCAACCTGTTGGCCAAAGCAGAGAATCTAGGCGCTGGGACGTGTAATGTCCATTGTACCTTTTGATTTTAGGTTTAATGATTTATAGTATCATGATTAGACTTTTCCTCAATCGCGGTACAAGTTGCTGGAGTATAACCCGACGTAGCTTCACGAATGGCTATCAACTGTTTCTCCGGGGTGGCTGAAGACTTCAGATGCGTACGTGGAATCCGGCGCAGAGCTGAATCGGCAACAGCGAGAAGTCAAGATAATGGATACTAATCGATAAGAAACATGTAGTGACACAGATTTCTGTTTGTGACGGCCTTGCGAGGCCTTGCGATTAGCTTTTCCAGATGGCAAAAAAGCGCTATCTTGACGGACAGCTGTAAAAGAACTAACTTCATGATAAACCGGCTTGGATTCTTAAATACCCATTTCCTATCCCGACTTATTTCCCGATATTCACCTGATGTTATTAGCGATGTGTGATAGCAAGCAGAGGCACGCCCCGTCAGCCTTTCTTGAATCTTGACGAGGTAAGATTTCAAGCTAGAACCGGGGTTGGCCTGAAGTTGAACAAACCCTGCTGCAAACACAAGTATTCAAGCTACACATACTTCATCGTACCTTTGTGAATATTCCTTTCTCGCACATGCACAACGCCTCACCTCCATCCTCTCTTGTCCAGATATTGGCCCAAGTATCTCTGCCCTAAAGATATGAGAGTTAAACGTCGCTTCTTCACCTTCCTAACTTGTATCATAGCCGTGTTGATTAGGTGGGTGTTCTAACTGCTTAACATATTTACAATGAAAACCCTCAAGATTTCTCCTCGAAGTTCACAGATGCGGCACAGTCTGCACTCTGATGCAAAACACCAAGATATCTCAATATTTAGATTCAAATAATCAGCAGACAAGTGCGATTAAGTTTATGTCGACATTCTTCAATTCTGACATACACACATAACCATAGCATTTGCTAGCGTCCAATAGCAGGGAGGTCCGTCGTGGTGGCACCTCAAAAGAAGTTATTCGGAAGCAGAAACTTTACCCGGCTACAAACTCCTGGAGCAAATTATGAGGAAGGAAAAAATCTGCCAAGCTTTACCTTAATTTTCTAAACAGACGCCGGTAGAGATCTATAAATGATGTCCCTGTTTGATTCGTTTGCACAAAAACATCGTACTCTCATTACTGCAACATCTACCCACCCGAGGTAAGGATTTTGTTTTTTTGTCACATTGTGCCACTAGCTTCTGATGATTGATATGGATTGCTTTGGATCACACTATGTAAATATGTTGTTTGTGGGCACCAGCGCTTTTTCAAAGGCCATATTGTTGTCAGTTTCTATCCTTTTCTGCTTTCGGTTGATATCAATCCGATATTCTGGGTATCATAGCACTCTGTACACGTCCAATGTGGTATATTTTCACGGTGAGCTGATACATGGTATATTTTTATTCTCCCATTTCCTCATAGTGACTGGATAGCAAAATGAAGATTACCAGGCCTGAATTCCTCATGATACTCTTCAGTACTACAACTTTTACCATCAGTAACGGAGCATCACCTACTCGCGAAGGTTGTTGGTATGACACGCGACCTGAATGCTTAGACTCTGGTGAATGGATTAATAGGACATTAACTCTCAACGAACGATCACCATCAGATGGAATTGAAATTGGCAAAAAGGGAAGCAATTTCCACTTGCAGGTAAATCGAAGCCGGTTGCCTGGAAAAATTATCATTTTCCATCACGCATTCTGTAAGCAGACTTACGTTCTAGAAGACCAGTTTTCAAACCAATGGTTAAGGGCAAGTCTTGAACCGGATGTAATAGATGTAAGAGACGGCAAAATGGTCAAAGTCCACCTCAAGAAACCCTTCACACACCGAAGTGTGGAATGATTTCAGATTGACATACATCTAACATACAATTGAGGAAAATACACAAAGGATCCATTTCATAGATGTGAATGATCCATTTCAATCTTAATTTTTTTTGCTCTTTTATAAAAAATACAAGCTTTTTTAAATTCCCATTTCAATTTAATCAAATTAAAGCCCCTTCAATAACTCCCAAAATCAGTTTTATTGGAAAATTGAGAAGAAAGGTTGCTTTACTGCATTATGTTAATCCCCAACTCTTGGAATAGTGGATGTCACAGGTTCCTCTTTTTCCTTTTCCATCTTCTCTTTTACAAGGTGAATATGATTTTTTTCTGCTGTCCCAAATTTCAACCCCTTTCTTTCCACATATGAATAGTAGCCTGCCACCAGAGAAAGAAAGATATCTTTTTTCCTTCATCTGATCCCTGATGCTAGAATCCCCTCTTGTACTGAGGCAATTTTCCATCTCACATGATGGCAGTCTTCTGCTTTGTCTGTGCTTTTCACTTTTCTGAGCCTTCCCCCTTGAATTTATCATTTCCATTTCATGATTGATAATTACTTAACCTGGCCTCTGTGTAATTCACCTGTGTCAACCCAATTTCCTTGGTCTTAAGCCAAAGATAAATGTGCCCGTATCTTTGGTTTAAGACCAAAGATCAGGCAGAGCTGGATGAGCTGGACGGAAAAAATACCATTAGGGTAGGTTAGGTTCAGGTTAGGTTAGGTTAGGTTAGGGTAGGTAAATGTAGGTTAGGTCTGGTTAGGGTTAGGTTAGGGCCACCCAATAGAATCCTGGGGGGGTATGGGTTAGGTTAGGTTAGGTAAACGTAGGTTAGGTCTGGTTAGGGTTAGGTTAGGGCCACCCAATAGAATCCTGGGGGGGTATGGATAAACCTCCCAAAACTAGTTATTTTGGGAAAAAAACAGTTTCTGCCCAGTTTTTGCCATTTCTGACATCACTTTCCCCTATATGTAAGTAATGTATTTCTCAAAAAGCTTGGACGCTTTGCTGGAAAATGATTTTTACTCAAGCTTTTACCAATCATAGTTTTGGGGTATTGGGTAACCTGGTGGATTGACGGGCCAAGATTACAATGGTTGTAACCATTTTCCAGTCATCAAAATATGAAACTTGGCTTTGAGAGGACAAAAACAAGTTCATGGATGTCCAACATATTTGAGAAACACAATATGCAAAATGTGGTCCAAATTGGCAAAAACTGGCCAGAAACTGGGTTTTTTGAAAAATCACCTGTTTCTGCCCAGTTTTTTCCATCTCTGACCTCATTTTGCCTATATGTGTATGTGTGCATGTGTACATACATGTCAATGCATACATCTGTATTTTTATATACATACATTATGTATATAGGCATTGATCTATGTATATAGAGCTGGATGAGTGGCCAGCCAAGCTCAGCTTGCCTTGCTCTGATGGTTCTTTGGTCTCAAACCAAAGATACTGGTGCCATTATCTTTGGTTTAAAGCGGATGAATTGGGTTGACAAACCTTGTGTAATTAACTTTTGCCAAAACTTGTGCTAAATAGCAAAATAAGGCAATTATCATAATTTCTTCCTACCCACCTATAATTGGGGGTCTTTGTGGTCCACAGATGTCAACAGAGGTTTATAAATTTTGATTGAACACCCTGTGATGATGATACACCCACTCCAACTTATCAACATGGCTTTGTGGGAAAAGTGTTGTATTGAAACTTCAGAAAGGTGGTGAATGATGTTTTTGTGACCAAAAATGATTGTAAAAGAAATAGGAAAATATGTTTGTTTTTGTTCCTCTTGTTATTTCCGAACCTGGAAAAACTGTTATATTCCCATTCAGTCTATTTAGTTCATCATCAGTGTAACAGTTTGATCATAAGATTCTCAAGCAGAACTACTATAATCTTTTTGCTTAAAAAAGTCCCTCTTGCAACATGTGTGTGGGTCACTTAGAGTATCTGCATCAGTTGCAAATTTTGACGGGATTAAGGGACTTAGCCCTTTGCCGCAACTGCACCAGGGAAGACTAGGCGCGGGTTAAACTAGCCTGGAGCTAGTTTTGGTGCTAGTGGTGGATAGATTTAGCCCCCACTAGCCCTGGGGCTAAGCTGATATCATGGACTTATCAAGGTTGCACATGTCACCTGCCATACAAAAGAGTATGCATGTACAACTCGCATGTGTATTAGTCATCAAATCTAAACACATGCCCATAAATTTACACCTGTTCTTAACTTGCACCAATGGGGTTGCGCACCTGGACTAAGGCTAGTCCAGTGTTGACTTGGTGGACTAAGGTAGCCTAAAACTCCGCAACCAATGCAGATGCTCTTGAAGGGCCTCTGAAGGAGGATGGTCAGCAAGCAAACCACTTGACCGTGAACAGAGGCTGGTGGGACTTTGTTAAGTATTTTTTTGTTTTGCAATTGGATGACACAACCCTTATCAAAAGAGCCATCCCCCAATAGACATCAAGCATCAAGCTATATCAAAATCCTCTGGGATAAACTTTATTTACACTAAATTGACAGTTCCTTAACCACCTCCCTAAGACTTGTGATACACACAATACTAATTGATTGATTGTTCACCAACTCTGATTGGTATTGTTGTGAAAAGAAAGCTAAAAATTTAGAATTTAGGTATAGTGTGATAGGTAGATTGATAAGGAGAATCATGGAAATTTGGTTTGACTGTATGGGGATATGGGCCCATCAGATCATGATTGACAAGAAGATCATCTGCAATTGAATGTTATATCAAAAACTTCTATAGCAAAGGGAACAAAGAAATAAATTATGGAAGAGAGCCAATAATTCAGAGATAAAGCAAGTGTAGTAGACTACTTTGAAATAACTATCACCAGGGGAGAGGAGGGGGCACTCCCCAGGGAGTGACATAGCTTAACTTTTTTCTTTAACTCTGGTGGATACCTCCCCTACATATTTCTTTGAACTTCACAAAGTATTGGCTAACCCATGTTGAACTCATCAGGAATTTGACTGGAATTTAGTTTAATCTGTATAAAAAAGATACTCAAAAAGAAAATTGTAATTCAAGTTGAATTGTTCTTCAATTGATAAATTGATTCTGGTGAAAATCCAGATTGTGTGATTGAAATTTTAGTAGTGTACAAACAAGTTATTCAGGAAGGATCATAATGTTCCAACAGATCATCATGGCCAAGATCTTCTTTGAAAAAATTGGTTAATAATTGTATTATACTATTGAATTCTTTACCTTCTGCATCCAAATAAATCTAAGAATTTGCCCTGACATGAGCAAAAATTTGCTGCAATTGTACCACAACATGTGACAAAACGGTAGCCCTCTCAGTCCAAAAACTGATTAAAGTCAATCCGGGGAGTGTTAGGGTTCAGCTGGACATCATGTTGCATTGCCACACACTTTGTGGTAAGAGGGGTTTTCATTTATTTATATATTCTCAGCTTCGTGTTCCATTTCTGTTTTTTGTGAGAGGGAATTTTGACAATGTCCCCCTATCCCGCTTGAGTGGGATAGGGGGACATTTTCAAAATTGGTTTCACACCCCATAACCAACACAAACTAGTAATCATACGTGAAAGGCCCAGCCTGTTGACCAGTATGTCTGTGTAACATACATTTATTGAGCAATTGTAGTCCATAGTCATGATTAAGTTGAGCTAGAATTCAAAATGAATTCAACAAAAGTTGTTGATAATTTCACAATGTTTAGCACATCACTTCATCATTATTTCACCTCCATTTCACCTTATTGAAAGGAATATTTCATCAACAATTTGTGATTGACTTCTGACAGAGTTCAGACCAAAACCAGGGTCAACTTAAGCTATGGCACTCCCTGGGGAGTGCCCCCTCCTCTCCCCTGGTGTATGATCTGTTGTACATATGATGTTATCATACACATTCACATTGCTTACTTTATTATGGCATAAAAAGGGGGTTCCTGCCCCCATGACAAATAATGAACTTGAATTCCACATGAACAGAAGATAACTATATCTCATATATAATAGCCTGGTTCACATAAGGTCATCATCAGTAAAATTTAAATAAAATTTAAATGACATCAGCAATTTTTTTTAAGTTTTCCCACCCAAATCACGCCAAAACACACTGCCAGTAAAAAAGGTCTGGCATCAGCAGCAGTAAAATAATAAGCTAATGTGAACCCCCCTTATAAGATGACCAGTGTGAATCATTTGATCCTACGTGCTTCAATGACCTTCAAACTATTATCAGATCAGTCCTTAATCGCGGTGCAAGCTGCTAGAGTTCTATGCCACGGCGACGTAGCTTCACGGATAGTCCTGCACTGTTCCTTTGGGGGTTTGAAGTAGAATTTGGCGCACATCAGAAACTGCAACACAAAGAAGTTAGCAATAAATATCAATTGATAAAAGCTGGGTGGTGAGGCAGATTTCTATCTGCAATCGCCTTGCAAAAGCTAGTAAAACGGGCAGGGCAAAACCGGGATTTCTTATTATTACCTATCTGCAATCTCAATATACCAACGTTCAGCTGACGCCAAGCCTGAGCGATCTAGACTGGCAGCAAAGACGCCGCAGAATCCTGTCTGAAATCCTCACAAGGCATGCTTTCAAGTTACAACCGGGGTTGTGTTGTGATTGGTAGTGAACAAACACGCCTGCAAATACAAATTTATCAGAATTTACATATTTATTTAACTTCATCGCACCTTTGCGCAGACTCATTTCTCGTTAGCAACTCCTCGTCCATCCTCCCTTGTCTGCACAGACGTCGGTTGCGCGCCTCTGCCCTCAAGGGACGGGGCTTAAAAATCATGCTGTACACCTTAATAGTTTGGGAAATAGCCGTTTAATCAGCTGTTCTAACCTACAGTTTCAAACCACGCAGATGTCACATTCTTACAAAGTTAACAGATCTGGCACAGTCTGGACTCCAAATTTTGAGAAACTATAAACTCTTCCGAGCATTACCTTACTTTGCTCAACAGACGTAAAGGCCATATAAGAAGGCCCCTCTTTGATCCGTCTGCACACAAAATCATAATCTCATCACAGCATCATCCACCCACCGGCCAAGGTAAGAATGTTGAGATCTTGCCACCTTTTGCCGCTAGCTTCTGCCCAGCTTCTGATGCTGAGTAAGGGTTTCTTTGGCACCAAAAATTTTTGCTTCAAAAATTATAACCACCTCTTAATTTAATCCTCATGTTGTCAGGGGGAACTAGAGTGGTAACAAAGGCCATACCTAGTATTGTTGATCTCCATCAGATCATCTGATTATCATCACAGTCTGAAGACGCCCTATCCTCTATACTTACCATGAGTTGAAATAAATGCTCTTATTTTAATCTTTTTATTCTCTTATAAATTCTTTCTAGTGACTGGATAACAAAACAAGGATTACCAGAGCTACAACCATCATAACACTTTTCAGTACTTTGAATAGCACCACTAGTACCATACAACTTTCTCCTGGTGAGGGAGTTTGGCATGTGGAACAACCCAAATGCTTAGGATCCGGTCAATAGTTTTCGAAAACTTTGACTCTTAACAAGGTAGCACCTGGCACTGGAATTGGAATTGGCCAAAAAGGCACCAATTTCCATATAGAAGTAGTTCGAGGCCATTCACCCGGAGAAATTTGTATCTTTCATGAGACAACCTGTAAGCAGACTTACGTGATAGAAGATCGCTTTGGAAATGGCTGGCTATGGGGATTCCTTGGAGAGCCGTATACAGATACGAATGTAGGCAAAATGATAACAGTTCACCTCAAGAAAGTCCAGGAAAATCAGTGTCAATCGTTTACCTGCACCCATTGCAAATAAATTAAGATTGAAGATACCTCCTCAAAGAATCCATTTTCACAGATGTATGTGTTAAGGCTTCTTTTTAATATTCATGATATGGAATATAAGCTTCATGCCCTTCTGATGTAATGAAATCAATCTAGTTTATTGGAAAGGAACATGCTTCAGGTACTCACCACAGTCAATTCCTCCTCAAAAGTGGGTTTGAATTATGTTTTCGTGCCTGGCGCTGAGTATGGAAAGTAACGGCAACATTTGAAAGGTGATGAAATCTTGAGGTTGTGATTGTCAAAGATCAAGTGTTTTGTACTGCCTATAATCTCATCAACTATGTTCCCCACATTATTGTTGCTGCCGGAGGGCATCTGTTCTTTTTCCCTAAGAAGCGCGTTACGCTCTTTTGTCTGAAAAATATCAGAAAACAGGCTTCCGGGCTCTTGAACCAGTTTGGGAATTCTTTTACGAGATTCGCCGTTTTTTTAGACCAAGTACCAGTCAGCTGTCTGGCCAGACATTCATCATAATTTATTTTGTGCTAAAAGGTATAGTAAAGTGGTGGGAGAGACAGAGGAAGATTCTTGCGAAAGTACAAGCACCCGATACTCTTGCAATTAAATTAGAGTCAGACGGAGGAGATACTGGAAGATACTTGAGCCAGGATAAATCTCAGGGCGTAAGCAGCATATGTGCCAATTTTCTAAATTGGTTGGAGTGTGCCACGTTGTTATTCACCATTGTGATGATTGGAATGATGATGTGTGAATTGGTGGGTGTGGATTTATGTTCTTGACCGATGTCTCGCAGCTTCTATTCATTGAAAATTTTCATACATGCAGATTTTTTTCCTTCCCAAACATCTAACCATTCCAGCTGTGAACCCTGGAACCAGAACCTGTCAGCCCTGGTTCCAGTCACCAATCCGAGTATAGGCCTGTACAGACAAAACAAAACAAGGTCCCAGTACCGTGGGATAAGGCGGGTTGGGATCTGGGGGGATGGCCAGACCTGAATCCGGATTCAGATAGTGCTATGTGAATACTTAAACTGGCTGTCCATTGAAAGAAACTGAGAACAAGGGCCCTCTCCATCGGAGAGCTTGGTTAGGCTGGCTCAAGGCGCCATTCCCGGAGCGATCCTCCTTCGCCCAGCATAGGATCACCAGGCCCGACATGTGATGCACACTCGTAACTATCATCAGGAACCCACATGTTCCCGGGGCTTTTGCCACACTTCAATTTCATGGTCAACAAGATGAGTTGTAATTGCAAGTGAGCCTGAGCAAAAAGCAAGCCGTTTTCATAGCGGACCAATTCATGGTCCCACTTTCCCCATCAGGCCGACTGCTGCGATATCATCATTAATTTCCTTTCAAGCCATCCCGTGGGCACAGGCGACGTCAGCGTGAACCCCTGATCCACCTCGCGTGGACCCTCAACCCCCCGACACGGTCGCTAAGACTATGATGGGTTTGTGGCCAACCGGAGCTGTGGTGTCCGGAGAAGAAGTACATAGAATTCTACGTCAATGATTGCAAAAGAAAAATGAAATGAGAAGATACTCAATCCGCACTGATTATTTGAACTTGAGAGGAATCGTAGCTAGATCATGATGATATCATCTACCCTAAGAAGGTGCCACCATGCGAGCATATTGAGTAGCAAAAAATGGAGGTAATGAGAGCGGGTTACGTACATATTTGTTGTACTTGAGACTTGAGTGCATTGAGAGCGGGTGGGTTGCTAGCAATCGGGTTAAATTATTTTGATCAGTGCGAGTTTTCGCAAAGATCGATGAAGTGGAATCGTATCCGAGGCACCATACCATAACCTGAATGAATTGTTTCTCTCCCTTTCTCTGAGTTGTTGTACAATTTCTATCCCCGTTGTCCAGGCCGCGAAAGAAAGCTTCTTTCCTTGCTATTATCTTTAATTCAGGGTTACCGAATATATATGAATCGAGGATGGAACTGTTTATATGGTAACCCACACTGCTTGACTGATCTTTCAAGTTTTAAGATGTATCATCATGCATTGAAACAATCCGATTTGTGAGGTTTATGCAGCGTCGTGAAGAGGATTACTCTTAAGGTCTTCGATGAGTATAAGCCTCTCGGTTTTTAGTTTGTGGCGATTTGTTTCCGAGTTTTTTTCCTTAATTAATACTAATCCAAATCCCACAGTTTCCATCTTGACGTCCACACAGATGAAGAGAGGAATCGAAGGCCTTTATAGCTTCTGACTCATCCTTCCCCACTCAAACATCTCGCACTTCTTCTCTTTAAGAAAAAGTAAACATCACGCCTTATACTCGCAAAAGCTCAAGAACAGTTGATCGATTGAGCCCTTGAAGGAACCTATACCGACTATAACTGGTTAAATTTACGCCTTGAGGAAGTTTTCTTTTGCCATGTTTTCCGCCAATCTTTTTTCAAACAAGCAAGGCCTCTGCTCGTTACTTGTGCTTTCCGTTTGGATCAGCACAATCGGACTGGTTCAGAGCGATGACCCCGCACCGGCTGTAAGAGCAGAGAACCAAAATTCATCCAAAACGGAACCCGATAATACGTCCAGAGACATTGAATACCCTCTATCCATGCTGTTCCTTTTCTTTTCTTTTTTAGGATTTAACATCACCGGTATCCCCACAGCTCGGCCAAGCTACTGGGGGTACTTTGCCCACTGGCACGGGGGCAACTTCCGCTGGAACAAGCATAGATACAACTACTGTCACTTCCGTCGGAAAGCCATCTGGAGTAGGCGTCTTGACATTAATCTCATTTTTGAATCTGTTTGATCGGGGGGGTTTTTTTTTGGAGGGGGGGGGGGAAGCTTGGAGCAGTGTACTAACATCGTAAAAATAAAACCATTCTTCTGCGATAAATAAAATGAACAGACCGACCCTTCGACATCCGGACTCCTACCCGCCTCAGGTGCGACCACCGGTGCTTCCGTGGGCACCAGCTTGAACTCTACTTGGGGTAGCTTTCCAGCCTCTGTATGTCCCCATAACTTCATCGATCTGGAGACTTGCGCTCCTACCTTTTTGGAGTGAGGAAGACACCATTCAACTCCCTTTCTCCTGTTTGTCGTTCTTTTTAGCTGCAAGATGGAAATGGTAAAAAGATTGTCTTTCCAATTACCGTAAGTCTTGAGGTTTTTTTGTTGTTTGAGCCGACCGGAGAATGGAGATGTGACTTTCTGATCGTTGTTCCTGTGTTACTCTCATTTTTTTTTAAAAAAAATGAAACGTGTTTACTCTGTGTAGGATCCGAGTGGCCGAGTGATTTTTCAGAGTGTAAGTCCCCCAGCTTCCCTTCATATCTCAACTGGAAGCCAACCCTCAAGATTTTTTTAATAACGTCGGTTAATGGTCGAAACAAAATTGAAGGTTGCGGATGTACCGACGTCCAAATTAGAAAATTCTACGCTTTCTGTAAGTTACTTTTTTTACAACACACAAAATGAAAGATTTTTGTTTCTTTCTTTTACAACGAACCGCAGAGAAACTAAATTCGTCAATGCCATGTCCTTTGCTACTACAGTCCTCCAAAGCGCCAGGTGCTAAAAAGGCAGCCAAAGCCAACTCCGGAAATCTCTTGGTTTCCTCTCACAAGAGTCTCGTGGCCTCATTAAGTATGGGTGTGGTTATGACGCTGTTTGCTTAACCATGACCTACAATGGCACGGGTGAAATATTTTTATATTCTTTCATACATTAATGCTCCTTTCTCCAACCCCCTATGTAGAGATGGAAAGCCTAGAAAACACAGTGGGTTTTGAGAACTGTTTTGACTGCACCTGATAGTTGAATCCAGATCTTTGTATTTTACTTTTTGCGTGGAATGATTATTGCAATTGTCCAGCCAGTGCAACTGCAAGGTTGTTGAGATGGTCCAGTTGGGACGTGAGTCTCAGCTTGAACGAGACTCGGGGTGAGTCTTAAATTGGCTGTGTGCTTTTCTTTTGTTTGAAAAACTCAAACCCAAAAAAGCAAAAACAACAACAAAATTCTCAACGAGAACTGTCCATGAACAACCACCATGGGACCAAAACTAGCTCAGCATCACCCGCCGTAAGCATTTCCTTCTCCCGAGACTCTCCCAGTGACACGCGCTGACACTTTCTCACTCTCTCCGCAGATCATCCTCCATCTCGCCCTGGCTGGTGATTGCCTTATCCATCAATCTGTTAATATTCCTCTGGCAGTTCATGCCCAATATCGCGTTCAATAGATGGCCAGCCTCTCGACACGCTTTCACTGGCTGGCCAAGACCACCCGATCAACATATGATGCGCCACATGCCCAACATGGCCTCGATTCACGCCTTAGAAGCGGGATTACCAAGCTTCAGCTCCATCAGAATCGTCTCGCTCCAGTCACGATCAGACAGGCGCGAGCATATGCACACCCTGACCTCATTCCTGCAGCTACACAATGTGCACTTCCAAGACGCCGTGCTGTACTCTGACCCACGCGTGCAAGAGATTGTTCAACGCGTAGGGAATAATACTAAAGCCGACAAGAAAATCGCTGAGGTCGGCCATGTGGCGTGCCGCATGTCGCATCGTCTGGCTATCCAAGCAGCCGATGCTGATGAAGACCAAGTGACATTAATTCTCGAAGGTACGCATTCAGCGCACACGCCAGTCTTTTGGTAATCCCCTCATTGGAGTACTCAGATGGGCACTCTTTTTTGTCACCCGTAGATGATGTGGATATCGAGGCCGCATTTAGGTACCTTTCGGGTACAATTCTCAGGGACGCTCCTGAGGACTGGGACATCATTTTCTTTGGCCATACCGACTTCAGCGATGAAGCGCGCCACGGGCCAGACCCATCCACGCACAACTTTTATATCTACAAGTCGGTGGAACCTCAAGGTATGATGATGACCCCCTCTCTCCATCTTTTGAAAATGAATCTAACCATGGAATTATTGTATTACTATGGGTCTGTTTATATATAGGAGGACATGGATATGCACTGTCGAAGAAAGGACGCAAGTTGGTGCTAGATCTGTTTGAGAACAAGCGGCCGGAAGTGTACCCGACGGACGAGGGCCAACCCACAGACGAGATATTTGTCTACCTGGCACGACTCCAGCGCGCCAATTTGTACTCGATTATCCCCGACTTGATTGTTCAAGTCCCTCTCTTCAAGTCGGATATCTTTGGCACCCCCGCTGGCTTTCAGGACGGCATGCACAATAAAAAGCTGCTCGATTCGGCCCTGGTGCGGTTGACTTCTGCCCCCACTCGTCGGCATCCTTTTGCAAAACATCCCACTCTCATACGCGGATCACGCCCCGCTGGTCCATTCCTTCATCCATAGATTTTCCTGCTTATTCTTCTTGGATAAGTAAGATCCTTTTCGTCGCCTTGGTCTTTATCTACACGTTTGCATGCATCTCATTGCACACCAAACACACTTGTATCCTAACATCAAACGGGCACCCCCTCGGGGCCCTTTTATCACTCCCAAGTATTTGTATTGTTCAAAGGTATATTGTATTATGTATGTTCCCTACCGGTTACCAACCAGAAAATCATCATTCTCATGGATTGAAATCCAATTTCTCTTTTTATAGCAATTTCTCTACATATGTATACTTGAGAGAGGAAGTGCACACGTGTCAACAAGTGTCATGAAATTGATATTGAAATGCCCCTTGACAGTCATCCTATCAGTGAATCAGAAAAACATACATGTGCTGTGGACAGTGACAAAAACTGAAGAGAAAACCAAGGAAAACCCAGACGTTAGCTTCTGAAAACTGTAAGGCCTTCTTGATAAAAGTGGGCCATGAGGGTAGTCCTGAAAACATGAGACAGTGTAGTATCAACGTACTTTAAGCAGAAGTGCCCATCACCATGGGTTAATGCTATGTGGGGATGTAGTTATCAACCCAATTGATGTATTGTGGGCCTCTCAAATTTATCCACGATCAAGTACAGAAGCTCTGTGGCCTATGGTAGTAAGAAAAAATTCCAACATGAACCCAAACAGGAATACACATGCAAAAACAATCTAAATATGTCAGAGTCAGACTCAAGACATTGCCACTGATTGGGTGCATCTTGGTACACTACAAGTGTCTCCTCCATGACATTGAAGTTGGGCTCTGGGTTGGGCTTGATCAATGGTCAGAGGAGCAGGCTGGACTGGGAGTGAAGAAGCCACAAACCATTTGAATCCACTTTCAAGATCGATGGGGCCTTTGGGGTCCGGCCCTCAGCCTCAATGCACCGGGGGAGCTTTCCAAATCTCAGTTGGTCTGCCCACTGCGGGGCTGGGAATTCCCAGAAAAGGGTTCAACACGTATAAATCAGAATTTCATCTAATCTATTGGAAATTTTGAGCTGGGCTGTAACCTAACTTAATGAAGTCCCTCCCGGTTTTGGAGGCCAGGTGGGCCCCGCACGGCCTCCGAAGGAGCCGAAGGAGGGTAGCTCGCATGATTCCTTACAACTTGATAACGCAGCCTTACTTCTTTGATTTAAAAAAAAAAAAAACTGAATTGAAAGAGTTCTCATTTCTAGCGATGAATGTTTGACCGCTTGATCGAGGCAGAGCGCATCAGAATTCATCAGATGGGATGCGTGCATGAGTTATGACTTGTGTAGCGACATGGCCTACATAGCTTTCATAACCTCTCATATAGGGCCATCGATGAATAAAAGGCTGCCAAGTATCACACGCCGACGGGAGCAAATGCCTGGGGCTGTTCTTTCCATTGTGCGGGCATCGCCGATGCCATCCATCGGCCATCGCAGCTGGAGTCTTGAATGGTTTGATGACGGTGAATGGATACATCCCAGTTCATTTCCTTCAGCTGCCTTCATCGCCAATGCCACCTCCACCTCCACATGCTCTGATGGCTATGGCTCGAACACATTCCACGGTGGAGCTGCTGCTTACGACTCTGCAGGATCCTGCCGGCGCGCCAAGTGAAGCTTCCCTCGGGTATAAAACCAGCGACTCTCTGGCCTTGTGGACCGCTCATCATCTTCCCCATCAGCCAGCTCTCAACTCCACAGACAATCCTGTCCACCGCCCAGCTCTAGCCAGTCATCCCAGAGTATACATATCCTTCCAGCTAGCCGCCGATTCACTGTTCTTTTCGTTGTCATCATGCTTGCCTTTAAAGTCATTTCGGCGTTGTCGATTGGTAAGTTGCCTGTCTTCAGCGCGCGTCTGCCGTACCTAGTCGTCGAGCCTAACTAAGAGCTACGTGCCGCGTCTCATCTCTTCCAGCTGGCGCATTTCTTACCGCTCACCCACTCAAGTGAGTCCGCAAATGCATAGGCGCAGTTTAATACAAAGCAAGTTGCTAGAGGCTTAACCTGAGTTTTCTTTGGCTTCCAGGACTAATGACCTACTGGCACCTCGATATACCGGTAGCATCACCACGACCACAACCGCTACCGCGAGCTACCAATCCCTAACGACCCGAATCCAAACCATCCGTCAAAACATTGCCACCGGACAGTATAGCTACACTGAAGTTCAAACGCAAGTAGAGTCCTTCTCGTATGAAGTAAGCACCACCTTGACGGCCATCAACGACTGCGCGAATTGTTTCCGTCCCGAATCAGTGGTAAATAAATGTCCCTCCTACTTCCCCTTTTTGTTCGTTCTGACTTTGATGGCTGACCTCGGCTTTTTTCTCCATCCAGTCCTCCTTGAAGCAGACTGCTCAACAGACTTACGCGGAGTTGGACTTACTAATTGACACATGTCACCGAGCCTATCCGCAACAAGCGCCTTCCTTATTTGCAATGGGATGTAAGTTCAAAAAACCAACACCATCACACTCTCGATAGCCGTTGATATTGACTTTTTCGCGGAAATCTTCTTTCGTTAGCCTGGAGTCAACTGGACACGCACTTGCACCGGAACCTTGAGCGATTCTCTGAGAGTGGCGTACATGCTACATCCATTTTGCCTCCCACTTTCGTCAAGAATACCGCTCGAGTCAATTGGGGCAGAACTTCCAACTTCGTAAACCACCAGTTCGGTGGCTCCAGAGGGTTCTGAACCTCCTCGCTGTTGGGACTGTCATGTCCTGGCACTAGCACATGAATCCCTTCATCCTCTTTCTTCTTTATCACTGCCGAGATGGATTCCAAGGACAATTTATTTCCGTTTTCTGTTCGTAATTACATGACATATAATAGCTGTAGTTGTTCTTCTGCATCACACATCTCCTGTTTCTTACTTGGCACAGACAATTTACAATTGAACATCACACATTCAAGTGCTTCTCGTCCATAGTCTTCATTAGACTCAGCAGCCATAGTCTTTCCAAGTGGAGAACCTCCGTTTGGTTAAGTGTAATTGGGAAAGAAACCAGTTGCTAATGTCACAGGATTCTTGCTCCTCTTGTCTGATCTCCACGGCTATGCACTTGTTTGACACGATGCAAGAAGGCTAAGCTGATGTGCTTCTTTGGCTTGGCTTCATCCATATTGTTATGAGCGGTTCTGAGTCCTGACTGTCCCGCTTTGACTACGCATGCCAGAGGCAAGACGGCCAGCATTGCTATCACTCAACCACAGTTCACATCCGATGGTGAAAATTGATAAGATAAGAGCCGGCGGAGGCGCCCCAAGCCAGACCTTGACAGAATGTCAGGAAATCAACAAATCAACTCAACGAGATCCTACGAGATCGCATGGTTTCCCATCCTGACTTTGGGTGGAAACATCAATCAATTTGCGTGCCATGAGCTCAACCGGGCACACGACCCACAACAAGCTTTCCACTCACCTCCAGGCTGGTGAACTGATTGGACAATATCAGTCTGGGTACGTTGTCGGACTGGCTGTTCGGCAAGATTGATACAGTGCTGATTGACCGGTCAGTTAACTGACGCGCGGCTTGCAAGTGAGCTAAACGGCAATGCTATTCAGGCTATTGAATTAAATAGGAAAATACTGCGAAAGGGAGACGAATTGCATATAACTTGAAAATCTCAGAACCGAAATGTAAACAAAAAAAGCAGAATCCCAGAAATGTGATAGGTCGTGTCATGGGGCTAGCCAAACAAGGCGGAGGAAGAATTGTGGACCTATATAGGCTGATGACTGGGTGAGCGCTTGGAGGTCTTGTGTCCCCCGTTCTCCTACCATCGTAGAAGTACACTCAGGCGCGACTAAAGTAGACTGTTGACAGGCCTTTCACGCCCAAACCGCGTTGCGCTGAGTCCACTCGAAAATCCCCTGACCGCGGCGGGCGAAGCCCGCCGAAGCTCGCAAACTTGAATTTATTTTTCACCCACTTTTCCTCTCGTCCACATGAAAAGTATCCTGATTTTTTGAAGCCTCACACACATACACGGACCTCAGCTGACTTTTACCCACCTGTTGTGCGCTCGCCACTTCCATCAAGATTCAAAATACACAAGTATCGATCCATTCTCCCTCTTGCAAACATGCAAACGTGCTTCCCAACCAACACTCCGCACATTATAAATGTCCACCTAGCCCCTGTGTACACAAATAGAATCTTACCTTAAAGACCCTGGCGGGTGTACTGTCCCAGGGTGTCCTAGTTGCTGAGACTAACCATCCGAGTTGCTGAGAACAACGGCTGCAGCTGCTGGAAGCATCGGCCTCAGTCGCTGAGACCAACGATTCCAGCTGCTGGATACATCGGTCTCAACAACTGGGACCGACGGTTCCAGCTACCGGAAGAATCCCGGTACCAACGGCTCCAGCACGCCGGAAGCATCGGTTTCAGTCGCTGAGACCAATGGTTCCAGCTGCTGGATACATCGGTCTCAGTCGCTGAGACTGATGGCTCCAGCTGCTGGATACATCGGTCTCAGTCGCTGAGACTGATGGCTCCAGCTGCTGGATACATCGGTCTCAGTCGCTGAGACTGATGGCTCCAGCTGCTGGATACATCGGTCTCAGTCGCTGAGACTGATGGCTCCAGCTGATGGATACATCGGTCTCAGTCGCTGAGACTGATGGCTCCAGCTGATGGATACATCGGTCTCAGTCGCTGAGACTGATGGCTCCAGCTGATGGATACATCGGTCTCAGTCGCTGAGACTGATGGCTCCAGCTGCTGGATACATCGGCCTCAGTCGCTGAGACTGATGGCTCCAGCTGCTGGATACATCGGTCTCAGTCGCTGAGACTGATGGCTCCAGCTGATGGATACATCGGTCTCAGTCGCTGAGACTGATGGCTCCAGCTGATGGATACATCGGTTTCAGTCGCTGAGACTGATGGCTCCAGCTGCTGGATACATCGGTCTCAGTCGCTGAGACTGATGGCTCCAGCTGCTGGATACATCGGTCTCAGTCGCTGAGACTGATGGCTCCAGCTGCTGGATACATCGGTCTCAGTCGCTGAGATGATGGCTCCAGCTGCTGGATACATCGGTCTCAGTCGCTGAGACTGATGGCTCCAGCTGCTGGATACATCGGTCTCAGTCGCTGAGACTGATGGCTCCAGCTGCTGGATACATCGATCTCAGTTGCTGAGACCAACAGTTCCAGGCTCCAGTCCAGCTGCTGGATACATCTGTCTCAGCAACTGGGAACGACGGTTCCAGCTACTGGAAGAATCCTGATAGTAATACCAATGGTTCCAGCATGCTGGAAGCATTGGTCTCACATGCTGAGATTGACGTCTCTAGCTACTGGAATCAAGACCAAGCTCCAGTCACTGGGACCAAGACCAAGCTCCTGGAACCAAGACCATCCAGCGGCTGGAACCAAGACCAAAATCGAGCTGTTGGGACCAAGATCAAGCTTCAGCTTCTGGAACCAAGACCGAGGGGCAAAGCAATTAGGAGATATGTTCATGAGTGGTTTGGGGCAAAAGGCCATCTATTTGTGTAGGAGAAATTGATTTGTTCAAATGTTGTAAATCCAAAAGATTGACTTTTGATTCAAAACATTATCAAAGAATGAGCCATCCTTTGGAGTCACTCACATACCACCCTTCACATGAAAGTGGTATGTGGTCATGTTCAATAGTGGTTGCACATTTGGAAATCACCACATACTCCTTTCAAGTGAAGTGTTATATGTGAGCAATTGATACATGGATTGTGTTTCAGTAGTTTTATGGATAAATAATATGTTCTTTGAAATTTCAGTGATTCCAATGGAATCACTCATATAGCCCCCTTCACTTGAAAGTATTATGTGATCATGTTCCAAAAGTAGTTGCAACAGTGAATGTACTATTGAACACAACCACATACTACTCTGAAGGGTGCTATCTGAGTGATTCCAAAGTGTATTTTTCAACAACATTATGAATTTTGGAATCACTCACATATAGGCACTGTTGAATTAAAATTGGTATGTGTTCATGTTCAATTGTGGTTGCACTATTGGACATAACCACATACCACTTTCAAGTGAAAAATACTGTGCAATTGATTCCAAAGCATGGATTATGTATTCATAACACTATTGAAACATAATAAACCCTTTGGAATCACTCACATAGAGCTCTTTGCTTGAAATTAGTATGTGTTCATGTTCAATTGTACCACATGCCCCTTTCACATCAAGGCCAGCATATATGAATGATTCCAAATCATGGATTATCTACTTAAAAAATTATTGAAAAAAATCAATGTGGTCATGTTCAATAGGGCAACCACTGTTGAGCTTGAACAAATGCCACTTTCATGTGAATGCAATGAGAGTGACTCCAAAGCACATATTAATGCGAAATAATTTTATAAACAATCATCCTTTCAAATCACTGAATCATCCTTCTTTGAGAAAAAATCAACTATGCACAAAGCCACCATTCCTACTCATCCTTTTTTATATGCCCAGATCTCCTCATGACCATTTCTTCCAATTCATCTGTACAAATTTCTGAAAATTTACAACCAATCATTTTTAGTTTTCAAATGAATACTCTCCAATTTATATCATACAACATGAATCAACCAAAAAGTTGTGAGTAAATCAATTTATCCTACTGAAATTTTCTTCTGTGCAAAACAAGTCATGATTATATCTCCCAAGTCTTTTGTACAATACATATAGAGTGTACATAAATCAATTCAGAATGACATCCCAAAAGATGCAGTTTTCATCAGATAATATTCATTATATAGAAATCTATAATCAAATCACTTTTTGCTACTCAAATAGTGTTGTTCCTAAATGGTGACATACCCACAACCCATTGTGGCCATACATCCTTCCAGACCCTTTGTGCAATATAGCTACAGACTGTAAGTCAATTGCAAATGTTGTTCAAAAAGACTCTCACATTTTCATCATAAAATATGCATTTAAATAATTAAGAGTTATCAGCAAATCAATTTTTGCTAATTACCTACTGGGTTGTTACCCCAAACCTCTCATGGCCATATCTATCAAATTCTATCAGCAATCAAGCTTTGGAGTTTAAATCAATCATGAAGACAGCCTCCTGAAAAATATCCTCCAATTTTCAGCATCTAATACACATTCAAATAACCAGTGATCAGCAAATCAAATTTTACCTCCCCAAACAGGTTTTAGCCTTTCTCAACATCAAAATTCCTCCGGCTGGGACCATTGGCCATAGCAACCGTGACCAACGGTTCCAGAAGCTCAAATCGTTGGTCTTGGTTCCAGCAGCTGGAAATGTGGGTCTTGGTTCCAGCAGCTGCAGATGTTGATCTCCGCAAGTGAGACCGATTACTCCAGTAGCTGGAGTTATCGGTCTCAGCGACTGAGAGTGGTGCTTCCAGCAGCTGGAGCCGTTGGGCTCGCGACTGAGAGCAATGCTTCCAGTTGCTGAAGCCATTGGTCTCAGCGACTGAGACCGATGCTTCCAGTAAGCTGGAGCGGTAGGTCTCAGCGACTGAGACCAATGCTTCCAGCGTGCTGGAGCAGTCAATCTCATCGACTCAGAACAATGCTTAAGATCCAGCAGCTGGAACCGTCAGTCTGAGCAACTGGGACCAATGCTTTCAGAAGCTGGAGCCATCGGTCTCAGCAACTATGAGCTGGCACCAATGGTTCCAGAAGCTAGGACGGTCGGTCTCAGCAACTGGGACTACTGGATGCAGAAGCTGGGACACTTGGTCTTGGCAACTGTATGTAAGGTGGGGGGAATTTGTGTTTTTAGATCTGCCAGGGTCTTTAAGGTAAGATTCTATTTGAGTACACAGCGGCTGAGTGGACATTTATAATTGTGCCGAGTGTTGGTTGGGAAGCACGTTTGCACATTTGCGAGAGGGAGAATGGATCAATACTTGTGTATTTTGGATCTTGATGGAAGTGGCGAGCGCACAACAGGTGGGTAAAAGTCAGCTGAGGTCCGTGTGTGTGTGTGAGGCTTCAAAAAATCAGGATACTTTTCATGTGGACGAGAGGAAAAGTGGGTGAAAAATAAATTCAAGTTTGCGAGCTTCGGCGGGCTTCGCCCGCCGCGGTCAGGGGATTTTCGAGTGGACTCAGCGCAACGCGGTTTGGGCGTGAAAGGCCTGTCAACAGTCTACTTTAGTCGCGCCTGAGAGCATCCGTACTGGTGGCTAGTTCCGCGCGAGCTAAGCACTTTAGCCCCAAAATTCATCCGCACCGGGCTGAGCTAAGCCCCAGCTAAAGTGACACGAAGCTGGAATTCCAGCTAACCCTTGCTAAGGTTAGCAAGGGTTAGCACAAAAGCTAAAATTGAAGCTAGTGTCAAAATAGCATATCAATATATACAACCAACGACGATATCCTCCACCACAACACAGAAAAAAGAATGCCACCAAAACAAGGAGCGAACTGGCTTCCTCAAGACAACGAGCAACTTGCAAAAAGTTGGCGCAAGATCTCCGAGGACGTCATCCGCTCCAATGGACAAAAGAAGGAGGAGTTTTGGCGGCGCGTAGCAGAGGACTACAACGAATACTCCAGCGGTGTTGAACGGGATGGTACTAGTGTCATGTACAGGTAATTGCCTCCTATTTATGATCACTTGCGCTTCTGAAAACTGACTTGCTTCTAGATGGGGTCACATCCAGAAAGCAACTTTGAAGTTTTCAGCAATATACAACAGGCTTGAAAATAACCGACCCTCCGGCTCGGTCATGGCCGATCTCCTTCCCGACACCAAAAAGGCGTATTACAAGCAGGAAGGCAAGCAGTTCATCCATGAACAAGCCTGGATGATCATCAAGGACTCGCCAAAGTGGGCAGCCCTTTCGCAAACACGTGCTCGCGGTACTCAAGATTCCCAATCCCAAGCACTACCATCTATGCCGGCTCTTGATACCCAAACCGATGCTGCCAATGCAAGCCAAGATGACGTAGCTTTGACAGCAGCCAATGGAGTAACCTCTTGGAAGAGACCCCAGGAGTTCACACAACCAAGCGACTCTTGAAGCAAGACGACTTCAACGCAAAGAAGATCAAGCTGCTGGACGAGCGCAGTAAAAACTATCGTGAACAAAAATTGGCAATGAATCAAACAAACGACATCCGACAAGAAGTTGCTCAAGCCGAAGTCCATGCATCTAATCTGGAGATCATGGCAAAAGACCCAGACGACTTACCCAATGACATCTCCCGGGAATTTTTGAAACTCCAGAAAGAAGAAATCCTTGAAGATCTCCGAGAAAGAATAAAGCGCAAGAAGAAATCAGCTCAAGAGAAGGAAATCACTGATTCAAACCCCTCGAACTCAAACAGGGAAGATTCTGCTTTATCCTCCTCTCACTTGGACAGCGAGCCTCCAAGCTTTAATGCTGAAGGTGAAAGCACCTACAAGCAAAATCCATCCAGTCAGGCTGATCAGATGGATGATCACGAGGATGGAAGCTCCAAAGATCTTCATCTTGATCCTGCCCTGGACGACTTTCTGATGTAGCCTTCTGCCTAGTCATATATAAATTTTTTCACATCCTTTCTTTTTTTTGTTCTCTCTTTATTCTCATCCTCTTGCTTCATCTTGTGCTCGCTTCATCTTGTGCTCACATGAATAAAAATTGTAAAGAAATTTATGCATTTCAATCATAAAAAAGAAATCAAACAACTTCGTTTGAAGTGGAATTGTTCCTTGCCCCATAACGAGCCCAGTTCATATCAATGAGATCGTTAAGTAGTCTCCAATGCTGTAAGCCCGATCTGATTTCGACCCCCCGGATTTGCTGCTGCTGAAAGCTGTACTGCTTGCTTTGAGGTGGCACAAGAGTCGTATTTTGAGGCAATCGAAATGATTGGGTTGATTCGCAATCGTGATCCTCCACACTCATGTTGTGAAGGATCACACATGTCTTCTTGATCTTCACCATGTCCTCAGGACTCCAGAGGCGCGCTGGAACGGACACAATCGACCATTTACCCTGTAAGACTCCAAACGCTCGCTTGATATCCTTTCGAACTGCCTCCTGGAGCTTTTGGAAGTGTTGAGAAGGTGGATCTTGATTCACACCCTTTGCCTTGATGAGAGTCGACCAAGAGGGATATATTCCATCAACGAGATAGTAGGCGTGTGAGTACTGGCGGTTCTGGACTTGAAATTGAACATCCCAGGCCGTACCATCAAGGATTGGTTCAAAAAGCAAAGATTTTTCGAGCACGTTGATGTCGTTCAGAGCCCCAGCAGTTCCAAAGTAACAGTGCCAGATCCACATACGTTGATCGGCCACTGCTTCTAAAACAACAGTTGGTTTCTTCTCCTTGCCTTTGTACTGCCCGGCCAAAGCGTTGGGACAATTCTTCCATGCCCAGTGCATGCAGTCGAGGCTTCCAATACAACCCGGAAAGCCGCGCCTGTTATTTGTATCAAGGATCTGTATCAAGTCATTGGAATCGGGTTTTCGGAGGTATGTCGTTCCATACAGGTAGATGATTGCACTGCAGAAAGCCTTCAGGCATTTACGGGCGGTCGCTTCACTTGTACGACAGTACTCGTCCGTTGCATCCATTGCGCATCCATAGGCTAGTTGGCCGATTGCTGAGGTTACCTTCTGGGTGCTTGACAAGCCTATTTTTCCCGTACATCCTAGATAGAGGTAAAAAAGGAACAATTTCAGCTTGAAAGAAAAGATAAAGAGAAAAAAAAAAAGATACTGACTGGCTTCTGAACAAAGTAAGGGAAAGAGGCTTCCACGTCGTCAATAATAATGAGAACCCTTTCTTTCCGGAGCCGAAACCTTCGCTCAAAATCTCGATCATTGTAGGTAGAATCCTTGTCGAAATAGTCCTTCATCAGCTTTTCGTGGCCTTCAACATGATTCCGTTCTTTATTTGGTTGGCGTTGGGGTCGGCTCAGTTCTTCATCTGATTCGTCTGATTCATATTCTTCGAAAGAGTCTTCTTCTTCTTCATCATCCATCTCTTTGTCATCTCCAAACAGTTCCTCCATTAGACGGCGTCGTTTTGTGGGGTGATTCTTCCTGGTACGCTTGAGCATTTTTTTCCAAGCTAGCTAGTCTGGCAGGTTGGTTTAGCCTCAACTGGTGATGTTGAAAAGTCCGCAGCTAGTTAGCTGCGCTTAGCTTCAACTTTAGCCGCAGGCCAAAGTAGCCGGACCGGTAAAGATGCTCTGAGTGTACTTCTACGATGGTAGGAGAACGGGGGACACAAGACGCTTGGAGAGTGGTGTGGAGCGGAGTGGGTTCGTGTCAAGTTTCACGTGCTCGGGCGACCTTTCATGAATATGAATCGGTGACATTGTAGCTGACATGTTGAGCTTCGGTTCTGTCACACAAGCTCATACATGTCTCCAGAGATTTCACTTATTCCGAATGTTGCTGGGGGGGGGGTTCAGGTTAAGCGTGATGATGTCATCAGCCCCCCCCCCCGTCGGAGTGTACACTATGACGTCATGGCATTGGAAGCCAGTCGAAGCAGAGATAGGAAGAGATCCAAGCACGGTCAACAGCAACAACACACCCTGACTGACCAGCCAAGTCGACATGCCCAGTGGTCAGCGAGCCCTGATTCTCCTGTTCTCCGTCTCATGCATCCATAGAATAGCTGATGGAGAGTGACTTTGGTTTGGGGACGGGACATGATGGATTGGCAGCCAGTACAGGATTCACCCAGGATGCGCACAAGCTGCTCGTCATTCCCGGGCCGATTGAGGTGGCGGACGAGGTGCTGCTGGCGAATGCATCGGCCTCGGTGTCGCACGTGTCGGCGGGCTTTGTGAGCATCTTCGGGGAGACGCTGAAGATGATACTGCGGCTGCTGTACACGACGGAGGAGGCGGGCAGCCAGGCGTTTGTGGTGAGCGGCTCAGGGACGCTCGGGTGGGACATGGTGGCGGCGAACCTGGCCGAGCGGGGCGAGCGGGCGCTGGTATTGAGCAACGGCTATTTCGGCGACGCCTTCCGCGACTGTCTAGAGGCCTACGGCACCGACGTGGAAATGCTTGCGGCCCAACTGGGCCACACCGTCACGCCGGCGGAGCTCGAAGAGCATCTCCTCACGCATGCCACACGAGGCTACTATTACAAGCTGGTCACCATCACTCACTGCGACACCTCCACGGGCGTGCTGGCCGACGCCAAGGCTCTCGCCGCCGTCATCCACCGTGTCTCCCCCACCTCCTTAATCGTCCTCGATGCCGTGTGCAGTGTGGCCAGCGAAGAAATTAGACTCGATGACTGGAACATCGACGTGGTCCTCACCGCCTCTCAAAAGGGCCTCGGAGCTCCCCCCGGCCTTTGCATCTGCGTCGCCTCCGCTCGCGCTCTCAAGACCCTCCACGACCGCCAATCTCCCCCCGGGAGCTACTATGCCTCCTGGAAGAAATGGCTCCCGAGTATGCCCTCTCCCTCATTTCCTCTCTAAAAAATGATGACCTAATTCTAAAGGCTGGAATTCTTCCTTAGTTATGAAAGCTTATCAGGCGGGCGCGCCGGCTTATTTCGCTACACCGTAAGCAAGCTGCTACTGTGCCTTTCCATCCGAGGTGTGCTAACCCTTACCATTGCGTGTCAACTACCCATTGGCAAAAACAACAGAGCTACGAACCTGATCACGGTAAGCGGACAAAAAATAAAAACATTTTAGAAACGGAGTGGAAAGAAAAGATGACAGAAAAAGCTCGCCGAGTTCTCTCGTCCATTGACTTGTTGATAATAACTGCAATATAGGCGCTCCACAAATCGTTAAAGTTGATTCTGGAGAACCCAGAGGTAGGGTTGGAGGAGAGATTCGCACGTCATAAGCAGGGCTCGAAGAAGGTGAAGGAGACAGTCAAGTCTCTGGGCCTCAAGCAGCTCTCTGTGAACGACGAATCCAGCGCCCACGGGATGACGGCGATCTATCTTCCCGAGTCGATCAAGCCTGGCGGTGCGTCCCCGACTTTTCACACACACACACACACACTTTTGTTTTTACAAGGACGCACACAAAAAAAGGTGCGATTTGCGGTGTTGGTTGATGACAAAATTGCATTTGAACGGATGTAGATCTGGTGGGCAAGATGTTGGAGAAAGACGTAGTGATTGCGGGCGGCTTGCACAAGGACTGCAAAGACCGCTACGTGCGCATCGGCCATATGGGCATCACCGCCGTCCACCATGGCCGCGGGGATATCGACAAGATCACTCACGCGTTGGGCGACTCTCTACGCCAGCTAGGCCTCCACCCTCCAGCTCACGCCGGGTAAGAAAACAAACAACTATCCGGCTTTCTATCCGCAACTCTTATCCTCCCTTGATCAACACAAACCCCTTGAGCTAAATAAAACCCCCCCGGTTGTGATGTACTCTCAAGTGTATCTCTGTACCGCTACGTCTCTCTATATGTTCTGTGTCTTCTAGTCCATGTATCATTGTATCGATGGCGTCGTTCTTCTTACCGTTTCATTCCAGATCTTCTGCCGTGCCTTCTAAGCTGTAAACCACGCCTGGAGGAGACTCCCTGCTCCTGTTGAATGTGTATGTATTTGTGTATCTCAGATCTATGAGCAGTCTTGACAGGGGTGCAACCTTTGACTTGATTCGTGGCTGTGGGGATGCTGGACTCTCGAAGCAAGTATGTACATAAATATGTGCTCCCGAGGATCATTCAGAGCCTTTCTTTTCTTTCTGTGGATGTGTTCTTTTTTCTCTCCTTGAGCAAGGTATGTATGTATGTATGTAACACATTCTGGAGAAATATGGTTGAGGCTCACACTACACAACACAACACAAACATGCTCCATGCGCAGGGAATTGCTCTTGTCTCGCTAGGGAGCAGTTCAGTTGCCAGGCCGTGGTTGGGAGACGGCAGCTTAAATAGGGGGGTTCAAAGTTAAACTCCAGGAAATCAGGAGCTCGCGCAGGTCCTGGACCCAGGAATTTTTTCCCCCGCCAAAAAAAGACCTGCGCGAGTCTGACTTTGAGCGCCCCTTTGTGCTCCTTCAACCTCAGCAGCTCTGACAGGTTTCCAGGAAAGGGATTCCAGGAAACCGATCAGTTGGTTTAATCTCAATTGCCCCCCACTCGGGGGTTGCGAATACATGTATCGGGCTATCAACTGAGCGGAGAAGTTGAGAACTGCTAAGTTGCCAGCGTAAGAGGACACTTGAAACTTGAAACTGTTTCAGATTCAAGAGGATCAAGTAAGGCCGTCCACCGAAAGGCTTGTTCCGATTCACCTCGGACAGCTTGTTGCAATTCTCCTCAGGCAAAAGATACTCGCAATCATTTGAAGACTCACACGACGCTATCAATTCCTATTTTCTGTCTCTCAGTGCAAGTCCAACCCATCGGACTCAACTACGTATGCTGATAATCAGAAAAAATAATATTGCCAATCTTGCAGGATGGTTCGCACTACTCAAAGGAAACTTATGTTAACCAAACTGGAGGAATCAGTTAACGAGGATATTATGAAATTAGTGGTGACCATGTGTGAGGCTGGGTTTACATCCGATGAAGACTCAGATGATGAATTCAATGAAATTGAGGAAACTATAAACGACATAGAAGACAAAGCTCGCGCGCTCCTGGCAATCCAGCTTTGCCGTTACCTCAACCCACGCACTCCAGTTGAGAAAGCTCCCGAGATTAGTGATTTTCTGTTGAATCGCCTGGAGGAAAACCGGTTCAAGCAACAATTTCGAATGACACGTGCATGCTTTGTCAAGTTATGTGATATGGTCTCCAGCAATCCTGTTTTCCACAACCAATCAAGAAATCCTCAACGTCCAGTTGCAGAACAAATGATGATCACCTTGAAGAGACTTGGCTGTTTTGGGAATGGAGCCTCTGTTGGGATGCTAGCTAATTTCTTTTGTGTTGCAGAAGGAACTGTAGAACTCTATACAAATTGCTGTTTAATGGCAATTGTAGCCTTGCAAGAACAACTCATCAATTGGCCTGATTCTGAATCCCGTCAAGATATCCAAGAAGAATTCAAGGATGTTGGCTTTGATGGATGTGTAGGTGTAATTGATGGGACCCTGATTATTCTTCAAGATTGCCCTAATCAAGATGGACCAGACTATTATAATCGCAAAGGCTCTTACGGCATCAGTACTCTGTTGGTTTGTGACGAAAAGAAAGTCATCCAGTTTGTCTACACTGGTTGGCCTGGATGCTCACATGATCAACAACTCACCACCAACTGTGCCTTGACCAAATCACCACATGATTTCTTCTCAAATGGCCAATATCTTCTTGCTGACTCAGCCTTTACCCCAACCAACAACATTGTTCCTGCATTCAAAAGAAAGAAGAACAAAACCCTCACTGATGATGAGCATGACTTCAATTGTCATTTATCTGGAGTGCGAGTGGTTATCAAAAACTGTATTGGCCTGCTCAAGAACAGATTCCAAAGCTTGAAAGGCCTACGCTTACGGTTATCTTGTGAAAAGGATGTGGAGAGAATTACTTCTTGGATAATGGTTTGTCTTCATATGTTTTAATCATTAATCATCTTTGTTGAAAAATTTGTTGACATGTTTTCTCAGGCCTGTGCATTACTACATAACTTCCTCATTCAGCGTTCAGACATGGAGATAGAGAATGATGACCAGGAAGAAGCAACTGGTGACTCTTTGAACAATTCCGAGCCTTTAGCAACAGGTACAGAGGGAGGGAACAAAAAAAGAAAAGATGTGATGGCTGCAGCACTGGGCTTTAGATTGCAAAACATGTGCTAAACATTTAAATGTACTTGTCAAATTCAATCATCACAACATCTTTTATTTTTAATCTTCATCAGGGAACATAGCTGCTCCAAAAGCACGGCTTTCCTCTAAAGTCTGCTGCACCTGAGGGTCAGATGGGTATGTTTTAATATCCTTGGCAATGAGTGATCGAGCAGTTTCAGGTATTAAAACCTTTCGTACAAGGAACTCAGCCGATACGGGGTGAGCTAACTGAGTGGTGTGCTCAAGTGTGGTGCTGCTGAGGAACATGCGGTGAAGAGTGTTGTAAATTTTCTGGAAACCTTGAACACCATAGCTTGAACATATTTCAACAAAAAAAAATTGCTGGTCAATATATATTTTGGGTGAATGAAGAGGTAAATTGGACAAAGCTTACTACCCAGGTTGCTCAAGCTCAAACAAGTTGATGTCATAAAATAAACTTTGACTTTTGTGTTTCCCAAGTGTAATCCAAGAGTTGATTGCACGGTCCATGTAGCATGATGGTACTTGCTTGTTGAATATAGATAAGAGGTGATCTCGGAGATGTTCCACTCGGCTAAATTAGCAAAAGGGGCATTGGATGATGAACAAAACAGTTGGTTGTTTCAATATACACCACTGTTTCCAATTGAGTGCAAGCTCACCGAGATAGATTTTCAAAATCAATAGTGGAGGGCCACTGTTTGGCAAGCCCGTGTGGGATGATATTCAGTTCCGCTTGATGCATCTGACAGTAGCTAGCTGTCAGTGGAAACTGCGAGGTAGTAGAGCAATCAGAAAGTGTAATTCCAAAGATTACATAAAGAATAACAAAGCTGACAGGTAGATGTAGGGCCCAGGGGTTGGTGGGTTCCCTTCGGTGTTGGACCTTGGGTTTGGCCTGGAGGTATTGGCCGAGTTTCTTCAATTTGCTTGAGGGATTGAGAGGCATTGGTTCGTCGCAGAACACACATAAATTGCCTGTTGAGTATGTCATAAGAAATTGGTCAGCATTCAAGAAATTGAAACGTAAGTGAAAACAAGATCTGACCTTTTGAAGCCTGGATCAATTTTTGCGGTGCCTCGGGTAACTCTGGCATAGTGACATTCCCTCGGAAAGCGGGATGAATCATTGCATCTGAGGGGTCTTCCTGTAATTGGAGGCCACGCGAGTGTAACACTGCTTTCATGTCTTTCAAGATATCCACTGGCAGGGGTGCTTCTAAGTTCTTGTGCAAATTGAGTGATATCGGAAGGTTGGAAGTGTCATTTTCCAACAACACGTCCTTCTCGCTGTTTGGGATTTCAATGCTAGGTGCCTTGTTTGGTGGAGCATGATCGGCCCCGTTTGGTTGATTTGGGCTATTTTTACTGGTGATTGCATCATTTGACTGCTCGGGATTGATCTTATGGGTTGAAAAGTTCTTCTTGGGCGGCCAAGTTTTCTTGACTTTGACAGGGGAGGTTTTGGGCCGCCAAGATTTCTTGACTTTGACAGGGGAGGTTTTGGGATGCCGAGGTTTCTTGACTTTGACAGGGGACTTTTGGAAGTTGAAGTGGAAACCGAGATTGGCAAGAGAATCACTGGCCATGGTTGGCTAGTGGCTTGACGAGTTCTTTGGCTCACCAGGAGGGTAAATATTTGTTCAATTTGTGAAATGGGTTGAGCTGAAATGTCACTTATACAGCATGTTATACCAAGTTGATGGTGACTTAAGTGGCATTTCAGCGGGTATAAAATGATTGAATCACTGAAATGAAATTTGAAATAAAGGAACATGTGTTTGTGTGATGTGTAACGGTGAAATGAAACAGGAAAAAGAAGCATAATGACACGCAAATAGTGAAATCAAATCCTGCTATTCTTCAGTGTTGCCTTGGTCTTTGGATGAGTTAGATGATTCACTGGACGGGTCATCGGACAAGTCTTCAGATGATTCATTGGATGAGTCTTCAGACGAGTTGGAGATCAGTTTATGGAGGCTTCCTTCACCTTGAGAAAACTGGTTGGACATAAAGTTGTCGATTTCCGCCTGGTCAAAACCAAGATCCTTCATTTCGCGCACGTATTGCAAGCGTTTTCCCACCTCATCTGTTTTGGCATTTCGGAGCTTGATCTGAGCATCCACCTCTGCAAGCTTCAATCAATTCCTTTCCATCTTGCGATCTTGACGAGCTCGCTTGGCCTGAATTTTATTCTGCTTACGCTCGCGCTTGGCCTGAATCTTGTTCTGCTTACGCTCCCGCTTAGCTTGTCTCTTATCTCGCTTATCCTCCCGTTTCTCCCTAGCCTTATCTCGCTTATCTTCCCGCCTTTCCTTAGCATTGAAACAGTCAAATCAAAATTTGTAGCTATCGCTCAGCACCTTCTCTAATCCCTGAGGCTCACAACCTAGTTGGTTCAATCAAATTGGAACATGTCATTAGTAGAAGCAATCATGAATGTTTTTATATGGCGCTGAATAGCCGCAAAACAAACCTTTTGAGGAACGTTTCCTCTTGGAACCGCCACCGCGAACAGTCGGAGTGATTGTGGCAACAGATGTGTTGTGGTCATTGTTGTTTGTATTGTTGCTAGTATCTTTGTTGGTCTGCAAGACAGGATTTGCAGGGGTAGGCGACGAATCTCTGGGCGTTGAACTATCAAGGGAATCATTCGGAGTGGTTCCATTCAAAAGGTCTGGGTTAGTCCGAGTGACTGAATCCCGGACATGCTGTGGGTTGGCGCAAGTTCTAGTGGCCATTATAGCGTGAAGCTTGTCATAAAATTTACACCACTTCTCCAACGCAGCTTTGAAAATGTAATAAATTAGCATCAGTAGCCTGTTTTGGCCAAGAGAGTACCCCAGAGAATGCTCACCTTGAAGGGTAGTCGTACCATTTTCAATATCTTCGTCACATAGTCCCGCCCCCGTGCCTCGTAGATAATCGCGCGCTTTTCCGTAAGAGATTTGTAAATCTTGGATTCTTGTCTGAATCCCTTTATTGTCCCGATGCGTTATGCCTGCCTTGGCCATCTCGTCCAAGATTTCGTTAGCTAATGCTGATTTGGATAAACCCCCCTTAGTATCACCCCTCTAACGTTGGAAGTTCCCTTCAACCGCAAGCCAGTCAAGGACGATCCGGATGCTTGAGTTTCCATCGGTACCATCTTTTTCCCACGATACAGGTGCCTTTTTTGGTCGGTTCTGACTAGCTGGAGTTTGTGAAAAATTGCCAGAGGGGTTTGATGTGGAGGTTCGCTTGGGTGGCATTGCTTGTCTGTTGGCAAGTTTTTTCAAGCAAGCCACTACAAAATGGAAAGAAAAAACACAGGGGACGGGGATTTTGTTGGATCCCGGGGGATCTGGGGCAAAATGATTCTGCCCAGGTTTCTGCCAGGTTTCCTGGAACCTGGAACCAAACTCCTGGAGCCATTTGGGCAGAAGGAGTTCAGGTCTCCAGGAGCTGGTTCCAGGAGATTTTTTTTCCTGGAAATCGGACCTGGAAAATCTCCTGGAGTAACTTTGAACCCCCCTAATGTCAGTACTCGAGTAAAACGTGCCAGCTGGCAGCGATTCTCAGCGCTGACCCAGCCAACTGAAACTTGTTCTTTCAATACCTCTGTATTCTTGCAATACCTCTGTATGTACAGTGCCCTCCCAGATGTTTATGGCCCACTTCATTTGATTCCCAAAGCTCAAAGCACAAGGTTGAAGTCATGGAGGGTTGGCAAAATTATAGAGGATGGGTTCAAAAGAATGAATATAGAAAAATCAAATCTGTCTTCATCAACTTCAAATGTATACTATTTTTTCCAGTCATCTCCCATTTTGATAAAGTTTTGATAGTTTTCCAAAAAAAATCAGAATGAATAGAATGAAATGTGAGAAAGATGATAATGAATGAAAGATGAAGAAAAAATGACTTTCAGGCCTTTTTAGATCAGCTTTAATTGGGCATTAAGCAGTCCTAATTTGCACTGGAAGCAACAAAATATCAATTTCTGATGGCTTTGGCCACACACTCAAGATTGGAAAGTTTCTGGTGTTCATTTTTTTCATTTATTTTCATTTCTTTCACATGCCATACTACCCAGTGTGATTTTTATTTAATTTTTTGGAAGATTGTTGAAGATTTTGAAACACTGTCAATTGATATAAAAAAACATGTAAATTTTTTGTTGATGCAAATAAAATAAACATCCGGTAGGGCACTGTACAACGGTGCGGAGGGCGGCCTCTTCCTCAGCTTGGTGGTGGTGGTGGTGGTGGTGATGTGTGCGTGCATGGTATCGGCGGCCAAGATCTTCAGCGGGGCGCAACACATCATTGAGTGTTGGCCGGTGTGCCGTCCCCCGGTCCCCCAGATGGCTTCCTCTTGTTTGCTGCTCGTCGTCGTCGTAGTCGGCGTCGTCGTCTCTCTTTCTTCCTTCCCGTCAGCCCTCTCACCCCACCGCGCCCCTGCACTCCAGATACAATCATGGCCCTCTTTTTCGCCGCTCTGGTTGCAGCGTCTGATTTTGGTCGTGCCGTTTTGGGGGGTGTATGTATGTCCCTGGTCACGGCTTTTTTTTTTTCGGATGCTTCTACTTTTTCTAGTTTTGCAAATGATATTAGCACCAAAAAAAAAAAAAAAAAAAAAAAGAAAAGAAAACTATTGGACTGGGGAAAAATAGATATTTCCTGAGCGTTTTTTTTATTATACAATTTTCCCAATGACACGTGGAGTTTTGGAATGACTTGTGGAGGAAGAAGAAGAAGCGGAGGGGAGAGATAAGAAGTACAAAGAGGAGGGGGGAAAAAGCGGTTAGAGCTGGAGCTTGGAGCCGATCCAGAAGATGAAGGAGAGCATGAGGGCCATCTGAGCGGCCTGTGTTGCGGGGGAGATTTTAGGGGGATGGGGGTGGGGGTGGTCGGAGGGGTGATGGTGGGTGCGATGGTTAGGGAGGGGGGAGGCGGGGCTGTCGACGGGGTGTTTCCGGCGGTCAGCGAGGCGCTGGAAGCGGTCGAGGGTGGCAGAGAAGTCGGCGGGGTGGTTGTGGGCTGAGGAGAGCGGGTCCCGGCGGCCACCGCGTGTGTCGCCGCCGCGCGGCCCCATCTTGGCGCCTCTGGCCGACCAGGCATAGTTCGCACTCGCTCGGCGCGCCGCGTTCCGGCCCGCCGAGTAGTCTCCCGCCATCCCGGCGTACGTCGTGCCCGCAGCACCATGGCTACTGCGCCCCGCTCCCACCTCCCACCCCCGTGTTGAAAGCAAAGTCTGGTCGTACTCCTTCCGCCGCACCGGGTTCGACAGCACACTGTACGCCTCCGAGATCTTCTTGAACCGCTCCCCCGTGCTCGACGAGCTCACCAGGTTCTTGTCCGGATGATGCGCCCTGGAAAGCTGCAAACAACCCATCCCACACAAAAGAAAATGCATCATCAGCGCCTCTAGAAATTATCCCATCCAATATGAGTCCCTTTTGTAGCCGTCCCCTTACTCATCAAGATAAAACAAAAAAACAAGCGAGGGATGTGTAGATAGTATGCATTACCTCGTAGAAATTCGATTTGATCTGCTGGGCCGTGGCGCCCTGTACATAGAGGATTTTTGAGGGGGGGTTATGGTTAGCGCTCCAGATTGTGAGGGTAAAGGTAGACGAAGGGACTCGAGCAGCGATGAGTGGGTGACGGACCTGTGAGAGCCCGAGAGTCCTGTAATAGTTTTCTTGGCGGCAGAGAGCGCAGGTGGAGAATGTCGGTCGCTGGAGAGGAGCGCCGGGTCGACTGCCAGAGGTTCCGACCGTGAGGGCTGTCCCGAGGTTAAGTTTCATCGTCTTGTGGGGGATTCCTGCGCGCACAGTTCGGTGTTGCTGTTGTCCGTCCTCGGCATCCACATCCCTCGTCGCTCACCCGTTTCGTCGTTCCTCAAGAAATTCGAGAATCATTCCCTGCGTTTGTTGCTTCGCCAGAGTAACGCAAGCCCCCTTTCCCCCGCTCTGCTGGCTTCGAGGGGCCTAACAGTCACCCACGGAGACCCTCATATGGGCTATATGTTACACCCCTTTCACAAATCACCACACTTTGGAGCCTCAGGGGAAGTCCCTCCTTCACGTGAGAATTGGAATACATATACATATGACTGAAGGATAATTTATAATAGGCCTGCTTCAGAGTATAAATAATTCAAATTCCATCATTCTCTCTTTCCCAATTGGAATCAATTACCATGAAGAAAATTGCAATGTGGATAAATCCTTTCTGTTTGTGATGCTTTTCTCAACAGAGAATACAGATACACTTCCTTTGGAATAATATGAACCGTCTTCTTGTGGTTTGAAAGATGATGCAGGAAGGTTCTTTTTTGTATCTATGTATATCATTACCAGAACTTGCTCAGTCTTTTTAGTATGTAGAAGGCTGGCTTCTTTAATATGATATGCAATGATACCACAGCACAGGAATACTTTCAACAGTTTTGTATGGCTCATCTTTTTGGGTTGAAAGGAAGCCTGAATGCCATTCCCACAGACACCTTAGCATAAGATAACTCTTGGAGTTCTGCTCTTAAGCATTCTAAACCCAGTCCAGCCTCTGTTATTTAGGTTTTTGACATTTGCGTAAATTGTTGACAGTTTAGTGTGTGTGTTTTTTTTGCCATAGAAAAATTACTTATCAAACTAAACATCTCTATTTTTTTCCTATTTGTGCATAATTGTAATATGTCTTGCTTTCATAATTGTTTTCATGTTCTTTGAATCCCAGGGGATTCCACCTTTTTCCTTTCCTTTCCTTTCCCTTGCTTTCCAAGACGTTAGGGGGCGGGGGGATCTTGACTATCATTTTAAGGCATGCCCTGCATGAACAGCTGGGTTGACTTTTTTTGTGGGGAATCTGACTTATTGCTTAGTAGATGTGTTGCACTGACAGCATATCTTCTCAGCCTTGAATTTCAAAAGGGGTAGGAGAAATTTACATTGAATTTTTTACACTGAACAAGCTATGTAAGCAGAGGTGTTTGTAAAATCACATACCAACCTGCATTATGTTAATTTTACATTGCATAATTGAAAAATTGTCAAATTTTGAAAAATGTGGGGAAACACAGCCGGGGACATACACACATGTGACACCTCCTATGTAGTTTCCCCCAGCATAGTCTCCCCAGCTGTGTAAGGCCTCCTGTGAAAACACATCCAGATGGGGAAGTCTGTATTTTCACATACCTTCCCGTACACAGCATATTGCAATTCAAACAAAGCCCTTTAATTCACAAACTTTATCCATCAGAGCCAAGTTTTCCGCTGCAATCCTTACACTTAAGGATGGCAAATGGGCAGGGCACCCATTGGGCCGCCCAAACCCGTTCAGGCTGCCTTTTGCAGGAAAAATTCAAACATGGCCCGGCCCAAGCAGCCCGTGGCTGGTGATGGGCTGGGCTGGGCGGCCCACGGGCGCCCATTGGGCCAAGCCCCCTAACGGGGCCCCGCGGGGAACCCGCGGTGCCTGTGCCTTGGACTGTAGTCTGTCAGTCTCTGTCAGTCAACTCACTCGCAGACAGTGCATTCGACCGCTCCGGAGTCCGACCAGTGACCAGTCTCGATGGCTAATATCAGCCCCGAATCAAACACTGTTGGCACCAATGACATTCAAGTGGCTCCTCCGCCTCAGCCTTCTGAACAGGAACCACCTTTGTCACATGGCGCCTCCCCCACAACTGGAACAACTAGTTCTAATCAAACTGACATTGAGAGATTGGCTTCTCAGACTACTGCCCCAGCCAAAAGTGTTAGTGAATCACAAGAAGACGGCCAACCGAAGAAGAGGAAACTTACCAGTGGCTTGTGGGAGCACTTTATCAAGATCACAGACAGTGAGTCAATTCTTTTCACCCGTCTTTTAAATTTTTAACCCCATCTCTCAAATTTCTAACCTTATGGTCTTATATATTTTAACCAACCTGCAGAGCAAGGGAAGCCCAAAGCTCAGTGCAACTATTGCCCAGATAATCTCTCGGCAGCATCAACCGGAGGAACCAACCATCTGCAACACCACTCAAAAGCCTGTCTAGAGAAAAGAGGTGATGTTGCTCCGCAATGACAAGGACTTCTTGGCTTCACTTCATCGGCTCAAACCTCAAGCAACTGCGTCTGGGTCTTCTCTCAAGAAAAAACTCGTGCAAAACTAGCTAGAATGATGATCCTCCACGAGTACCCATTCTCCATGGCCAAACATGAAGGTTTCATTGATTTCATGCACACGGCTCAACCAACCTTTGTGATACCAGGACGCAGGACAGTCAGAAACAACTTTATAGACTTACATCAAACAATGAAAAAAAATGAAATTGCCAATATGGCAAAGGCCAGCCAAATTGCTCTGACAACCGACTTATGGACCGCTTCTGATCTCACCGGCTACATGGTGGTGACGGCCCACTATATCAATCTGAAATGGCAACTCACTAAAGGAATAATTGGCTTTTGACCTCTGCCACCTCCGCATACTGGACAAGCAATTGCGGATCGTCTCACCCAAACCCTCCTTGATTGGAAGGCCATCAACAAAGTTGCCTTCATAACGCTTGACAACGCAAGCTCAAAAAACTTAGCAATGACCCGCTTGCAACAATTCCTTGACAACCAAAGTCATCCTGGTGGAACTACGACCTTGGCTTACTTCCAGGTTCAATGCTTGGCTCATGTGATCAACTTGGTGGTCAAGGAGGGGCTCAAGGTTGCCAGAACTTCGATTGAACAACTCTGTGCAAGTGTCCTCTATATACATGGCTCCTCTTCCCGGATTGATGCTTTCAACAAAGCTCTTCAAACAGTTCACATCAACATAAACAAGAGACATCCTTGCAAGGATGTCCCGAATTGCTGGAACGCTACTTATCTGATGATTGAGTCTTCCTTTCCGTGCAAGTTAGCCTTCCAGGAGCTAGAGGTTGTGGACGACAAATACAAAAAATGTCCAACTGAAGACCAATGGGCCGAGTTAGCTATAATGAAGGAGTTCCTTGAGCCATTTTACAAAGGTGAGTTTCTTACATTCTAATTTATAAACCCTTTCAAATCTTACTCACTGGATTCTTTTTTCTGTCTGTAAATTTAGCAACCCTTGTTATAAGAGGGACCCAGTACCCAACAATCAACCATGCCTACCGTGCAATGACTGCAATTGACAAAAAAATGAAAGAAAGCGCCTCACTTCCTCTTCTGGCCAATATGGTGCAACCAATGATAGAAAAATTTGATAAATACTGGGAGCCAATGAAGGAACGTTTGGCCATTGGCCTCATCCTTGATCCCCGCTACAAGCTCAGATATCTCTGATACGCTCTTGAGCAGCAAGCCCTTTCTCCAACCAGTATTGATTCCGTTGTTGGAACCGTCAGGGTGGCCTTGTTGACACTCTGGAAGAAGTACGATCCTCCCTTGGCCACCAACCCTGAACCAGTTACTGAACCCTCCTCAAAAGATCAAGATTTTGATGCAGATACCTCAGCATTCCGTTGATACATGCAAGGAAACATGAGTGGCAGTCAGTTCAATGCACCTGGTGCTAAGCTGGACTTGTATCTTGAAGAAAAGAATATTATTGTTTCGAGCAACCAGGACTTCAACATACTTTCCTGGTGGGACATCAATTCCCCTTTATTCCCATTGCTATCAAAATTTGCCCGGGTCCTCCTGATGATCCCAATGACCTCAGTTTCCTCAGAGTGGGCATTCTCGACAGGTGGGAGGGTTCTAGACAATCATCAAATGCAACTCAACGAGGAATTGGTGGAGGCTCTGTTATGCACTCAAGACTGGATCAAGGCCGGTAATGCTGCATCGGGGTCTGCATAATCAATCTTTCTCTCTTATTTTTGTTTCTAGAATCATTCAATCTATATAGCCAATGAAATTGGAATGTCTCATGGTCTCATGTGACTTCAATTAGTTTTCTTCACTGAGGCCCACAAGCGGCCCGTGGGCAGCCCATGGGTGCCCAGCGGGTTCCGGGCCTTGCGGGTGCCCACGGGCAGCCCATGGGCTGCCCATTTCATAATTGGGTTTGGGCTGGGCAGCACTTTAGCCAATTTGAGCCCGGCCCGACCCGCCCATTTAGGTGATGGGCTGCCTCGGGCTGGCCTGTGGGCGGCCCAAGCCCTCCCATTTGCCATCCTTACTTACACTGCCTGTATGTCCATGTAAAACAAGAAGTGTGATCATACAGCAACAGAACTGCTCAATACATTTTTACGCAGGTTTGCTACTCCTCCAACCCACAATTCTGGGAGCAATGTGTACTTCCAGAGTGAAATACACCCACAGCTCAGCCCATTTGTATTTGCCATCACTCAATCACTGCTTCAGCTTGATTCCTGGCCGCACTGACTCCTCCTCCCCTCCTTTCAATTCTGTTCTTGTCTATCCACTCTATTCAAGCGTAACTCAGTAATGTCTTTTCCAGCCAAAGATGATATTGATGAAGATAAAACAGTGGGCCAGAAGCTATGGTTCAAGCCAACAGATCCAGCAAAATACACAGCATACATAGATCATGACTGCAAGCTTGATGAGCAGGGTTATCCACTCCTTCCCAATGGCAATAACATCTTTGTGAGGTTTCCAGAAGAGGAGATTATCAACTTTGGAACAGGAGGATTCTCCAAGACTATCAAATTGGAGACCAAGAAAATGTGGAAGATTGTCTGAAAAAAGTTCCTGGGAGTAATGCAATGCAACAATGTGAGCTGTCAGTGGGTTGGACCACCACCTACAGGCTGGAAATCCATTGATCAATACTTGGAACGGTAGGTTTATTTTCTTGACTCATTGCTAATTTGCACTGTGCTTAGACTGACTGTTGATGTCTAAGCAGTTCCTGCAGTCTCAATTGGTTCCTTAATGTCTTAATTGGTTCCTTAATTTTTTCTCTCTCTATCCAAAACACTTGATGACGTCAATGGCTCTTTGACCCATGATGTCATCACATTCAGCCTTGCCTCTGACTACAAGGCCATCTTCACGGTTTGATACATATGACCTTATAAACCCAGCTTGCTTCTGTCTCTTATTCACTCTCTTGGGGAACTCAGCTAATTGAATTATTTATCATTAGCTTCTTAAAAGTTATACATCATTTTATACACTTGTAACTTTTTGTTCCTCCATCTTGACATCATCTTAGTTGATCTTGCACACCTTGCAAGTTCTCTCTCCATAGCACATTCCCTTCCTAAACACATCCCACCAACAAACTGTGCTCCCCTTCCATTTGAAACTCCACCAACACTGTTCAAAACACATATCTGACCAGAGGTCACCCATATTGTTGTAGGTATTGGTCATCTTTGATTCACTCTGCCATTAATTGCTTATTGATATTGTTATCCTGTTAGTTTTTGTTTTGGCTATTGTGTTCTTGCTTGCGGTTGTTTTTTTTCTCTCACGTGTTATCACCTGCCTTTAGGTTAAAACTTGTTCTTTTTGTCTCTACTCTGTTAAAGTTGTATTTCTTCTTTTGTCAATCAATACAACTCTTTTGTTTGTTTGTAAACACTGACAACCTCTCTGATATGTCGTTGTTTCTCTAGGAACCCAAAATGTAGGGGAATGGAGGGCCGGTGCACTGGCAAGGTTTCACACAAGCCTTGCCTGGATACTGCCCTCCAATTCAATTATGATGTGGAAACCGGGTGGGCATTAATGCGCCATGCTGGTTTTCACAACCACCCTTGGCCCAAAGCAAAGAAATGGGACCCCCTTGCAAGATTGAAGCTTGAGAAAACTGTTGCCAACAATGCAGCCGCAGGTGCATTTCAACTAAAGGTGTTTTTTTTTCTTTGTTGATTTATCTGTTTCCCTTATTCTGATTATTATTTTTAACATTTCCAATTTACTTTCTTTGATTTTTGCTTGCAGCTCGGAGCGCCAAACACCTCTAATGAAAACCTCCTCAAAAATGTTACATCCATTCACCCCTCCCTGATCAATAAGGACCGGCTTGCGCACCTGCGCCGCTTGATATTGCACAAAATGGGTCTTGCTCCGGACAAGAAGGGCTCTGGTGTGGGTGATAAGTTTGTCCTTGATATGATTCACTGGAACACGTGAGTATTTCTTCCTTTATCTGCATCCAAAGCATACAAGCAACTTACTTCAATCTCTGTTCTATGGTCAGGCAAGGGCTATTGACAGTATCAGCCTCTTTTCTTCCCAAAGAGCAGAACTTCTCCTTCCAAACAAGATGGATGGCAGACAGGCTTGTTTCCTGTGACACAAACGGGAAGGTCTACAAAGGCGGGCTTTTATCCAATGCCACATACCGCTTTTTCCAAAACGGCTACCTTCTGACAACTTCTATGTACTGCAAGGAATTAGGACGGTGGATTCCAGTTCTCCTCACTTGCTTGCGTGGTCTCAGTGAGGAAAATTATGCAACACAATTCACGACACTCACTAAGCAGTTTTGGGTGGATTCAATCACAGAAGAAGAGCAAGATACCCTCTGCCAGCAAGTAGTTGACTACTCAGCGGAGCAGCGCCCGGGGTTCATCAAAGCTTACCTAGAGGTTTTCAACAAGTCTGATCCGGAACAAGCATCACAACTTCTCAAGGGATGTCACAAGCATTTTTGGGTGCAAGTGATTTGTGTTAAAAGGAATTGTTCCGTGGTAATGGCACATGAAGAGGTACTTACACCCTCCTTTGTTTCTGACCAGAACCCACCAAACAATTGAACTGATTGCCCAAGCTAATTTCCTCAGACAACATTTGCAGCACTTTGCATGGGCCTCGTGGAAAGAATAAAGCAAGGTGGCCCAAGTTACAAAGAGAAGATGAATGAACTACAACGCCGCTTCCCCAAGACAAAGCAATGGTTGGACTGGTGGTTGATGGCGGACATCTCCAGCACCCTTTTCCCGTCTCTACGCAAGATACCCAAAAGTGGCAATAAACTCCCAGATACAACCAACACTCAAGAGAGCATGCACCGCCTTTACTACATGCTCAGGTATGTATTGAGGTTCATGAGTTTTTCCCCGTAAATTTCTGGATTCTGACTCTTTTTTGCTTGATTTATACAGTGAAGGGAAGAAGAGCATCATGCTTGGGATGGTGGAGCTTTTTAAATTTGTCAAAATGCTCAAAGAAGATTGTAATGCGCTCATGGGCGGGATATTGATTGAATACGGGGCAGTGACAAAAAATCAGGTGAACTTGAGTTTCTCATTGGGGTGGTCAAAGAAAAAGGAAGCATCAAGACCTGGATCACACCCAACCAGCTTCCACTCAGCAAAAGCAACATGAAGGTGACAATGATGGCCGAGCGCCCAATGCCACGGCTACACTGCTTCCTGAGATGGTAAAAAAAAGAACACAGGTCAAAAAGGGAAACCAGGTTGTCCAAAAAACTTGCCCAACATTGATTGGAACCCAATGACAACCTTCCCATCTTATTGTGCATCAAATGAGTCAAAGACCTGCAACCAATGCTGGTTAGCTGCTGGTCTGGAGTGTCTCTACAATTTTTTCAGCCCGTTGTGGGTTATTGGCACCAACAGTTCAGGAAAAGATCTGTTTACAACCGTGACAAGGCACTTCAACTCGCGCTCAACCTACGACTTCACTCAAAAAGGACAGATCTGATCAAGCCTCACAAAGGGACAGAACGGTATATTGGAACTTGTGCACAAAAAGTACTCAACACTCTTTTGGTATGAAGCTTTTGCATTGTTTGATGAATTTGTTGGCACCTGTTTAGACCCAAAAAAAAATCCTCCAAGGCAACTCAAGCAACTTTTTACAGTCATGCAAACCAGGGCTTTTTCTTGCCCTCTGGGACACAATCAACCAACTCGCCGTGGTGATATCAAGGAAATCTTTACGCTCACTATCCACAGGGAAATGTTTCTTGCAAACATTTTGCCAATCCATGATGTTTCTAGCCTTGTGAAAAAGTGGACTGATGGTACCGGTCTCACTGGTCAACCAGGTCTTGTCTGTTGGACATGTAGTGATTTGAATTGCAAAGAAGAACCCCCAAAGTTGACTTCCTCCTCAGATGAAAGTTCCTCTGATGATGAAAGTCTGAAGATTGTTAGTGAACCCAACAATGCCACGCCAGAGGTACCCCTTACCAAAATCTCTCACATCAACTTTGGCTCTCATGGCCCTCCACTCCATCTTTGCTTTGTGATGATTTCTGCAACAATCATTCAACAAGGAGGTGGACCCAAGTCAGGATGCCAATTGGGCCGGGTTACCAATGGGCAGCCCAAACCCGATTGGGTTTGGGCCGGTTTCGGTCATGGCTTTGTGAGAAAAACCAGAAGTTGGACCGACCCGTTTAAGCAGCTTGCGGGTTTGGGTCAGTCTTGGGCAGCCTGTTGGGCGCCCGTCGGGCTCTGCCCCCCGGGGGGTCCAACTGGGTGGTACAGTCCAGGTCCTGCATTTTAGCTCCGGAGCAAACTCAAGTACCCCGCTGCCCTCAAGTACCCCGCCGCCGCGTCAACAACTTCCAATTGGCAAATGTGATGGAACCTCAAAGCAGCCCACCCGCACCAACACCAGCCCCAGCCCCGGGAAGCAATGCCAATATCTTAGTGGACGACTCAGTCTCAAAAGCCCCTGCCACCCGTCCCGCATCTGTGGCTGTAACCAGCGCTATGACCGATTCTCAAGAGACAATGCTCATTGCATAAGTCACAATTTGACTGCAATTCTTAATGCCCAACGGGCTGTCCGCGGGCAGCCCAAGGTTCCCGCGGGCAGTATGATCGTGCCCGGCAAGCACCAAACCCGACGGGCTACCCGCAGGCAGCCCGCGGGCTCAATGAGTCGGTCTCGGATTCGGGTTCGGCATCACTTGGGGTTGTTTTTGCCCGGCCCGACCGGACCGACTAGGTTCCGGGCTCTTTCGGGCAGGCCCGCGGGCGGCCCGAACCCGCCCGATTGGCTTCCTGAGACCCAAGTTTCTCAGAGGAATGGATTGGCCCTTCAAACTCAATTTTGGGGGAAACATCTACACGCCATCTGCACGTGGCTTCTGGGATTTTTCGCATTACTGGTTGCTTCTATTGAAGAACTTGAATGGTGTAGTTGGAGTCTGGAGAAAGGATGACCAAGAGAACAAAGGGAATGCCCAGTTGACGGCAAAGGTGCCAGTCAAGGATGGAAAATCTGCGGCAAAGGTAACCAGCAAGAATCCTAACAAGAAGGCTTAAGTTTATATTTTGTTGAGTGGATTGCACATCCGCTCGGATTCTCTTGAGTCGTTTTCTTGTCTTTGACTACCAGGTAAATGTCAAGTTGTTCCAGGTAAATTTGATTTGTGGCCGCTGTGAAATTGGAAGTTTACACTGCTCACCTTAGAATTTTAACATGGCTAATTATCAGTATTACGCAAGCTGTGTAAACAGATGGAAATGAATCCTTGTGATGGAATTTTCCATTGCTATTTTTACAGGGCATGGTGCAGCGTAAAAAAAGGTATGTGAATTGCAAGGGTGGCAGGATGTGATAGATATTTACATCCAAAATTTTGCTTGGCAATTTTGCGCAAAATATAGTGAGAGGAGTGAAAATTGAAGAAGACACTTTTGGAGGAAGGGATGTAAGATGACCTGGGTAAATTGAAAGAGATTATTTCTAAATTGCAATTTTACACTGCTAAGATTGCAGTGCTTTTGGCAGTGTAAAGAAACCCATGTAAATTTTGGGGAAGGGATGTAAGATGGACAGGGTAAAAATAAAGACATTGCTTCAGGAATGTGATTTTACATGGCTAACATTACAGTGCTTTGGCCAATGTAAATTTTACAGTGTGAATTTACAGGTTTGACACCCCTCAGGGATGTTTTTGCAGCGCATAATTTGCATGGGGGTTTTTACAAGCTATCAGAAAGGTGAAAAGGTGGGGAAAACTGTGGAATCCAGGGCTGAAATTAAAATTTGCACGCCTTTTGCTTTACATGGCATAAGCCGGGGAAAAATAGAATGTAAAATTATAGGCCCCCATTCCAAAATGCCTTTGAGCTTTGCCTTGGGCGGCTTCAAAATGTTTTCAATGGAGGATATCATTTACCAATAGGAAAATGTTTGAAGGCTATGGGATGCTACCCTTCAACACATGAAGCTTCCTGGGATGAAGTGACACTGGACGGCAGAGTTAACACCAAAAGTCCATAAAGGAAAAAAAAGAGAGGAAAAAGCGAAGCAAAAAAAGACACTTAACGCAGATGGAGCTGATAACATCTTTTCCAAATGAAAAGCAGGCTGTCTTTGAGTACATGAATGTGGTCAGAAATATTGATTTACATACAAGTTGAACAATGTGAAAAATGAGAAATTGATGGTGTTTGAAGTGTGAGTACCTCTCAAGAAGCTTTCCCCATTTTCAATATCACCCCTCGCATTGCAGTGCCCCAGCCACCGAGAAGCGGGGCCCGACAAACCGGACACCTTGATAATCAACAATCCAAGATACTGTTATGAGAGAGAGAGAGATGATGCTGAGGGATGATTTTTAGAAGAGAATCTGACTCACTTTCCGTTGGTGATTTGGTTCCTGTTTTGACCTGTGGCCTGGTGTAAAAATGCCGGAAGCGCGCCCAATGAGCTGTTGTTCTGAGAGGTTATCGAGGCCGTCAGGCATTCTCCGCATGTGACATGTCCACATCTTTTGTTGTACATCGTTTCATTTTGAGAGATTTGGAATCCAAGGGTACGTGTCCAGTTAACCTCAAAGAACGGGTATGTGTGTAAGAGTAGCAGGCTCTTTCTCACTTTGTGACGACTGCGGGCGAGGGCGCGCTGAGACAGATGGCACAAGTCAAGTTAGCAAGCGAGAGCGAATCCGCCTCGTCCTTTTCGATGTCTTTGGTGGCTGAGGCGGATGGCATGGGTCCGGGACTTTTAGGGTCGCTTATCCGAGCTCTGTTCGTCCGCTTTTCCTCATCCTCCGGCTCATGAGATCGCTTCTTTGCATTAGGTATCCTGCTTGATTCCGGAGAGGCTTCCTCGGTCGAGCTGGAGCGTTTGATGTAGCGACGGGCGCCTGGAGAGCCGTCGGCTGGTTCAGGCATAGTTCTTTTGGTCGATGCACTTTCGCGAAGTGGCTTCTTCATTGAAAACATGGGATGCGTGTTTGAGCTGGGCGGGCGGGCGTTGGGCCCGGGCCCGAGTTCCTGCACTGCATTCGCGGAGAGCGCTCGGCACCGGGTCCCCGGGACCCTCCGTTCGAGAGGGTTATATTAAGCTATGTAGCCAGTTATAAGGTCTGGGTTGAACCAAACACTCAAGTACACTATGTACATATGTAGTCCACACCCTTCTCTTCCTGAAGGGCGCAGTGCCTATACGCCCGACGGAAGATAGAGATGCCTTATATGTTAGGCCCGGATTTGAACGAAACAAACACAAGTTCCACACCCTGTTCTGCGCGTCCGACAGGCAACAATCAAGGACTCAAGGGCTTAAAAAGACAGCCTCCCTGTCTCCGGCCGCAGCCCATTGCCTGACGAGTTTAGCTTAACACAAGCAGCAGAGCGAGTTTCAAGCAATGTTGTACGCGTATCGTAACACTTTTATCTATTGGCACTGTACGGAGTTATTTTGCCGGTCTGAGGAAGTCATCGCGGTAAGCCAGATTAAAATTGATGTTTGCACGAGCCTCATCGGTATACAAGCTTCCACCAAATGCCCCCAGTGTCACATCCAGGACCTGGGGATGGATATAGCGTACCACCGTGTTTCGAGCAATGTAAGCTCATTGTGACGGTTCTATTCTATTTTACCGGTCTTGGGACTGACTGAAGTCGTTACGGCAGGGAAGATTGATGTCTGCACGAGTCATCAATGGCTAGTCTGATGTCGTCATTGCCATAAATTGCCGCCGAACCCCTTTGGTGTCACAACGGGCCGAAGCTGGGACCTGGAAATGATTATGCTCTGGCAAAGATGCAACAGCGGAGACTCTGTTTTAATCTTCAATCGTACCTCAGAATCATAGCAAAAATTTTCTTGGCTTCAGGCTGCAAAGAGTGCCACTTCCTGTCCACCGTTGAAGCTCTTTCCTGCGGGTTTGCAATCACAGCTGGATATTTAACTAAATTAACACAAGTCCCTCCAACAGGAGGGCCTGGTTTGCGGCGACCTCCGAAGGAGGTTCTCCTACGGATAGCCCTCCAGGCGGGTCCCCCGTACCTTCGTTCGAGAGGCTTTGTTAAGCTAGGATATTTAAGCACTCCGCAGAACCAGCTTTTTCCTACCAGCATCACGCCTGCGAATATACTCCCTCCACAATCATAACACATTATCTTATAACCCACATTCAAGTTTTTACAACATTTTATTTGCGTGACTATCTGTGATGATGCACTCCTAAATGATTTTGGGTTGCTTGGCTTTCTTGGCCCTCAGTCACCAAGCACTCTCTATGGATTCCCCGGGCGAGATCGTAGAGAAAGTGAAAAGTGGAGAGGTTAAATCCGTAACTATAACCAGTAAGCAGCTTACATGCTGATTCTGATGCATTTCAAAAATACCTCTGGATCACAATTAGACTCATATACACAACACTATCATTTGATTTTTCCAACTCATTTAGATCCTTTTTGTGATTGCCCGGAGGGTCGTCACCTAGACCTAGCAGCGCCGGGTGCAGATTGAAAAGGTCTGCCTCCAAAAGTCCCAAGAAAACAGGAATTGGAAAGAAAAAAATGGGATGCATCGGACAAGTCAAGTTGCTTTCAACACTGATGATGAGAACCACTATTCCAAAGCCTATCAATTGAAAGTGGATATGAATAACTTCCCATCTTTTTTAAGTAAGATTGTTGATTTGCTTTCTTTACATATTCTTGCCTGACATGAAATCAAAAATCCACAATTTCTCAAAAGACATCCTACCCTCCATCATGCTATTAGTGTGTTTCTTGACTGATTGACTTGAATTATTGATACCTACATGTGAGACCCCTGTTCCTTGCAAGTTTCAAAAGAGCAATCACTGAATAAATCATAATTCTTAGCTTGATAGCACCCTGATATTCCCTTTCTCCCCTACCTAACTCAGTAGAGAGCCTGAGTTTGTTTCTACTGAGCTAGGTCATTCGATTCATTTCCTTCTGCATATCCTTGCCTCTTTACACTTATACCTTTTACATGAAGAGATAATAATAATTATGTCTAGTATACTGACTCCTGAGCTAGAAGAAAAAAAAAATGCAATTTGGTTCTAGAATCTCTCCCCCAGGCTATTCATCCTGTTGATTGGGTCCTCACATAAGAAATCAGTAAAAGAAATCCTTAATTTCATATCTGGGCACCATACCATGCATTTTAGAAATACTCATCCCATGAAACTCATGTAAGTTGAAGAGCAAGTAAGAGATCTGTTTCATTAAAAAACTACTGATACAACTGGAACTACATAAAACTTGTTGATATAAGATGAAGATTACATTAATTACCAGTGATGGGAGGGGGGTCAATAGCCTGTCCTAGAGTGTAACCAAGCCTGCAGCAGACATTTCTGAGAGTAATGATGGATATAAATGAAATGGGAGGTGAGATTGAAAAACAGATTTTTTTTATTGGAAAGATATCATTTGGATGGGTGAAACTGATTGGCATTAGTCATGTGGTTGTGTATTGTTAAAATTTTCTCTTGGAAACCTCAATTTCACTACCAGTCCTCCAGGTCCTGACTTTTGACTTTGGAAGATGATCTGTGCAGGCAGAGTTCATGGAACTGATTGCTAGATGATTTTCTAACCTGTTGGCATAGATGAAATCATTACTGAATTGATTTGGTCTGGTGATAATGTGCATGGCCAGTGACATGTCCAAATTTTGAAATTTAAATCCACTCACACTAACCCAAACAACTTATCTTCATCCCATCTAAATTATCAGATCCCAAATTCCTTGTCACTATATAATATTTCCATCTTAGTTGAATATGTAGATGTAAAACTACTCTCTTGTTCAGTTTAGCCAACGCTGCAAAAATTATGGTAATTGCAATGTATTGGCTTTTATCTTTCCACGTATCAGTGCCCCAAAAAAAATTCTTTTATGGCCAATGTGATTTCATTGGGAGCCTCAACCAATGAATTTAATTACTGGACATTTATTTTCATACAAATCCTTGTGATAAAAAGCATGTATAGTAATTTGTGCAGCGTTGGTTCAGCCTTTTTTCTTCCTTTAATTGATTTTCTAATTCTTTTTGTGATTGATTTGTGTCCCTGTATTTTACAATATACCTTCCCATCACTTCCTAGAGATCCTGAACTACTTCTCCCTTTTCCTTTCACTGTTGATGATTATATTTGTTTTAGCATATGCCTTTATCTAATCCCTTTTTTAAAAAAGTCTTTGGCTCTAACTGTGCTTTATATTTACGTGGCCAGTAGCTGTAAGAAAATTACAAAGGCAACCTACAAATTGAATCCCGGTGTTTAAAAGACATTCTCCCAATTCGCAGTAATAGGCGATATTATTATCTGGCAGGTTTAGCTTAACACGGATAATGTTGCCCGGCAGGTTTAGCTCAATAAAGATACCGTTACCCGGCAGGTGTACTATCAGCTTAACACAAATTGTATCGCCTGGCATGTGCAGCTTAACAAAAGTAGAAAATGAGCGAGTTTCAAGCAAGTTAAACTTATGGTGTTAATTATATATCTTAGTCGTGTCATACCTGACGGAGGTTTCATGTTACGGGGTTATGTTGCCGGTCTTGGGACTGACCGAAGGACTGAAGTCATCGCGGTAAGCCAATAAAAACTCGATGTTTGCACGAGCCTCATCCAATTGGCATACAAGCCCCCGTCAAATGCTTATAGTGTCACATCCAGGTCTAGGGGTCAAATATAGCATATCAGCGATTTTCAAGCTGTAAGCTTGATGTTTGTACAAGTTCTCAATGGCTAAGAGCCTCTTTGTCTCATGCCGCCGTCTCTATATATAAACTGTCGCCAAATCCCTTCAGTGCCACAAGTCACAACCAGGACCTGGAGATGAATAACCTTTTTGGAGCAATAGAATAGCAAAGACTGATACGCGACAATAGCATTAGGGCTTGCAGGTTTTAAGTTTCAATCATGTCTCAGAATCATACTAACCTTTGATTGTAGCCTCAGGCTGAAAAGAAATCCTGGCCACTGTTACGACTCTTTCCTGCGGGTTTGCCATGTATAGGTATTTAAGCACCCGTCAGAACTCGCTTTTTCCCTACCAGTAGTACACCTAGATAATTTTCTTCCACAATCCTAATCTAGCTTATAAACCATTTTTGAGCGCATAAAAGAGTTTTTTGTGACTACCTGTAACAATGATAATGCATTCCTCATTAATTTTGGCCTGCTTAGCCTTCTTGGACCTCAGTCGCCAAACACTCTCGATGGATTCCACGTCGGTCAAGCTTGTGGATCAAGTAAATGATGGAACGGTCAAGTACGTAACTAGGGACAGTAAGCAGCTTCCATGATGATTCTGATGCATTTCAAAACACGCCTTGGGGTCACAATTAGACTGATAAGTAATATTGTCACTTGATTTTGTCAAATCATTTAGATCCTGCCTGTAATTGCGCAGATCACACAGCATTGACAAAACCGGGTAATGATCGAGCAAGTCTACCCCAAAGAAGTGATCAAAAAAACAGGGAAAAAACTAGTGATTCCTTGAACAAGTGATTTCACTTTCAAGGTAGATGTTGAGAGAAACTAATCCGAAGACCATCAATTACAACTGGGTATCCGTATTCGGTAAAGATCTTCATGCCTCCTTGTTGAAAAATCCTGTTTCCAGTCTTTTTCCCTTTTTCTCTTTCACATTGAATATGCATTTCTCTTCTCCTGATGTCCCACATCTTAGCCATCAGCTGTAGATAGATAAAAACCGAGCCCCCCCTGGAGCAATTCATCATCTGTTCTTCGCAAAACTGATCCAGAGAGCCCTAGATCCTCTCTGCTGGGAACCCTAGATCCTCTCACTTAGCTTCTTTCCTGAGCCTTGTTCTCAGCATGTCTGGCCTTTTTTCGGACCTAAAACTCACAAACTTAACACTCCTGCGCGAGATGAGCCACTTCCATTCTTTCTATCTTCCTCTCTTGCCAAGCAGCCCTTGCATATAAAGAGATCCTGAATTATGTCTAACAAGGTAGTAGGACGGTTCACGTTGGGATGTTTAAACCTTTTTAAACCAATTTTTAACACCCTTAATGCATAAAATTTCATATAATATTCACACCTCTGTATCTGGAAAATTTGGAAGATTGGGATCACACCAAATTTTGAGTGAAAATTTTATGACAAGTGATATAAAATTGGGGTTAAAGAGGGTCATAGTGCCCAACATGAACCGTCCTAGTATTACAACACTGGCAACGATGGGTCAGCTATTCTATCTGTAGCAGTAGAATAGCATAGTTTAGCTAAATTTTAGCGTAGCGTTAGCACAATTTCACGTATCTGCTACGCGCACAGGGTGCAAAAGTTTTTTAGGTTTTAGCGTAGCATTAGCGCAACTCCATTTATCTGCGTTAACGCTACGCGGACATGGCACAAAAGAACTCCCGCTACGCTGAGCTAAAGCCCTTTTAGAGGCAAAAAGGGCCTTTTTTCCGCTAAAAGCACTGTAGCGTAGCAGAAGTAGAAATAACTTTGAATAGAAACCACCTTCAGCAGTTTGCCAACCACAAGGGCTGCGGCATCCAGCCAGAGGCTTGTTCTGAGGAGCTATGTATTCAGGGGGGGGGGGGGGGGGGGGTGAATTGTTTGTGCTGAGAATTCTGGGTGTTGCAAACACGTGTCCACTGTTGAGTTTTTGAGCTAAAGGCTCAAATAAAAGGTCTACAACCTAAAGTGGACAAAGTCCAGAGAGCTAATTCTCTCGGTATCAGAGGGCTTAAGTGCTCTGATGGCAGGACTAAAGAAGAGGCTTAAGTTTCCTCTTTAGGAAAGATTATAGCTAGAACCAATGAGTTTTTTATTTACTAGTCTCATGAGTTTAAATAGACTAATTAAATGTGGCCGAGTTGTGGGAGCAATCAATCATGACATGAATAACAATAAAAATAGGTCAAAAGCAGGGAAAAGAGTGACATGGATGTGAAATGAGGAAAGGAGATCAAGAGCAAAAAACACAGAATTCCACAGAATTCCAACATCCACATTTCATGTTTTTTGGACATGTCCCGGGAGGGATTGAGTTGCTAGAGGTGGAGACCCATGCCTGCCCAAGGGTGATAGGTCCCTGGATAGGGCTTGCAGTGGGCAATTGTTTTTGGGTTTGGGTAGCTAAAAGTGAGGTGGAGACCGGGTTTGACTCCTGCGGTGGAGGTGCTCTCACGCTACCCAAAATGTGGGGCTCTGTTAGCGCCGCTACAAAGTGTAGCTGCGCGCTAACACTACCAAAAAAAAAGTGGCTCCTGGTGCCGCTACGCTAACACCAACTGGCGCTGTAGCAGCCCACTGTTGACACTGGGTAGTTACAATACCCGTCACGGTATTGTAATGGTATTGTAACGGATTTGACTTCTTCCCACTTCTGTTACTGGTAACTTACTGCCTGCTACAACATTTTTTTCTCATTTTTTTACTTGCACTTTAAAAGATGAAAATCTATTATCTCAATCCTGCGGTGAGGAGAGGTCTTGAGTCTAAAAATTCCAGATGAGGCCCCCAATTGTGAGCCTGGGTCTCTACGGTGACAGCAGGACACAAGGTGGGGTGAAACTCAATGTAATTGCAGGGGAATGAAAGACAATGATAACAACTAAAGAGGACTTGGAAGAAAGAATGTATAAGCTTTAAGAAGCTGATGATGAAGAATATGATGATAATCAAGGTTGTAAACCTTGCTTCTCTGACCTAAAAAGGGAGGAATATAGCTCAATCCAAGAATGGAGAGACAGTAGCAGAGTGAACTCTGACGCCTCCTTTCTAAAAGAAACAGAAAGGGTGAGCTGCTCTTCAGCAGTCCAATTTTTTAGGCTAAAGGAAACTAGCCAAGGTTATTTAAAGGAAAACCTATGTGGGTTTAATAGCTCAAAAGCCCACAGAAAAGCAAGAATAGTATGGTAATAACTTCTAATAAGAAGTGCCTCTGATGAATGGTGATGAAGAGAGGAAGAGTAATGATCAACTGATCAGAAAGCTACTTTGAAGAGTAGTAGTGAGGATTATTAAAGACTAGTCAACTGTATGAGTGACCTCAATGACCACAGAGTAGTGAGGATTGAGAGGACTGATGATGAGTTGAGTAGTAGTTGAAATCCTGAGGACTGCTCTAGTGAGGTAGAAGTTCTGAATGAAAAGATCTGAGGTTGTTCATCCTTCAGCCATGTGGAAGATGAACTCAGAAGATCAAATTGAATATATGCAATGTGCAAAACCATGTGCAAAACCTTGAAGATTAAATGGAATATATCCACAAAGGAAATAACTTAGAAGTGATTTAATCTTAAATCATTATTCCTCATTTCTGCGGAATAACACAACACAACTATGGCACATGCAATATATGAAATTGAAGCTAGGATTGCGGAGAATCTGAGTAAGGCACTGTTGAAGCCTTTTGGGCAACAGTGTTGTCTCTAAGGCTGACAGAAATAGTTTTTGAAGGGTCATTCAAGGGGGTAGCCAGCCAGATGTTGTCAAATGTTTGAATAGCTTAGTGGATTGTTGAAAATACGTCCCACACATTGTGCACTGTGACCTTAGGAATGCCAAACTGCATTCTAGATTGCAGCTCTTGAATGGCATCAGATAACCACTGTGGTGAGGTTCTCATGAGGTCATCTGCATCTGGGCAAAAGGCGCTTTCCAAAGCCTTGGCTGCAGCTAGGGGAACAGAAATGAGGCCTTCCTTGCCATCATATTGGTTGGGGTATGTGTAGCACCAATTAGCACTACATCCGCTGGGAAGACTACTTTTGGTGTTGGGCCGGCGCTTGAAGGTATTATAGCCGCTCATCCAATTATCCAGAGATTCCTGGAGTATAGGAACCTAAAGGTAGAGAAACAAGAGCCTGAAAAGTTGTTGAGTCTTTGCAATCAGTGTGCGTACGTGTGATTGGGGTGAGCTGGGGAAAGAAGGTGATGACTTACTGCTGAAGTGGGTCTTTGGGGTTTTAGTACTCCTTCTCAATGGCGCCAAATATTTTGCTGATGAATTCCCAATTGTACTGCTTCATGAGCTGAGACCAGAGGCATTTGATTTTTTGATTGTGTGTGCTTTTAGTGAACAAATGTGATTGCAATGGATCGGGACATGCAGTGTTGTATTGTTTGGTCAGGTTGATTTGGTGGCCAGCCATGTGAATTGTTTTGGAATCTTGGTTGGTTGATGTTTGTCTAGGTATTCCTCCAAGCTGTTTGAGAGCATTCACATTGATTTGGTGAAATTTTGGGCTAGCTAACCTGCGGGTTTGATCAGGGCCAGCTAGCCTGACCCTCGCGCTTGCATTGGTTGGGTTGCGTAGCCCAATTGAGAACTGGATTTTGTATTGAAATGACAATCACACGTGGGGAATGAATGCTTAACCTGCGGGTTAAGTGTTTACAAATTTGTAGACACTTGGCCCAAAATCAAGCTTTTGGATAGTTAACCCAGGCTTAACTTGCGGCCGATGCGCTTCTCAACCCAAGTTAAGTTGCTTAACCCGGCAATTTAACCCAACCAATGCAAATGCTCTGACAAGTTGAAGGTAATAATAGCCCACGTGCCTTGGGTCATTGTTAGTGACATGGACGTATTTTCCAAGACTCTTACGTCTCCAGGCATTGATGAATCCATGTAAGGTGATTCCAAATTTCCTCAGTTTGTCGTGCCCTTCTGCTGACCAAATGAAGTTGGGCCCCGGAGTATGGAACACTTGCCGCTTTATTACTTTCTTTGTTCTGTTTTTGACACCCTCAGGGTCCAGGGTCCAGTTGATTATGACAACTGTAAGGCTGATAAAGAATTCATAGATTGTAAGCTAAGATGACAAAGAAGAACCAACAAGGGAAAGAGAGAGGGAGGGACATATGCATACTGTTGGATTTTATCCATGAATTGTCAGCCTACGTGATTCCAAGAACAAAGTTCTTCTAGCTACATGTGATGCAAAGATATAAAAAGGTGGTTTCACGCGTGGGTTTCATGGTGAAATGGGGTAAAAATAGAAAGAAAGAAATATAACAAAAAGTAAAAGCTTTTTATTAAAGAGGGGCCTGAGTTACAGGGGTGTTTATGGTGCCCTCTATGAATTAGATCCTGAAATAATAGGGGTACTCTAATTCTGGGTCCTTTTACAAGGAGTACGCCCAGAAATGACAAAGAAAGAAGTACTATAGGGAATTCTTACTCACTAATGCTAAAAATCCACGCAGAGGGATCTTCTTCAAGCTTGGCAAAGGTCTTGAGGAGTCAAAAACAGGTCAAGAGCTGATTGGAAAGCTGGGGATTTGTGGTGGTAGTGGTTGGTGGAGTTGGTGATCAAATATAACAGGTATAACAAGGCTAATAACTAGTGAAAAGGCTGGTTGAGTGTGTTGGTATATGCTGGTATGATAAAAGATGATGGGGATTATCAAAAGTGGGCAAACAGCCCCAATTGGGCCTAACTCAGCCATTTCACACAACACCTTGAAATGACATCCATTTTTGGTCATTTCCCAGTTGGTATCATAATAGTCAACCAAAATGTTACGTATAGGTGCCGTGCAAACCTATGGGTGGCCGGGGAATGGGTAAAAAGGGTGAAGGAGTAAGAATTAGGGGGCACCATGAGTGAGATAACCTAGGTTGTTTTGCATGTAAATTAAGAATCTACAATAATATTCTAAGTTTTCTTTAAGGTTTAGAAGCTATATTAATAATTTGTGTAAAATATTACTTTGACAAGGTTTTTCAATGTTTATTCTTATATATTTCTGTTTTTATGCATAAACAAGCCATGATGTATTGCAAGGTGAGAGAAAGTCCTACATATGTAATAATGTCTCTAACATATGTAATAATGTCTCCAACTTTGGTAATACAATTTTATATTCTCATTTTCAATGTTTTTTATGATTTTATCTTTTTAATGTACTCTTTGTTAGATTTTCTCTGAAGAGTAGCAAGCTGACATGGATCATGGAGGTAGCAAAAATAACAACGTGAAGAATGATTGTGTGACACACAATAGTAAGTCACACGTCACTATTGAGATAGGTGGATTGGATTAATAATTTTAGTGATAATAAAGTGATAAAACTAATGTTTATACACTATAAAAGATGTTAATGATTGTTGAGTGAGTGTTGTTGGTGGTATGGTAGCTTGTGGTGATGGTAAGGTAATATGATAAGATGATATGAAAAATGTGAGTGAATGTGAGTGAATGTGAGTGAATGTGAGTGAATGTGTCAGCTTGCTACTGTGACAGAGCCAACCTGACAAAGGTAACATAAATAGAAACATTATTACTACAATATTAAGACCCATTTATATGACTAATAATGTACAAAAAACTCAGTTTACTTATTTTTATCCAATGAGCTTAGCAAAGTCCTAGCACCATAAAAATAAGTTATAAATTAAAATAACAACTACTTTTTACAAAAATACTAAATAACTTCTAAACCTTGAGGATAACTTAGAATATTATGTCATATTCTGAATCCTCATGCAAATTAATGTAGGGTCCCTCACTGGAAGTACCCCTAAATTCCTACTCCTTCACCTTGAACCAATTACCTGTAAGAAGTGGCCACAAACATATGTCACATAGACATTACACACATGTGTACTTGTTATATATGCATACTATATGTGAAATGACCAATTATGGACTTATAATTGAGGTGTTGTGTATAGTTTGGGAGTTAGGCCCAATTGGGGTTTAAACCTCCAACCCCGCGCGTGGATTATATAATCCAATTGGAAATTGGCCAAATGCGTGGAAATAACTAATCCCCTAGTTACCACATATGTACAAGTGTAACTAGGGTAAAAGTAGATTCTACGTGGTTTATTTACAAGGTTTTATTAGTAAAAACTTTGAATACATAAGAGTAACATAGCCAGTGTGGCCTTTAATGGTTGGCCTTAGCCATTTGTGGCCCATTTGCGTCATTTGTGGCCCATTTCAGATACATTCACACGTCAGTGTTGCTATGTACCTTAGTTACAATGACTAATAATTTATTAAAGTCATGGAAAGCACTTGTGACGCAGAATTAATGACCAGCAGTGTCATTGGGATGAGCCTTGTTAGTGCCAATCTCCCAAATTGGCCACATTGCGCTGAAAACCAGTTACTACACGCACACAGGCAGAAAGGTCCTCCACTATGAGTGAAATTAGTATATATAGAGCCCTCTTTCCACACCAAAAGTTGTTCCCCATCATCAATTATTATTACAGTCAATCAGTTACGCCGTGTCCTGTCCTTATTTCAGTTACTCTGCCCTGTTTTGCCTGTTTTATCCGTGGTGTTCTCATTAAATCAACCATCCTACGTGTCCAGCTCCCGCGCAGAAACCCTTCAATCTACCCAGCAGCTCTACTTCACCCCCCTACGTGGCTTTTTGGCTTGAAAGAAGCAATAGTGAGTACTTCTTTCATCCTTCTGTCCCCTTTCTGGTTCCTTAATTGGAAAAGCACTTTGGTACCACCTTCTGTTACGCAGAAACCCATTGTTTGCTTAATCAGATACCACCCTGCTTAGCAGATCTCTGATTTAGAGGGCACCTACAAACACCCCTGCGCCAGCAGGCCCCTCTATAAAAAAGAATTATATTCTTTTTATTTCTTTCCTACTACTTTTCTATGTGAAATTATCCTACTCTACCCTTATTTTGAACCCTTATCACCTTGTGTAGCTAAAAGTTACTAGCCCTTGGCATCACAGAGGCTGACAGAATGTGAGTGAATGGAATACAAATGATGGGCCATGAATGGCCAAGTATTTATAGAGAAGAAAAGGTTGAGCAAAGCAGTGCTGCAGACTTTCCATGAGAAAAGTCTTCTGGTCATTTCTGCTTTTGCACAGATAAGAAAAGTACTGTCAGCTTGCTACTACACCATGGGGCGGGTTTCTCAAAAACCCGCTCGTCCGCTGGATGCTTTTTGGTAAAAGCGTCCAACAGACGCTTCAAGAGTGTCCGCTGGACGCAACCTTGGTGAAGCCCCTGTTGGACAATGGGAACCAGACCGTCCATTGGCTGCTTCACCCTGAAAGCGCCCGTTGGACACTCCATGGAAGCGTCCAGTGGGCGCTTTGAGATTGAAGCACCCGTTAGACTCTTGATGGCAGCATCCAGTGGGCACTACCTGACAGGAGCGCCCGTTGGACGCCACCATAAAGCGTCCAGTGGGCGCTCCTGTCAGGTAGCGCCCATTGGACGCTGCCATCAAGCATCCAACGGGTGCTTTAATCTCAAAGCGCCCACTGGACGCTTCCATGGAGCGTCCAACGGGCAATTTCAGGGTGAAGCGGCCAACGGACACGCTGCAGATCCACACTGTATGTCTGTCCAGCTGCCAATCAACAAATGGCCTTGCGGCCTTGCGGTTATCACTCTCCATTGACAGCCGGGTGGGTGCAGGTTGTGGGTTTGACCCTGTCAGAAATCATTTTGCCCAGATTAAGCAGCCCCTCATCTTTACACCTTGTCCGGACGGGTTTGAAACCATCCATTGGACGCTTCTGGGACGCCTCCGGGACGCTACGCTTGGACGGTAAGCAAATACGTCCTGTTAGAGGTCAACCGCGGGACGGTTCTCAGGCCACCAAATTTTGGACAACCAATGGCCGTCCAGAAGTGCGCCCATTGGTCGTCCTCCGGGACCCGTGGTGTATGCAGAGACAAGCATAACATAGTAACAAAAATATAACAAAATAATTAATAACTACTAAAGCAATAACAATATTGTAAAAATGAGTTCAGAAATGGATTCTACACAAAAATTAACCTAGGGTCACTCACCAAAGTGAACCCTCAAATATAACTCCTTATAGGACTTATACAATATAACAAAAAACACTTATGACCAATAAATAAAATAACTTCAATAACCTGTCACACATGTACAAGACTTTTAACACATGTAACAGGCCCCAGAGACAAAAATACCAATGACATCATATGATTTACCAGCTCTGGGAAAGGGCCATACAAATATGATCATCAATAAAGATCCATTACTCACACGGATCTTCTACTGATCTGGCCCAGGGAAGATCTACCAAATGATCCACTCAATAGATTTGTTGATCTAAGATCTGTCCCCTGCTATATTCAAGCTCTCAGATTTCGTCCCCAAGGGTCTCTTAAGAATATTTAAAGACCCCTGGGTCCCCTCTTTTGAGGATTTCCCAGCTTTATCATTACCACTGAAAAATTATCACTCAGCATTGTCCACTAGCTTATAGCCTTGTGTCCAACCTTGTGAACATTCAGTATATTATTTAGCCTTCTTCCAGAGTCAACAGAATACTCACCATCATCACCAGCCACTTCTGTTACCCTGTCACCCACCTTAGAGGATTTTTGTAACAAGAAATAGTGAGTACTTTCTTGTTACTAATTCCTCTTCACCATATTTCCTGGGCACAATGAACACCCCTGCTTGCAGGCCCCAGAAGATCAGGTTACAAGTCAAAAACACCCTGTTTACAGTTCCTGATTATTAGAGGGCACCCCAAAACACCCCTGCTTGCAGGCCCCTCTGGAATATTAACCTATTCCGCAAAAAACCCCATTTTATCATTATTCCCCCGTCCCAAAAGGACTTCAAAATTATCCAAACCTATAAAATATATTATTTTTATTTTTCCATAACCTTATCTATTCATTTTGCCGGCCGTGTAGCTAGAAGGTTTATTCCTTGGCATCACGTCGCCTGACAAGTACATTTAAACTTTTCTTTTCTTGTAATGAATGCATCATTCTTATTTTGCATTTATTTTCCTCACAAATTAATCTGCTGAAAAGTAAGCAGCATTTTCCTCAGCTGATAGCTCAGCAACTGCTGTGGAATAATTCTCAGCAGTTTTTGCAGATGCTGCAACATTAGTACACATCTCAGCACTTAATTCTGAGATGGTAATATTCCCTTCTACAGGGATTGTACCTTCAACAGTCACTCACACATTTGAAACGGAAGCTTGGCAGCTAACCTTTGATCTCTCATTTCCTCTGTACACAGATGACAAAACAAGAGAGAGTTGTGGAGAGCCTGTGATGGAGAACAGGGCTAGATGCACGTTGCAATCTCACAAGGAAGAGATGTGAGTGACTTGAATAGAATGGAAGCTAGAATTGTGAGAATGGGAAGACTGACTTCAGCTCTTCCACTCTCAACTCACTTAGCACATCACCAGCAAGCCGCATCTCATCTCAAAACACAACTTCCAACTTGCTAAACTCTTGTATTGAGAGTAGATCAAACGAGTGAGTACCAATTACAACGCTGACCAAATAAACGGCAGACTGCACTCAATAGCTGACTTTGAGTGTTTTCCTAACTGCAGAAGAAAGAGGAAAAACAGCTCAATCATTGATAAGCAAAAGAAGTGACAAGTTTGTTCAAAGAAAAGTAAGCAACGACTTGAAATATGAAAGAATAAGAATAATGAGCAAAGATGATTATGCTCATGAGATTGCGTTTGTTTGGAATAAAGAGTTGGGAAAGCTGATCATCACCAGATCCAAAAAAAGAACGCACCCTAGTACAGCAATCTTGTTATAAGCCTCAGCCTAGTCAGCAAGGGACCACCTTGCCTCCAGGTAATATTTCAATCTATTTAATTTATCTCAGAATTGTTATTGTAATCAACAAAGAAGAAAACACAAGAGCTTGTTATTGTAGTTATTTTAGTTACAGCATTCTGATGATGAGAAATGAATATCTAGTTTCCTAAATTTCTTACATACTTGTGGAGTGTGATCCCATATTGGGTTTGTAGTAGCTGTTGGAGCCTGTGGTATTCAACGTTCTGTCCTTTGGGTGTTTGAAGTAAAGCCACAATGCAGGAGACTGCAGTTTCAAAGGTGACAAGATTTTGATTGGGATCATCCAGCCGCTGAGAAAGCTGCATTTCACTAAAAACATTTGCAACTCTGCCCAGAAAGAAAATGTAAAATTGGGATGGGCAAAACATATACCCAATTTTACAGAAAATGGTCAGAAGTGAAAAATAAGCTTTACTGAGCATGCTCAGCAATTTTTTTCTTTTTTTAGAAACTGAGCAGAAATTATTTTTATACATTATGGCAACTTTGGGGGATTTTGCTGAGCATGCTCAGTTTTGCTCAATTTTTATTACTGAGCCATTTTGTTGAAAAAAGTTAACATTTTGCTTAACCCAAACAGCAGTTTTTTCTTTGGGTGAAATTACAAATGTTTGTAGTGTTTGATACAGTATGGCCCCACTTATAAACTAAAGAATGTTGATTGGGACCCTGGTACCAAGCAGTACCCAAGTACCACCATTTTCTTTACAAAACAAGGTACCTTGCACCGCTGTGTTAAGCCAACACTGAATAAATAAAAGTTTTGAGGGGTAATTATGTGGTCAAAAGCACAGGTGGCCAAGGCTCAAGGGGTGGTTACAGGAATACATTGAGTACTCAGGCCCCAAATCAGGATCAAGAAAACACAACACAATCACACATCTGTCACACACAACAACCCAACCACAACTCAACCAGTATTCCCGCAAGCCCCCTTTGAATATTTCTCTTGTTTAAGCCCCTCTTTTCTTGTATAATTTTCCACAATTTTCATTGTATTTCATCAACCTCAACTCAGCCCTCTTTCTCATGTATTTTTGACAGCTATTTCTATGAGATATTGGTCCAAAATGGGCCAAATCACTATGAATGTGCTGAATAGAACAATTAAAAGGACTATTACTAGTCCTAACCCAATGGAATATGGGTTAGTTCTGCACTCCTGTTACGCCAAAAGTTGGTATACAACAGATGGGTAGGAGAACAACAAGAATTGTTGTTAATTTGAGCCAAAAGTGGCCACAAATGGGTAAGAATAGCAGGAAAGCACATGGCAGAATGGCTGCAGGCAGAGGTGGTGGTCTTTCAGCTACTATTTTTAAGGAGGATTTAGGTGCATTAATTGGGGAAAATAATGCAGGCTAAAATCTCCAGTGGATAAGGATTTGGATAGAAAACACTACTCTAAAAGTAGGAGGAGAATGCTCACTTATACTGAGTTTATAGCTAAGTATGTGGGTGAATAGGCTGAGGAATCCAGCTCTAGGCGTCAGAAACCTTCCTTTCAAGGCCTAGAGGTCCCTCTAGGCGTCATGAGGTGCCTCTGGGCAAACAAACAAGGCTAAGAATGATCATAAACTTCTACGTGAAGGTTTATGTCCAATTCTATGGCTTTGTAGAAGTTATTATAATGTCCCCATGGCATCATGAGCATATTTATGAACCATTTGCTCTATGTTGCCACGTCTAAAAATATAATAACTTAAATAATTACCCACACTTATATGGGGAAGGGTAATTCTATTTCTAAAAAGGGAATATCTAATAAGTAGTATATTTCCTGTAGAAATACTTTCTCAGCCAAAGGAGAAAAGTTTTATATTGTTTTAAAAACTTTTGTATTTTCTTTCTCTGCGCCTGAATATGCTTATACTCTGTATTAGCATATTTACTAAAGGTATATTCTAATGTTTTATTGTAATTCCTCCGTGGTACTTCGAGAATAGCCAAAGTGCCATAAGGAGTAATAATTAAGGGGTACTCTCAGTGGGTAAACCTACCTAAATTTACATGAGGAATCCATTTCTGCAATAATATTCAAGGATGTATTAATATTACATAATATATTGATGAGTTGAATCAAAGATAGCAGTCCTTTGGATACTTAGAATTATCTCTAGGGCTGACAATTTTCCACTATTCCATTATATTCTATGGTTTAATTTCTTTCCACCAACCAAAACTCAGCCACTTTTTACTCAATTTCTACTCATGTCTTTGTTCCATTTCATTCTATGAACCACAAGGCAGCCAGTATGGGCCTTTCTAGTTGACTCATCTTCTCACCTTCTCATTTCCTCAACCACATTTTGGCCACTCCTCTATTTCCCTCCCAAAAGATATGTAAAGAGCCTGTTTCCTTCCCCCTCATTCCTCTGATCATCAGATTGTGTACATCAGTACTCATCCCTGGTCACCACGCTAAATCCAAGTAATATTATTAATTTTTACTATTAGCCTCCCTGGGTATAATTGGTTACCTGGCTCTGCTAGAAGAGTTATTTACTTGCCACCTACAGCACAGTCTTACTATCAGCCTCCCTGGGTATAATTGGTGACCTGGCTCTTTTAGAAGATTAGCCAAATATATTATTAAATAAATAAGTCTTACTATCAGCCTCCCTGGGTGCAATTGGGTACCTGGCTCTGCTGGAAGATCAGCCATATAAAAAATTCTCTTAGACATATCTAGGCATCCTCACCAAGCCACACTATTTTTTAAGAGTCCAAACTCTTATTCTTGTTCAACAAACTCTCCCAGCTATTACAAGAGGTAGCCCTTCAAGCACACATCCCTCTCAAGCTCTATTCTCCACCAAGAGTAGTTCCACACTGCACTTGGCACCGCTTGGAGGGTACCAAGGGTACCACTGGCAGGGACCACAGGTACCTCCAGGGCCATGTTCTGTCACAGCCATCTCTGTATACTGTGCAACCTGTTTGGCAAGCTGGTGTAACCTGCTCACTGAGCATGTCACAGCCTGCTTGCTGAGCAAGTTGAACAGCCAGAAAATCTGGCTTGGATGGCTGCATCCAAGTTTATATCGGATGGGGCCATCCAATTCAAACTTGGGCAAGCGCCACCGAGTGAATTGCTGACCAATTCAAACTTGGTGGCCAAATGCCCAGGCCGCTGAGTTTGAATTGGTCAGCAATTCACTCAGTGGCACTTTCCTGAGTTTGAATTGGATGGCCACATCCAATATAAACTTGGATGCGGCCGTCCAAGCCAGATTTTCTGGCCGTGTTGTATAGCCTTCTTGGCAAGCAAGACCGCGCACACGCGGGCAGGTGCCTGCCAGTGTCTCTGAGTACTCTACCCACCAGGCTAGTGTCCGTAGACACGTCTACGGAAACTAGCTAGACACATTCCCCTTGCTTTGGAGGGCCAGGGGGACCCCAGCGCGGCGGGGGCGCCTTGCAAAGAAAGCCTCCAAAGGAGGGCCTTGCCAGGTCAAGCCTTATTCCCACCTCCTGCGCCGCTGCGGGCCCTATAGAGGTCAAGCGGTACTTGTGGGGGGTACACAGGTACCACTGTGTTTTTTAAACAAAACCAGGTACCTTGCACCACACCCAGCACCGCTTGACAAGTGCAAGGCGGGTGTGGGCCATACCCGCCAAGCGGTACAAGGTACACGCTCAGGATGCAACTGGGCCGGGGCGACCCGCTTACTACCCGTGACCCAAAACTAATTGGGTCGGGTTCGGGCAGCCTTTGAGCTGATTCACGGTTTTTGCAACCCAACCTGCCCCGGACCCACTTCAGTCTTGGGTTGGGTTTGGGCAGCCATCACTTTAATCAGGGAAACCCAAGACCCAATTGTCAACTGAGTCCCAAGGGCAACAGCTAATGACTCCTGACTCAGGAGTCAACCATTCCACTGCTAGCTAGTCATTGACAATTCAACCGTGGTCCGTTGGTGTCAACGCCTCCACAAGTGGACCGACTTGACTCTCACCTCAAGATGACTGCCACCAGGTCCAAGCGTAATCTCTCGTCATTGGCCATTGAAGAAAACTCTCATCAACTGGCACCCAAACCACCTGAATCTGATGCGGATGTTGATCTTGCGGTTCGACTTACAGTGGTGCAACCCATTCCATTGTACACGTTTTCTGGGCGTCCAAAATGTTTGGAGGGAAAAAATCAATAAAATCTGCCCTGCAAAGGCCAAAAGATGAGAAAAATAGGGTTTTTGGGCTCAAAAACCCAAAACAATTGCCCAATTTTTGCCATCTGGATGAAAAAATCACACTCCGCAGCCAAAATGAAATGCTTCACATAGGTTCAGATGTGGTCAAGGCTGAAATTTATGTACATATAATTTGGTGAGAGGCCTTACCCATGATTTATCAGAGTTTAGTACATGAATTTGGCACTGTATGCTTGTTTAAGCCCATAGCGTCCAAAATGTTGACCCCCCCCCCAAAAAAAAACTTTTTTGTTAGAGCAGTAGAAGCTTATTCCTTTTATGTATGGAGTCTACAACCCTCAATAAGCACAGATCTATAATAAAAATGGGTGATGGAGCATATGTGGCAACAAACATTAGGTCTGAATGGCCAAAATTTTTTGCTGGTGAACGTGTACAGTAGAATGGGTTGCGCCACTGTACCCCCACTACATTGGAGGATCTCGTATGTGGGCAAGACTGGATTTATCAAGACAAAGGAATCAATGAGTTTGAGGCACAGACTGCCAATCAAGATGAATAAAAGATGTTTTTTTTTCTCCTCATTGTGTCTTACCAATTCATAAAGATATACATACATGTTAGTTAAGAAGATATGATACACAAAAATAAATTGAATGATATTTTTTTCTCCTCATTGTTTCAGGCAAATAAAACAGGTAAACCTGCTAATTACCCAACCCAAACCAGACCCGCCCCAACCCAAGCCCAATTGTTTATTAAATGGGTTTGGGTTTGGTCAAGAAAATTGACCCGCTGACCCAACCCGGATTGACCCGCGTAGTGTGGCGGGTCGGGTTTGGGCAGTGTTTTTCAACCTGGACCCAACCCGGTTGCATCCTGAGTACACGCCATGGGTACCAATTGACAATCTTTATTATAAACATTTTTTTGAAAAACTTTTCAATCATTTTCAACTATGTTTGAGTTGAGAAGTAGCAATTTTTTCTTATGATTTTTTCTCAGAATGTTTTAAGATATCAAAAGTTACCTCTTGCAATGTTCAGAGGGTCTATGACATGTGTCTGTGTGCTTCATAAATGTCACCTGTGTAGCAGGGTGGCACAACAGACCAGACTGCCAATTTGACCCGGCACAGCCAATGTTGGCTGATGCGCAAACCAACACTGATTGTGCAACGTTGGCACAAAAGATAAGGTGGGGTTTCTAATTGCACACAGCTTTTGAGCCACTTTTGAAAGAAATTGAGAAAGGAATTAGCTAAAAAATAACACAAATTGATTTCAAAACACTTTCAAACAGGCTTAAAAAGTTTTTCAAAAACCTCTTTATAATTGGGGCCTATAAATTTTGGATCAAAATGATCAATTATTCTGTTACAATATTTGGATAAATGTATTACTGTTCAATTTTACCCAAAGATGACAAGAGCTTACTGTACGGATGGATGAGCACAGAGAAATCATTATAGCATGGACAAAAGGAGAACAAGCTTGCCATCCAGGCTTACAAGCTGTCTTTCACTGGGACATGCACTCCCAACCAAGCTCACCAAGATGACCTGCGCAGGCCTCCTCCATGGGCAAATTCAAGCCTTCCAAGAAGCCTGAGAACCTCTTTGAGCTGTTTTCACCCCCCATCTGTTGGTCTTGCAGACCATAACTCCTTCCAGACATTCTTTGCCCATTGTATTTTTACCAGCTGGAACTGCTCCACACACCTCATGGTCAGTTGTTGTTGGCCTGAAAGCCACTCCAGCAAGAGCTCATGCAGATTGTTGGTGCACCACTCTTCTGCGGAGAACCCCATGGCTCTTGTAAGAAGTGGAAGCCCATTGCAAAAGAAGTTGTGGGGCAGTTGGATGGAGGCGTCCAAATTCCCAGGAGAAACACCAAATCTGTTGGATTAACGTGAAATTCAACAGGCTGCAATTTCTATGTACCAACAAAAAATGATGCCTGTTGTTAGAAATGTTAATTACATGTTAACTTTAATCCTGAAAGTAAATCCAAATTGCCTCAGATTAGCTTATGTTTTAGTTACTACACAGTCTACAATATTTACCATCTTTTACTCTTTATTTTATCTTAAATAGGGTTTAAGGGTGGCTGCATTGCGCCGCCTGTCACTTCACAGCCATAGTCTAAAATCTCAAGGACCCAGTAAAGATGCCTGTTTGGAACTTTATCCACTAACATCAAAGTTAGAGCAAGACACTTTTGCAGGTACTAAGGCAAGTCACATAGGAACTTATAAGAGTATGAGAGATGATCAAAATTGATACAAAATATCAAATTTGCTCAATTATTGTTATTCCTTGCTGTACCAAACAAATATTCCCGGACTTGTCTTAAAAATTCTTCAATTCTAGCCTGATGGTGCGGCCCAAGCCTAGTGGCTTCCATTGCCAGCAATATGACTCAATGATGTAAGATAAAACCAATGACTCATGGAGAATGGGGGACTGAGGGTTTGACGAAGGACTGTTTAATCTAAGATGTGTGGTGGAAGGCAATGTGCTCAATATTCAAGGTGTTGTCAGCAGCTTGATAATAGATCAAGCTCCTGCAATGGGACTCTATTGGTTGCAAAGAGGGGTTAGCTAACCTGGAAATGGGAAGAAATTATGTTACAGGGATGATTGGTACAACAGCCACCTGGAGTGAGAAGTCTCATATGGTAAGGAATACATGTGATGAGGTTGTGATTATTTCAACCATGTTATAAAAGATAAGGATAGGATTTCTAAGAACATATTTGGCTCGGCAAGAGGCCAAAAAAGGCAATTGAGTGAGTGGACTTAGTGGAGCAAAAGAAGAATATTTACAGATGAGGCTCTGATGCCATAAGAAAGAACAAACAAAAGAATGACTACAGGTGTGCCTAGATTTGGTGAAATGGAAAGGATTTCATTGTTCTCAAAATAGTTGGTTTTAGAGATAAAAGGAAGGGACTGTTTGACTCAAAGGTCCTCAGAGCACAGTGGAGGAACGGTGTAAAGCCACCCACTGGGTTTCTTCAGGGGAGCAGGTAATTCCAATCCCCCGTCTGGTCTGGGTTTGGGTTTGTGTTTGATTAAATCTAAACTTCTATTTATCATTCTAGATAGTATAGTCACATATGCTTATATAGAGTTACTTGTTTCATCTTCTCTACATAAGTTTTGTCTTGAACGTTCCTATTCTACCCGGAAATAGAAGGAGAGAAGAATTCATCAAATCCTTTCCCCTTCATATTCAGATACATATCCAAATAACTGTCTCAGGATTGCCAGTTCTCAATAAATAACCAAATCACTGTCAAGAATATTGGCTTTGTATTTCTCACATCATCAACCAACTTTCACTTCAGAGACGCCGGCTGAAATTACCATGTGGTATGATACTCAATCTAGAAAACAAAAGAAATAAACTCTTTCTGCAATATCAGCTGGCCAGAAGTATGGTTGTTCCTGCAGGCAGTGGAGGAATTCCCATGGGGTTGAATTTTTGTATCTGACCCTTCCAAAACCAGATTCCAATTTTGTGGTGGGAACCCAAATTTCATCAATTTTCACCACAAAACTGTTGGAATTCTAAACATCACCGCGTACTTCCTGTCCCTGATCCTGTCCTTGTACCTGTCCCAGTTCCAGTTCCTGCTCCTTTTTCCCAGTTCCTGTCCCTGTCATCTACCTGTCTCTGTCTAGCCAAGTGGCTACTATCCCCTGTTCCTGTCCTGTCCTAGTTATGTGTATTGCCTGTCACACCCTTGTCACCTGTCTTTGTTCTTGCTCAACTATATAGTCTGCCCTAACATGACTGCAATAAAGCATTGAGTTTGAGCAAAACCCAACAAGAATCATCTTGCCCCAAAGAAGCTCCTCTTTCACTAAAACCTCCCTACATCATCTTCTCTTCACTTCAAGGTGTAATCTTAACAAAAACAAGGTTTGAATTTAGGAATTGGGGCGTGTAAATTTGGAATTATAAAATTTGATAGGATCTTGGCAAGGATTCTATGGGTGACCAAATGATGATGATGAGCACCCCAACTACAACAACTACAATGGAGACAACTGAAGAAATCTGTTTATCTAACCTATGGTTGACCAGATGATGATGATGAGCACCCCAACTACGACAACAACTACAATGGAGACCACTGAAGAAATCTGTTTACTAAAAAGAGTTGAGGAGACAGATGGCAACAACACAATGAATAAGATCAGAATATGTTTTCTTTTCCTTATGATTAATTGGGTTAGGAAAATCTAAACTACACTCACTCTAACCTATGGTTGACCAGATGATGATGATGAGCACCCCAACTACAACAACAACTACAATGGAGATGACTGAAGAAATCTGAGAAAACAATAGATGAGAGAACAGCACATGATATAGGAAGTAAAGGAAAAAGATGAATAACTGTTTACTAAACAGAGTTGAGGAGACAGATGGCAACAACACAATGAATCACCAGGGGAGAGGAGGGGGCACTCCCCAGGGACTGCCATAGCTTAAGTTTACCCTGGTTTTGGTCTGAACTCTGTCAGAAGTCAATCACAAATTGTTGATGAACTATTCCTTTGAATAAGGTGAAATGAAGGTGAAATAATGATGAAGTGATGTGCTAAACATTGTGAAATTATCAACAAATTTTGTTGAATTCTAGCTCAACTTGATTCATGAATATGGACTACAATTGCTCAATAAATGCATGTTACACAGACATACTGTTCAACAGGCTGGGCCTTTCACGGATGATTACTAGTTTGTGTTAATTATGGGATGCGAAACCAATTTTGACAATGTCCCCCTATCCCGCTTGAGCGGGATAGGGGAACATTGTCAAAATTCCCTCTCACAAAAATCAGAAATGGAACATGAAGCTGAGAATATATAAATAAATGAAAAACTGTTGAATTTCAGTCGTGAAAGGCAACTCTCCGCGCCTCGTACCTAGCTCCAGCTGTGAAAGGCAACACTCCGCAGCCTCCGTGCAAGCATGAGACTCGCACTGTCCATCTCCCCATAACCGGTTAGGTCTCCCACGACTGTCCTCAAAGCTCAGTTGTTCTCTCACCTATCAAATCTCAGCAGCTCCTACTTGCTCGTCTCAATACTCAACTCTTGGATTCCGCTCCTCAAGGACGACCACATCCAACAAGCTGCTCTCAGGCGACTCAAGACATATACCCTGTAAAGTCTCAGCTGGCTAGTCTTGGAGCCCAAAAAATTCTCATACTCATTGGTCCTTTCTTTCCTCTATTCCGTTTTCTTTTTTTTAGATTTGTATAGGAATCGCTTCTTCTGCTTAGGCTCTTCTCATACCCGCTTGTGCTCTTCTTGCTTTGTTTGTCTCTTCTCCTTCCTTTTTTTCCTTCTTTCACTCCTTCCTTGTGGTTAATGTCTTTTTTGCTGATTTTCTTTTTCTTTCTTTTTTTCTCTGCTCTCAGTCTCTGCTCGCTCTTCTCGCTCATACTTCTCCAGCTCCATATCTAATATTCTCCACACTCTCCCATCAGATTAGTGGTATGCCCAAAATACTATCTCAACATTTCCCTCCATTCCACTCCAATCCCATCGGCTACTTCTATTTCTTCATAGCTCTCCTTAATCTTTCTTTTTTCCTTTGTACTGATTCTTTTGTTCTCTCAGTCTGGTTTTGGTTATTCAGAAATTAATCTTCAAATTCAATACGATTAACAGTCGAATCACACCAACCAAAAGTCAAACCCCTGACTCCCAAACCAGACTCTAACACTCGTCGCGATGGATGGTATTAACTCTACCATATTAAAGACGACTATTGAGGCCATACCAGTCCTTACTGAGGACAACTACTCAACCTGGAGAACTCGCATTACCGCTCTTTTCAAGCTCGGCGGTCTCAAAGATCAGATCCTCGAAGGTCAGCCCGGCCTTGCAGAGAATGACAACACCATTCTCTGTGCCATCATCTTAGCCAAACTCTTGACCACCACTCACAACAATGTGGTCAACTCGGCAAATGAGGATGATGCGGCTGAGCTCTGGAAGAGCATTCAGAAGAGATTTGTGTCTACCGAACCTTCTAATAGAGCTAGAGTCTACAATGCGTTCGCGAACATCACTTACGACTCCAGCAACATCGAGAAGTTTGTCACCGAAGTCAGAAGTTCACTTGTCAAGATGGAAGATGTCGGAGTTGTAATTCCCGACGACATTCTCACCTATGAACTGCTTCGCCGTCTACCTAGCAATCTTGATAACATCAAGCAGAAGATAACCCACTCCACAAATGGAGAAGACATCAAGCCTGAGTCTCTCATTGACCATCTAGAGATTCACATCAACGAGCTCAAGGTCTCAACCGCCAACAAGAGTCACTTGGTTGGATCTACCATGTTCACCAAGGAGGATCCCCGCTGCAAGACTGGAATGCACAATCCGTTCTCTAACTCGCACACAAAGGAAAACTGCTGGATGCTATATCCGGAGAAACGGACCGCCTTCTACGAGAAGAACAACGGCTCCAACGTTAGCTCTTTTTCCACTTTCACCTCAAATCACCCCAACACTTTCATTCTAGACTCCGGCTCCACTTCCCACATGGTGTCTGATAGAAAACTCTTCTCCGCTCTAGACGAAACCGAAAAAGGACTAATCAATACTAGCTGCGGCGAAAACACTCTCAAAATCGAAGGCAAAGGGACTATCCGCCTAAGATATAAAGATAGACTTGTCATTTTCCATAACGTTCTTCTTGTGCCTAAGATCACTGTGAATCTGCTGTCGCTCCGTCATTTACTCCTTGAACAATGCAATGTGATTTTCAATGTCAACCACTTCTCTGTGCTTAAGAATGACTCTGTCTACCTTGAAGGGAATTATCACCACAATATTCCCGTGATCAACCTAGAGCCCGATGTTCATGTATCTCACCTTAGTTCTGCCGAGCTGCTGCACAAGTCCCTCGGTCACGTAAGCTATAGGAGAATCAGAAATAAGATTGGAATTCCCATCAAAGCCCCTGAAGCCTGCAAGAGCTGTGCTGTTGTAAAAATCACCAAGGCTACCTTCAAGCATAGGTCGTCCACAGCTTCAAAACCCTTCGAAGAAATCCATTTGGACCTGATTGGTCTCATCTCCCCTATGTCCCACAAGAAACACAAGTACATTCTGACAATCGTGAATTGCTGCACTCGATTCTGCGCCGCAATCCCTGTCTGCGCTAAGTCTGATGTTTTTGCTTCTCTTGCTTTTGCCCTAGACGTTGAGGCAAAGAGATTTGGGTACTACCCTACTGTCATCCACTCTGATCGAGGGACCGAGTTTATCAATGCCGAGTTTGAAATGTACTGCAACAAAAACACCATACGCCAACGCTTCTCCAACGCCTATACTCCTCAGCAAAACGGCTTGGCTGAGCGATTCAATCGTACAATTCTTGAGTCCTTGAAGACCATCATCCTGGATTCTGGCTTGCGTCAAAATCTATGGAACGAAATCCTAAGCGCTGCTATCCTAACCCTCAACCAGGTTCCAACTCATCGAAGCAAAAAGTCGCCGTATGAGCTTTTTAAAAGTCAAAACATCCCTCTCGGCTTCTTCAAGCCCATTGGGAATCCAGTTGCTGCTCTCTCGGCCCACAAAAAGAAGGCCAAGCTTGAACCCCGCGGAGAATTGAGCCGTCTCATCGGATTCAATCCCGAGATCAAATCCTATCGTATTCTCACTAACGACGGGCTGATCATCAACTCCAAAAGTGTTGATTTTCTGGACTTCCCCACTCTGCTACCCAATCCTCCCGCAGACTTTGACGAACTTGTTATCAAAGAACTGTCCGAGAAGACCACAACAAAACTACCTGCCGAGGCTCCTGAAGAGGAGCCGTGCCCTGTAGTCAAGGAAGAGGACCAGCTGGACGACGATGAGCAACTTCCGGCAGCAGAATATGAAGAATCCTCAGATGACAACGAAGCTGTGGTGGCGGACTCTCTGACTCCCACTCCTGAAGCTCCCACTGGCCAAATTCTCAGGGATAGGACCCTTCAGGTCCAACCTGTTAAATACTCGCATCTTACTATCGACCCTACCTCCTTCAAGAAGGCTGTGTCCTGTGACAAGGCTGAAGACTGGAAAAAGTCCATCGATGCCGAACTCGAAAACATTGAGGCACATCAAGTCTGGACCGAACATTTTGAAAAACCCAAGAAGATCCTTTTCTCCACCTGGGTCTTCAAGACAAAACCCGCTACCGACTCCTCGCCCGAAAAACAGAAGGCTCGCCTCTGTATCCAAGGCTTCTTGCAGACCTTTGGCAAAGACTTCTTCAAAACATTTGCTCCCACGGGCAAATTTCCCTCACTTCTGACTCTTCTTGTACTCACCATTGACCTCAAGCTCCCAATCAAACAATTTGACGTGAAGAGCGCTTTCCTCCTTGCACCGCTAGAGGAAGAAATATATATCAAGACTCCGGAGGGGTCCCCCAGAAAGTCTCCCTATCTCAAGCTTGAGAAATCCCTGTATGGCCTCAAGCAAGCACCAAAAAATTGGTACGATACCCTGACCTCTTGGTTTGGCAACATAGGCTATGATCCTTCCGTGTCCGACGCCTGCTTGTTCATCCACAAGGACAAGAACTCCTTCATCTTCTTTCATGTGGATGATCTGATTGTGGTTGGGAGGACAGAGCGTTTCAAAAAGCAATTCCTGTCCAGATTCCCTAACTCAACTGCCCATCTGCCTGACACCCTGCTTGGAATGAAGCTTTGGGTATCACCTGCCATGATTGAACTCTTGCAACCGGCCCTGATCAAAAAAGGACTAGAATTACTTGGCTTATCAGACTGCCGCCCCATGAAGACTCCCCTGACACCTGCTATTCAGTTACACACCGCTTCAGAAGAAGACCATCAGGCCTTTCTGGCTCTCAATGTGAACTACCGATCATACACCGGCATGCTCAACTATCTGGCTTGCAGAACACGTCCCGATCTTGCCGCGGCTGTCTCCATTCTCTCTCGCTTCAATCAGTGACCAGGTCTCTCTCACTGGCGCGAGGTTCTTCACTGCTGGAGGTACCTGAAGGGGACTTATGACGTCGGCATAGTGCTTAAACCAAAAAGAGATAACTTGATCGATCGTCTGAACTACTTCACAGATGCGACCTGGGCTGAGGATCAAGAAACCCGAATTTCTCAAAGCGGGTCCCTTGCTTTTTGGAAGTCCTGCCCGATTCTCTGGAACAGCAAACGCCAGCGCAACATTACCTTGTCCTCCACTGAGTCTGAAATGAACGCCCTGTCAGATGGCGAACAGGAAAACCAGTGGCTGCAATTTCTAGTCGAAGAACTTTCAAACAAGAAACTCGCCCCAACTCTCTTCAACATTGACAACAAGGGTTTACTTGAAAAATTAAAACACTTTGGCTCTAACTCCAAGACTAAACATCTAGACATAAAAATTAAGAATCTCAGAGACAAGTATCAGAAGAAAGAAATCGATGTAAAGCTAGTCTCCTCTGACGACATGCTAGCCGACTCGCTAACCAAGGCGGCTCCTCTCAGCTCAGTAAAGAAACTGCAAGATAAATGCCTTTCAGCTCTCCCGTCATCAACCAAGGAGGGCTGTTGAATTTCAGTCGTGAAAGGCAACTCTCCGCGCCTCGTACCTAGCTCCAGCTGTGAAAGGCAACACTCCGCAGCCTCCGTGCAAGCATGAGACTCGCACTGTCCATCTCCCCATAACCGGTTAGGTCTCCCACGACTGTCCTCAAAGCTCAGTTGTTCTCTCGCCTATCAAACCTCAGCAGCTCCTACTTGCTCGTCTCAATACTCAACTCTTGGATTCCGCTCCTCAAGGACGACCACATCCAACAAGCTGCTCTCAGGCGACTCAAGACATATACCCTGTAAAGTCTCAGCTGGCTAGTCTTGGAGCCCAAAAAATTCTCATACTCATTGGTCCTTTCTTTCCTCCATTCCGTTTTCTTTTTTTTAGATTTGTATAGGAATCGCTTCTTCTGCTTAGGCTCTTCTCACACCCGCTTGCGCTCTTCTTGCTTTGTTTGTCTCTTCTCCTTCCTTTTTTTCCTTCTTTCACTCCTTCCTTGTGGTTAATGTCTTTTTCGCTGATTTTCTTTTTCTTTCTTTTTTTCTCTGCTCTCAGTCTCTGCTCGCTCTTCTCGCTCATACTTCTCCAGCTCCATATCTAATATTCTCCACACTCTCCCATCAGATTAGCGGTATGCCCAAAATACTATCTCAACATTTCCCTCCATTCCACTCCAATCCCATCGGCTACTTCTATTTCTTCATAGCTCTCCTTAATCTTTCTTTTTTCCTTTGTACTGATTCTTTTGTTCTCTCAGTCTGGTTTTGGTTATTCAGAAATTAATCTTCAAATTCAATAAAAACCCCTCTTACCACAAAGTTTGTGACAATGCAACATGATGTCCAGCTGAACCCTAACACTCCCCAGATTGACTTCAATCAGTTTTTGGACTGAGAGGGCTACCATTTTTTTGCATGTTGTGGTAGAATTCCAGCAAACTTTTGCTGATGTCAGGGCAAATTCTTAGATTTATTTGGATGCAGAAGGTAAAGAATTCAATAGTATAATAGAATTATTAACCAATTTTTTCAAAGAAGATCTTGGCCATGATGATCTGTTGGAACATTATCATCCTTCCTGAAAAACGTTTTTGTAAACTACTAAAATTTCAATCAAACAGTCTGGATTTTCACCAGAATAATTTTATCAATTGAAGAAAAATTTAACTTGAATTACGAATTTGTTTTGAGAGCATCCGCATCGGGCGGGTTAAAACACTGTTTTGAGCTATTTTAACGACAAAGCTCCCACACCAGAGAGGTCAAACCTGGCGCTATTGCTAAAATAATTTGTATTTGTTGTCAAGTGTTGTCAACTTTGGCACCACTTAACGACAGCGCTAAACCCACATTGAATATTCAAATGGCATCATCCCTGCTACAGCTCACTTTAAATACATAATTGATATGCATTTATCCGTCTAAGTCAATGATTTACAGTCAACCAATGTGGGAATCCGCCCGCCTCAGTACTGTTACACTTTAACATCGACTATTATAGCCTAGCAAATAACTGCACCAATGCGGATGCTCTGAGTATCTTTTTTATACAGATTAAACTAAATTCCAGTAAAATTCCAGATGAGTTCAACGTGGGTTAACCAATACTTTGTGAAGTTCAAAGAAAGATGTAAGGGAGGTATCCACCAGAGTTACAGAAAAAAGTTAAGCTATGGCACTCCTTGGGGAGTGCCCCCTCCTCTCCCCTGGTGAATAAGATCGGAATACTATAATGAAAAAGAAAGAAGCAGAATAGAAGTAAAAGAGATCCGTTAGCTTCCCAGCTATCTTTCCCTCTTGCTTGAATGTGATGAGAGACACTTACTGTTTTGTTTTCCTTATGATTAATTGGGTAAGGAAAAGAAAACAGCAGTGCACTTGACTCTGTTGGTTTTATTGGTGGGCTTGATTGGTTGGATTGTGGTTGTGATTTTGGATATTGAATAAGCACATTGTGATTGCTTGACAGGTCTGTAACATTGTGTACTCCAATAGGAATTTTGAGCATCAGGAAGTCCTCCAGTAACAAGAGCTCTCAGTAATGGTGATATGTAGATACAAATTACAATAAAAAAAATCAGGTCAACCTTGTATTGTATTGTATCTTATTGACCCACGGTTGCTAGTAATAAAAAAAATCAAATTGATTCTAGGTTCTCAGCTCTGCCTTGGGCTATTGGTCTTGCCAATTGAATTCTTCCATAAGAAATTGTACAAGCAGGCTAGTGGCAAAAATTCCTGAGAGTGATAATGAATATGAATGGAATGACCTGTAACTTTCACTGCCACTTTGGCTCTACCTGTGTTTTATATTTCCTGGTTTGTGTGCCACTAGCTGTAAAAAGTCAAAGAGGCAACCAACATAGTGAGGCTTGGGGTTTGAAAAGACAGCCTCTTTGCAGCCAAAGGTCATTGCCTGGAACGTTTAACTTTAACTTAACACAGACAAACTTAACACAAACAAACTTAACACAGACAAACTTAACACAGACAAACTCAACACAGACAATGTTGCCTGGTAGATTTAGCTTAAGACAGATATCCTGGCAGGTCTAGCTTAACACACGTAACACTACCTGGTCCAGTGGCAGGTTGAGCTCAACACAAGTAGAAAATGAGCGAGTTTCAGGCAAAAATGTACGCTTATCGTGACATTTCTATCTGTTGAAAGTGACAGTGTCATATCTGACAGACGGTTCATGTTACAGGGTTATGCGGCCGGTCTGCGTAGTACGTACCGACTGAAATGCTCGCGCCAAGCCAAAATAAACCTGAGCTTTACACGAGTCCTCCCTCGCTGGAGAAGTCTAGTGTTGTCATCTCATGCCAAATTTATTCAGTGGATCAACAGATCACAACCAGGACTTAGGGATGAATATAACATATGGGCGAGTTTCAAGCAATGTACGCTTATCGTAAAAGTTCATACCTGTCGGTTCATGTTATGGGGCTGAGTTGCTGCTGGTTTCGGGGCTGACTACAGATCAAGCGTCGCGGGCAGCCAAAACAAACTTGATGAGTCCCCAATGGATAAGTCTAGTTGCCACCGAATCACTCTCGTGTCACAACAGGTCGCAACCAGGACCTAGGGCTGATTATGCTCTTGGAGAGATGGAGTAGAGATGGCGACTCCACGACAGGGCTCGCAGGGTCTGAGTTTCACTCATGCCTCACTGACATACCAAATCCCACTTAGCTTGAGGCTGCACGAGTTCCTGTCCACCGTTGCGACTCTTTCCTGCGGGTTTGCCATGCAAGGATATTTAAGCACCCCTCAGAGCCAGCCTTTTCCTGCCAGCATCGACACGCCTGAAGATTTTCCACGATCCCAATATTATAGATTATAACCCACTTTTGAGCTTTTGTAACGATTGATTTGCGTGACTATCTGTGACTATGCAATCCACCTTGATCTCGGCATGCTTCGCCTTCTTGGCCCTCAGTCACGAAGCACTCTCCATGAATTCCAAGTACACGGAGATAATCAAAGATGGAGAGTTTCAGGCTTCAACTACTAGTGCAAACCGTAAGCAGCTAATTAGATACTAATTCCGATGGATTTCAAAAAGGCCTATGGGTTACACTGAGACTGATAAAAATCAAACTGTCACTTGATTTTGCCCAACTTATACAGGTCCTCCATCTACTCGCCGAGGCGCCCCCCCTAAATTAGTGACAACGGAAAAAGATCGAGCAGGTCTGCCACCACGATCTCCAAGAAAACCAAAATCTGAAACCAAAGAAAGTGAAGCCTCAGAAAAGTGAAGTCACTTTCAAGATAGATGCTGGAAACTACTATAATATGAAAGGTTATCAATTCCTCAAGAGAAAGGAACCATACCCTCAATTCTGTTATTAGTGTATTTCATGGTGGATTTTGTCAAATAATTGATCTGTTATTAGTGTATTTCATGGTGGATTTTGTCAGATGATTGATATCAACATGTGAAATCCATGCTCCTTTTGGGTTTCACAAGACCAATCACTGGTCAAATAAGCTGCGGTTTTAGACCATCCGCACCGGTTGCACAGGATTAGCCTAGTTTATTCTAGCAAGTTAGGCCTGACTAACCTAAGTCCAGTGGTGCAGCCGCATTGGTTTGAGTTTAGAGAGTTATGAAGTATGTGTTGTGTGATGACTAATCCATATGTCAGCGTGGAATGCATACTTTTGTGTGCAGGTGATGTGTGAGAGTGAAATAAATGCATATGAATATGCAATTACGGATTTATCCCAGGAATAGTGGGGGATAAATCTATCCCCCACTATTCCAAAAACGAGCTCAGGGATAGGATAATTCTCCCTTATTCCGAGCCAGTGCGGGTGCAATTGCTGAATAAGTGCGCTAATCCAAGCTAAACCCCTGACCGGTGCGGCTGCTCTTACAGCACCCTGATATTCCTTGTCTCTCTACCGCTACCTCATGGCTCAGTAGAGATACCTTTTTGTCTATGTACTGAGCAAGGTGAGTCAATTCCTTTCCTTCCATCCTCCTCTCTTTCTACTCATTGTTTGTGAATACATGGGTGATCCTGACCTTGATGTTTATAGTATAGCCAATCAAGCAATAACATAAATAACAAATTGGTTCACAAAAATCTGTTCCCTTGGTTCTTGTGCCTGTTGATTTGGTCCTTCCACCAGAAATACGTGAAGAACCCTTGTGGATCTTCCACTATAGAATCCCTAAATTGCATGTCTTGAGATACCAGTGCATTTCAAACATGCAGGATTAGTCACTATGTGTTATGATGCCATTCATTTGATGGCAAGATTAAGAGCAATGTGGAGATAAATTGTGTGAGAAAAATACTTAGAGACAAATAAAGCCATATTGAACTCTTTTTTTACATATAATGAAAAAATAATAATCAGATTGATCTAGGAGGAGCAGGCCTGTGGAATCCCCCCACATTATACATGTTTGTCTAGGCTAGTTATAGGCACTGAAAAGAAATGTGAGATGAGGGCCCAATTGTCTTCTGTGTGCGTTTTGACACAAAGCTCGATGCAGTGTCTCTCCATCATCCACACTATAGGAAACCCCCATGCACTCTCCACTCCAAGGTCCAACCCATCAAAAAAGTATCATCATTAAGTATGTATGTATTACTATACCCAGCCTATTTTGTATCACCACCCCCAATCATGATCCCCACCCTTCTGTTTGAAACATCCAAGTTTATTGTCCAAGAAAAAAAAAAAAAAGAATCTTCAACCCCCCTTCCCGCAAAAAAGAAAGAGAAGACCAGCCACCACCATGCCACCATATTCATCATCATCATTGCCACAGAGGAAGAAAAAAAGGGGAAAAGGGGATTAAGCAATCGATAAACTAATAGGGAGGCCACGAGAAACCTAACAACGTTCTGTCGTTGAAACGCAGAGAGACGAGAGGAGAGAAAGTAATATGATGGGGTAGGAAAGATAAATAAATAGGCGTAGTAGTACTAGTAGTAGTAGGAGGAGGAGGAGGAGGAGGAGGGGGGAGTGGGACTAGAAGAGTGACAGAAGGAAAGGACACGGCTAGAAAACAAGGGCGGAGTGTTGGTGGTGGTGGATGAGGAGGGGAAGGGCTCAATTATGGGAGGAGATAGACCACTGAGCGAGGGGCACTTGCTTGACCTGAGAGAGAGCCTTGGCACCGTTACTCCAGGCGGGGCTGAAGAGCACCGACACGGTGGTCGTGGCGGTAGCGGCGGGGAGGTTGATGACAAGCACGGTGACGCCGGGGTTGGGCAGGTCGGGCGAGCCCGCGGGGAGCGCTGGGTCCGTCGCCAGTCGGACCGGGTCCGCCGTCTCGAACTTGACTCCCTGCGGCGACAGGATCGTCACCGCCATCTGCTTCCCGTTCATCTTCATATCTGCACACATTCCACAACATAACATACAACCCCCCAAGTCAGTCAAGTCCCCCTTGGTTCTGCTGGAGAGCAAGTGAAGAAAGGCACTCAACTCGCTGTCGTCCCGTCACCCGAGATGTCAATGGTCGCATTCGTGTGCACTCGCCACTGGGACGCGAGCGTCGACCCGGCAATCTCGTCCTGGAGGAGAGCCTGGGTGCGGCCATTGATCATGCGGATGCCGCGCTTGACGTCAGTGCCGTTGTACGCCTCCGCAAGGTTGGTGATCCAGTATGCAGTAGACTGGCCCGAGTTGACGTTGTAGTTGATATTATTCTGGACGTCGCCGGTGGACTCGAACTTGAGCACGGGGTTCGACGACGCCGGGTTCTGGTTCAGGCCGCCCATCAGGATCGTGTTCTGGCCCTCCGTACGGCAGCGGTAGTACAGCCATCTCTGGGAGGCCGAGCCTTCGGACGAGAAGTACCCCGCGCCCAGATAGTCGTTCTGGCACAGTTGCCCCACCCATCGCTCCCCCAGTGCATCCAGCGTCACGTCCCCTGCATCCAGGAACCCGTGCGTCTGGTGCCCCGTCAGGTTCCCCGCCTTCACCGACGCAAACAGCCCGTCCGTGTTCGTCCACGACGACCGCATCGACACCCATGCATCGCTCGGATCCCCAAAGTTGTGGTCCAGCGGCAGGTCGATGTACCATCCTCCCGACGCTTGTGGGTTGTACCAAAACATGCTCAGTGGGTCCGCAGCATCCGCTCGGTCTCGCTGGTAAAGAATGTATCGAGGAACTGCATTTTCCGTCGCCCCGCGTCAGTCTTGCGCTCATTTACAACCCAGGTCCAACCGGGGAAACTCACTTTGGAATTGATCCCCGTAGTAGAGCATGGGGTTGGCAGTAGCGATATACTTGTTGGGTCCACAATCACCGTTGTTGGCTTTGACTAAAGAAAGGAGCACACACACACGAGTTCAAATTTGGTGGATGAAAGATATCCACAAGCGGAGCTTTGACTTACAAGTATTACCGTACACATACATGTGGTAGAGACCAGTCAAGTTGAAGGATGGATTGGCTACCAATAGCTGGTGAGTGCTTCCGGTGGCAGTTTGCAAAGCCGACGTCATGTGGGCGTGACCTTGGGAGCCAAAGTACCTGCAGAAAAAGAGACAGTAGCATTAAGACACCCATGTTGGAAAAAAAAAAAAGGATGATGACAGTTTGGGTGCCTTACCAGTAGTCGGAAGTTTCGCTCCACGTTCCGTCTGGAGAAACGCCGTTGACACAGTTGGTGGAGGCGGAGTCAAGGGCGAGGGGGAGCATTTTTGAGGCGGTGCCCGTGGGGTCCTCGTTCATGATGGCCAGTGACCCAACAACCATGCCGCCGTTGGTGACACAGTTCCAGTTCCCATTAGTGGTTAAAAACCAGGCATTGGTTGCGTGGGCCTGGAGGCCTTTCTGCAGACCCAGGTTGATAATGGACCACATGATGGCATTTCCTGCATGCATGCATGGTTACACTTAGTTGGAGATAATTCATGCATGTATGGTGGGAAGCGGGCAATCACTGACTTTGATCAGGGGTCCATGCCTCGTACATCCAGTCATAAGCAATCGCAAATCCAATAGTGAATTCTGCGACGTCAAGCCAATGGCTGTATGCAAAAAAAAGGGGGGGGAGAAAAGAGGTCAGCAGACGAAAGGATAGTTTTTCGCGGGTAAGAGTGCTTACTCGGTGTTCCAGTTGTTCCCAGCTCGACCGAAGGATTGTGTGGTGTTACCCGCGGCGGTTTGAAGTTCTCTCCAGGCGCGGTCGACCCACTTTGTGTCCTTGGTCATGCGGTAGACATACGCCCAATGCTTGAGGCGAAGTTGGACCTCTCTGGCGACGTCCAAGACGCCCGACCCGCTGTAGCCGCCATCGATCGAATAGTTGGTAGGCTCCATGTTGTAGAACAGGGTAGCGTTGGAGAAGATGGTGTCGTTCCAGCTGGCCAGATAAGGATCGACTTTAATGAGGGCGGGGAGACGGTCCCATTTGTACGCAGGGGCAAAGAGTCTCGGGTGGTCCTGACGGACAGTGGTACCGGATTTGGGGGGAGCGTTGGGGTCGGTTCCCCAGGCGAGATTAGCCGAGGATGAGAAGCTGGGGGGAGTATTGAAGAGCTGGCTGGCTGAGGTAGGGTATTGGGGCACGCCGTACGAGTTGTATCCGGAGAAGAGCACGTGGTTGGTATCTTTCCCCGCACTAGAGCCGGCGCCCGCAGAGGCGAGAGAGCCGAGGGCGCTGCTGCCCTTGTTCGAATGACGACTACCCAGGACTGCGCCGAGCACGATGGCGAGGATGATGGCTAGGAGCACCAGCGGCAAACCGAATTTGACCCAGGGTTTGGTGCGGGTTTTCGGGGAGGGAGGTTTCTCAGCTTGGAACTTGGCTGCGTGTGGGGATGGCTGGTGTGGCTGGTCATAGCGGTCATTCAGAGCATCATCGTTGGGATTAGAATAGTCAACCTTACTGAATGGGCGTGCTTGAGAGTCCTGGCTCTGCTTGGGGCGGAACATCGTGCCAGATGCGAGTCGGGTGGAGATGGACTATGTAGTCTTGTCTTGACTCGACTCGTTTCAGTTTCGAAATATTTATGAAAAAGTTGCGGTGGAAAAAGGAGAGAGGGGAAATGTAGAGCGGAGGGGTATATATATAAGGGGGGTTCGCTGACATCAGCAGCGGGGCTTACTGAGAAGGTTATGGGCTTATTATGTAACAGGGTTGGTGAAACCTATCAACCGAGATATATTTACATATTTACATTTCACTGATGAAACACCCCAGAAAGAAGCAAAATCATGCACTACACAAATGAGTGATTCATAATCTGAGTGAGAGTCTGATGGGGAGAGCACCTCATCATGAACAACACATAAATATGTATCCCCCTCCTGCAATTCACCTTCATCAAAGCACACAAACACACACAAACAAACACACACACACACACATTGAAAAACAGATCCAGAAATCTTATTCTCAGGCTTACATACAACTTTCTGATCAGATTTGGCTACAGGCTTCAAAATTGAGGAAAGGTAAAAAAGGGAGACCATCCTTATCACCTCTGGATCAGGAATTGAATGAAGGAGAAAGACTGATTGTTTTTCTTGCTGATATCTAGACCACTTGAATTAGCTCTCACATGGCACATCTGATATGTCAAAGCAGGTTGGAAATGAATAACAGCTATAAGCTGGTTTCGATCATTGTATATTCTCCTTCAAAGAGAGATTTGTAACAGGAGACTTAAGTAACCAGACTTTGAGGGGTCTGCAATGAAATGCACGCAAAGGTAACAGGACTCATTCAAAGCTGGTCCAAGAAAAAAAATCATCTTGGTTTGACAAAGGAAGAAAGTATGGGAAAGTGAATAAATCAGGATACATATAATAGTAATATATGATAAAAAAAAATGAAGTGAAAACAGGACCAGGAAGCAATACAGACACAGGAGGTTCAAACAACCAAAGAAAGTGAGTGGTTTTAATGAAGGATGGCATTCCACTTTCAGAAAATCTGGCTTAGAAAGTCACATCTAAGTTTTTATGGGATGCAGCCATCTGCTCCAAAATTGCTTATGGTGCCACCAAGTTATAAATCAATATTATTAACCAAATCAGACTTGGTGGCCAAACACACAGGGCACTGAGTTTGAATAGGTCAGTGACTCACTGGGTCAGATGGCAAGCACCCAAGTTTGTATCAAGTGGCCTCATCTGATAGAAACTTGGATGTGAAAATGCATTAATACAGCTTTTCTAGTGGCAGTGCAACCGTTGGGCTGGGTTTCCAATGCCAATGAAAGGCACGTGTGTGTTTTTGAACCAGGTTTGGTATCTGCTTGCATGGAATTTAACACTCCTGGCCCAACCCACCACCCCCATTTTCCAAAGGTTACCTGGAACTACAGGCCAAATGTGTGCTGTTGGGGAAAGCAGTGTTATAAGGGTGTATTTGTGATACCCTGGGAACAGCACTAACTCTAAAGGCATGGTTGTAAAGCTATAAACAAGGATTTTTCAGCTAAATTGCTGAAAAACCAAACCAGAAACTTGAAGAAGAACAGTGAGAAGAAACTAAAGGACACTTACACAACTCGTCATTATCCCATATGGGATATCAAGTAAAAATTTTGGGATATCTGGGATATCAACGTGTTTTTTTTTCTTCTTTTTTTTTTTTTTTTTTTTTTTTTTTGTTTGTTGGGTGTTTCATTTTTTTGAATGGTTTTCAAAAAATTAAAAATACTACTAAATATGAACCCATTACCGTGAGGAATACACCAAAATGTTTCTCTCAATGAGGCGCAAATTTCTGTCTTCTCGGATTTTAAGAAAAATGTACAGTTGATTTTTAAATAACTTTTGAACAACATTTTTGGACAAAGGTGTGTTCAAATACAAGGAGGTGGATTGCCAGGTTTTCACTGCCAAGACAATTACGTCAGATGGCTTCATCTGCGCTTACATCGGACGTTTTGAATCAATATTACATTGGTACAAGCACTACATACACTACAATATATGCCGTACGGGATGCTGAGTAAGACATTACGGGATATACGGGATATCATGTAGTGGTCAACTTCTACAAACCACCCTCATATAACATCACCATATTACCAAACTGTCATATCCCAATATAACAATATCATATCATTGTCATATTAAAAGATAACACCATCATATCACTATCATATCACAAGATAACAATATTGTAAGCACTAGCAGCATTAACCAGTCAAACATGGCTGGTCAAGAAATGCTCAAACAGCCGTGTTCAACCAGTGATTTTGGACAGGCACCGTCCAACCAAAGCGCATTCTGGCCATTCGAGCGGCTCTGCCCAATCAGTTCCTGGCTGGTTGTGACCGGTTTCAATCAAACCAATTGAACAGGCCCATCCAAATGGCTGGCATGTGCTTGGGTCAGACAGTGCTTGTCCAATCACTGGTCAAACACAGCTGTTCAAGAACTGCTCAATCAGCTGTTTTTGACCAATCAATGCCAGCAGTGAAGCTTACCTCACTCCAAGCTTGCATCAAACAAGGACTTCAGTAATACTCAAGTTTCCACATGCCAACTGACGGCATTTGAGCAAGTTTTTATTGCAGTGCCTCACCCAGGGGCTGTCCCAGTGCATTTCCACAAGAAGTGCTTGACCTGATCAACAAGTGCAACAAAATTGGTAAACTCCATGCAAAACATCTGTACTAATGTGGACAACTTTCCAAAGCAATCTGCAGATTGCTATTCCATGCAAAACATTAGTATAAATTTCTTGCGTGGAGTTTAGTAATTTTGTTGCACTTGTTGATCAGGTCAAGCACTTCTTGTGGAAAGGCACTGGAACAAGCTGGTTCAGTTTTCCTCTTTTTGTGCCCTCTGCTCCCTGATGTCACACAAAGATACTGTCCTTTGTATTTTCCAAAATACCTTTCCCATCTGCCGCTTCCTCCCTGCAGACATCCATTTAAACCATTCCCAGCCTTTCCTGAACCCCAAAATGTGACGCCATGCAAACCCACTACCATCCATTTCTGTTCTCAAATGCAAAAGTACCCAACAGTCACCAACAACCAAAAGGCTTGTTGTCACAAGTGGTTTCCGTGTTTGGTGCTCTAGAGTCTCACTTTTATAATCTGTCTCACTTTTATAATCCTGCCATTGTGGCAAAACCTTTAGTCTCATTCCTTTTGCCTGTAAAGATTGGGCTTCGCGCATCAAAATTTCACAAATTATCTATTTTTCCCATGTTTTCCCAGGAATAAAAACCCTTGCACTCGGTAAATCAAAAACATAGATATAGCCAATTGATGCCTCTGAGTCAAGTGATGATTTGAGTATAGTGGTGTGGTATTATCATGCCTTGTGCCTGTCATGATTGGGCTTCATGCATCAAAATTTTACCAATTACCTATTTTCCCATGTTTTCTCAGGAAAAAAGACCCTTTCACATGGTAAATCAGAAACTTAAATATGAACAATTGATGCCTGTGAGCCAAGAATTGATTTTAATATATTGTTTTGATAGTATCACAAACTTTGCCTGTCAAAATTAGGCTTCACACATCAAAATTTCACAAATTACCTATTTTTCCTGTGTTTTCTCAGCACAAAAGACCCTTGAACATGGTGAATCAAAAACATAGATATGGAAAATTGATGCACCTGAGCCAAGGTTTTATTTGCATATAGTGGTGTGGTAGTATCACATGTTTCGCCTGCGAAGATTTGGCTTCATGCAGCAAAATTTCACAAATTACCTATTTTTCCTGTGTTTTCTCAGGAAAAAAGACCCTTGCACATGGTGAATCAAATACCTAGATATGGACAATTGGTGCCTCTGAGACAAGGGTTGATTGGAATATAATGTTTTGGTGGTATCACACCTTTTGCCTGTTAAGATGTGGCTTCACGCATTGAAATTTCACAAATTACCCTCTTTTTCTGTGTTTTCTCATGAAAAAAGACCCTTGCACACAGTGAATCAAAACCATAGATATGGCAAATTAATGCCTGTGAGCCAGGATGTGATTTGCATATAGTGGTGTGGTATTATCATGTGTTTTGCCTGTCAAGATTTGGCTTCAGCCATGAATATTTCACAAATCACCTTTTTTTTGTGTTTTCTCAGGAAAAAAGTGCCTTGCACATGATGAAACCAAAAACGATAGATATAGAAAATTGATGCCTGTGGTCCAAGGTTTGATTTATATATAGTGGTGTGGTAGTATTGCGTGGTTGCCTGTCAAGATTTGGCTTCACACATCAAAATTTCACAAATGACCCACTTCTTCTGCATTTTCTCATGAAAAAGCCCCTTGCACATGGGGAATCAAAAACATAGATATGGCCAATCAATTCCTGTGAGCCAAGGTTGTATTTTCATACAGTGGTGTGGTAGTATCATCCCTTTGCCTGTCAAAATTGGGCCTCACGCATCAAAATTTCACAAATTACCCATTTTTCCTGTGTTTTCTCACAAAAAAAGAACCTTGTGGATTTATCATGCACAAAGCCCAATCTTGAAAGGCAAAAGGCATGATACTGCCACACCACTATATGCAAATGAAATCTTGGCTCACAGGCATCAATTGGCCATATCAATGTTTTTAATTGACCATGTGAAAGGGTCTTTGTTCCTGAGAAAATGCAGAAAAAATGGGTAATGTGTGAACTTTTGATGTGTGAAGCCAAGTCTTCACAGGCAAAAGGAGCAATTTTACAACACCACTGTATGTAAATGAAAACCTGACTCGGAGGCCTCAATTGGCTATATCTGTGTTTTTGGTTCACCATGTGCAAGGGTCATTTTTCCTGAGAAAACACAGGATGAACAGGGAATTTGTGAAATTTTGATGCATGAAGCCCAATCTTGACAGGGATAAGGCATGATACCATCACACCACTACATTCAAATCAAACCTTGGCTTGCAGGCATGAATTGGCAATATTGTTGTTTCTGATTCACCATGTGCAAGGGTCTTTTTTCCTGAGAAAATGCAGAAAAAACGGGTAATTTGTGAAATTTTGATGTGTGAAGCCAAATCTTGACAAGCAAAACACGCAAGGATACCACACCACTATATAAAAATCAAACCTTGTCTCACAGGCATCAATTTTCTATATCTATTTTTTTTGTTTCACCATGTGCAAGGGTCTTTTTTCTTGAGAAAACACTGAAAAAAAAAGGTAATTTGTGAAGTATTCATGCATGAAGCCAAATCTTGACAGGTAGAACATGTTATAATAACACACCACTATATCAAGAATGAAAATTGACTCACAGATATCAATTTTACATATCTATGTTTTTGATTCACCATGTGCACGGGTCCTTTTTCATGAGGAAAGACAGAAAAAATTGGTAATTTGTGAAAGTTTGATGTGTGAAGCCAAATTGTGACAGGCAAAAGGCATGATACTGCCACACCACTTGATGAAAATCAACCCTTGACTTGAAGAAATCAATTTGCCATATCTATGTTTTTGGTTCACCATGTGCCAGGGTCTTTTTGCCTAGGAAGACGCAGGAAAAATAGGTAATTTGTGAAATTTTGATGCGTGAAGCCAAATCTTGACAGGCAAAACACATGACACTACCACACAACTGTATGAAAATCAAAGCTTGGCTCAGGGGCATCAATTTGCCATATCTATGTTTTTGTTTCACCATGTTCAAGGGTCTCTTTCCCTGAGAAAACACAGGAAAAATAGGTAATTTGTGAAATTTTGATGTGTGAAGCCCAATCTTGACTGTCAAAATGTGTAATACTATCACACCTGTAAGCCTTAGAGACAACACTGTTTCTCAAAAAGCTTCAACAATGTCCCCTCCAGATTCCCCTCATTTTTCTGATCATTTTCATCTATTATTGTCCATAGTTGTGATGTATAATTGAGGAGTAATTACACCTTGAACATCTATTATTTTCTGAGTTCAAACCATATTGAATATATTCATTTCAATCAACAAGGTTAACCATTTTTTCAGCTGGCTGAATAAAAAACTTCATCATCACTCAGAACCACCAACTTAGAAGAATCAGACAACTCTGGACAACATCACTCCTCACTACTCAATCAACACAGATTCCATCACATCCCTACATTGTCGTGGTCATTTGGTGTCATCTGATTGAATAGTAAGCAGCTTGTTCCAAGTTCTCTCTTCCTTCAAAGTTCTTCTGAGCTCTTGATCTTTTTATCCATCCTGCTCATCTTCTTCTCCAATCAAATAAAGAACAAAACCAATAAACATATCATCTGTGCTTCTGTGGACTGCTGCTAAAATCCACATAGGTTTCCTGCTACACAACCTTTTCCAGTTTCCTTTGGCAAAAAAAAGCAAGGCAGTCTTTGACTGGACCTTCTCTGTTTCTTAAGAGAAGAGGGGTTAAGCTTAGCTGCCCTTAAACCATCCTCCTTTAAGGAGAGAACCAGAATAGCCCATAGAAGGCCAAAGATGATCATATTCATACTTATAACCCTATTCTTCTTCCTCTCCTTCTTCCTTCTCTACTTCACAATAGTTGTCCTCTCCTTATCCTTTCTGGAATCAACTGTTGTGCTCCCCTTTCTTGTGTCCTGTTGTCACATAAGAGACCCAGGCTCACAACACCACTTTACAAAAATCAATCCTTGGCTCACAGGCATCAATTGATAATATCTTTGTTTCTGATTCACCATGTGAAAGGGTCTTTTTCCTGAGGAAAACATGGGAACAATAGGTAATTAATAAATTTTGGTGCATGAGGCCCAATCTTGACAGGCAAAAGGCATGATACTACCACACCACTATACTCAAATCATCACTTGACTCAGAGGCATCAATTGGCCAAATCTATGTTTTTGATTCACCATGTGCAAGGGTCTCTTTTCCTGAGAAAACATGGGAAAAATAGATGATTTGTGAAATTATGATGCGTGAAGCCAAATCTTGACATGCAAAAGGCATGATACTACCACACCACTATTTGCAAATCATCATTTGACTCAGATTCATCAATTGGCCACACCTATGATTTTGATTCACCTTGAGCAAGGCTCTTTTCTCCTGGGGAAACACAGGAAAATAGGTAATTTGTGAAATTTGGGTGTGTGTGAGGCCCAATCTTGAGAGGCAAAAGGAATGATACTACCACACCACTATATGAAATTCCAACCTTGAATCACATGCATTAATTGGGAATATCCAGGTTTTTGATTCCCCATGTGCAAGGGTCTTTTTTCATGAGAAAATGCAGAAAAAATGGGTACTTTGTCAAATTTTGATGCGTGAGGCCAAATCTTGATAGGCAAACACGCAATACTACCACACCAATTTATATAAACCAAACCTTGGACCACAGGCATCAATATTCTATATCTATATTTTTGTTTCACCATGTGCAAGGCAGTTTTTCCTCAGAAAACACAAAAAAAGGTGATTTGTGAAATATTCATGGATGAAGCCAAATGTTGGCAGGCAAAACATGTGATAATAAAACACCACTATATGAAAATCAAATCTTGGCTCAAAGGCATTAATTGTCCATATCTATGTCTTTAATTCACCGTGTGCAAGGGTCTTTTTTCATGAGAAAATGCAGAAAAAGAGGGTAATTTGCAAAATTTTGATGTGTGAAGCCACATCTCAACAGGCAAACAGCTGCATGAGACTGCCACCCCACTATATGCAAATCAACCCTTGACTCAGAGGAATCAATTGGTCATATCTATGTTCTTGATTGACCATGTGCAAGGGTCTTTTTTCCTCACTGCCGGCATGAACCGGTCAAACACGGCAGTTTGAGCGGTGCTCAAACAGCCGTGGTTGACCGGTGGTTGGACAGCCGTGTTTGACCGGTGGTCGGACAGGCACTGTCTGACCAAAGCACCTGCTGGCGGGTCAGACAGGCCTGTCCGATCAGTTCCTGGACCGGTTGCACAGGACCAGCCGGGACCGGTCGGACAAATCTGTCCGACCAGTTGGCTCTTGCTTTGGTCAGACAGTGCCTGTCCAACCACCGGTTGAACACGGCTGTTTGAGCACCTCTCAAACTGCCGTGTTCAACCGGTTACTGCCAGCAGTGCCTGGGAAGACACAAGAAAACTAGATAATTTGTGAATTTTTGATGCATGAAGCCAAATCTTGACGGACAAAACATGCTTGACCGGCAAAATGTGTGTACTACCACACCACTATGTGAAAATCAATCCTTGGCTCACAGCCATCCATTGGTAACATCTAGTTTTCTGATTCACCATGTGAAAGGGTCTTTTTTCCTGAAAAAACAAGGGAAAAATAGGTAATTTGTGAAATTTTGACACGTGAAGCCACATCTTGACAGGCACAAGGCATTATGCTAAAGGTTTTGCCGCAATGAAAAGATTTTCAAAGTGAGACTATAGAGCACCAACCGCGGAAAACACTTGTGACAACAAGCCTTTTGGTTGTTGGTGACTGTTGAATACTTTTGCATTTGAGAACAGAACTGGATTGTAGTAGGGTTGCATGGCTACACAGTTTGGGGTGCAGAAAAGGCTGGGAATGGTTTAAATGGATGTCTGCAGGGAGGAAGCGGCAGATGGGAAAGGTATTTTGGAAAATACAAAGGACAGTATCTTTGTGTGACATCAGGGAGCAGAGGGCACAAAAGGAGGAAAACTGAACCAGCTTGTTCCAGTGCCTTTCCACAAGAAGTGCTTGACCTGATCAACAAGTGCAACAAAATTGCTAAACTCCACGCAAAAAATTTACACTAATGTTTTGCATGGAATAGCAATCTGCAGATTGCTTTGGAAAGCTGTCCACATTAGTACAGATGTTTTGCATGGAGTTTACCAATTTTGTTGCACTTGTTGATCAGGTCAAGCACTTCTTGTGGAAATGCACTGGGAAAGCCCCTGGGTGAGGCACTGCAATAAAAACTTGCTCAAATGCCGGCAGTTGGCATGTGGAAACTTGAGTATTACTAAAGTCCTTGTTTGATGCAAGCTTGGAGTGAGGTAAGCCCCACTGCTGGCATTGATTGGTCAAAAACAGCTGATTGAGCAGTTCTTGAACAGCTGTGTTTGACCAGTGATTGGACAAGCACTGTCTGACCCAAGCACATGCCAGCCATTTGGATGGGTCTGTTCAATTGGTTTGATTGAAACCGGTCACCACCAGCCAGGAAATGATTGGGCAGACCCGCTTGAATGGCCAGCATGCGCTTTGGTTGGACGGTGCCTGTCCAAAATCACTGGTTGAAAACGGCTGTTTGAGCATTTCTTGACCAGCCATGCTTGACTGGTTAATGCTGATAGTGCTTACAATATTGTTATCTTGTGATATGATAGTGATATGACGGTGTTATCTTTTAATATGACAATGATATGATATTGTTATATTGGGATATTAAAGTTTGTTAATATGGTGATTTTATATGAGGGTGGTTTGAAAAAGTTGACCACTACAAGATATCCCGTATATCCCGTAATGTCTTACTCAGCATCCCGTACGGCATATATTGTAGTGTATGTAGTGCTTGTACCAATGTAACATTGGTTCAAAACGTCCAATGTAAGCGCAGATGAAGCCATCTGACGTAATCGTCTTGGAAGTGAAAACCTGGCAATCCACCTCCTTGTATTTGAACACACCTTTGTCCAAAAAGTTTGTTCAAAAATTATTTCAAAATCAACTGTACATTTTTCCAAAAATCTGAGGAGACAGAAATTTGCACCTCATTGAGAAAAATCTTTTGGTGTATTCTTCATGGTAATAGGTTTTTATTTAGTAGGTTTTTTAATTTTTTGAAAACCATTCAAAAAAATGAAACACCCAACAAAAAAAAAAAAAAGGAAAAAAAAACACATTGATATCCCAGATATCCCAAAATTTTTACTTGATATCCCATATGGGATAATGACAAGTTGTGTAAGTGGGAGGAAGAAATAGAAACATAAAGTTGATAAAAAGAGAAAAGATTATATAACCTGCCACATGGCAATATTTTTAATGTTAAAAACAACAAATTTAAAACAAGGAGTAGGTAAAGAAAAGAAAGAAGGAAGGGAATAGGATGCTATAAAGTTGATAATTTTTTAATAAGAGTTAATAATGTGGCTTGATGATTCCACATGTCCTCAAAAATATGAGAGGTTATCATGCACTTCATGTGTGTTGGGGGTTGAAGAGACAAGGTATGAAGCAAGCAATATCAAAGAAGAAGTAAAAAAGAAGGCTACAAAACTGCGCGTGATAAAAAATGCCATGCTGTTGGCTTGACTGAACGGTCAGAAAAGTGTCTCCGCCAACCCATGTGCCCTGCAATCTGCAGCGGAGGCAGACAAACGGCGGCAATGTGTTGCACTGACGCAATGCCGCCCTGTATGACCTGACTATCATGCTCACCTTGCTTGCCCCTTTTGGCGCACATGGTGGGCATGAACTCTCCTGTGACCCCAGGCAGTACAGCTTACCAACCCAACACTGCCTGTGCGTCAAGGGAAAGCCAACGTTGCTGGAATGTCAAACTGACCTTGTGTTGCCGTCGGCCATAAAACAAAGCAAAGACTTGTTTTTGCGTGGAGGTCGTTAGTTTGCCTCTTCCACTTTTAGTAAGAGGCTACATAACAAAAAGAAATTGCCAAATTATGACTTGTACAATATTTCTGTTTGGGAACACCGGTTTCCATGTTGAAAGCCGAGTGTATATACTCTTACCCTGGGAAACTGACAAGGGCATTGTGGTGTAGTGGTTAGGCCCTGGATGCTCATGCAATGATCACCCCAATGGAGCAGCAGGTCATGATGGGTTCTAACCCGGAAGGCTATAGAAATACTTTTGATGGTAGCCATAATTGCTGGCAATGATGTGCAAATGTCATGAATTTGCTGCTGTTGTGCAGCCAGCGGTGATTTAATGCAAAGCCTCTGTTGGAAGAAAAGCCAATGTTGGCTGCCGCGGTTTTCCGCACTGAGACACACCAAAAATTTTGGGCGGTGTTGGGAAGGTTGGCCCAAGGTAAAACCTGACAAACGGCCAGCGTTGGTCCAGCTAAGTGGTGTAGGAACAATTGAATATGAGAAATGTGAGTGCAAGTGGCAAGGATCTGTGGAAAAACCTGGAGAATTGAGATCAAATCTTGATCATGAATGGTATTTATGAAAATTCCACCTGTGTTGAGTTGTGGGTCAGATCCAGAGGAGGTTTTGTATCCCGCTGAGATTTATGAGGCAATTAAAAAGAGTGGACTATGCTTTCCAACCACCAGGTTAAAACTAAATCCATGAAATGGCATCTCTGTATCCCTATTATAACCCTTGAGGGTGCATCCAGTAAACTACCATTGGTAGGGACATGCCCCTATAGAAGTACTTTGAGGAGTCTTCCTACTTGTAAAAGTTCCTAAAGCAGTTTTTTTGAAAAGAAGATATCAAAATAAATGATGAATAGTATGTAAAGTAGAAGGTGAAATGATACTGGAAAGAGGAAGGGAGACAGAGAACAGGAAAGGCAACTATGAACCTTGGTACTCTGCTGGGTGATCAAAAAATGATGGTCCCCTCATGATTTTTTTTTTTGGATTTGATGTACCTCATGATTGCGTGGAGGTGATCTTCATGTTTGCATGGAGGTGATCTTTATGTTTGCATGGAGGTGCTCTTCATGTTTGCATGGAGGTGATCTTCTTCCTCAATTTATCAACATATTCATTAGGGCATCTCCTGGATGCATTATGATTGACTACAGCCCCAATCACTAATGAGTATCATTGGGCCAGCTGGGCAAATAGATCAAGTAAAACTAAGCAAAAATCTATGAAGATAAACCTGGAGATATATGTATCCCTTATACATCCTGGCTTTCAGTATGTCCATGGTTTGTATTTTTTCTTTTTGCATTATTTCTTATGGAAGTGTAGCTTCACCTTGAATAATGGCCAAGATCTGTTGCCTCACACTTAATAGGATTGATGATTGAGGGCTAAATATTTTCTTGATAAAAGTAAGGCAATCCATTTTGTGGAAAGGGATTGATGGAGAATGGAAAGAAGACAAGGATTTTTGAGTATGGAGGCAGGAGAAGATATGATTCATTGAGAATGGACAATTAACAAATTTTAAAAACTCTTTTGATAACTAGCATTGAGCTTCAGATTTCTGCTGCCAATTCTCCCACTCAAGCCCATATGTACTCCACACTGATCATCATGCCACCCCGCTCTTTGGCTCAGTTGCATCCAACCATTGTTGCACTTTTCTTGCATCACTTACCATATCAAAGTCAACTGTTCAAGCCGCCCCCATCACCATCATCTCACATTCAACAGCATGCACATGCCTCTGCTCACCCTCTGGCTCCTTGTTGTCTCATCTGTGTGGGCCCAATCCATTTGTTGCCTTGTGCGGCATGTTGGTCACTGCAGATCCAAAAGTTATACCTTTGTCAACCCCATGGCTTCATGTAGCGAGCCAGGATGTGGTGTGGTGTTCAACCTAAGCCCCTACTGGCAGTGCAACAAATGTAATGGATCATCTAATGTTTCTCAGGCTGCAAGGCCAATGTGTCCAAGCCACCAGGAGTAATTGCAACCCTCAACCAATGAACATGCTTGAAAAACCTCTCACATGCTTGAAAACCCCCTCACATTCATACAGACCCAGTGGATGGGTGACTTGGCAAAAGTGTTACCAATACTTTTTTTCAACATCTCACAGGGTCACCATTGAGGGTGGAAATGTTTCAGATAGAGAGTAGAAGGAGGATGGTGAGATTGTTTGTGTCAGCTTGCTACTCTTCAGAGACAATCTAACAAAGAGTACATGAAAAGATAAAATCATAATAAATACATTGAAAATTAGAAAATAAATTGTATTACCAAAGTTAGAGACATTATTACATGTGTAGGAATTTCTCTCACTTTGTAATGCATTATGGCTTTGTTATGTATAAATACAAAATAAGAATAAACATTGAAATACCCTGTCAAAACCATGTTTTACACAAAATATTACCATAACTCTTAAACCTTAAAGAAAACTTAGAATATTATGGCAGATTCTTAATCTACATGCAAAATAACCTAGGGTATCCCACTCATGGTACCCCCTAATTCTCACTCCTTCACTCCTTTTACCCATTTCCCCCACCTATAGAATTGCACGGCATGTGTGCGTAACATGTTGGTTGACTATTATGATACCAACGGGGAAATGACCAAAAATGGACGTCATTTTGAGGTGTTGTGTGAAATGGCCGAGTTAGGCCCAAATGGGGTTTAATGTTCCAACCCCGCGCACTGGTTACACAAGTTGGCCCAATTCACTAAAAACCCTGCATGAACTACACAAATACATGTTACTAAGGCAGCATGTATGTAACTAGGTTTCAGGAACCTTGCATCATATATATAAACAAAGTTTCCGCTTTTAAAACCTTAATTACACATGTGTAACACCTGTAGCGTGGCCCAGTCTCAATATTTGTGGCCCTTTTCAGGCGTAACCACTCCTTCAATGCTACTGTTGACTAAACCAAGCCAGTAGTATTGAACCAGGTTGGTCTACATGGTTATTTGGCGTCAACAAACTCATCATAACCTTGTTTATTCACCCATAAGCAGCTGTGGCTTGCCCTTTTGGTCCAAAATAGCGTAACAATGGCCTGGTTTGGTTTGAAATGGGCCACACCTGCAATTGAGGCAAATTACCACGCACACAGTGGCCCAAAATTGATATTTAAAGAGCTTTGTTTGCCCACTTTTGACAATCCCCATCATCTTTTATCATACCAGCATATACCAATGCAATCAACCAGCCTTTACACTAGTTATTAGCCTTGTTATACCTGTTATATTGGATCATCACCTTAACCAACAATTACCACGACAAATCCCCAGCTTTCCAATCAATTCTTGACTACTTTTGACGCCTCAAGATCCCTGCCAAGCTTGAAGAAGACCCCTTTGCGTGGATTTCAGCATTAGTGAGTAAAATTCCCCGTAGCACTTCTTTCTTTGTCATTTCTGGGTGTACTCCTTGTCAAAGGACCAGATAATTAGAGTACCCCTGATATTTCAGGATCTAATTCATGGAGGGCACCGTAAACACCCCTGTAACTCAGGCCCCTCTTTGATAAAAAGCTTTTGCTTTTTGTTATATTTCTTTCTCCTTTTTTCTACTTTACCCCATTTCACCGTGAGACCCACGCGTGAAACTACCTTTTCATATCTTTGCACCACGTGTAGCTAGAAAAAATTTGTTCTTGGCATCACGTAGGCTGACAGTTTGTCCTCTTTGTTTTTGTGATCCAGTGAGTGTACAATATATTAAGTCCGGAAACCAAGTCAAATGCTGTTGTGAAATTCTGTTTCTGCTGCAAATGTAGTTTTTGAATGTTGAAATTTCACCAAGGTCTCCTTTGAAATGATTGCATATCTCACTTGCTTCCTTCAGCATACCCAACAACCTATTATAATCCTGGTGAGCAAGCTTGGTGTGATGAGAAACAGGGCTGGGCTACTGAAGCTGATGTGGAAACTGGTTATGATATGATCCTGTACCAAAGGGCCCTACAGAGGAGACAGATATTCTACAGCACAACAGGAAGCCATAGCCAATTAGTAGGCAGGTGGCCTAGGTCACAACACGTTTGGTGTTTTTTTTTTTAAAAAATGGTTCTCAATTTTATTTTTCTCATTCTTAATTTGGTATTATCAGCTTGAATAGTTGATGATTTCCCTGAAAACCCCCTGAGCATACTGCTCCTGGAAACCCGGCATGAAAGCAATATGATTTGTAACAAGTCACATTCAATCACTGTAATTTGTCAGGAGCACATTGTTATATGCCCTTTTTAAGTAATGATGGTATATTCCTCTATTCAACAATGAGGAGTTTATAATTGCAGTAGGACAGTTCACGTTGGGAATTATGACCGTCTTTAAACCCAATTTTATGACACTTGTCATAAAATGTTCACTCAAAACTTGACTGGATCCAAATCTTCCAAATCATACAGATACGGAGGTGTGAAAAGTTTACACAGTCTTGAAGAAATCAACCAATCCAGTATGTATACCATACTGCATAACTTCCTTTTAAAGGAATAAAAGCTTAATGCTCAAAAAGAATTCAAGTCTCAAACCTGTTTTCAAGTGGAAACCAATTATTCAATTTTTCTGAAAAATTGGCTGTATTTTTCTACTTTTTCAAACTCATAATTAATGAATAAGCACTCAATATGTTCAAGAATTTTTATTTTATCCAGAAATTTAAACCATTAAAATCATGCTATGAAATATCGAAATCATGAATTTATAGAAGTTTACGTAGAAAAGAGATCATTTTACCAGATCTCTTTCACGGGCTGTGTATGATGTGCCTTCTGGTTGAACTTCTCAAAAGGAGAACTATCAGCCATATATATATAGTACACACCCATCAAGTTTGCATAATTTGACATTTTGATCTTCACATCCCAGCTTACCAAAGGCCCAGTTCACTTCCGCAGCATCATTTTCAGCCTCTCTTTCATTTCTTTTTCTCATGAATTGAGTCTTCTTTGGTAATTTATCTAAATCAGAATATTAAAAGATCATTCCCCAATGATAAGGTGGCTTTGCCATACTTTGATAATTATGGTATTTACATGAATGTGATGCATTTGTTCTTCATTTTTGGGGCAGCGACATTTTGCCCGCTGGTGCATGTGGACATAATCCTCATTTGGAAGGCCGATTGTGGCACTCGGGACATTTGAAGATGTGTTCTGTCTGGATGCCCACACAGGTGCCCTGCATGACCTCATGTTTGTATCCGTTTCAAAGTTTGCAGTGAGGATCAATCCAGCAGGCTTTCTAAACCCATAACACCGGGAAGATTGGTTGCTGAGACCGGCCTTGTTGATTGGACTTTGGGGGATGTTTGTGTGCGTGTTTAGTCACGTGTTACGCGCACTGTGGCAAGAGCTAGTTATGCGCCATCCCAGTAGATTATCTGTGATACGAAATTGTTTTCCCCAATTCCTGCTCTCCACAATTTCCTCCCTCGTGATCAATATAGGCTTAGCTAGTAAGTGCATGTAGAATCCGTCAATGGGGCAAACAGCAATGGAAGACATTGTATTGAATTCCTATTCAAAAAATAACAACAAGCTTGGGTAAATGGGGTGGGAAAGGTTAGCAAGTGATAGGGTGTTTTTGTGGGGGGGAGACACAATGACTGGGTTATTTTGGTTGAAGGAGAGGTTAGCTTTTTTGAGTGCGGTTTGGGATAGAGGGAATGGCATGAGCTGATTGCAGGAGTATAATGAGTGGGATGAAGGAGGAAGAGGGAAGAGTAGGGGGAAAGTACCCCTGTTTAAATAGAAAGTCCTCTTGGGGACTCGGCCGGCAATCAAGGCTCCCGACTCTCATCTTGAAGCACCCCATGGACCGCCGTCAAAGCGGCCTGCCCGCTGCCAGTCAGTTGCACAATATCAGTCTGTGCGCTCCATCAAAGACGAGCTAGATACAAGCGGCGCTCACACTGCCGTGCCCGGTGCCGACCGTGCCGTCAATTCCGCAATGCAGTGATTACAAGATGGACTGGGCCAAAATAGGCGGGAGTAACCCTGTACTACCAGCAGGCCAACTCATCCTAATTTTTCCTGTCAGCAACCCAATCGATCCACGCGGGGTACATAAAGACGAGTATTTCTTCTGAGTGCGGCCTCCGCTCGGCTGAGGGGTGTAATTATAGTTGATCTGTGCATTGAATCTTACTATGAATGAATTCCCCAGCACATGTAAGTTTTCCGCGGGCAGAGAAGAATATCCTGTCAGTTAAGCAGGCTCATCATTGCTAATTTCTTATGCTGTTGTGTGGAGTAGAGACTGTACCCATTGATCTGGTAGGCCTGTCAACACACGGACCGGTGGTCGGTCAGAGCGGATTGACCGCCTACAGCCTGTGTCAGAATAAGTCTCTGTAGACTGCCGTTCGGCTTGTGGACAGCGGCGCTAACGATACCGTGGCCGGCGCCGTCGGCTGTGCAATCCACCAGAATTTATGCCGATAATTCCACAGTGGCACAGCTCCAGCCGTAAATTCGGAGGAGCCCCTATTTTCAGAAGTTGAGAGATCCGCTTTGCAAAACACTTACGTTAATATCTAGGCAAGTTGATGTCGTTTCAACCATCATGATCCAACGACTACAGGGATCCCCAAGTCCATGGCGAAGAAGAATATGTTGAGGGAAATGGGACATAAAATAACATCCATGGGATCAACATCCTCATTGTAGTAGACATTTCTCTTTGTAAGTGGGGCGCGCTCAGTTAATATCTATGAGGCTATTTGTAAATTTGAACCGTCAATTCGAAGATATCAAGGCAGCCTGGATAAAGAAAGAGTGTAATGGATTCAAGTAACATGTATTGAATAAGCGTTACTCTGGCAAACCAGGATGAACCGCTTCACTTGACTGTCAACAGCCCATTCAGGTTTTAGGAATACAACCATCTCCATTCTTTTTCAGATGCTTATGAACACATAGACGGAATATTTGGCTGAGGCGATGTTACCCGGTGGCATTACGTCTTGAAAAAAATCACATGCTGGATTTGCAAAGAGAGAGAAAGGCTAACGAAGCTAACGTTTAGTTGGACACCACCCTGGACCCTGAGTCGACACAAGTGTAACATAGCAGGAGAGACTTCTCGCAAGCCCACCCTCCCGATAGCAGGTTTGCAAGAGCAATCCGAGCCCGGTTTATTGACACTATGTTCAATCTTTCAATACCATTTCCCTCTATAAGATGGGCAAACTATTGGCGACAAAAGCATTCTGAATCAATAAGATTCGATGTGCTAAAGGTTAGCTCCCTCCGTAGAATTGTATAATCCTCTCTGAAAACCTTCGACAAGACATGACACCATTTTTTTGTTTGCAATACATAAGTCTTTTTTTCCATGAGACCATAGACATTCCATACAGCTGATGCATCTATGGCGAAGCAATCCAAAGAGTGAGAGAAATAGTGTTTGGCTTGGTACTACCCTGAAGCCTAATCCTCCGCCAGATTGCGACCAATCAGGAGAGCTGATTCGATGCAAACAGCCGGTGGTCTGCTTCGTACCACCCTGATGCCTGTTTCTCTGCCGAATCGTGACCAATCACGAGCGGCGAGAGGGTGTAAAACAGCCTAGTCCCCTTTTTTTTGAGCGAGGTAGAACAATAGATGCTTGTTCATCTGGACTCATATCACCTTCAGCTTTCAGGCAGCAGTGGCTCAGCCCTTTGGGGGCAGCAGCGCAAGTGGCCCGTGGCTCACTCCCTGCTGTTTCTTTCAAGAAAAAAGGAAGGACTTTTCCCCCCAATTCCACGCTCTCTCTTCATCCGCCTCCCTCCATTCACTCAGCGCTTCCTACTATCACTAGTTTCTTCGACCCCCTCTTCGACCAATATTCCCGGATTCAGTGCCCATGGCCTCGGTGCTTTTTATATGCTATAATCAAGACTTTCCCGTCGCTTAACGTCTCTCAACGATTTCTCTCATTCCCTTTTCTCCTTTCGGACGATGGCTGTCCTCTCCTTCTCTCATGAACGGATACTCTCAGAGACTCTCTATCCCACCATTCTTTTTTCATTCCGACTCCATCCACGCTTCTCAAGGATTTTTCTCCCTCCCTTTCCCTTTCGTATGATGGCTATCCTCTCCCGATCTCATCAACGGATACTCACAGGGACTCCTCACCCCGCCATCCTTCTTTTCTATTTCGACACCATCCTCCACAATCGATGAACCAAAACCGCACCCTTATATCCGGGGGTGGGAAGTCCATTTTTTAGGCCATCCGAAAGGCGACAGAGGTATTGTCAACCCCTCCTTTCGCTCTTTTCACTTTCTAACGCGATTAGAGAAAGGCTTCAGCTTACATATACGACAGCTCTTTCTCTTTCCGCTTTGATTATCAAGGATATGCACCTTTATCCTCTGATTTCTTCTGGAGAGCTCTCTATCAGGCCTTATCCTATCAGAGAGCTTGTCTACTTGACAACTCGTCACGTCAAACACGCTCGATCTCATCAGTGATCGAGTAAGTTTCATGTGAGCGATCACTTTTTCTCCTAGCTTTCCTCTGATTTCCTTTTTGCTATTCTAGGGATGGGGAGGGGGGTGAGGAGGTCTCACTATCTCGCAATGAAACTCATTTGGGGGCTTTCATGCTCCCGATGAGATAACATTGTAGGGGATATCCCGTTGAGATGGTGGGCCGACTCGGGGCCAAGGGCCTCTGTCTTGCAATGAGGATCTCTGGTGCATGGCAGTCAACGGGGCTTCCCATGCGCCCGAGGAGATGCCATCATTGCAGGCAGAGTGGCTGGTGCTAGGTTTTTGTCCTGGGTTATCACCAGCCGTCCTTGGGGTGGGCCCCCCGGCCGGGCTTCCGGCCCATTTTTTCTCTTTTGCTTTCCTCTGATTTCTTTTTTTCGATTCTAGGGATGGGGAGGGGGGTGAGGAGGTCTCACTATCTCGCAATGAAACTCATTTGGGGGCTTTCATGCTCCCGATGAGATAACATTGTAGGGGATATCCCGTTGAGATGGTGGGCCGACTCGGGGCCAAGGGCCTCTGTCTTGCAATGAGGATCTCTGGTGCATGGCAGTCAACGGGGCTTCCCATGCGCCCGAGGAGATGCCATCATTGCAGGCAGAGTGGCTGGTGCTGGGTTTTTGTCCTGGGTTATCACCCGCCGTCCTTGGGGTGGGCCCCCCGGTCGGGCTTCCGGCCCTTTTTTCTCTTTCGCTTTCTTCTGATTTCTTTTTTTCTATTCTAGGGATGGGGAGGGGGGTGAGGAGGTCTCACTATCTCGCAATGCAACTCATTTGGGGGCTTTCATGCCCCCGATGAGATAACATTGTAGGGGATATCCCGTTGAGATGGTGGGCCGACTCGGGGCCAAGGGCCTCGGCAGTCAACGGGGCTTCCCATGCGCCCTAGGAGATGCCATCATTGCAGGCAGAGTGGCTGGTGCTGGGTTTTTGTCCTGGGTTATCAGCAGCCGACCTTGGGGTGGGCCCTCCGGCCGGGCTTCCGGCCCTTTTTTTTCTCCTAGCTTTCCGAAGATTCCGTTTTTTTCTATTGTGTGGGTGGGGTGGGGGCGAGGAGGTCTCGCCGTCTCGCAATGCAACTCAGCTGGGGGCTTTCATGCTCCCAACGAGATAACATTGCAGGGGATATCCCGTTGAGATGGGGGGCCGACTCGGGGGCCAAGGGACTCTGTCTCGCAGCAAGAGGGTCTCTGGTGCATGCGAGTCAACGGGGCTTCCCATGGGCCCGAAGAGATGCCTTTGCAGGCAGAGTGGCTGCTGGGTTGTTATCCTGGGTTTGCAATCAGCCGGCCTTGGCCCGGGCCCTCCGACAGGCGTTCCAACTTTTTTCTTTCCTATTCCTAGCTTTCCTCAGATTTCTTTATTTCTCTTATCCTGGCGTGTGGTGGTGGGTTGGGGCCGACGAGGTCCACTGTCTCGCAATGCAACTCGGCTGAATGGGGTCATGGCAGTCAACAGGCCACCATGCTCCCAAGGCAATGAGACAAAATTGCAGGGGATATCCCGCTGAGATGGTGTGCCAACTCGGGGGCCAAGGGACTCTGACCTCTCGCAGCCTCTCTGGTGCATCGGAGTCACCGGGGCTTCTCATGCGCCCGAGGAGAGGCCTGTCGCAGGCAGAGTGGCTGGTGCGGGGTTTTTATCCCGCTTATGGTTGGCCTGGGCCGTCCGACGAGGGTTCCGGTGGGCTAATTGTTGGGGATGATGTGTCTATGGGGTGGACGAGTGTTTCGTAGTCGCGAATGGTCCCAAGAAGAAAGCTACTTGAGATCGTTTGCGGAAGCCGTGTCTTGGTAAGTAGGAGCGGACGAAGACATCGATACTGAATGTGTCCGCTTGTAGTGCGATCCGTTGGCTGGCCGATTTGGCTGTTTTTACAGAGAAGATCTTCAAGCACGAACGGGCACAGGATCGCGTTTCCCGGACAGCTTACGGCGCATCGCGGGAGGAATACGCGTTGGTGAGATGCCCGATGAGTGGACTTAAGCCTGTCATTTGCAGCCAGTAGAGATGTATCAGGATGTATCGCCAAAGGGTAGGTGCCGAGGATTTATTTTTCAACGCCTCGATACAACTCTGGCGCGTTGCACAAGCGGACGTGGAGGCGTAGATCGAGTGAAGTGGGATGGGAGCTCATGGCATTCATATATGGCCGGGCTCCCGCAATGAGGTGAGTGGGAAGAAGTTGCTGATGCCGAAGACAAATGAAGGGATCGAGTAGGCCTTTCATATCCCCCACTCCCATCCTTCCGTCTGTCCCTCTCACGGCTGACAATGACCAGGAAACAACAGCTCTCGAAGACAGACTGCTGAGCAACTCCAGGCACCCGGCTGTTGACTTCTTGTCAACGTTCCGCTCAAGACTGAGGATACATGGACTACTCGGAATCTACGGCACCTTCGGCGTCTGAGGATGTGCCCTCGCCGATTCATCTCATCCGGCGTGGATCCCCACGCAACTGGTTTGTGGTCGTTCCACTTTTTTGTATTTTTCTACGTGACAGCTCAACTCATCCTCACATGTCACACCCTGCGACAGGCCGATCGACTCCCATCCATTCTGAGTCTCACGAGCGTCTTGGGTTGCTCGGTGGTCAGTAAGACATGGACTGTTTGTTCATCGGTCATTGCTGGTTATTGAGCCGGGAAGACTTGGATTGGAGGTAAATGTATGTGGGATATGAAAGGTCGCTCAAGCTTCCCTTTCTTTTGTTCTCCGTCATCAGCCTCTTTCGTCACTCAAACCAGCGCTTAAAAGCAGCCCATGGAATTCTCGAATCTCGCAAGCTGCTTCACTCCCGTCACGCCTCCCCGCACACTTGTGCTATGCGCCAAGAACTGCTGGAAGCCTTGGAAATTCTCCTCGCTTGCCAGCACCTGATACATCTCGCTTTGGCTGCATGACCGGCTTGAGCTCACACATTTGGCTGATCTTTCCAACGAGCAGCCCTCTATTGATGAGTTCCCGGAAATGAGAGCCCTTTCCCGTCCGTTCATGAAGTTCTTATTTTTAGGGCCGGCCAAGACGGCCAGCCAACTGACTCCACTGCCAGCGGCGCGAGTTCTGCATCGACGTGTTCGCCAGCCCCCACGAACCAAGATACGGCCTACGCGACCAGTCTCGAACGGTTTTTTGTGCCCATTCCCAATTACGAAGCAGTCGACCATCCTGCAGACACAGCCTCTCCAACGAATGCCCAACCAGAACTGCCGTCGCACGGGCCAGGCCGACGATGGCACATCCTTCGGCAGGAGAATATCAAGTGAAGAGCCCAAGGTACGTGTCTCAATAGGGTTCATATTCCTTCGTGTTCCCGAAAATCAGAGAATTGACTCCCAAAGCTTGCGGACGTCGAAATTACCATGATTCAACGACCTAGCGACCAAATGGGAGTCGATCATCCAATTTTGCATGAGAATTGGCAGTTGGCGGGATAATTTTCAATATATTAAATTTTAATTCAAGCGGTGAACCCCATGGGAGTCGTTCAACCAAAAACAAGGCTGAGTACGGGAGTTGACCCCTGGATTGTTTGTTGTTGAGATTTTTCTTCTTCTTTTATAGTTTCATTCCTTATTATATCTAGTGGATGATATCTAGTTGGTTTTACCCATGATGCTTGAATATATTTCACTTGTCAGCTGTAATCCAAATTCATCAGTTGTCACATGTGAATCTGCTTTTTATGATGAGGTTTTGAATAGGTAAATTACATGTGCTATTGACTTGTCCTTGAAAGCAGACTTCAAGGTATACAATGAGGCTTTTTTAAAATTTTGGGGGCTCTGGAGGAAGTGATTGAAAGTATAAACAGTGATGTGAGAAATTGCCCCAGGAATAATGTACCTAAGTTTGAAGGCTATGATTTGAGTGCAGTGGCCAACTAAAACAGTTTAATTTTATCTTAAAAAAGAATAAAAGGTCCTCTATTGGATTCTTTAATAAATTTTTTTATTCAGTGGCTCCTACAATGCAATCAGTACAGCTTTTGTCGTTAAGGAAAGTAGGAATAGAAAAACTCTACTCAAAAATCAGACTCCTACTGCTACATTCAATTGTGGGTGTATTCTGGAGCTATGGAATATGCTCCGAAAAATCATTTTTAGGTTGCTTCCTAATCAATATTTAAGTCTTGGGCGCTTGGCCCCACTCATGATGGAGGAATTATTATTTTTTGACTCACTCATGACGGAGGAATTGTTATTTTTTATTATTTTTAAAAATTTTCCTGATGACTCCCAAAAGGCATATTGAAATTGGAGAATCAACTCCCAAAAATGTACCGCAGCATTTTTACATCCATCCTCAGTCACTGGGTGGTTGACAGATGTTATTTTTGACGTCTGCAAGTTTGGGAGTCAATTCTCTAATTTTTGGGAGTAGTTTAACCAAGACCCTAACAAAAACGGAAGAAAGATTCCTAAGTGCATGAAGATATTGTTCTTGTATGTTTCTTCTCCACTGAATGCACTGTAAAAATATGCCCCCTCCCCATTCATTCACTTCTAACCTCAATCCTTGGCATAATTCAACACCCAGCACGCAGCTATGACAAATTATAGTACCATAAAACAAAACAAGATTCCTTTGTATTTATCCTGCAACAAGCGCAGAAAGGTTCCCCCACCAAAATTCACAAAGATCATGTTCCACCTATACCGTAATTCTTTCCTCTACCAAGGGCACTACAACTTACAAGTTACAAACCTTGCAATTGATAAGCAGTTCAGTCCACATCAGTGATACAATAACTTTCATGAAACAAGAAAATCAAAGCATCTACGTTAGGTCCTGGGGCCAAACCTGATCCCATCTGTTGATCAACAGCGGCAATTCAACTGAACAGTTGAGTTTTGAGAGATTCAGGTGATCATTGTTACAAGGTTTTTTAGATGAGAATGAAGCATCAGATACCTTTGGAACTTACCAATTTCCCCAACTGTACACTACAAACATTTGCAATTCTACCCAGAAAGAAAATGTGAACTTGGGATGGGAAAAACATTGACCCAATTTTACAGAAAATGATCAGAAGTGAAAAATAAGCTATACTGAGCATGCTCAGCAATTTTTTTTCTTTTTATAAACTGAGCAGAAATCATTTTTATTCATTCTGGCAACTTTAGGGGATTTTGCTGAGCATGCCCAGTTTTGCTCAATTTTTATTACTGAGCCATTTTGTTGAAAAAAGTTAACATTTTGCTTAACCCAAACAGTAGTTTTTTCTTTGGGTAAAATTACAAATGTTTTTAGTGTGTATTAATGAGAGAAGAATATTGAGGCGCTCTTGTGTTTGTTGACAATCTGACTGCCCTACCAGTGAGGGGTTCTGAATAGACCAAGGGGAAGTAATATTTGAGGAGATAATAGCAACAAAATGGATGGATCCCTACTCTCAAAGCAATCAGTAATAGGTAGATATCTCTGCTGAAATGGATCAGGTTAATACCCATGCCGTCTTAGAGTAGTATCCGTGCTCAGGGTTATAAATTAGAAGGTAGATATGGTCTCAGAGATGTGTTTTGAAATTTTGTCAACCAAGAAGGAACTGATTGATGTTTTTTTTTTTTTTTGCCTTTCTCATCTGATTCTTCCAACTACTATTGAATTAACAAAACGTTTCCAAATGCCACTTCTTTGTTCTACTTTCATCTCACTTTATACTTCCCCATTTTGCCTGTCTCAATATAGTCTCTCCTTGAAGTTGAAAAACTGTTCTCCACCCCTCTTTCACTTGCTCATATGATATGTCATAATGGTAATACATACTGATGTCATTAGATTCTAACCTTCAAGTCCATCAATCATCGCAGGCATGAAACTGTTGAATTATATTTAACCTTCTTCAATTTTCTCTGTTAGCTTGAAAATAATTTGGCACACCTTTTTTTTCCTCATGAGACAACATGAAGTTTGGAAGGCAAAATAAATGCTTGTCCTCATTCCCCAAGTTATGAAACTCAAGACCATCATGACGTAAGATCCAAAGGCAAGGTGATTTGCATTCAATGAATTCAGCGCGTGTCATTATGGGGAAAAGAAGAGGCTATTTATGAATGTCAATAGGTGTTCATGAATTTCCCATCCGAATGCAATGTGGGCCATCCCCAGAATTCCAGTGATGATGGGGGGCGAACTTGGGAACGGATGTGTGGGTGTGACCCCCGTGGGGACTTCCCTGAGCACCCCCGGCCCCCCTTCCCTCCGCCCGACCCCGCCCCGAGTTGTAATTATGTTGCTCCGCTCCACCCGAAGTCGAGTCGAGAGAGTTGTCCGTTGTTGACCACCAGTGACCATCCATCTCACGAAACCCGGCTCACACCTCGATCGCACCATCCAAGTAAACTTGACAATGGTACGCATTCTCTTGTACATCAAAGCACCGAAACGCTGTCCCAGTCAGAGCCTGCTGAACGATAGGATGTGCGCTACCTGTTGTCACCTTCTTGGTATTCCAATGTGTATGTAGTCTACCGCATCCCGGAGACGATTGATCCGGGACTTCAAGCGTCTTTCGTCCGATCCTCCCGGCGGAATCAGCGGCGCCCCGTGTCCCGATAACATCATGGTCTGGAACGCCGTCATCTTTGGTCCCGGTCAGTCTCACACCCTCTCTCCATCTTCCCATACACAATACATACACACCCCGAATCCTGCTTCCTGCACCACCTTCTTCAGAACCCCGCCCCATCTATGCTTCATTGCTCAAAAAAAAAACACAACTGACGAACGCGCAAATAACCCACATTCAAAATTCTCACAGCTGACACGCCGTTCGAAGATGGCACCTTCCGGCTGATTCTGACGTTTGATGAATCGTACCCGAACAAGCGTACGCCGCCCTTTTCTTGCTCTCTTCACGAGTCTTCCTAGTGATAGTGTGTAGTGCTGACAAATCCCGAGCTTACTCCGCTCGGCATGTTGTTTTGATGTTCACCACTGCAGCCCCGACGGTGAAATTCCTGTCAAAAATGTTCCATCCGAACGTGTATGCCAATGGGGAGCTCTGTCTGGACATCTTACAGAACCGCTGGTCGCCGACGTACGATGTCGCGGCCATTCTGACCTCTGTCCAGTCCTTGCTGCACGACCCCAATCCCAACTCGTAAGCCTGTACTCCATTCAACAGCTGCTCCTTTCAGAAATACGTCTGGCTTCCTTGTGGGATACTGATGGTTCTCCCATCTTACTCTACAGGCCTGCCAATGCAGAAGCCGCCAATTTGTACCGGGATAATATGAAGGACTACATCAAGAAAGTCCGGGCAACGGTCGAAGCAAGTTGGATCGACGAAAGTGCTATTCCAGGCACCGCCAACTCGTCTTCCACCAACTCTTAAATCTCGCCCCCTTGATTGCTGTTACCAAGGCATGTCTATTCTAGCAGCAGACCTCAACAACTCGGTTGACTTGTTCCCAGTGAGAACTAGTGAGATCTCTCCACTCACTGAGACTATTTCCCCTCCCTCAACCCTGCGTTGCAGATTCTTCTTTTTTTTCTTTTTGGTTCGTTATAATACCTTCCTTGTTTACAGTGTACTTTTAAGTTCCGTTGTCCTATCAAAATCAGTTGTTCTACTCCAGTTTTTTTTTTCTCTTCCCCTTTATATCGATTGAAACCAACACATGAGCACAATCTAATTATGCATACAAAACTCTCAACAAACAGCACGGTAACCACATTCTTATTTTTGCGGTGTGTTACAGAGAAACTCTCGAGCACCTGGACGTTCGAAGCCATGGTCGAGTGCAGTTGATGATCGGGAGTGGATGTGGGTGCCGCATGTGCCGACGTGATGAATATAAGAAATCGAGATTTCGCTTCTCTGCGACCGGATCCGGAATCATCCAGTGCTACTACTCTTCTGCCTTCATGGGATATGCACATTTGTGTAAATATTTACCTCCCCCACTACTTCTGCACTAGTTGCCCGCTCGAGAAGCGTTTTAAGGTGTGTTTGAGATGCTCGAGTCGAGAAGCATCTGGGATTGGTCCAGGTGTCACCTTCATGTACAGTGCCTTGCCAGAAACATCTGGCGCATTTTGTTGAAATCTAGTAGACCAACCAACATGCTTCAAGCTAGTCACAAGTCTTGGTTCAGGGGTGCAAGATGGGTTCAAAAGAATGAATCTGAAAAAATAAATCAAATTGAGGACTACTTTGCAATTTATACAATTGATTTCATTTATGACAGATTTTCAAAAACCTTCAATATTGTTTGAAAAAATCTGAAAAAAATTGGAGAGTATAGCCTGATCAGATGTGAGGGAAATGATAATAAATGAAAAATTTTTGCCCAAATGAAATGTTGGATCACAGTGGTCAGCAAAATAGGGACAAAATTGGAAATTCAGTGCCTTAACCCCTTTTGGGACTCCCAGATGCCTCACTCCACAGTAGTGGTGTTCAAAGCTACACAACATAAAACGTACATAAAATGCTAAATGACATAAATTTCAAAATTTGGCAGGGAGCTGTCAAACAATATTTATGCACATTGACAGGTCCCTGCCAACTTTGGAGGTTTAAGTCTTTGTGAATTTAGGTATTTTTTTATGTTATGCAGCTTTGAACACCATAAATTATCTAAAAACCTATCAGTAATTTTTTCAATTTTTTTCATTTATTTTCATTCTTTCCAGATCTCCAGCTGTGACCTCTAATTTTTCAGATTTTTTCAAACAATATTAAAGGTTTTTGAAAATCTGCCATAAATGAAATCAATTTTATGAATTTCAAATAGTTTTCAATTTGATTTATTCTTTCAGATTCACAGATTCATTCTTTTGAACCCATTTTGCACCCCTGAACCAAGAATTGTGACTTGAAGCATGTTGGTTGGTCTACTAGATTTCAACAAAATGCGCCAGATCTTTCTGGCAAGGCACTGTACAGTTGCGTCCCATAGACCGGCACTGAATTTGACCAGTGTCCAAAATGTTGATCTCCAAAAAAGAAAAAAGAAAAAAACGCGGAAAAATATGGGCAAAAACCCTTTGGAATGGCCCTAAAAGTGACCCTTGTGGCTCAATTAAAGCCAAAATATGCACTCAAGCATGATATGATTGACTAAGAGGCTCTCTGAACCCATGAAAATCCAAGGTATAAACCCACAATTATGGGTCTAAGTATGGGTTTTGAGAGCCATGTTCACAAGCCGAATAAATAAATAAACTACTGGGCCAAATCCTTAGCCCCTTTATTTCCAGACTCTATGCAACCTTACTAGTCCAAAAATGTAATAAAATTAGGTCCCCGGGGTTAGCCCCCGTGTCCCCAAATTTATTTTGCGGGGAGGCACTCCCGGTTTATGACGTCCGCAACTGTACAGTGCCCTCCCAGATGTTTATGACCCACTTCATTTGATTCCCAAAGCTCAATGCACAAGGTTGAAGTCATGGAGGGTTGGCAGAATTATAGATAATGGTTTAAAAAGAATGAATAAAAAATCAAATCTGTCTTCATCACCTTTAAATTTATACTATTTTTTCCAGTAATCTCCCATTTTGATGAATTTTGAATAGTTTTCCAAAAAAAATCAAAAAAATCAGAATGAATAGAATGACATGTGAGAAAAATGATAATGAATAGAATGACATGTGAGAAAAATGATAATGAATGAAAGATGAAGAAAAAATGACTTTCAGGCCTTTTTACATCAGCTTTGATTGGGTATTAACCAGTCCTAATTTGCACTGGAAGCCACAAAAATATCTATTTCTGATGGTTTTGGCCACACACTCAAGATTTGGAAAGTTTTTGGTGTTCATTTTTTTCATGTATTTTCATTTATTTCACATGCCATACTACCCATTGTGATTTTTATTTACTTTTTGGAAGATTGTTAAAGATTTTGAAACACTGTCAATTGACATGAAAAAACATTCAATTTTTTTGTTGATGCAAATAATTTTTATTTTGTCATAATAGGGGGTATCAAATATACCAAATCCACCATTAGAAACCAGTCAATTATCCAAAAATATTTTTCTTCAAAAATGGATTCAAAACAGTGATTGATGAGCAACCAAAATGTTTTAAAAATGGTGGATTTCTGAAAACCAGTCAATTACATAAGTGTGGATTTGCATGTGTTTGATACCCCCTAATAGAGGGGTTCACAATAAGAAATATTGATTCTTGCTTGCCATATTTTTTTCTTGCGGGAGACTTCTTGCTTAAAATTAAGTTGAAATTTTAACATTGCGAGCACCTCTCACAGGTGTCTCGCTTGGTCAACTTGAGTAAAAAAACTTTAAATTATATGTGCGCAGCATGCGCGCAGCAAATATGACAATTTCTTGCGCGGGCTAAAAAAAATTCTCGTGATTCCTTATTGTGAACCCCCCTAATCATTCTTTTGAAATCAAGCTCTATGATTTTTCCAACCCACTATGACTTCAAACTTATGTTTTGAGTATTGGGGATCAAATGAAGTTGGCCATAAACATCTGATTCTGGTAGGGCACTGTACACTCAACAGTGACAAATGTCCGGGGGGGGCCCGGTATGCGGTGCTGCGCTCATGTGCAGCCATGAGAGGGAACAAGGCTCCTGTGTGGGCGCCCAACAATTCAATGTCTTCTGATTTGTCCCTGGTGCAAAAACAGTGTGACCCATCCAACTTGCAGTAAAGCAGTTCGGGGTAACAAAAAATGTCATTGCTACCAACATAACCACCTTGTTGTAGCCTGTCATGACTGCCCTGAGACTACTTCAATATACACATATCACAATCTTGTACCAATCATTCTAATCTCATATACAAATACATACATACAAAACTTGTCTATAAAGCTTAGGAAATTGGGGAAATGGCCCTGTGAAGTTCATAAATTTTTGATAATGATGGGTCATAAATAGTAACTCGAATTAGAGAAGGAGAAATAAAGATGGGGGTACCATAGTCTGTCAGTAGGAATACTGGATGAAATATAAAAGTTTGGTTGACTCATTTCAAAGGGAGAGGATGTGCAATTATGAAAACTAGGTTGATGACTTGAAGTGCCGTGCTTGAGATTCTGGAGTGGAAAATAAAATAGCATTCAAGGCACTTGATTTGTATATATTTATGTACATAAATATTTAAAAAGGAGACAAAAGAATGGAGAAAAGATTGGATGAGAAATGAAGCTCACAAGAAGTATGACAGGATGAAGAAGGAGGGGATCTGGGCAGGAGAAGATACAGTGGGGCTGTGGCATCAGCTCAGCTTTGTATCCCATCTTGGGTTATAGAGCAAGAATGCCCTTTTGAAATCAAGAAATTTTCCACTTGCCTAAGTCAATGGGCTTCATTGATGAGTGTTTTGGTCATAGAAATAATAGAATAATAGTAACTTGCAGGGTGTACTTGTTTCTGAATAAAATATGGGAAAACATTCTCCACATACATCAGCTTCAATTTTTAGGAATATGAAGCTCCTTTCTCATTCAGAACCATAAAGCAAACTTGGATGTAGGTGCAATCTGCAATGAAATAATTGCAAGCCCCTATGTATCCTGCCCATTGCTATTCATCTCTACTAGCAAATTGGCTTCATTGTTGTCACCATCTTCTTCTTATGTTTTTAATTCAAACATTTTGCTCCGGGGACGGCGTTGTTTGCTGGTGCAACGGACCAGTTTTGGTAGGAGCTACGTAGCCTGTTGGCCTTGGCTAGCCATGGCCCATGACCAGTGTGGTGGAGCTACCCGTAGCTCGCTGGCTGCGTTTTAGCTCAATTAAAAGCCGCAGGCCAAGTTAACTGACCAGTCAAGTACATGGCACTGTATCAATCTTGTCGGACAGCCGGTCTGACAACGTGCTTGGACTAAGACCATCTCCACCGGGCGAGTCTATGTGTGTGTCTAAACCAAGGGATCTGGCGACTGCGGCGTGTATTATACACCCTCGCGCAAGTGATCATTTCCACCCGTAGGTTCCAATTTAGGACCTTGGCATGTGAAAGGGTAGGGTGTGTTGTTGAATGGGGAGTGGGATCACAAGGTTCACCTGTGGTTTACCTGTGAAATGGTGTATAGGCAGTGTCTATACTGGCAGGACCCCGGAGACCCCCTATATAGGTGGGTGACCAAAATGTATGAAATTTTGGCCAAAAATCACAAATGGTACTCACCAAAAAGGTATGAATGGCCTTTTTTTCATGTAGCATACTCACCTGGATGTATGAATGTTGGGTCAAGGATGAGTTTTGACCAATTTTTTCACCTATTCTCATGGTTTTCTGTGCTTTTTCAGGGCCTTGGTGGCATCAAACATTCAAGATGAATCATTTATTGCCGTATTTGGGTGACAAAATGAGATAAATCCACTTGATTGGCTCTGGAATGAGCGATCTACCCCCCGATCCCCCAGAAACCCAAAATTCCCCTCCCCCAAACCCGCCCCTTGGTGGAAAGGTTACTCACAAAAAAGGTATGAATGAGCTCTGAAAATGTATGAATTTTCCCAAAATCTGAGATTTTTGGTTACCCACCTATATAGGGGGTCTCTGTGGTCCTATACTGGCCTAAATGTAGGCAAGATATAGGACGCGGGATAGATTTTCCCAGTTTAGGACGGGTTTATAAGAAGTGAAAAATATGTGTTAATATTTTTCAGGCTAGACAGATGTGGAGAGAAACAATGATGATATTTCAGATGATTAAGAACTATATACAAACCTATAAGAAGTGAAAAATATGTGTTAATATTTTTCAGGCTAGACAGATGTGGAGAGAAACGATGAGGAAAACACATCTGACTAGACACAAGCTTTTATGTGGAGAAGTAATGGTAGATGAGAGACTAAAGCATGACAATGAGGAAATGATGTGTTCTTGAGTCGTGAGATTATTACAATGAGACTAAGGAAAAATAATGAAATAAAATAAATATGAAATGTACAAAGTTGATATCCCACAGTGAAACCTTACAGCCCCCTCTAACTTTGATTTATTTTAGAAGTATGACCAAGTTGTATTGTGTGAACAAGATAAAATATGATATAGATGTTAGAGAGGTTAGACAAGAGAACAATAGAGAGAGATGATGGATAAAAAAAAGAGAAAGAAAAGGGAAAAGGAAAGAGAAAGATAGAGAGAGAAAGAAAAATAATAATTTAAGAATCTGGGACGGTAGGGGGAGTATCGGCAACATTGATGGATGCAATGGCCTCCCAATGTTTAGTCGCCGCCAGACGCTTGGTGAAGATATTGGCTAGCTGACCAGAGTTCCAGAGTTGGAAATACAGAACAGATTGACCTTGTTTCGGCGGACAAAATCGTTGACAAAATAGAAAGCGCACTGGAGGTACCGAGTCTTTTTCTTGGATGCGTTATCGGTCGCAACGAGAACCGCAGCTTGATTGTCGCAAAGAATTTCATACTCGGAGACGGGATCAATGTTGTCTAGCACAATTTTCAGGTTAGCCAGGTGTTGTGTGGCAATGGATAAGGCAACGTATTCCGCGGTGCATGTGGACATCGCAACAACATCTTGACGTTTGGACCCCCACGCGATGGGGTTACCATAATGTTGAAGTATGAAACAGGTCGTGGAATGTTCATGTACACCCCCCCCAGCCGGCATCGACGAAGAGTTTCACAGAGGGTTGGCCAGGATTAAAGTGAACCTCACGCTGAGGATTCTTCTTGATGTAACCAACGAGATGATCAAGGGCATACCAGTGTTCCTCAGATGGATTTTGACTAAAACGTGCGAGTAGATTAACCGCGTAGGAGATGTTGGGGCGTGTTCCGCAGGCGAGATACATGAGCAATCCAAGGACGGACCAAAAGGAAGTCGTATCAACGGGAGCGGATGTGGATGTGACTAAGGAGGAGTCAGGTAGGGGAGTATTCTGGTGTATTGCGCGTCGGTGATACGTATTCACCACTTGGTTGGAGAGAAGGTGTTGTTCGAGATGAATTCCCGAATCAAGGTGATGGACATTGAGGCCCACGATTTGGTCTACAGTGGTCTTCCACTTGACTTCGAGGTGCTGTGTCAGATTGGAGCGAAGGTCCTCTAGAGCTGCCGCAGAGTTGCTGACTACTAGCCCGTCGTCAACATGCATCCAGATGTAGATGGATATGTCGTCACGCTTGTAGACGTAGAGTGAGGACTCCACCTCGGAGGCAGAGAAATTGAGACCCGAGAGGATCTTCTTGAAATGTAGCCACCAGCATCGTCCGGCTTGTTTGGTGCCATAGAGTGCTTTGTGCAGTCGGAGGACCTTGCCTTTGAGAGATGGGCGGAGTTTGGAAGGAGGCTTCACGTACACCTCCTCCTTGATGGGACTATAAAGATAAGCAGAGCTGACGTCAAAAGAGTGGGTGGTAAAACCTTTTTGGACGGAGATGGAAAGTAACAAACGGAGTGTAGCCAAAGATGCAGTGGGAGCGTAGGTGTCACCACAGTCCTGGCCTGGCCGTTGATTGAAACCACGGGCTACATATCGGGCTTTGAATTTGGTGATATCGCCTAATGTATCACGTTTGAGTGCAAAAACCCACCGGGTGCCGATGACTTTCCTTCCCTTGACAGGTTTGACTACAGACCAGACACCAAGTTTCTCAAGCTGACACAGTTCAGCCTCAGCGGCCTGACGCCACCGATTGCCATTGGACCCAGAAAGAGCATGATGAATATTTGTGGGGATGGCAATGTCGGACCGGACTGGGAGGGACTGGATAGCAAGATCCTGTGCTGCTGCAATCTTGTTGGTGGGGACTTTGCCAAGGCAAAGGTTATTGATTTCAACGGTTTCTTGTTGTGCAATAGTGTCGAAAGAAGAGACGGGGACTTGTTGATAGTCGGGAAACACAGTGTCTGCCGATTGCGTGATGGTGCGGAGGTTTTTGTTGTAGAAGAGCCAACCTTTTCCAGATGGTGGGTAACCAATGAGGAAGCTTTTGTCGGCGTGAGCGGAAAACTTGTTGTCCTGCTTCTTGGTGGGACAGAATACAAGGGCCCGTGCGCCAAATGGGAAAATGTAGTCGGGCGTCGGCTTCTGATTGAAAAGAACTTCAATGGGGGTGCAAGGAGAGATATGGGAGTGTGGAATTTGGTTATGAAGGTATGCGGCAGTCTGCTGCGCATAGCTCCAAAATTCAAAAGGTAGACCCGAGCCGTTGAGCATAACCCGGGCCATGTCTTTGATGGTTCGATTGACGCGTTCGGCCTCGCCGTTTTCTTTGGGGTGATATGGGGCCGAGGTGACTAGTTGGATGCCACGTTTGGCAAGTATGTTTTCAAAACGTTTGGAGGTGAATTTGCCGCCGTTGTCGCAGCGGAGGAATTTTGGGTAGCGTCCAAGGTGGGTGTGAACCGTCTCGAACCAGGTCTTCAGGCGTTCAGGTACGTCCGCTTTAGAGTGCATGGGCAAGACAAAAGTGAACATTGATGCATGATCCCGTAGGGTCACAGCAAATTTAAAACCGTGGACGTCGTCGTCAAACGGACCCATTACGTCTGAGACAAAAAGATCGAGAGGTTCCTCCTTGGGTACAATGGAGGGTGGTAGGAAACAATGACCAGTAGCCTTTGCCAAGACGCATTTCTTGCAGAAGAAAGGCTTCCATGTTGGTCAAATGTTTTTGGGGACAAAACGACGAAGAAACTCCTGGACAATTTTGTCGTTGGCGTGTCCAAGGCGTTCATGCCACTTTACACAGTCCATGGATGGTTTGTTGGTCATGGAGGATATGACGACGGTGGAATTGGGAGAAGGCAGAGATGTTCGGATGGTAGGTGGGGAATGAGAGGTGAGGAGAGTCCAACAGTTGTTGGAAAATTTGGTGTGGAAGGTGCAATTCTTGAAATGGAGGGACATGCCGCATTTGTTATTGAACACAGGTAGCATGCCGTGAGTAGCGAGTATGCCGAGGGATAGGATTGCGTAGGGAATGTTGGGGTGGTGGTACACGTTGCGGACGCGGAGGGTTCCATTAGGAGTTGGGATTTTCAGACTGCCCACACCGGTCAAAATCAGAGACGAATTGCGGGATGCCAGCAAAACAGGGATAGGCTTAATCAGCCTACGTTCAAGTGTGAAGAAGGGTGAATCCCCGCTTACACAGGCTGAAGCCCCGGAGTCAATGAGGACTACATCACTGGCGTTATCCCTTGCATTGATGGCACGAATGCGGACCTTGTCGGGGTTGTTGTTCCCAGACGTGGAAGGCCGTTGGACCTGAATCTTCCCTGAGCCAATGTCACGCATCAGGGTGCGGCACATGGAAATCCAGTGGCCGTCGCGTTGGCAGTAGTTACACTTGGATCCCTTTTCGGCCATCTGTGAGGGTGTTGGGGCAATACCTTGGAAAGCTAACGCGTTGGTGATTGCTCGGCCTGCGGGTTGTGGTTGGTTGGGCTGATTTTCTGATTGTTTGCCTTTTTGGTTGTTGGAGTTGTTGGTTGGTTTCTGTTGGAGTCGGTTGATGGTGATTGGGTTGGAAGAGGAAGACCCCGCAATGAGCTTGCCTTTGACTTGCGTGATCTCCTGGCAGACGCGGTCAAAAGATGGAATGTTGACAGAAGTATTAAGTCGGTGGTTTAGGTTGTTCCGGAAGGTGTTCTCGTCAGCGGACACGGGTGGTTTCACAATGGATTGTAGAACAAGGCCAAGAAGCTCTTTGATGTTGATGTGCTTCTGTTGTACTTCAACAAAGAATTCTTGGAATTCTTGCATGAAGTTGGCGTTGGATACTTGGCGTTTGGCAGAGTGAAACTCGCGGAGGTGTGCAACAAGATTCAATTTGTGTTGCCGGTTGCTTTGCTTACAACAATCGCTGAGAAACTGGTAGATGGCGATGGGGGTTTTAGCCACGGCTGTTGCTGTGGATAGTACTTGGTTGACTGTTGACCTAAAGAGGATCATGACGGATGGTTGGTGATCAGGGTTTAAAAGTAGCCAACTGTTGGATGATAGGAAGGAGTCGGTATGGAAGACGAAATCAAGCGTAGTGTTGATTTGTCGTTCCCAGAGAGTGTAATTGGCCCCATTGAATTGAAGGAGCTCAATGTTGGAGTGGATGGATCAGTGGAGGGACATGGGGTCCTTAAGAAAGTTCTTCATATGAAAAGAGTACTCCGGCGAGGACTCTTCTTCCGGCTTGGCGTAGGTCCGGGATGTCGATTCCACATTCTCGGCTGCTGATGCCATCGTGGCTACCTTGGCGTTTACGGTGTTGATGCCATTGGTGACCTTATTTATTGCGTTAACCATGCGACCTATTTGTTCTTCAAGTTTGCCAATCCAACGAGTAGTCTGTTCGGTGGCGTTCCTGGCTTTGGTGCTGGTGCGCATGGCGGCTTTGTTCTTGAGCTCGAGCTTGTAGAGTTGCGTCGCAATGTCATTGGGTTGTGTTTCATCCTGGGCATTGGACGGCGATGATCGTATTTTGGGTGTCTTGACCTGCTCCGTTTGATCTGCTAGTTTTGACTTGGAAGTTGTGCGTCTTGATCCCAACATGATTGTAGAGCCGGCTTTTAACCTATAAGAAGTGAAAAATATGTGTTAATATTTTTCAGGCTAGACAGATGTGGAGAGAAACAATGATGATATTTCAGATGATTAAGAACTATATACAAACCTATAAGAAGTGAAAAATATGTGTTAATATTTTTCAGGCTAGACAGATGTGGAGAGAAACGATGAGGAAAACACATCTGACTAGACACAAGCTTTTATGTGGAGAAGTAATGGTAGATGAGAGACTAAAGCATGACAATGATGAAATGATGTGTTCTTGAGTCGTGAGATTATTACAATGAGACTAAGGAAAAATAATGAAATAAAATAAATATGAAATGTACAAAGTTGATATCCCACAGTGAAACCTTACAGGGTTTAGACCCCCCCGGTGGAGAGTCTATATGGGCGTCGGGTGTCTAAATTTAGTTTAGACACCCAATTTAAGACGCCCGGTGGAGATGCTCTAACAATATTGTCCAATCAGTTCACCAGCCTGGAGGTGGTAGGTCCTGTTAGGCAGCTCAGACAAAGTCAGTCCGAGCACTTGTCCTTGTCCAACGATAACGGTTTCATGATGTGTTGAAGCGGAAAGCTTGGTGCGCGTGGTGTGCCACGCCCATCTGTGCCCGAGTTGGGCTCATGCTGGCTCATGGCACGCAAATTGTTTGATGTTTCCACCCAAAGTCAGGATGAGACACCATGCGATCATGTTGAGTTGATTTGTTGATTTCCTGACATTCTGTCATTGCTCGGCTTGGCGCCTCCGCTGGTTCTTCCCAATTCTCACCATCGGATGTGAGCCGTGGTTGAGTGGGGACATCTTTCAACTTTGATGACACAGTGAGAAGAAACTGTCCTCGTGTTAGATCGGCTTTGCCTTGCTCAATCCGTTTCGCACTGCCTTCTCTCTTTATCGTCTGGCCAAGCCGTGAATGTATTTTAATACACTGCTCATACACTGCTACTTGAGCTCTCGGACCAAGTCTCCTTGAACCACTTCCACCAACTCACGAATCCGGCCGTCATTCATTCTGCCTGAGCGTGATAGTTTCAAAATAGACCCGAAAACTGGCAGGACATCACTAGTACTGTTTTCTTTGTGGATTGCATGCTTCACCGCCCAACTGATCATATACCAACCGCGCATTTTTCCCTTCCGGATTACTTTGCCCATCCAGCCTCTGGGCGCATAAATACCTGCCTATTAGTCTTGCACACCCCTAACCCCTCACAATCAACTTCTTCGCATTCAAAATTCCTCTCCACTCTCCCAAGAAGCTACTGAAGACTCAAGAGACGCAGTCGGGCATAACAGCTATACCGCCAATACTCAGTTGAATAAATAAATCCTACCTTTGCGAATGTCAGTAAAATCGAAATGATCTAGTTGGTCATGTTGGTGTGAAGTGTACTAAAATTTTACTTATCGCTATTTTGATCCTCCCAATGTAGCTCAACGCAAAACAGAAGAACCATGCGTTTAAATTCCCTTCTGCTCGCCTTGTTCCTCGGAATATCTCAATCAAGACAGGATGCACTGGAAGTTAAAATCAATACGAAGGATGATTTCTGTCTGGTGGTCCCAAAAGATTACCACACTAGCATTGGCAATTCCAAGAAGCCAGGAGGCGAAACGGTTTGGTGCCAAAACCGTAGTGGTGCGACATCTTCTTCTACCGGAATATTTAATGGTCCTTTTTGGAGCGCTGTTGACATCACCAACCCAAAGTCTGGTGTTATCCAGGTTTGATTGCTCATACTTTTTTTCTTTTTTTCAAATCAATGAATAAAAGAAATCTGACTGTCTTGCCGTTGGTTTCTAGATGACCGGGTGCATAGATGTCAACACCTGTGATCGGTGAGCATCAACTTCCGCTTTGAGGATCACTCGACTTCTTCTTGCCTCTTTGGCAACTAACTTTCTCTCTATCTTGACGCATCCAAATTATGATTTAGACTGAAGCCGGGCGATGATGGGGGGCAATATGACTCCAATGGTGGCAACGGTGGTAATGGAAACCCGGCAGGTAGCTTCTGCAATAAGTAGGTCCAATTTTTTCTGATCGGATTCCTCTCAGCCGTTAGGCAAGCGTAGCTGTCTCTTCACTTACGCCATAAATTTAACCTTCACGTAGCTACCGCTCTTACGTGCAATTGATTGAACCCAGCGCCAACCAAGCTTGCCTCCGCTGTTGTCAAAACCCGTGAGTCGTAGCGTTGATCTAGTGAATTCATAAGAAAGTTTTTGATCCTGAAGTTTTCCATCATTTTTCTACCAAACCGCCCGTACCGGCCCCAACGACGAAGTTCTGACTGTGATCTCTCTCAAGATATCAGTGGCTGTCCAACCGTCATCCCAGGGAACTACTTCAATTGTGGTTGATCAGCTTTTCCTTTCCTCCGTCTCGGTCTTATTTGACATGTCCATTGTAACTTATAAGTTATAACTGCTAAGCGCTCAACTGAGGGGTACATAGGAACATTGTTTGATGTGGTATTTTCCAGTCACATATATAGTTACTTGAAGATTTAGCATTGTGGACACTAATCTTTCCCCCATTGGAATTTTCATATTTTACTCATCCCGCAATAGACGTTTCATTCTTGATAACATAGCCTGACGTCCCCTGCATCATTCTATTTTGACGCTTTTGTGTGCCTGTCCCTGCTTTTGCTTTGCGTGAGCCTCCAAACGCCTAGGAACCTGTGGCAAATCAAATCAAAATGTGACCTCAACTCATAATGTTATGTGACTGTCCCGCAATTCATTTGAGAGCCTTTCCTACCCGTGACATATACAACCTGTATTTCCTGACTTTTTTCACCGGTAGCCATAATACAGTCCACCTCCTTCATCTCAATTGTCAGAATGATTTGACTTTCTGCTCCCAGGCGCTTCTTTTCTCGTCTTATTTTAGCTCCCAATGTACACTTCTTTTTTCCCAAACTCGAGCTTGATTTCTCTAGTTACAACATAGACCACATGGAGAATAGGCAGCTTGCTTGAGCTTGCCAGCGGATTCAAGGAGAGAACAGCGCTTCAGAAGATATACACCTCTCGTATGTCACATGATAAATCCGCCGCATGAAAGAAGAAGTAGCCATTTCAGCCATGCAGCCGCTTGAGATGTGGGCAATGGTACATTTGAATTTTACCTATGGGTCACCTTTGCGTGGTGATGTGAACTCGGAGACGCGGCACCCAGGACCCTGCTAGTCTCCGTCACGGCGCGTTGGTTGTCAGATACATGAAGCATGTTATTGTTAGCCTACTGGGATGGATGTTTAACAAGGCCAAACTCTCCGGATGACTGAATTGCGTTTAGTAGGTTATTTTAATTTCTGTAACCTCTAGAGCTGCTCAATTCTAATTCTCACTGGAGTGTAAGATGGACAAAATCTAATTGCGTGCGGAGAGGAAATGCGTAAAAGTATCCATAACATGTCAACTGAATCTAAATAAATAGGTTGGATGCAAGTATGAGCCAGCCACGCCGAAATCTACCAGTTGTAAGCTTTGGGGACATTGTCAGTAACTTTGATGTAGATGCCAGAGAGTAGAGAAGATGTGACTTACCATGGTAAGGGCCATATGGGTAGCCACCGTAAGGGGCGTACGGGTAGGGATTGTAGCCGGGATAGCCATTGTATTGCAAACCGCCGTAAGGATAACCATATGGGCCCCACTGACTTCTGGAACCAGCATTAGTAAATGCGCCAGCAGCTTGAGCAGCCCGGGCGGCTGCCGCGGCTTGGGCGGCTGCAGCGGCAGGAGCAGCTTGAGCGGCTGGGTCAGCGGCAGCAGCAGGATTAGCTGCAGTGGCAGGAGCAGCAGGATCAGCTGCAGCGGCAGGAGAAGCAGGAGCAGCCGGAGCGGCACTGCGGAGGAAATGACATCAGTGATAGGATGTCCATCTTCAGTTAAGTGCAAATCTTACGCGGCCTTGTCGTCGGCTTCAGCAGGGGCAACAAAGACACCTGGAAGGCGACCAAATGAAGAGAAATTGTGTTGTATATCAGCAATAATCAGGGCAAGCCACAGAAATATAGGAGACCGTTATTGTGGGGTGACGCACCGCTGGCAGCAGCAAGGGTGGCCAAAACCATTGTGATCTTCATCTTGGATTATGGAGTTTTTGATCTTATACCGGTGGAATAAGTTAGTTTTTTCAAGATTGGACTCGGTTTTGATGAGTGATGATTCAAAAGCGGTACTTGGAAAGAATCAACGAGTTGTACGAGAAGAGGAAGGCATCTACTTGCAATCCTGCTTTCACTTTATATACACGGCCACACTCAGTCGAAGTGATCGGGGTGAAAGCGTCTGAATGACTGGAGCTTCCAACACATCTTCCCGACATGTGAAGAGCTTGCTCCACTGGGGAAAGGCCGGTGAGCCAGGCTCACTCTACGCGTAGATGCGAGTGTGAATGGGCCTAATCAGGAATAGTAAACTGTTGCATCAAGAAACACCAGTATGTAAGCGGCCGCGAATATAGACGCATAGAAGTAGAATGGAAGAGAGCCTACGTCGATCGGGCTTTCCTCTCCATGTTCTAAATTGGGGACGCATCGCCGAAAATCCAAGGAAGCTATGCTCCATGACGAGTAAAAGGCCACGGGAAAGCGGATACAGCTACATCGGAAGGCCGCAATCATCACATTATTATCTATCTAGAATTGTGAGTCAGTCTTTTATAAAGTTCAACTCCCAGTTGTCCACCATCATTTTAGGCATCTTCATACATTAGCTAGTACTATTTATAACTGGTGGGGGAGTGCCACGGTCATCTGGTTGTCCTGAAATAATTGAATTGACATGGAATCAAGAACTAGAAAGACAAGTGAAAGGTGTGCTGTCCATTCAAATTCATGAACTGGTTTGCGCATGGGAGGGGGTTGAGCTTGTAAGGCTCCCCATGTATCGATCAAGTTGGCTGGAACGGATTTGGGGGTGAATTCACCTTGGGACTAGAAAAAAAGAGACTAAAATTCCACTCTGGGTCTAACAGAATGCTCGATCACTTCTATTGTCAACCAAGAAAACGCCATAAACAACGGAAATGAGATTGCTTCTACTACTAGCATTTTATCCACAATTAGATCCTGTCATTGTCAACCTAAATATATTTCAAGCGTTGAACGTCTCTTTACTACAAGAAAGAAATTGTGCTCAGAATCCATCACATGAAGCAAATAAATACATACAGGTGATGAAGAAATGCACACATGACCCAAGAAACTCTTGATATTGACTCAATGAAACTGGAACAGAGCAGCACGGAGTGGTAGCGGAGAGATTGTGGAAGGATGATATTAGTCACTATGAGAGAAGAAAAGAAAGAGAACAAAGAACTGAGGAGAAAGAGCTATACCTTGAACAGAGCAGCACGGAGTGGTAGCGGGGAGATTGTGGAAGGATGAGGAAAGAAGTCCTCCCACAAGCTCTGATCCAGGTATAGGAGAATGGAGACATGTCACAGATGAAGAAGAGATGACATGGAAAAGAAAGGTGACGTAGCGCACAAGAGACAAGAAAGAGAAACAATAGGACATCTCAACAGAAACGGGTTGACTGCTGGAATATTTCTGGGTGCCTGTGTCTTAAATGACCAGCTTGACAGTCGAGCTTGTGTCAACCGCAAATCAGTCAAGACAATTGGAGGACTTCCCATCACCATTTACAGGGCTATAAATTCCCGTCTAGATTCTAAATTAGAAGAGGTATCCACTCATGCCTTTCTAATTTTTTTATATTCAATTCCAGTCAAACAAACATGAGCTTTTCACCCTCCAATGGTTTACAAGTCAAATTGCTTACTTGCTAAGTGACTCAATTTCAATATTGTATAACCAGTCAGAGGATAATGGATTTGGAGCCAGATCACCATGCAGGAAAAGAAATTGATTGCTATGCATATGACTTACCAATTCTCTCATCTCACTCAACACACATTATTTCCAATGGCTCTTAAATTCTTCCACATGACAACAATTTTCTTTTGGGGTAAGTTCTTCCATTCCAATTCTGTATGATCCTATATTCTAACAATCATATATAGGGTGGTTCACAACCCTTGCTGATTATATTTCTTATATTTAGCAGCATTAGTAATATGTAGGTCACAAGTTTAAATTGGACCTTGCATGATCCTATAAGGCTTAATGGGTGAGTGATCCCAGTCATGATATACAAGTTATGCATGCTGACCAAGCATGCCTAAACTATACAAAAATAAGCAGGGGTCCTGAAATTCAGTAATCTGAAACCAGTGGGTCATGATGAACTGGACTATGTATATATGAATTTTGTAAGTACCAATTAATATGGACCCTTGATGCCCACCAGTCACTTCTGTGTATGTATCTCTCAGCCATATATAATTTATTACAGCCATAATATTCATTCTTGCAAAGGTTGTCTCTGGCTTTATTTACCATCAAAAGGAGACTGGATTTACCAAGAAGAAAAAAGCTCATTACATTTGGCTCTCTATGATCTTCAAAATGAACCTTAATTTCATGCCAAGCTTTGTGTGTAAATGAGACTAAAGGGTTTATAAAAGTTTGTCTCTGTCTTATTCCAGATTCTGAGTATACATGATAAGTGAAAGTGATGATTGCCATCAGAATCATACTGTGTTGATGATGTGTGTATTCCACAATATACAATTGTGGTGTGGAGTTCAAAAGTTATTTCACTGAGTGGGGTTAAGAGGCAGAAGTTTCATTTTAATTTCTTGGGTTGACCACCACCCAGATATCTCTCACCAAACAGGCCATGTTTTTTTTCACATCTCTCTCTCTCTCCCAAATTGAAGACAGGGTCAAAGAAAGACAATCTAGTGTGACAATATGTAGCCCAAGATCAGGGACTGCAGATGGTGGGACAGTTGACTGGGATCCCAAACTGATGTTCATGAGCTGAGGAAAGGAATGGGTGGCAGTGTGGACACATGGGGGAAACAACAGTGATGAACTCGGTTTTATGGGGTACATACATACTCAGCCGGAACTTGGAAGTGAATATCGATCCACCCCCCCCCCCCCTCGGTTACTTTTAGTTCAGCATGGCTCATCTCCTGTTGGTAGATATCAGTGCGCTTCGGTGACAATGCGGTTGTTGTGTTCCTGTTGAGATCACATTCATCAAAGTTCTTGTGATGAGATACAAATAGTTTCCATTATGTAGGTTATAGTTAGAGTTTTTTTTTTTTTTTTTTTTTTAAGTTAAGTTTGTGTTGTTTATGTCAGCGGGATGTAATATTTAAGACTATGGAGATGAGTTCTCTCCTGTGTATGTACGTTTGTAAGAACTAATTTAGAATTTCAATTATTATTATGTCGCAGTCTAATTCATCTTCGCTATTGAATGTATGGGGAAGAGGAATCCCAACGGACCAACTGACACCGAAAGCATCAGCACAGTCAGGAACATCAAGGGAGATGGACCCATTCGACTCTCACTCAACTGGAATCAGTCCAACAACGAACAAACAGAAGATTAGATTAACTCACTCTCAGGAGGAATATTATAACGAACTCAAAACACCCATGCAACAACTAAACGAGACCATGAGACACCCTAACTACTTCACAAACACTACTACTACCACAACTACTACTAGGGAACAACAACAGCAGCAATCCATGGCCACCACCGCACTCAAGGCCTTCGTCAAGCCACAAACCACCTCGTTCCACTTCACCGCACAACCTATCGCCAGAGCGGAGAAGAACCCATCCACTACCACTACCACCACTACCACCACCACTACCACCACACCCAAGAACACTCTCACTCTCCCACCACAAGGGCTGCTCTCCGTCAAAATCATCGCCGCCCGCTCCCTCCGCTTCGCTTCTTCACACTCGCGCCCATACGTGTTTGCCCAGTTCGATAACAACGAGTTTGCGTCCAGGGAACCTATCGCCGAGGAGGACGACGAGATCAAGGGCGTCGTCGTACCCGCTTCCGAATCCTCTTCCGCTGCCCGCCAACAACAACAACAACAACAACAACAACAGCCCCCGCTAGATATCAACCCCTCTGACCCCACTAAAATCCCTAGCAGTAATGGTAACGGGCTGTTCTGTCTCAGCGGCCAGAACCCCATCTGGAAACAAGAGGTAGATTTGTAAGTCATCCTCCGCTTGTTTGATTTGAGTAAAATCACATGTGCGAAAAAAAAAAAAAAAAAAACAAATGAAAAAATTAACATGTCACTTTTTTTCTCTGTACACAGTGATGTCACCCATCATCAACCGGCCTTTAGTACTCATCACGCCCTCTATGTCTCTATTTACGACCGCTCATTAGGCGACACCCAGCCTCAGCAATCTACTCATGAAACATGCACTTCCTCATCATCTTATTTATCGGGCTCTCATTCCAATACTAACACTTCCATCCCCGGCATCGAGGGTGTCGAATTGTTCCTCGGCGAGACGGAAATCAAGCTGGACTTTGAGAACCTCCGGAAGGCTGCTGGATGGGTGGACCAATGGTACCCGTAAGTAAACTCCCAATGGTTTTTTTTTTTTTTTTTTTTGGATGCAGAGAGAAAAGAGCTGATGATGCGGGAGATGGGGATGCGTCCAATCAATCAATCAAAAAAAAGGTTAACGATGAAGACGGGGGAGAAGAGTGAGGCGCACGACTCGGGGGAGATCCGAATCCAACTACGGTACCGGGAGCGGCAGTCGAAGAAGTCGCTGGATGTGGGCGACTTTGACTTCCTGAAGATGATCGGGAAGGGCACGTTCGGGCGGGTGTTCCAGGTGCGGAAGAAAGACACGCGGCGGATCTACGCTATGAAGGTACTCAGCAAGAAGGAGGTGATCGATAAAAAGGAGGTCCAGCATACCATCGGCGAACGTAACATCCTCCAGCAATCCTCTAAATGCCCCTTCCTCCTAGGCCTCAAATTCTCCTTCCAATCTCCCGGCGAACTCTTTTTGGTCATGGATTATAAGAGCGGCGGGGTCAGTCTTGTCTTTCTAGATGTGAAGAGTTGGCACAATGTGATAAAGAGAGGGGTGACTAATTTGAAATCCAAATATATGCGCAACAAACAGGAGCTCTTCCATCATTTGCAAAAGGAAGGCAGATTCACAGAAGAGCGGGCGCGGTTTTACACGGCGGAGATAGTGCTAGCTTTGGAGCATTTGCACCAATACAACATAGTGTACCGGGACCTGAAGCCGGAGAACATATTACTGGATGCGACAGGGCACATTGTGCTGTGCGACTTTGGGCTATCAAAGCCCAACCTGAACCCGGACGAGCTGACGACCACGTTCTGTGGCACCACGGAGTATCTCGCCCCGGAAGTCTTATTGGACGATCATGGATACTCCAAGTTGGTCGACTTCTGGTCCCTCGGAGTCCTCCTCTTCGAGATGTGCTGCGGTTGGTCCCCCTTCTATGCCGAGGATAATCAGCAGATGTATAAGAATATCTGCTTCGGTAAAATCAAATTCCCCCGCGGCGTCATCGGCGATGATGGCAAACAATTCGTCAAAGGCGTCCGTCTTTCTCTACCTCTCTACCTATCTGAGAGTTACACACACACACACACAAACTGATGCGCTGCTTTTTTTGTAGCTGTTGAACCGGAACCCTAAGCATCGACTGGGGTCGCAGAACGACACAGAAGACCTGAAGGCGCACGATTTTTTCAAGACGATCGATTGGGGGCAGCTGCGGGCGCGGCAAGTGATACCGAGTTTCAAGCCGCACATAGAGTCGGACGAGTCGGTGTCGAACTTCGATGCGGAGTTTACGCAGCTAGATATTGCCGAGCATCTTCCGGCCACGATCAAGGAGCGGCTAGCGGCGGCGGCGGCGGAGCAGCAGCAGCAGCATGCGCATGGAATTTTTTCAGAGGGGGGAAGGTGCTTTGACGAGAACGACCGGTCGGACGACTGGGTCAAGAAGGCCTCCTACGTCCACCCGCCCCTCCTGCCCCTCCAGCCGCTCGTCAAGCAGATCCGCTCCCCGCCCGACCATCCCGTGCCCGGCCCGCTCCCTATCACCACCTCGGCCGCCCACCCCGTTCCGCTATCCAAGGCGTCGGACAGCACGCACGAGCAAGACCAGTTCCTCGGGTTGCGTCCCATCTCTCTGTTCTCTCTTCCCCTCTGCCCCTCTTGTTCTTTCCTGCCCCCCCCCCCCCGTCGTGACCACTGATGTTTTTTTTTTCTTGTGGGGTATATAGGTTCTCCTATCACGGCGAATCCGAGCTCTCTAATCTCGTCTCCCAATCCCTCCACCTCCACCATCAACATCCGCAGAACATCCACCAAGCGCTCACCGACGCCAACGACGAGGATGAGGATGACGACGAGAGCTCTCCGCCCTCTTAAGGGCGTGCGTCGCCCGGCCCCTGCGTATGGATATGTCATGTAGTTGGGCCTCCGCGGCGCGCTCATATCCGCGTTTCCTCCTTTTTTTTTTCGACGCCGACCGGCGTCCCCCATCGCCTCCTTCTCATCCCCAGCTTTCTTCCTCCATCCCTCCCCGCCCCTGGTTCTATCCGCTCCTTCCGCCCTTCCTCATCCCCATCCTCATCCTCATCCGCATCCCATCTATTCACATCCCCGCTTGGCCTTTCTTCTTTGTCCACACCCTGGACATGGTCTTCATTCCTGCTCTTTTTTTTTTCCTTCCTTGCTTTCTCCTCCCCCTCTTTCCTTCTCTTTCCTTCCCTGTCTCCCTCTTTCCTTCTCTCTTTTCCCATTCTTTTATAGTTTCTCAGCTCTTTTTTTTGGTCTCGCGTGTGGGGTGGTGTGGTGGTACATGGTGGGCTATGACTTGCGCCTATCACCATGCATCCATCCATGCCTATGTATGTTCGTACGTATGTATGCATGTATGTACACATTTATAGTATAGTATATACATATATCATGATGATCAATAGGTACCAACCAAGTACACGCGTGGTGGCCGGTATGTATCTCTATACATACTTACTTACATGCTTGTTTGTTTGGGTGTATGTATGTATCTTTCTTCTTCTCCTCCTCTCGTGTACATGTCACTTTCTTTTTTTTTTTTTTGGATACATCCTTTTTTTTTTTTGATTGGATACAACCGTTTTACTTATTTTACCTTTGCACATACATACATACATACAAGCACACACACAAGACATTATTTCCTTTTTTTTTTTTTGACTTGGTTGGGCTGGGAACTTGTTTCTTGTAGGGTCCCCTTCCATAGGGGCACACGGTCAATTCAAGCCCGCGATGTTGGCTTGCCATGTGCCCCCCCCCCCCCCCGTTCACAATTGGTGGTTGTGAAGCCGGCGGCCGCGCCGGCTGCGTCTGCGCGCCCGCGGCGTCGATGGGGCCGACCGCTACATATGTACCAGGCATGCACTGCCGGCATTAACCGGTCGAACACGGCAGTTCGAGCGGTGCTCGAACAGCCGTGTTCGACCGGTGGTCGGACAGGCACTGTCCGACCGAAGCATCTGCCGGCGGGTCGGACAGGCCTGTCCGATCAGTTCCTGGGACCGGTTGCACAGGACCAGCCGGGACCGGTCGGACAAATCTGTCCGACCAGTTGGCTCTCGCTTCGGTCGGACAGTGTCCGTCCGACCACCGGTCGAACACGGCTGTTCGAGCACCGCTCGAGCAGCCGTGTTCGACCGGTTAATGCCGGCAGTGATGATTGTATACGTAAGACCACCAGCTCTTCAGCCCAGATATTTACATGAAAGACAGCATGTAGTGGTCTGCTACTACGAATATTATGCACATCTGTTGGGAGAACCGATTTGAGCATTTGTAACCAGTGTTTTTTCTTGCTGGTGTGGTTGCTTTATACATGCTGCCACTGGGCAAGGATGGCTGTGGCTTTGTGCCAGCGTCTGTCAGGATGGCAGCCTCAAATGCCCATGCATTGAGAGCTGGGCTTTCGTGAGTTTCACTCAGCAGAATGATGGCTGCTTTCAGTTTCTGTTTTGGCTGGCACACATCTGATTTGAACTGCTCATGAGTTCCTGTGCAAAACTTCACTACATCCATACTTCCCTGGGCATGCCAAACATGGTTAATACTGCAATCTCTTATAAGCAACCCCCCTGAAAAAAAAAATGTGTGGAATGGATGACTTCCCGTTGGGGTTTAGTACAGGATTCCTTACCACATCTCACACCACGGTCAATCAATGGTCACACGATTGCAAGTGACATCTCAAAGTACAAAGGGGCCTTGGTACAGTGCCCTCCCAGATGTTTATGGCCCACTTCATTTGATTCCCAAAGCTCAATGCACAAGGTTGATGTCATGCAGGGTTGGCAAAATTATAGAGAATGGTTTCAAAAGAATGAATATATAAAAATCAAATCCGTATTTATCACCTTCAAATTTATACTATTTGTTCCAGCAATCTCGTCCCATTTTGATGAAGTTTTGATAGTTTTCCAAAAACAAAAAATCAGAATGAATAGAATCACATGTGAGAAAAATGATAATGAATGAAAGATGAAGAAAAATGACTTTCAGGCCTTTTTATATCAGTGTTGATTGGGTATTAACCCACTACCAGAAAATCTGCTTCAACTGCCACCAGTTGACATGCAGTTACTTTAATTTTACTTCTGCTGTTACTTGAATCTTACTCAAATAACACTTCAAAACAACTTCAATGCACAGTCACTGTTCATTGTGCACAGTGACTGTGCAAGAAAAGTTTTTTTGAATTAACTTGGAAGTAAAAAAGCAGTAAGATGGGATTAGCCTGCATGTCAACTGGTGGCAGTTGAAGCAGATTTTCTGGTAGTGACCAGTCCTAATTTGCACTGGAAGCAACAAAAATATCCATTTCTGATGGTTTTGGCCACACGCTCAAGATTGGAAAGTTTCTGGTGTTCATTTTTTTCATTTATTTTCATTTCTTTCACATGCTATACTACCCATTGTGATTTTTATTTGTTTTTTTGGAAGATTATTAAAGATTTTGAAACACTGTCAATGGATGTGAAAAAAAAGCATGTAAGTTTTTTGTTGATGCAAATAATGTTTATTTTGTGATAATCATTCTTTTGAAGAAATCATGCTCTATGATTTTGCCAACCCACCATGACTTCAAACTCATGTTTTGAGTATTGGGGATCAAATGAAGTTGGCCATAAACATCTGGTAGGGCACTGTACTTTGATATGTCACTTGTAACCAAGTGATCATTAGGGGGTTCACAATAAGGATCCGCAAGAAAAAAAAATTAATGGGTGCAAGAAATTTTTACATGTGCTGCGCACATATAATTAAGCTATTTTAGTCAAGTCAAGCAACCAAGACACCCTTGGGAGTTGCTTGCTGTGTTAAAATTCTGGCGCATTTTTTACGCAAGAAGTCCAGCACAAGAAAAAAAATTGAGGGATGCAAGAAGCAATAAACCGTATTGTGAACCCCCCTATTGATTGGTTGTGGTGTCAGTGAGGAGTACAAAGTCCAAAACACCTTTTTTTTTGTTTTTTTTGGAAAAGTGATCATATTTAGAATTTAGAAGGACATCTACAGCCCTGTAAATGGTGACAGGAAGTCATCCAATGGTTGGTTTTTTCTGTTCTTGTTTATTCTAATTTTTTGACATGAATTTATTTCTTTCAAATTATATAATACTACTGGTTTTATCAAGATGAGAAGGCAAATACATTTCTCTCTTCCTCCAATCACAGAAAGTGTCTAGTGACTTGTATAGAAATCTGGTGGTGAGAAAGAAAAAGTGCTCAGCATATCAATTGGTTGATACTGACAAAATTGATCAATACTGATTAGTTAACTTGCATGCAAGGATAATTGAATGGTTAAATTTCCTAGACAAAGAGAGGCCAGATTGTGGTTTGCAGAAGATCAAAGAGTAATGAACGCTCAGGGAAACATCAAGGAAGAACAGCAGTGCCAGGATAAAGACAGATGTTAGAATTCCAAGAGGAAAGCTGTGAATGAAAATTACGGTAAATAGTAGAAATCGTGCAGCAGGACTAGGGACTCATTGAGCCTGAGGAAAGATTTTCTTCACAAGTTCAGTTTCATAACAAAATAGGGAGACAGCATCTGACTTCAGCAACCCAACCAGTTGTTGGACAGGTTCAGAAGCCCCATGCATCGTGCTGCGCATGATATGGTACAGCAACGCTATTGCCGTTAGTCTGGTCTCGGCAGAGTAATTGGCTGCATGTTCATCCGAAAATATTGTCTTAATTATGTCGAAATTCCTAACGACCGCCTCAGGCTTTCGGTTCGCAAATGCCTTAGAAAGCTCGTGTACCGCTGGATCCAGCATCATGACTTCCTGAAGTGTCGACCATGAACCTGGACACGAACGAGAAAAAAAACCTCTTGTTAGTCACGGAAGCGAAAAAAAAGGTTAGGATGTGGTCTTGATACACGGTTTTTGATAACCTACGAAAGTCTTGACTCAGTCCATTCGACGGGCTAAACATCTCTGATTACACATTGTTTTAACAATCAATGTCTTGGTTAGTCTATGATCACCGAGAGAAATGGTATGGCACTAAAAAACAATCCCACCCTGGTTCCATGCAGCGATAGGTTGTATGCGCAGGCCTTCTCGAATCTTTTGCAAGGTAGAATCCAGTGGGTCACGAATCGATGCAGCTATGGTCGAGTCATTTGAGTGTCTCAAAAGGAGTGTATAGAAACGAAAAAATACTCTAGAGCGGCACTCAAAAACAGCCGTCTCCTTACGAATTGCGTTGATGAGTGCCGCGACCCATGCGTGCAACTCTTCCCTCGACGCGGCTCGTTTGCGCAGGAGGTATTCGATTGCTTCATAGACAACCTTCTCCTTTGCCTTCCTATCCAAAGCGTCAAATTTTGTGTTAAAGTATTGGATATCATTTTTCCACCTTGTTTTTGCAATCAATACTACCTCCATGGGGATCAGTGTGTGAAGGGTGGTCTAAATGTGAGCTCAGAAATGCCTGGTAATAGAAGAGCGATAGTTTAGCAGGTTGAAAAACGAGGGGCACACCTGGATCTGCGGATACGTCACAGGTCAAGCAAGACGTGAAAATCGCTGCTTTGCTGGGGCCAGCGGAAGAGCTTTTTTCAACGGAGTGGCGTTGTATCAGTTCCTTCCGGAAGCTGTTATTCAAGAGCGGATCTGGCGACCAATATAGCGGCAATGGCGGGGGGGCCTGCTTAGTAATGTGTATGAAAAGTTGACCAAAAGATACGAGAAAAGATATGCTATATTGGCAAAACCGCATGATTAAGATTAAGCAAGAGTTGAGAAAATTTTATTATGCAGCTGCTCGGGATTCGCTCAAAGTCTGCCAACATCAAGTGAGGGCGGGAACGAAATATAGTAGTCAGCTTACTGGAGGAAACGACCGGTCGCCAAAATTTGAACTACACTTCGGATGTCGGCTATCATTTCGGACCAGTAAGGTAAAACATGTGTTGTGATTGTATTTGAACATCCACTAGGGGAGCGAGACAGTGGGCCGGTCGCCGCCGGTGTTCTCCTTAAATAAACCTGAGAAGAAGGTCCACAAGAAGATGATGGATTCCATGCATACAGAGAGGGAAAGGATCTACACACGTGGTCCAGCAAAATGAGTTGAGTCTCACTATGTGAGCTTTCACTGGGTCGCAAGATTGCCTCTTCAAGTGCTTAAAATCGGAAGTCAAATCTCTTCTCTTCAAACTCGTACATCAAAAATCGTTGGGAACATGAATCCCAAATACTATATTGAGTCTCCCTATAGTATGATGTACTCGTGTTTGATATCTACTTCTCAATCCGGTCCTGTTGCGAGGTACATCTGAAGGGGAATGCCATGAAATTTATAATTCTGACTGTGACTCCCCACCGACACTCTGCCAATTAACTGGGCCTCCGGAGTCCGGCGCGGCGACGGCCGTCCTAGTATCAAACCGTACATCCGCTCTCCAGCGAGTCTAAACGCTGTATTTTCCAAAACTGGTTTCCCGAGTAGACGTTTTCTGAAAAAGTCTAGCAAGTGCATACTGAAGAACAGGGTAAAGAAGACGTCGGACAAACTATATGGCAATGTCATTCCAACTAGCTTGATGATAGTGATAACTCAAACATTGAAATTTGAGACTCATGTGTATATAAGAGACCGAGAGATGTATTCTCTGATCAACCAATTGTGCCTTCGGTCAAAACCATGAATCGGTTGCGCTAATTATGTACCTGTTTCTTCATTGAATCCATAACATCCTGTTGGATTGTACTTTGGACGACTTCTCCTTCCTAATAATTGAAAGATATGAAGTCCACATAAATGTGGAGTTTCCCATCATACCTCCTGAGTTTCTTGCACTGCAAAGAAATTAACGTCGCAAGAGATTAGTTGCTAATTAATATCATCCCTCCGACGAAGCAGGGCAGTTCACATAGGGTTTCTTTTCTGTTCTTTAATCCTAATACTATGTTCGTTATAAGTGTGCCCGCCAAGCTGTCTGGCTGGCACACCGTGTTAACCTTTTTCGATCCTTTCTGCATAAACATGTCCTGTGACGCTAGTGGAGGACTTCCCTTGGGTTCTGTAGGGTGCTACAGAGTCAGATCTAGAATTTCAAATTCTAAATTTCTTTACCAAAATTTGCAGGGGAACATAATTTGAGATTTTGAAGCTACACATCTGACTCTGACCCCTACAGATTCAAAGGGAAGTCCTCCAGTAACCGTATTTACTGGTCATAAATTTGAGGAATCTCCGCTGTCGAGACCAAAAGTAGTCCAATCATTAGAATCCAAATAAAAGTTAGCAAACTTTTTTCACATTATTACGCAACTCATTCCAATGTCGAACTTCAAATCAGTTGGGGGCATCCAACGGAGCCAGAAGCAAGCTATGGACATCACGCTACAATGTAGATAAAAGAGGTATGACCTCGTGCTATACTTGAGGCTGGAGCAGATGTGTTTAAAATTCACAGAATCTAGAGTATTAGTGTCAGGTGTAATAAAGCGTAGCTCAAAGAACCACATTCTTTCATCGTCGTATTTTAAGGTCAAGGTTTATATCAGGTTTTTGACCACCTTGGAGAAGAGTGGTAAGGGTTACAAAGACATTTAAGACTTTATCCACTTTATTACATATCATCGTCGCTGCGGAAAGAGTGCATCCTAGAGCCGAGAAATTGAGAAAAATAAACAATATGAAAATGTGGCAGTTGGTATGGTGATTGTAGCATTCATATCCCGTCGTCGGAGTCCAAGACTCATTTGTTGAAAGGTTTGCGTAACAATAAATGATCGTTAAGTTTTGGCCCGGCTGCTGGACGGGGACCACTCTCATGGCAGTTAATTGAACTAACCAAGCCGAGGGAGCTGGTGTTCGAGGGAAATTTGAGCCACGCCTGGCGAACTGGTCGTTGTATGACCCCGGGCGCAAGCGTTTTTTATCAACCATGTTCGCCTCTTCTCAATTCCCATGAACCCAGTAAATTCGTACAACTACGACCCTTTCGAGTGGATTCGTCCAACCTCAACGCTTTCGCACTAATTTATTCTGTTTGGCGTCTGGCTGTGCCCGCCTAGAGCACGTACTATTAACTAGGAAAAGATGTTTCTTACGCATCTAACCTTTCTTGTATTTTTCTCATTGGCAAGTTCGCTGCGGTCGGAATACGATCCATCCAACTCCCCTTCTATCACGGGCAGGTCCCTTGAAGAAAGTAAGTCCTCTCTCAACTTGGATGGAAGGAAGTAAAGGAGTTGAAGATCATGCATCTAATACATGGTGATAATGGGCGTAGTTCCTCGACCGCTTTCTTCCGTCTCGCATTTCTTACAAGAAAACACACGGAAACGACTTCAAAGGATGAAACGATTAAAATAGAAAGATACGAGCCTCAAAGCAGCATAACGGCTTCAGACGTGTTCACAAAGGCCAGCTCCCCTGAACCCGAAGATACCGATTCTGGTAAAATTGATTTATATAAGCGCATGCTTCTCAAAACTCGCCACATTCATCTAGAGAACCAGAGGTTGATGAGGCGGTCTCCTCAGAATGGCAGAAAAGGAGATAAAAAGAAAGACGGCGAAGGCAGGATATTGTCCTTGAATTCGTTCGCCGTTCAAAAGGGGGCCTTGACCGATGGGAAGCCAACGGGTGAGCAGGCGCCTTCGTTGACGAGCAAGAATAATTTTGTTAGTACTTTTTTTTTAAAAAAAAAAAAATCCCTCGAACACGGGAAGCTTTTTTCTGATGTCCTACACCTTTGCTTTCAGATCAACTTTTGTGTGTCATCATTTGGAAAAATTGGGGGGGCTGTCATCATGAATGGTATACAACAGCCAGATAAACCGGGCTGCAACGGTGTAGTGATGGGAATGGTAAGATTCTGTTGAGAACTATCCGCTTTTACGAGACAGCTTCGTTGATGGAAGTAACTACTTATAAAAAATCGTTGGCTCAGGTCCCGGACAAGAACCATATGCCTGCTTGCAAGTTTATCTCACCCAAGAACCTTGATGTAATCAAGGCGAACCAAACGTTGGAGGTTTTCCTTAAGGTTCGGAATATTATCCTGGGGGTATTCACTAATCCAAAAAACACGTGCGACACACTCCAGATAATTTGCCGCTATTTAGGACATGACGATCTAATGATTCTGCTTCTATTTCTCCCAGATACCTGCAAGGTCCTGTCCAACTTGACCCTGACACAAAGAGTGTTTTAGGTCACACTCACGTCGTGGTACAACAAATTGACTGCCTCGAGTCAATAAACATCCCGGATCCCACAATGTTCATTTTCTTCAAAGGTAGGAATTTGAGCATCAGAAAGCTCAGAGCTTCGCTAACTTTTCCTTGCAATGAGACAGGTATCGACAATGCCGCTAAGGATGATGTTGTTTCTGTTAAGATTGAGGTGAGCGCGATCCTTCTGGCTCTTTGCTGTGATTTAAATTCAGTCACTTGAGTTCAAAATTAGGAGATTAGTGATACTTTGAGGCAAAAGAAACTAAAGTAGTTCCTGATGCTCTTCTTTCCTGTACAGGGCGGACTCCCCAAAGGATTTTTTAGGTTAGTGCAAATCTTGAGGAGCATAAGCAATGACCCTGATCATCTGACTGTTGGTTCATACGGAATCCGGATTGGATAGGATTTCGTCGGTTACCACGGCAGGAAACCATCAGCCTATCTCGTCCCCAGTAGCTCAACGGTCCTCATTTGATGATGGTGCGTTTTTCTCTGATCCATAGGAAATGCCGTTGATTTGTTTTGTGAGGTGGGGTGTAAAATAATGGCTCTTGTTGAATTGATTTTGTTATATTTATTGTGGAACAGTCATCTATGTAACCGTCACAGAAGATGGGCTCCCTGAAAAAAAGCAGGAAACAAATACTTTGCAAAACAACCCATTGTGAAATTAATTTCTGGGGTCACACACTTCAAAATAATCCTTCTCTTTCTTGAAACATTTTGCCAAGTTCTTAAGTTTCAAATTATTTTGTTTTTACACACAGGATGGCAGTTTTGTACTTTCCACTTTTTGATATCTTTTCATTACATAAATGAAGAAATAGTTTTTGTATATGAAATACATTCATGTCCATTTGTTATTTTTTGAGATCAAGTTGTGAGGATCATAATCTGTGTGTAATTAAATCATTGTGCCTTCTCACCCTTAAGAGCAACAGCATTACTCACCAAATCCCTGCGGATTAGCAATGCTAATCCAAGCAACCAACTGCATTGGGCAAGATTAGCATGGTGTAACGTTGCTCCAGGATCAGTTCTGGAGCTAGCACGGTACAAACTTGTACCCAACTAATCAAGGATTAACACTCAAATCCATCAATATTGGGCTATACCTATATTGCAAATCCTGTACCAATTCAAGGAGAGCCCAGGATTAGCTTGAACCAGATTTATTTTATTCTTGCTAATCCACAGAAATTTGTTTTCTGATGCAGTTGCTCTAACAGGGTATGTTCTAGCATACTTGGGATATTTGCGGGAGGTTTCCTGGAGTGGTGTTTGATCCCAATAGCACTGTTGAAAAAAAAATGGTGCAACTTACTATGTAGTGATAACTATTGTCCTGTACAGGTATCATGTGTGTGACACATGCATATAGAATGAAGCATATTAACATCTTTCATCAATATACAAGGTCAAATGCTTGGAATTATGAGCTTGTGCTTTTGGTGAAGCCATGTTTTGCTTGCCCTGTGGTTGGTGGGGCCTGGCGGCTTGAATGCAGGTGTTGGTTGTTCACAAGGGACATGTACAGGACCCAGTCACTGGAATTGAGCATCTGTCTTGTCATTGGACAGAGTGTTACTTCAGGTGAGGGGTTTCTGTTAGGGACCCTTCAAACACTGGAGAGACTTGATTAAGAGCAACTGCATCAGAGAATAAAGTTCTGCGGATTAGCAAGAATAAAATACAGCTGGTTTAATCTAATCCTGGGCTCTCCTTGCATTGGTACAGGATTGGCAATATGGGTATAGCCCAAGCCCAATGTTGATGCATTTGAGTGTTAATCCTAGATTAATAGGGTACAAGTTTGTACCACACTAGCTGCAGAACTGATCCTGGAGCGACGTGAGCAACAGCATTGGTCACCAAATCCCCGCTGATTTGTGATGCTAATCCCACTGACCAACTGCATTGGGCAAGATTAGCATGGCGTAACATTGCTCCAGGATCTGTTCTGGAGCTAGCGCAGTACAAACTTGTACCCCGCTAAGAGCAACCGCATCAGGCATCAAATGCCCGCAGATTAGCAAAACTAACATAATGGAGGACTTCCCTCCACTTGGAATTCCAAATGTACACGGTCTCATTCCAGATTCCAAACCTTATTTGGTGGTGAAAATCATTGACATTTAAGTTCCTACCACCAAAAGAGGTTTGGAATCTCATTCCAGAAAGGTCAAATTTGTAAATCCCAAGCAAAGGGAAGTCCTCCAATGCCAGATTAGAGCATCTCTAACGGCCTGGGGGTGGATCACTTCCCCTCTCGCGGCCCGCGATTCAGTGTCCCAAAATGTCACATCTCTTTCACAAATGTGCCAATAATGGACTGGCGATCCAAGCCGGGGTGGATGAGCTTGGACTAGAATATTTTGTTGAGTTTGCATCACTGCGACGCCGTTCCTTTCTTCAATAGTGGTACCACACAGTCTCATCTTCAATCGTCTTTTTATCCTATTTTTTCAACTTCACGACAAGATGGACCCGATACAATACATGAAATGGATCGAGGATGATGAAGAAATACTGGCTTCCCTTCAAATGACTACGGCACTCCTTTTAAAACAAATCAGATCAGCAAAATCAAAGCACGGAGGATCAACAATTGGCAGAAGGGAAATCATCCAAAACCGGCTTCAAGGACATCAACAACTATACCACGACTATTTCTCGGATTCTCCAGTATATCCCGATTATCTCTTTCGCCGTTGTTTCCGGATGCAAAGGAGCCTCTTTCTGAAGATTGTCGCCGCCATCAGTGAGGAAGATCACTATTTCGTTCAAAGATGGGATGCAGCACACCGACTAGGATTTTCCCCAATACAAAAAGCAACTGCTGCAATGAGAATTCTTGCCTATGGATACAGTGCCGATTCGTTTGATGAGTATCTTCGAATGAGTGAGTTTCTTTTCATTTTTTAACTCCCAATGCATATTTATATTAAATTTGTGTCATTTTTTTTTTGAAAAAAACAGGCGAAAGTACATCTTTAGAAACAGTCAAGCGCTTCTGTTTGGCTGTTATCAACGTTTATGGCAATCAGTATCTACGCAGGCCAAACGAGGAAGATGCAGCCAGGATCCTAGCGGTTTCCGAAGAGCGAGGCTTCCCAGGCATGATGGGATCTCTTGATTGCATGCACTGGTCCTGGAAAAATTGTCCCCTCGCAGATCACGGCCAATACTCAGGCAAAGAAAAAGAACCAACGATTATTCTTGAGGCTGTTGCCACCCACGATCTATGGATATGGCACGCATTCTTTGGCCTTCCTGGAACGCTGAACAATATCAGTGTTCTTGATCGATCACCTATCTTTCAGCAGCTTCAAGATGGTGAAGGTCTTTCTATTCGATATGAAGTCAATGGAAGCCAATACAAGATTGGTTATTATCTTTCCGACGGAATCTATCCAAAGTACGCAACTCTGATTCAATCAATCTCCGCACCACATGGAAAAAAAGAAAAACACTACGCCCAGATGCAAGAGGCCTATTGAAAAGATGTTGAACGGGCCTTTGGAGTCTTACAAGCTTGTTATGCGATTATCAAACAACCAGGTCGTCTCTGGCAACAATCAGAACTCGCATCAATCATGAAAGCTGTCATCATACTTCACAATATGACCATTGAAGACAAAAACGGTACAGAATATCAGAACGACTATGATTACCATCAAATCCCACGCACACAAGCCTCAGTCTCAAGAAACGAATCATCCAATAAGGATTTCAACGCTTTTCTTATGCGCTATCAAGCACTGAGAGATATTCACGGTCACAATCGCCTGAAGGCTGATCTGATTGAGCACCTGTGGAAGAAGCTAGGAGTGCAAGAAAGCTAATTGATCAAGAATTATTTTTTATTTCTTTTTTTTTATCTCTTCTTTCTTTTTTTGTTTGGGCGGTTGTAATTTTCATTTTTTTAATCTCTTCTTTCTTTTTTTGTTTGAGAGGTTGTAAGTTTCCTCTCCTCTATCCTTTATACAAAAATTGGCTCAGTTTCAATAAATAAGGAAAAAATTTATTCTTGTTTTATTTCTGATGACAACTTTATCAATTTGCCAAAATATCTCAAGAGGCATTTATTGATTGATATCATAAGAATAAAAAAAAAACATTGGATCGATTGATAGCACAAGAAACATTGGATTGATCACTAGCAAAGAATATAAAAGATAACTTTGAATTGATTGATAGCTATAGCATTAGAGTAATGAGAAGAAAAACTAAGATGAAGAAGCTTCTGGGCGATCCAAGATAGCTCTTTTTATCTTTGTCCAATACATTTTTGATTCTTCATCCATGTTCGTGAGGTCCATAGCCATGATACAATGGTCTTCAGCGGTTTGCATAGCGCTTTGGACTGAGTGCATCCTTTCTTTCGAAATCCGAATGAGTTCTTCTTGGGTCTTGAGGACCTTTTCAAATAAGATGTCGTCGTCCCGTTTTCGCTTTGCTGCCTTCTGGCCTTGAGGACGGCCCTCGCTCCCAAGGACACCTCGCTCGAAGTTATTCTCCTGGTCATCAGCTTGAGTGTTTGGTGGGGGGCTTGATGGATGGGGTTCGTCGGTTGGTGGTGCTGTGCTGGACTTGGTTGGGGGTTTTGAGCCTTTTTCATCCTTTGTCCTCTTTACCTTCAATTCGGACTCTTGCTGGGTGGCCTGCCACTTTGGGTTATCTTTCAGTATAGCCCAGCAATGATTGAGGTTAAATGCTGTTTCGTGTGTGGCTTTGAAGAGTTCTTTGGCCTTGGCGAGCTAAAAACATGCAAAAAGAGTCAATAATACTTAATACATAAGGGAAAGTGAAGCTTACTGACCACGTCGTCATTATTTTGACCACTTTGCATGCGACGTTTGACCTGAGAATAGCAACCCCCAAATTTGTTGCAGACCTTGAGTATGTGTCCCCAACGACACTCAACAGCGTTCACCAATTGCACTGGAAGAGGCTTGAATTTCTTGATGTTTTTCTTCTCAGAGTTAAGGTCGTTGACAAGATCGGAGTAATATTTGTGCACTCGCTCCCAGAAGGTCGTTCCTTTTTGACCAATGCCCACGATACTGTCACGGCTAGTGTTCAACCAAGCGACGCAAAGCTGTTTATCCTCTTCAATCGACCAGTTGGGGTTCTTCTTTTTAGTTTCTTTCACTACTTTTATTTCGTCGTCTTTCTTTTCTTTTGAGGAGCATTTTGGGGCGGCCAATGGAGTTTTCATAGAGTTGCAAGGGTCAGGTACAGTCTGGGATGTCGTTTGTTTTCTTGGCGAGGAACAATTTCCGGTTGATTTTGGAGCAGTGGGTGTCATCAGAGCTTCAAGGGTTGGATCGAGTGGGATATCGGACATGATATAGTTCGATATGTGGATATAGTTGGATTTGTGTAGTAGACGTTTGTTGCAATGGGGTTTTTTTGATATGTTGGAGAGGGAAAAACTGGTAGAATGGACGAACACTACAAACATTTGTAATTTTACCCAAAGAAAAAACTACTGTTTGGGTTAGGCAAAATGTTAAATTTTTTCAACAAAATGGCTCAGTAATAAAAATTGAGCAAAACTGAGCATGCTCAGCAAAATCCCCTAAAGTTGCCAGAATGAATAAAAATGATTTCTGCTCAGTTTGTAAAAAAAAAAAAAAAATTGCTGAGCATGCTCAGTATAGCTTATCTTTCACTTCTGACCATTTTTTGTAAAATTGGGTTTATGTTTTTCCCATCCCAAGTTCACATTTTCCTTCTGGGTAGAATTGAAAATGTTTGTAGTGGAAGATTGGACGGATATGGGGTTTGGAGGCTGGCAATTGCAAGCTGCCAAGGCTTCCAAGAGTAGCCGCCCAGGCAGTTTCCTTTCCACAGCCGGAATGTTTGGCAGGTCTTGTAGCGGCTCCGTTGGAGGGTCAAAAAAGTGCGCGGGCTGCCAAATTTCATCCCAGGTCGCGCAATGGCAGGACCGCTAGAGATGCTCTTACGCTAATCTTGGCCCTCTTTTGCATTGGTAAAGGATTAGCAATATGGTTATAGCCCAATGTTCATGCATTTGAGTGTTAATCCTAGATTAACGGGGTACAAGTCTGTACCGCGCTAGCTCCAGAGCTGATCCTGGAGCGACGTTACGCCACGCTAATCTTGCCCAATGCAGCTGGTCAGTGGGATCAGCGTTGCTAATCCACAGGGATTTGGTGACCAATGCTGTTGCTCTAATCAAGGATTAACACTCAAATGTATCAACATTGGGCTATACCCATATTGCTAATCCTGTACCAATGCAAAAGGAGAGCCCAGGTTTAGCTTGAACCAGCTGTATTTTTTTCTTGCTAATCTGCAGAAATTCATTCTCTGAGATGCAGTTGCTCTTACTCTAGTGTTTGTGTCAGTAAGTGCAGTTGAAAATTGAAGCTTCATTGTGCGTCCACAGCTAGCAACACGAAAGAGAGAAATTTATGTATGCCTGAGGGAAGAAAAAGTGCTGAACTATCCAAAAAAAAAAAAAAGAATTCTGAGAATGGACAATCAACCACAAAAGAAAGAAAGAAAAATCTAATCTATCTATATCCCCGTCTTGACAGTCGTCCTAGAATTTACACTCACTCTATGTATATACGTATATACATATGTACAAGTGAGCCAAGAAACATCGAGCGCATTAAGATTTATCCATATGAGCTACCAATTATAACAGTGGACTATGAACACCAGAGCGGATGAAATGGATGATGGAGAGATACACAAGCAGATGCTACAATTATTCCAAGCGACGCTCAGCATTCTTACGTCTAATAAAAAATGTGCATATCACGTTGTATCGTTAGTTTTGTCGAAATGGCAGAGAGCAGGGAATGCTGTTCCTTCCCCCTCATCTGATGCACAAGTAAACAAGAAGTGGTGGCTCACCCGTTGACCCAATCAGCCTCGTGCAACGTCATTTCAGGTGCCCCGAACAAGATGTTATCCACCGCTAATGATCACACGGAACCGCCAGAAAGAAAACCTCAGTGAAAACATTCGCGCAACCATTTCAGAGAACAGAGGAGGGAACAAGAAAAGAGACATCAAGAGAGGGTGAACGAACCTTCAACACCGATCATGCTACACAGACATACACCACAAATCAAGCGATACAAATTTCCCACGTCAGTTTTACCTCAATCATACGTAAAAAGCAGGGAAAATAAAGGAAGCTCACCAAGAATGGTCTTGATTAGCGACCTAATAAACAACAACAGAAATCATTAATATGATCAACATTCCATGATTTCGATAGATTCCGAAATGAACGTGTGAAGACAGATCGGCCGAGGGTTTCTTAGTAAACATGAACACATACCTCATATCGGTAAGACCCGAACCTTCCGCGAGACCACACCCCATACTTCTCTTGGAGCGCCGGCAAGAGAACTTTCAATTGCTATAGACCCAAGGAGAGAACCACGCAAAAAAGAACAGGAAATTAAAACGTCAGCTTTTGAGCAAAAGTTTTTTTTTTTTTTTGGGGGGGGGGGGGGGAAGAATACAACAGTAAGGCACTGACGCTTTCTCGTTGCAGACTAGGGGTAGGATAGCCATGGTCGAATTTGCGGTGATAAATCGAAACGATCTCCGCATTGGGCTCCACCATTTTAGTGTTGATCAAGCCCTTCAGCGAGTCTTTGATGATATTAGGCTCATCCACTGGCTTCATCTTCGATTGGCATATCTCCAACATCAACGACCAATCTGATGGGGGAGAAGAAACAAGCACCAATCCGTCAGGCTCTCATCAATACTCGTCCACCCATACTTGACAATTACGATGAACTGTGAACAGATAAAGTTTGGGGAGATGGAAGCAGGTAAATTTACATGGCCCTTCCTTTTCGGATTGCAAGTCGACTTGCGCATTCATCGCAGGATCAGCGGCCTGCAAGGTCTTGAGCTTGGCCTGCTTTTGTGGGCAGTTGTTTGGCGAATAATTTGAGAAGACGGTCACGCGATAAAACGGACAATCGTCTTCTGGGAAGTATAACCAGCAACTCCCCTTCATGTCTCCCTGCATATAGAACCTCGTCAATCTTGTAAATCAATCATTACAGAGAGCCTCTTTTTCACAAAACGTCATAGTTTATATCATAGTATGGTAAAGAAGCTCACCGTTGGGAGGCCACGAATCCCAAATCCCACGACATGAGTAGTCGAGTAAACGAGTTCAGAAGCGATTTTTTTCAGAGAGGGGGCATCAGATTCGTTGGCAGGAGCTTTCTTCTCCTGGTCGACCAAGCCGCAAAAGACGTCCAAGGGGACCGAGCTGATCATTTTATTGTATGCGACTGTGGAGCCGTCGTCGAAGCTTGCGACGCGTTTTTGGCCGTCGACTGATACCAGACGGCGGCCGAACCGGAAGCGTTCTTGCGGGATACAGCGGCTCACCGCTTTCCAGATCTGCCCCGTCCCGCCGTGCGCGGGGAACTTGAACGTCGCATTCGGACCCCAGTTCCCCGCTTCCTTCTTATAAAGAGTGTTTTTCACAACGAGCTTCAACGAGGGCGCCGCCACTCGCTCTCCCAACCATTCGCATTGCATCTAGGAAAGAGGGTACGAATCGGGAGGATAAGTGACAATCACGAAACATCGGCCACTTCAAATTTGCAGTCGTTACTGACCAGCGTCGTTGGGACACCCCACACCTTAAAGTTGTAAGGTCGCATAAACAAATCCGCCAAGCCAACCCCTGAGGAACACATCAATCAAAAATGAGCACGGATCCAAGGGGATGTGATTGCTGGGATGGAGATGGATGTACCCATCATGCGTACGATCCACTCGTCGAAATTTTTGGGTTTTCCGACGGCCCTGGATCGTTCCTCCGCAGCGTCAATGAGCCCATCGATACAACTGACTTGATATTCGATCGGCAATTGACTGATGTTATTCTGCGATCACCAACTTTGTCAATAAAAGAAACCCCACCCTACATTGAAAACAACACCAGCAAGGAAACATAGAGAATATGAGGGAGCTCAACTTGGTAGGGGTACGCAACCCAAGAGTTCTTGCTCCGAACATACGAAATTCGCTGGTGCGTCAGCCAGTCGGAATCGTTCGGTAAAGCCTCATGGATCATGTCATCGAAATACTGATAGTGCGAAAAAATCACGTGGCTTTTAAGAAGTAACAAAGAGTTAGTATTCATGTAGAGGAGGGTCGCGTGTGAGGGAGATGTGTTTTTCGCGCTCGCTCACCCTCCCACATCGAATAAAAATCCTTCGGCCGTCACGTCCGTGGATGCTAACCCTCCCGCTTCGGATTGCTCGTCAACGACTAAATACGATTCGTTTTTCTGCCCTCCCCATCGGTGGAAAAAAGCACATGGTGTGAGCAATGGATATTCACAGATGTTGCAAGTTCGTCATCATCACCTCACTCACCAATTGATGTAATCTACGCGCAGCGCCCAAGCCACTACAAACCACTCAAGCGGAAAGGCATATTCCAAGCTGATGTTAGTTTTGACGTGGTAGACTTTTTTTTTCTTCAAGAACAGTTGAGTGGTAGACTGACGTTGGGCCCGCACCGATGACGAGCACGTCGACCTGAGGAGGCAAAGCATCATTGGAAGGCATCTGGAGAGCGGTGAGGTTTCTGGCGACTGTCGACTGTGGAGAGAAGAAGAGCAAGTTGAAGGATGTGGTAAAGAAATGGCGAGGAAGAGATCACTGGCTGGGCTTTATTGGCGATGACGTCGGGGGCGGAGCTGGGCTGTCACACGACTGTCACGAGCACGTATCACACTCCCCGCAACCTGGCGCAGGGGCAGTATGTAGCACGTTTCACATGTTTCACCCCTGGCACCACTATTTAAATATAAGTTCAATCCGCTTCTCCAGAGCTTCAGCCTGTGATGACGGGAAGCATTCTCCCCTCGTTTGCTTGGTTTCACCCTCTAGCGACCATTGCAGAGTCTAAACTTATTGTCAGGGAGAACCGTTGCTGCCAAACACTACCGCTGCGAAACACACATCATGGTGGGCATGATAAACCGATTGTCCCGGCCGCGCTTGACACAGAGTACATATTGCAAGTGAGATTACAGCCAAGACACTTTTAGTTCGAGTTGGGCCCATCACTTCCCATTGTCATTCACAGGGCTTCAGATGACATGACCAAAATGTTTGGGACCTGTTGACAAGATATTTGGGATATGTTGATAGAAGAGTTGGATTATCATCAAGTAAAAGTTCTATGTATGTACCCCAGGATAATGATGATAATAAAGGCACGTACACCACCACAAATCAATGTTCACTTGTATACAAGTGACATCACAAAGTACAAAGGTGCCTTTGTACTCTGCGACGTCACTTGTATACAAGTGAAAGTTGACTGGTCATGGTGGTAGCTATATTGAAGTACAGGGCCTGGAAAAGAGTTAGTGGCACAGTATTTTTTAAGGTGGGGCTACAGACAGAAAGTACAATTTGTGTTTATCTAGAATGAGTTGAAAAATGTGAATTCTATGTTTTTCACAAACAAAATCTATGACCATGCTCAAAGCCTAAGAGCTGGATCATTACATTCAATTCAAAAAAATGATTATTGGAACCGAAGAAAACTCTCGATCAAATATGCATTCCTTCTTTTCCCCAAAACTTTGAAAAATTGTGATGTTTTCAATATAAGATTCTGAGGAACTCACCATCATGTTTGAAGGGATTGCAGTAGATTCACGATGTTCATCATAGGGGGGTTCACAATAGCATTTCATTGGAAATTTTTTTAGCGCTGATTGGAAGTTTGGTGCTGCTGCGCGCATGCCGCGCACTTAAAATTCTAGCTCGCTCAAATAAATCCAACGAAGAATTCCAATGGTCACTGTTATTATTCCATCCATTAGCGCCTGATGGTGGAACAGCCTGGCTAGCTTCTTGATCGCAAGTGGTGCGTGCGATGTGAGGTGTAAAATTTGATCAAATTTTTACATCAGAAATTGAGTTGGTAAGAAGAAAAAAAATTAAGGGGGATCAAAAGCCAAAAAGGCTATCGTGAACCCCCCCCAATAGGAGTTGGCATGAACTATGCGTACAAACCTGACTCAACCTGACCTGAATTTTAACCTTACCTTGGTGCAAATCATGTGAAACCTCATTTGAATGTTGTCTCAAAACCGCTGCGTTGCACTGTTTGTCTGAAGTTCTACTAAGTTTTTTTGCAAGGCTGAAATCTTTCCTCATCGAGACTGGACCGGACCCGGGAAGTTACCTGTGCTGACCAAGACGTACCTCGTATCTTCAAATTTTCATTCCTTTCAATGGAGATCAAGTTTTCAGGCAAGCCGTAGCATTACTAAAAAACTATCAGTTTATCGAGCCGCAGGATCTTGGTTTGTCCATCAAATCCGTTTGTCTGGCGAGCTGAATTGTGGTTATTTTTAATTTGACCGTGATGATGTACATACATATCCCGCAACAATTCAACGCAAGCAAATTTTGCAAAACCGCTTTATCAAGGTTGCGGGGTTGCCTAGCAGCTACAGCTCCCGGGGCATCAGGCTGTCCCAATACTGGTCCATGGACCTGCCTCATGAGACGTCATGAGCTACCCGAATTGATGCGATAGAGGTCTCTGCGGAAATGGCACGCATACTTGGCCTTTTGCAGAAGCCTGCAATTACCTTTGAGACGCATCGTGGAAGGTTGCATCTCGAGAAGATATAAAGTCTTGTGAAATGTTCGCATCCTGTGAGAATCGCTCAATCGTTAACTAACGCTGATTGTCACCTTTACAAACATTTTTAGACTTGGTTTTCCGCCTATTGAGAACTTAGAATTGAGCCGGCCACTCCTGCTGTAAGATCCACTGATCAAAGAATACTCACAGGGTTTCTTTTTTTGTCAGATGAAAGCAGATACGAAGACTTTCATATACCTCTTCGCCATTTTTTTGAACATTTCTAAAGTAATATCCGAGAGATGGTTTGATCATGTAGTTGTGATTGAAAAGGGTGACAACGAGGTTTTTTCGACCCAAGGTATTCGATATACTTGTCACAAAGTTGGAGATAACGTGTTTTGGACCATGATTCAAGTAGATCAAAATGGCCAAGTCTGGGCAAACAATCCATTTCCTGTTGATTGTACCTTTAAAATCAATCAGGATACTGAATCATTACAGGGAAGAAGCAGCTTGATCAGTTCACAAAAGGAGCCAAAAACAAAGGTTGCCAAGTTGAAGTATCAAGATGGGCCATCCACCACCATACTCATGCGCTACTATCTCACAGAAAAACAATATATAAAAGCGGCGAAAAGGTACACTCCGCCACCTGGAAACTAACTATGCTACTTTTCTTTCATCTTTCAAAATAATATATCATGCAGATTAACAGAATCAAGCATAGAAAACAGTCAAAATATTTATCGCATACGTATAGCCAATAATATAGATACAATTTATCACAAACTTCAATCAATTTTTTCTTCCAAGTTTATATGTTTGTTGAATCACTTTCTATCTGCTTCAGATTATTCATATTATCAATAGATGACTAACCAATCTGGGATGCAAATAATAGAGGAGAGCTTCCATTGACATGAATTTATGACATAACTCTACTAGAGAGAGATCAAACTTGTAGTCAACATTGAGTGACATTGAGGTTGAAAGGATTGAATCAATTGATGAATCAACGTTGTTGGCATTTTGCCGAATCATCGATGTGAATTTTTATAGCCTTTCAGAATGCAAAGAAGCAAGTGTGGTAGATTGGAGGAGTTCAATCAAGATGTGAGATAAGAGCAACCGGCTCCTGAAAAGGCATTGCTGACATCATTTTCATTGCAATCGTTGTTGTCGCCGGTCAAATTTTTGGAGGCCAACTTGTGCTCTCTCCGCTTTGGCCAAAGCAAGCTCCTTGAACTGTTGGTGCAGCGGAAACTGCGCAGTCTCGCAACGTTTTTTATGCAATGTCAAACAGAGAGATGCCGGAAGAGACAAAGAAATTACACAAGATGAAGGTCAACCGCAACGGCTGCCCTGGTCAATCTAATATGCAGCAATTTGGGAAAGGATGTATGCAGTTTTTTTTTTTTTGGTGGAGCGCTCCTCCAGGCTCGCTTGTGGAATAGATATCATTCACTTTCTTGCTGACCACGTCCACCTGCTCAATGGGTCCAATTGAGTCTCAATGACGACCCCATCCCGAATCGCTTTGGCAAAGACATATTCTGCAACTTCTTCACTGTCTAGCTTCAACTTCACGCTGAAATCTTTCAACTTTATTGCGGAGGAGTCTCATGAAATTATTCGCAACGCGATTTTGATCACGTTGTATAAAATTATTCACAACGCGCTTTTGATCACGTTGTGTCCCAGTCTCCAGATGACAGTGTACGCCACCTTGATTAAGAATCGGCCCGAGTGAGTGCTTAATGCCTCCTCGGATTCGGTAATGTTGCCAACTTGTGCAGCTGCCAAAATTACCATGCATGCATGAGCAAGTCAGCAACAATCATGACTGCACAGCTTATATCATGGTGACTTGAATTCTGCTTTCAAAAGCTTCAAGGAAAGAGTAAGTGATTGTCATACCTTCTATGATTTCGAAATAAGGTTGAAGATATTTCTCTAACACTGGGTCTCTGAATAACGCACAATCTGGGATATCGCCCATCGACAGTTCAACAACAAACAGCTTGTGAGTAGTGAGCTAGAAACCAGGGGCAGCTGACGCAGCGATGCTATTTGGATGGCTTGTTGAAGATTGGTATGAGCCTCTGCGTAATTCAATTGAATATTTTGAATGCAACCCAGAAAGAACACCTCATCACGTTTAGAAATTTGGATCGGTAGCGGTGGTGGCTATCGTTCAATGGAGTATCCCGCGTGATACTTACACAGATAGTAAAGCCAACAGGCTACTGGACGATAGATACTGTTGTGCTATTGTCCAGGAGATGATGCAATCTCAGAAGGAGAATAAGCGCTCATGACATACCAGATGCAGTGAGCAAAATGATGAGAAGCTATGCTAAGCTGTGAGAAGGGGTAGTGGAGCGGTTGTGTTGAGGGGTAAGTGTAGATTATAAAAGGGGGGAACAACCAAGGGTTGCGAATGCATGGCATCACTCCTGCCTCGGCGCCCATTGCCTAGAAGTGAAGCGGTCCGGCCGACCGTCCGGGGGCAAACTCGTTACAATTTTGGCGGAGGAGCAGGCAGTAATGCTTAATTTTTTTTTTGTCTCGGGACGCTTCGGTTTGCTTCATGTTAAACTCTTAATCGGCATGGTCGGCAAGCCACTGAAGCGAAATCGGACGCTCAGGGCGGCTACTTAGACCAAGTTTCAACCTTGCTGACTTTCGCGATTGGATTGCGATAGATTGCGATGCGGGTGGACTTTCGGTGATGCTGAGTTTTTCCTATACACTTCCTTTGTCCGGCGCCAGCTTTTTTGGGACCCTGCATCCGGGACGAGCGCGGCGCATTGAAAGCAGCCACCGGTGTTGACTATTGAACCAAAGGCAGTGTCAAAAACACGCCTCATCAGACTGAGCACCTTTAAAGACCACATTTGTCCCCTTGTTCTTTCTCTACCGTACTTTTAGCAATTCTGATTCCTGTCGACTCACTCCAAGAGCGTAATCACATTGCCTCCCATCAAGCCTCAAGGTCACTAAAGGTCACTAACATACCTAACTTCTCGTACATCCAACCCCGGAGTGGTGAACTGCACCCGCAACCACTGTCATAAGTTGAGAAACTTGAATCAAACCTCCCGAAGCATCTCAAATCCTACTTCTGGATCGTCTGACTCAACCCATCACATTCTCGTGTTTTCTCGTATGCTTGCTTCGGCACCAAATCATATCACAAGATGGATGAAGCAGTACCTGATGCACGCACTGGTCTTGGTAAGTAAAATGCAGACCTAGCCATTTTGAACTCCTCAGCTTCTCTTGTAATACTGACGAAGATATCATCCGCGCCGTGTACTTATGTTCTGTAGAAGTGATCCTTGCGTTGCTCCAGCCGCGTGCTCCGCCGCGTGGTCCGCCGCCTAGCCCTGGGACTCGTCGCCGTCGCCGCCGACGCCGACACCAATATCACTCAGATAGGCTACCATACTTCCACCAAAATGCGAAAGCGTGCTGCTACAGTGAATTAGCGATGGTGAACAGATCAACTAGGGCCAACCACCCAAGGGTTTGGACCCTTCGCTTACAGATCTTGAGTGTCGAGTTGAGAAGTTGTGGTACTCCGGCTTTCCCACGTTTTGGAGCCCGAGGCCACCTTCAACGTCCACACGAACGGGAGCAAGGAGATGTCAGAATCAGAGCGAACAGAGCACAGTCAAACAATCACGTGGAGACTGGCAATCATGTCACAAATGCCCGAGCGAGAACAACAAGCTGGATAGCCAATGACTTCCGTTACCTAACTTGAATCCGTTTGTTTCCCAAGGATCTCCACAATCCAACTGGCATGGATCCAAAAGTTGTCAATCACCAGACCTCAAGGTCGTGTACCTATGTCTACCTATGAAGTAGTTTTTCTTTTCGAATAAACATGCACAATTGGCTAAAACAGTCGAAATGAGGGACTTATAGTATACACCACTTTTATCACAACTACCTTTCCTCCAGCATCAAGCTTGCTCAAATAGGGCTAAGTGCTAGTTTTATATGGATGAATCTTCAGGTGTAAATCTTTTTGTGTGTGAGCATGCTGAAACTGCTTTTATGTTTACTAGTGTGAACTGGTTTAATATTTTCTTTTCTCTGCTACGCTACATATGGTGGTTCAAATAACTGCCTGAGTCACTTTCCAGGTGTTTATCAATCCGATTTTGCATATTATCTTTCTTGTAGTGTTTCAATACCCATTTCAATCAGTAATACATATATATGATCTGATGCAGCTTTTTTGAACAATATTCTCCAACATTCAAGTTCGAGAGAGAATTGAAAGCTGCTTTCAAAGTAAAAATGATTCTTAGCATGGTAAACTCCTCATACAAGAAGGGCAGAGAAGAGCCCATCTTCTTGCTGGTGTTGGAATTTTTTTTTTCCCCCTTTCTTCATTTGATATCTTCATGAGGCCCAAGTGAGCATGATGCTTGATAGAGAGCTTGGAATAGATGTCTTGACCAAATGCCCAACCATACTCTCCCTCAATGGAACTCTACACTCCCCAAACAGAAGGCCTTGTTGCAAATATCCTCAGTCTGTTGAAGCTAGGATGCCCTCGCCTCATTTACACTATCTCAGTTATGTATATGTAGAAAAAGGTTGTGCATGGGATCTATGTACAATTCATCATTTCAGCTACATGTCAGAAATCGTTGAGAGCACATCCCAGGTCAAACTAAATCTATGTAACAGCGGATGTAAATGTGATGGATGATAACGAGGATGACGGTGTGAAAGCAGTGTGTGATATCATTGACATCACACCGAGGAAGAGGAGGATCGAGGTGGGCAATAGTGATCATGAAGAGATCACGGACTCAATTAGGGCTGTCTTTCTTTTCTTTTCTTTTCTTTTCTTTTATATTGATCATTGTTGTTTTCCATTTACATATTTCTTTTCTTCTTTTCTTCATCCGATGATCTTTTTATCATTTCATTTCTTTTTCGCCATCGCCAACTCTTCCACTGGTCTCTCGCCCAAACCCTTATTATCCTCCTCAATCTCCTCGTTGCTATCTAACTTGTGATGATCTCGTCATATCAGTTTCTTAGTAAACCTCAAGTACACCTTGATTTGGGATTCGCTTCAAAGTGCTTCAAGGATTCCATTTCAATTTCGCATAAATTACCAGACAAATTCCCAAACTTTTCGAAAGTGTTGCAGACTTTCTGCTAGTGAAGATATCGTTTTCATGTGTAATATGTAACCCCATATCAGCCATCGAGTCCTCTCTGGAGCTCCTGTTCCGTTACCGCCTGATGCAAATCGATGACCGAGAGCGACATCAAATTTCTATGTCCATCGGCGATGGCCAAGCCTGGTTATTGACGATGGCTAAGCCTGGTCATCGACCAAAGAGGACCAAGTTATCAAGTTGTACCAAACTCCATGCCCGGCTCGACGCTCATTGAGCTGTACTAGTCTGGATGTCATAATAATGATAAAATACACCGCACTAAAGTGAACAACAGTTTCTGTGAAGTAAACGAGTTGGGAAGAGGTAAATAGCTCTAAGCGAAACATGCATATGTAGTAGAGTACAAGTTGATACATATATGAGAGTGAAACCGGACGCTAGCGTAGACCACAAGTTAACAGACGTATGTACATGACAACACGAGAAAAAGAAGCGAAAGCGCGGGGAGAGGGGCAAGTACATACTGCTGACAAAATGGTACGAGTCGTGGTGTGCAGAATTGGATGATGGAGCAAAGCATAGAAGCTAGTGATGTGAGAGATGAAGCATGTAAGGGAGGAGGAGACGCTAGATCGAGATGTACTGGAAACACGCCGTGACTTCCTTCAGCCCCACCTCGGAGCGCAAAAGATCGTCGTGCAGTTCGACCATGTAAGAATTGGTGTAATGGTTCCATCTGCAGTAACAATCCAATCAGAAACAAAAACGTTACAAACATGTTCATGGGGGGCAAGGAGCGAGAAGGACATGAGACTGACGTGGATTGGTCGCCGTATAACATCGCTGGAGCTTTCACGATCTGTTTACCATCTCGACACCGCTTACATCTAAGAGATGAGAATGCAAGAAAAAATGAGAACCTCGTGCCACCCGACAGAAACAGAGTAAGAGAAAAGGAGGAACAGATGATGGCTGACTTATAAACATCATGTGTATCGCACAGGGTCTTTTCGTTCAAGCGGAACAGCTCTTTTAGCGATTCACGAGAGAACATCCGGGCTTCGTCTTCCTGCTCATCGACGACGGAGGCGGACAGCTTCATTTTTTGCGACTGTCTCTGGAACACCTTCTCTTCCACACTGCCGGTCTACCCACCAGCGTAACATGAGAGAAAATATATGAGCCAACATCGAAAGAGCGAGCGAGAGAATCATCAATGGGAAGTTGGAAAAGAGAGAAGGAGGGAGAGAGAGACGTACGAGAATGAAGCGATAGACGAAGCAGTTTTTTTTCTGGCCGTCTCTCCACACACGAGCGAGCGCTTGCTGGTCGGAGGCGGGGTTCCAGTCGGGGTCGAACAAGATGAGCCGGTTGGCTCCAATCAGATTGATCCCACACCCGCCGGCCTTGCTACTCAACAGGAAGATGAACTCCTTGCCCTCCGGGTCGTTGAACCGGTCCACTAACTTCTGCCGCTTGGTGATCTGCATCGTCCCATCCAGCCGTAGATTCCCCCATCTCCTCTCCCGACACATCTTCTCCATCACATCCAACGTTTGCGTAAAGTTGCTAATCAGCACTATCTTGTCCGTCGTTTCCGTCTTGATCTTGTGAAGGAATCTGTTGGTATAGCATCACAGCTTAGTCATCAGTTGCGTATATTACTCGTGATAACTCGGGCAATGGGTATAAGAATCAAAGCTCACCGTTCGAGGACCGTCATCTTACCGGACAACTCAGGCCTCGCGGGGGCCTTAGGATCCTTAGAGCGATACCCATCGGGGAAATACTTTTCGCACCCGGGGATATCTTGCGCCAAGTCGAGCAAATCAGGGTGGTTACACAGCTTGCGGAGGATGCCTAACATTTTCAAAGGCTGACAACCGACGCCTTTCAAAAGTTTTTGCAGATCCGGCGAGTCGATGAAGTGGCGATACAGATCAAGCTGGAAGGATGATGGCGCACAGAACACCACGTGCTCATATTTCACCGGTACTGGAAAAAAACTCAACATCCAACCTCAGTCCCCACACATGAGAAAGCTGAAAGTGACAAGGGGAGAGAAGCTCACAGTATTTGGACAGCAAGTCGTTGGTCCGTCGGATGATAAATTTCTGAACCTTCGTCGTCAATTCCTTCAGCTTAGCTTCAGCCAACGCCACCTCAGATTCACTCGAATCCGAATCGCGTCCTCTGAGAATAGGCAATTCATACGTCTTGCGAAACTGGGCTCTGTCACCCAAGTAATTCGGATTGGCGAAGTTGAGAAGGGCGAAATATTCGGACAGGTCGTTCTGGATCGGCGTGCCCGTCAGGATGACTCGCCTTTCACAGTTGATCCCATTCAGAGCTGCATAAGTTTGATTGTCTAGCTTGAAAGAAATTCAGCACATCTGATTGTGAGTCTCCTTGTTTAAAACAATATAAAAAACAATGAGTTACTCACCTGCATTCTTGAGTCGATGTCCTTCGTCACAGAGTAGTAGGCCGACGGGTGCACGTCCCAACTCCTCAACGAGAGTGCCCCTCAAGGTTTCATAAGACACGATCATGACTGGCTGTGGCACTCTACGGCCAGTAGCGGACACCCACTGACGAACACTGGTCAACAGATTGGCTTTTGTCTGTTTGCCGTCGACCGCAAGCGGATGGATCGCTCCGGGACCCAGCCATTTATCAAACTCGTTGGCCCAGTTCTTGACCAGCGAAGACGGACAGGCCACGATCGCTTTCTCTATCGAGCTCTTGCCGGCAATCGGAGATTGCTTGAGTAGTGTCCAAAGAAGAGTGATACATTGTAAGGTTTTACCTAAACCCATTCTGCACAACCAAAATAGAGAGTGGTTATGTGAGATTTAGTAATTAGTCGATGTGTGCCATTGAAATATATACATGAATATGCATGAATTCATATGGATCTTGACTTACTCATCTGCCATGATACAGCCTTTGGCGCCCTGTTCGACCATGCCCGTAGTACATCGATAGAGAAATTTGACGCCTTCGACTTGATGAGGTCTGAGAGTTTTAGATAAGCGAGGGTCAAGCACGACGGGAACTTTCTTGACGTCTTTCGGGTCCCCAGGTTTTTTGATTCCGAGGAGATCTGCCAAGTTTTTATGGGGGCCTTTCTGGCGTTCCAGCTCGAGCTTGAGCCTGGCCTGTTCGGCCTCGATCTCCGCTTGTGTCCGCTCCGGATCGCCCTCGGCGACCGGCTTCGGAGCCGGCCGGTCGTCCACCGTGGGGTCCCATAACACAATGGCTGTGTCCGCTAACGGGTCGTGTAGCGGTCGCGGCGCAAAGACCGGCTGTGGTCGAGCGCCAAGCGGCATGCCCGTCAATCGCACCTCCAGTATCGTCCCCGTCTTCGGGTCCCTCATCGTGGGTAAACTGAACGATTTGGGGGAATCACTTAAAGGAGTAACCGCGACCTTCCCGTATTTCTGCAAGGTTTTTTTTTTTTTTTTTTTTTTTTTGAAAGAGGAAGAGAACATTTGAGAATGAGATAATCAAGTTCACAGTCTGCGCGGATGAAGATGAAGACGAACTTTGACTGGAGTGACGACCATTTCTTTGATAGGTCTTCCAAACCTATCCCGCTTAATTTTCTTGACCATTTTCCCATTTTCGTCTTCCTCAAATTCGTCATCCTCGTCATTTTTCTTCTTCTTCTTGTGGTTTTTCTTGGAGTCGGTAGCTTGCTCATCTTCAGCATAATTGATGGATTTACGCGACCTGGATGATTTGTCGTGGTGCGAGCTGGCCAGCCGAACAGGAGTGAATTTCCGCGCGAGACTAGAGCAATGGGCAGAAGGGGGAGACAAACGTGTCAGTCAGCCATGGTCGTTTCCTTTGGAGATAGATGAGGCTGTTAGGAGTGGTGGTAGGGGATACATTTCGGCAGCTTTCACTTGACTCTTACCGCTGGGCACAGATGCTGGGGAGCCGGTTGCTAGCGAAGACGATGCAGCCGGCGGGTGTTTCGGAGTTTCGGTGCTCATGGTCCTTCGCAGCTCGCTGGTGGGTGAGTTGGTTCCCGTTGAGAGTTGCGTTGGCTGAGAGGCGCGTCCACTTCTCTCAGACTCCACTCAACACTCTCATCTTGGGCGCGCCATCGCGCTTATGTAATCCTCTCGAGTGAGCACTGCTAAGGGCAATCGGATAAAAAGATAGATCACACCTCATCACTCTGTACTCCACCAGACTCTTCTACCCATGGTTGTTTTCTGCATATCATATCCCAGAGGAAAAAAAACAACATATTGTATGGGTCTTTTGCACTGTGGAAAGGGGACGAAGTTACGCGGATTAGACCCTAAAAGTCGGATTGATTCTCACGTCGAGACGAGAGCAACTGGCTTTTCTCAAAGGCAGAATATGCAGGCTTAGTACACATCAGGGATGCATCCATGCATCCATCATATTGGAAAAGATTCACTCCCGGAAGGAAATGATCACTTCAGTACAAGAACTTCGTCGCGATGTGTTTTGCTTCTTGGACTTCTTGCAACAAAAACGGAAACCCTCGACTATTTATTACTTTATAAAGAAATCACGCATGGATACAAATCAAAGAAAAATGAGAGCCTCGGGACGAGGATGGATCTGAAAATTGAAAAAAAGACGATCCAACATGTTGCCCTCCAGTCCTAACAGAAATGCATCTACATAAGAAATGGATTTGATCACTATTAAGAGGTGGGAATAGCATGATCTGAGCATTATCAACCGGTCTCGTGCTTGCTTGAGTGGAGATCCTTGTTGCCTGGGTCGTCCTTGTTACCGCTTGCGTTGGCGAGATTAGACTCCGTGATCTTTTCAATCTCTATGGAAAGAGTATTTCTTTTGTAAATAAATATCATGACCAGCCACGTCAAAAGAGACCATGAAAACTGGACTGCTTACCAGGCGCAAAACCACTTTCATCGCTGCTATTCTCTCTTTCGTAGCAGTCAGACCTCAAGGCTTCGGCGATGTTGTATGGAGGAGCTCTGTGGCGTCGAACAAGATTCCCGGGGCGCTTCTCAGAGTTCCAGCACTCGGTCGACCCATGGGTATCGTTCAAAACCGATATAAAGTTGTCGGTCTGATTTTTTTCGGCGATCTTGTACGGCGGGGCTCTGTGCCGTCGAACCATATTTGCGGGGTGCTTCGCAGAGTTCAAGCACTCCTTCGACGCATGAGTATCATCGTCCAAAACCAATAATCTGTCAGTTTGATCTTCTTCGGCGGTCTTGTACGGCGGAGCTCTGTGGCGTCGCCGAAGGTTCGCGGGGTGCTTCTCAGTATTCAAGCACTCGTTCGATGCATGGGTGTCGGCAGAAACCCGTAAGGCGACAGTCTGATTTTGGGCGAGGGTGGGTGGGAAGATAATCCGCGACTTATTGTGGAAAGGCACCCAATATGCCGCGACGAATCGCAGATAGATCATTAGAAAGATTAAGCAGCCGTGCATGTTGAGTCGCAAATGATATATTAAAGAGAGTTGGGGAAGGGCAAGGGAAGATATCCAGGAAGTGGAGAAGTTATAGTGCGAAGACTTCAGATGTAGATGAGCATTAAGCAGTTTTCAAAGGACAGAAGGCTCATTACTTATACCAATTTTGGGAGGGGGAGCACTCAGGCGCCACCCCCCCCCCCCCCCCCCCCCCCTCAGCCGTATGTTCATCAGCAGGCAATGGTGGCCTGAGACGACGACTGAGTTGAGTTCCGTCGCCCAGAAGATTGAGTTTGCGGAAGCATTTAGAGAATCCATGGCTCATTGAAAAGTGACGCCAGAATTGTGTGTGTAGCTATTTCAGATCTTGTCAATTTACAGAGAGAGTTTACAAGACGAAAGACCACCACACACGTCACTGGGCATGTACCAGATTTGTAGGAACACAAGTTCAACATAAGCGTTTCCTCAATGGAAGCGACTGTTGAAGCAAAGCTCTCTCTCAATGGAAGAATAATACGATCAACCATTATTTGTGCGCCAAGGTGAATGGCAAAACAATGCGACACATCAATTTCAAAGTGCACATGAACGAGGCTTTTGCATTGTGAGGATCAGGCGCGGATTATTTAGGATGGGAATGGCGAGAGAAAGTGTCAGCCAGGGCCATTTGATTTTGGGAAATGAGGTTGGGGCAGGGCTAGTGGATACATTTTGGCAACGTTCACTTGACTCTTAGCGCTGGGCACAGATACTGCCAGACTGGCGAGCCGGTCTCCAGGGAAGAAGATGCAGCCGGCGGGTGTTTCGGAGTTGCGATACCCATGGCCCTTCGCCGCTCACTGGTGTGTTGGTTCCCGTTGACAGTTGCGTTGGCTGAGGCCTGCTGAGGCGCGTCGATGTCCAGTTTCAGGCCTTCCTTGGGGGCGGCGGAGCCGCTCTCCAAGGGATCCGCGTCGAGGTGGGTCTCGGCTCTCATTTTGAGCGCTTGAGCGCGCAAAATTGCGCTTATGTATGAATCCTTTCGAGTGATCACTGCTGTTTCCAGAGAGATCACACTCCCTGAACGGTCGGTTTGATTCTCACGATGAGACGAGAGCAACTAGCAACTAGCTTTTCTCAAAGGCTGAAAAGCGTCGAAGGTTCACAAATAGGGATTATGCATATTGGAAAAGATTCACTGGAGGACTTCCCTCCACTTGGAATTCGAAATGTGCACAATCTCCTTCCAGATTCCAAAAGACCTGTTATTGCCTCCAACTTCCATCAACTAAACGTTGATAGTCCCTCTAAGAAGTCAGCAGCCAGCCGTAGCCAGCTGGACTATTTAGCAGGAGAAGGTCTCGTTCGTTATCGGAATTAACCAGACAAATCACTCCACCAACTAAGAACGGCCATGCACCACCAACCACAAAATCAAGAAAAAGCTATCAATCTGTCAATCCTTACTGTCACTGCATCAATTATCTTGTTGGGCAGGTCTGTCCGACAAGACCTTGGACAGGCCCGTCCGACAAATGGTTGGAGGATTTAGCCCAACAGGTGGTCGGTCCCACCTGTCAATGGCCCATGTCCAACAAGTGGTCGAGCCTGCCTGCTCAATGGGTCATCGAGCAGGCAGGCTCGACCACTTGTCGGACTGCCCAGATTGTCCCGAGGTCAAGTGGGGCCGTCCGACAAGTGGTTGGACCAGCTAGTCGGACACCACGGGCCGACCATATGTCGGACGTGCCTGTCCGACCAATTCCCACATCTCGGGCAGACACGTTCAACAGGTCATCTGGTTGGACCCGCTGCCCGACATGTCCACTCGTCGGGCAGGCTTGTCCGACAAGTGCGGGTCCGACGAGTGTGACCTGTCGGACCTGCAGGTTTGATGAGTCCAACTCGTCGGATTTGTCAGTTTGACAAGTCAGTACTCGTCAAACTGACCTCTCCGACAAGTTAGTACTTGTCGAACTGGCCTGTCCGACGAGTCTGTGCTAGCCCAGACTTCCAGATCACCAACAAACCTAAAACACGTAGATACACTTTCAATGTCACTGGATCCACCGCCGCTTTAGATGGTTTTCTGAGGCCGGTGTTGGCCATAAATGGACAGATACCCGGTCCACTGATCCAGGTACGTCGGAGAGTTATTTTTCTATTCAGACTGAAAGTTGGAAACCATCCTGAATCTAATAAATTCTGTCTGGATCGCCTTCTTTTCAGGCAAATGAAGGTGATCAATTGGAAATCACTGTCATTAATCAGATGAAAGCTGGATTGACTATCCATTAGTGCGGCCTCTACCAGGCAAGTACTCAATTTTCAGCGCTCAACCGCTTTCATGACGGCGCTGTACTCCATAATTTTGACTGATAATACTCACCTCCTTCTTGGCTTTTGAACCACTCCTTGGTGTGTTGTTAAAATTTCTCTATGTGATCTGAATCTTCTGCAGCGGTGCACGGAAAAATTCAATAGAACGGGTCCAAGTTGAGTGACACCATGCCTCTCTTTAGTAACCTCTCTTGAGAATAAATAAATAAATAAATAGGAAAAATGAAACAAAAATGTTGAGAATATTAACAGCATTGTCACTCTACTCGCCACTCTCCTCCTCCCCTTCATGGCCACCCTGGGAACCACAATCTACTTGATCACCCGCCGTGGCAAACACTGGAACCACCTCCGCCAAACCCTTGCATACATCACCCCACAAGACTTGTGGACACTCGGCCTGCTCTTCTATTCCCTCCTTATGGCCGTTCTTCATCGACGCCAGTGCTGGCGCCAATCTGCTCATTTCCTTCCTTGGTCTCTCATGGGCGGTATGTACGCCTCTACGTTCTTCCTGTCCAAGACACTTGCTGCTTCTGGAGATCATCATTCAGCTCACTGATCATGCCTGATACATGTTAATTTCTTGTGGTGGTGAACACAGCTCGCACAATGGGACCGATGAGCAATGGCGGATTTGGTGGAGGGGTTGAGCTGGTTGGGGGGGACAGAGGAGGAGCAGACCAGCAAGAGGTCTGTGTCGAGGGTGTCCATGACGGGGAAGAGCCGCATGGCCTTCTCCACGCCATCCAAGACCAGCATACTGGACTCAATCACGTCTTGTAAAGGCTGGATGCACGTGACCTGGAGCCCTAGCACCCAACATAGCTCCCCAATTTCTTGAGCACTCTCAAGCAAGTCGGGCGGTTGCGAAATACATCACCGAATTTGGAAGAATTGACTTTGTGGTCTCAGGTGCTGCTGGAAATTCCCTCTGTCCTATCAATCAGCTGAGCTCCAATGCCTTCAAATTGGTGGTCAAGATTGACTTGGTATGCCGCTTCATTGATTGACTTGTAAAGCCCGCTGAGATCTTTCCAAGCCTTTTTGGGTGTTTTTCAGTTAGGAACGTGTAAGCCAAACTGAGTCGTTCTCCCAATGGCCATCCACCGCTATGCTGACAAATTGTTGCTCCGTAGACAACACTGTCAAAGCGACCTTGCCCCAAATAAAGGCAAGCCAGGGGTCCTTTATCAGCGTATCTGCAACATTACATTACTATGGTGAGTCAATCAACTTGAACTTCCATCTAAACAAGGAGGGGGGGAGAACCCCAGGCCCATGCAACCATAAGGATATCAAACCAACCCATCTCATCATCATGCCAACACTCACGCCGTTGCTCACCGAGGTCGTCAAACATTTGTTGCGCTGAACCTCCCAATTGTTGTAAAACAGCTTTTTTCTTCTTTTTTTTTTGGCTCAAGGAACAAGATTGATGATATCGCGATTCTGTTCCAGGTTTTTTTTACCATCTACATTCCCAACCATTTTCTCTTCCCTTCTTGTTCTTCTACAAGTGCATGCACAGATAACATTGTGCATGAAATGATTTAGGCTTACACACACTTAGCATGGGTGTCAACCCATGATAAATGGGTGTCAACCCATGATAAATGGGTGTCAACCCATGATAAATGGGTGTCAAGCCATGATAAATGGGTGTCAAACCATGTTAAATGGATGTCAACCCATGTTAAATGGGTGGAAACCCATGTTAAATGGGTGGAAACCCATGTTCAATGGGTGTCAACCCATGTTAAATGGGCGTCAACCCATGTTGAATGGGCCTCAACCCATGTTAAATGGGTGTCAACCCATGTTAAATGGGTGTCAACCCATGTTAAATGGGTGTCAACCCATGATAAATGGGTGTCAACCCATGATAAATGGGTGTCAACCCATGATAAATGGGTGTCAACCCATGATAAATGAGTGTCAACCCATGATAAATGGGTGTCAACCCATGATAAATGGGTGTTAACCCATGTTAAATGGGTGTCAACCCATGTTAAATGGATGTCAACCCATGTTAAATGGGTGTCACATGTTAAATGGATGTCAACCCATGTTAAAAGGGTGGAAACCCATGTTAAATGGGTGGAAACCCATGTTAAATGGGTGGAAACCCATGTTAAATGGGTGGAAACCCATGTTAAATGGGTGGAAACCCATGTACTTTATGCAAATCAACACTTGACTATGATTCATCAATTTTCCATACCTATGTTGTTGATTCACCATGTGAAAGGGTCTTTTTTCCTGGGAAAACACGGAAAAAATAGGTAATTTGTGAAATTTTGATGCATGAGGCCCAATTTTGACAGGCAAAGGCATGATACTACCACACCACTATATGAAAATCCAACCTTGGCTCACAGGAATCAATTGGCCATATCTATGTTTTTGATTCCCCATGTGCAAGGGTCTTTTTTCATGAGAAAATGCAGAAAAAGTGGGTCATTTGTGAAATTTTGATGTGTGAAGCCAAATCTTGACAGGCAAACACGCAATACTACCACGCCACTATATATAAATCAAACCTTGGCTCACAGGCATCAATTTCCTATATCTATTGTTTTGTTTTCATCATGTGCAAGGCACTTTTTTCCTGAGAAAACACAGAAAAAAAAGGTGATTTGTGAAATATTCATGGGTGAAGCCAAATCTTGACAGGAAAAACACATGATACTACCACAACAATATATGCAAATCAAATCCTGGCTCACAGGAATTAATTTGCCATATCTATGGTTTTGATTCACTGTGTGCAAGGGTCTTTTTGCATGAGAAAACACAGAAAAAGAGGGTAATTTGTGACATTTCAATGCGTGAAGCCACATCTTAACAGGCAAAAGGTGTGATACTGCCACAAAATTATATTCCAATCAACCCTTGTCTCAGAGGCACCAATTGGACATATCTAGGCTTTTGATTCACCATGTGCAAGGGTCTTTTTTTCTGAGAAAACACAGGAAAAATAGTTAATTCAATTGTGAAATTTTGCTGCATGAAGCCAAATCTTCACAGGCAAAACATGTGATACTACCACACCACTATATGCAAATGAAACCTTGGCTCAGGTGCATCAATTTTCCATATTGATGTTTTTGATTCACCATGTTCAAGATTCTTTTGTGCTGAGAAAACACAGGAAAAATAGGTAATTTGTGAAATTTTGATGTGTGAAGCCTAATTTTGACAGGCAAAGTGTGTGATACTATCAAACCACTATATGAAAATCAATTCTTGGCTCAAAGGCATCAACTGGTCATATCTATGTTTCTGATTTACCATGTGAAAGGGTCTTTTTTCCTGAGAAAACATGGGAAAATAGGTAATTTGTAAAATTTTGATGCATGAAGCCCAATCATGACAGGCACAAGGCATGATACTATCACACCACTATACTCAAATCATCACTTGACTCAGAGGCATCAATTGGCTATATCTATGTTTTCAATTTACCGAGTGCAAGGGTTTTTTTTTCCTGGGAAAACACGGGAAAAATAGATAATTTGTGAAATTTTGATGTGCAAAGCCCAATCTTGACAGGCAAAAGGAATGAGATTAAAGTTTTTGCCACAATGGCAGGATTATAAAAGTGAGACGGATTATAAAAGTGAGACTCCAGAGCACCAACCGCGGAAACCACTTGTGACAACAAGCCTTTTGGTTGTTGGTGACTGTTGGGTACTTTTGCATTTGAGAACAGAAATGGATGGTAGTGGGGTTGCATGGCGTCACAGTGCGGGGTTCAGAAAAGGCTGAGAATGGTGTAAATGGATTTCTGCAGGGAGGAACCGGCAGATGAGAAAGGGAGTTTGGAAAATACAAAGGACAGTATCTTTGTGTGACATCAGGGAGCAGAGGGCAGCAAAAGGAGGAAAACTGAATCAGCTTGTCCCAGTGCATTTCCACATGAAGTGCTTGACCTGATTGACAAGTGCAACAAAATTTCTAAAATCCATGCAAAACATTTGTGCTAATGTTTTGCATGGTCTTCAGATTGCCTTGAGAAGTTGTCCACATTAATACAGATGTTTTGCATGGAGTTTACCAATTTTGTTGCACTTGTTGATCAGGTCAAGCACTTTTTGTGGCAATGCACTGGGACAGCCCCTGGGTGAGGCACCACAATAATAACTTCCTCAAATGCCTGCAGTTGACATGGGCATCTTGAGTATTACTGAAGACCTTTGTTGATGCAAGCTTGGAGTGAGGTAAGCTTCACTGCTGGCATTGATTGGTCAAACGCGGCTGGTTGAGAAGTTCTTGAACAGCCGTCTTTGACCAGTGATTGGACAGGCACGGTCTGACCAAAGCCCTTGCCAGCCAGTTGGATGGGCCTGTCCAATAGGTTTGACTGCAACCAGTCACCACCAGCCAGGAACTGATTGGGCAGATCCGCTTGAATGGCCAGCATGGGCTTTGGTTGGACGGTGTGTTGGGTTTAGTTGTCTGTCTTTTTCTTCTCTTGTCTCTTTCTCTCTGCTTTCACACCTTTTCATCACATATCAGCTACATGTCACAGGTTCCAGAGACTACCTGGGATCAGCAGACGTGGAAGGATCCTTTCCTCATCCTTCCACACACCATTCTGCTGGCTCCCAGGTACGTCCCTCACCTCTCTTCTTTCTTTTCCTTGTCCCTCTCCACTTTGTTCTGTTCATGTTCTGATGTGTGAAATAAATACTAATCCTTCCACACACCATTCTGATGGCTCCCAGTTGAGCACCACACAGTGCATGTCCAAGATCACTGGTTGAACCTGTCTTGAGCACTGCTTGACCAGCCATGTTTGACTGGTCAATGCTGACAGTGCTTAAAATAGTGTCATCTTGTGATACAGTAGTGATATGATGTTAGTATCTTGTAATATGACAGTGATCTGATATTGTTATATTGGGATATGGCAGTTATATGATATGGTGATATGGTGATGTTATATGAGGGTGGTTTGAAAAAGTTGACCACTACAAGATATCCCGTATATCCCGTAATGTCTTACTCAGTATCCCGTACAAGATATGTTGTAGGGTATTCCAACCATTTTACATGTGTTTCCACCCATTTTACATGGGTTTGCACCCATTTTACATGGGTTTGCACCCATTTATCATGGGTTTCCACCCATTTAACATGGGTTCACACCCATTTTACATGGGTTTCCACCCATTTAACATGGGTTTCCACCCATTTAACATGGGTTTCCACCCATTTAACATGGGTTTCCACCCATTTAACATGGGTTTCCACCCATTTAACATGGGTTTCCACCCATTTAACATGGGTTTCCACCCATTTTACATGGGTTTCCACCCATTTTACATGGGTTTCCACCCATTTTACATGGGTTTCCACCCATTTTACATGGGTTTCCACCCATTTCACATGGGTTTCCACCCATTTAACATGGGTTTCCACCCATTTTACATGGGTTTCCACCCATTTCACATGGGTTTCCACCCATTTTACATGGGTTTCCACCCATTTAACATGGGTTTACACCCATTTAACATGGGTTTAAACCCATTTAACATGGCTTTACAGCCATTTAACATGGGTTTACACCCATTTAACATGGGTTTACACCCATTTAACATGGGTTTACACCCATTTAACATGGGTTTACACCCATTTAACATGGGTTTACACCCATTTAACATGGGTTTACACCCATTTAACATGGGTTTACACCCATTTAACATGGGTTTACACCCATTTAACATGGGTTTACACCCATTTAACATGGGTTTACACCCATTTAACATGGGTTTACACCCATTTAACATGGGTTTACACCCATTTAACATGGGTTTACACCCATTTAACATGGGTTTACACCCATTTAACATGGGTTTACACCCATTTAACATGGGTTTACACCCATTTAACATGGGTTTACACCCATTTAACATGGGTTTACACCCATTTAACATGGGTTTACACCCATTTAACATGGGTTTACACCCATTTAACATGGGTTTACACCCATTTAACATGGGTTTACACCCATTTAACATGGGTTTACACCCATTTAACATGGGTTTACACCCATTTAACATGGGTTTACACCCATTTAACATGGGTTTACACCCATTTAACATGGGTTTAGCTTCAAGTTTCATGATTGCTAGAATTTGTTCCTTGGGGAGGGACCATGAGCTGAGCGGAAGCAGGATTAGAACGGCGCCATAAAGATGTCACCAGGTACCTTGTGTCCGTGGCTAGGTACCTGTCAAGTGTTTGGCGGGTACCTGTTGGCGGATACAGGTGCGGGTCTGGGTGTCTGGCCTGTGAGAAAACAGGTACCTGCAGGTACCCCCCTCTGTATAACTACCTGGAGGCCAGTGTCCGCTGGCGGGAACATGCCAGCGTGTGAGGGCCTGCTTGCCAAGCAGGCAGCAACCTGCTCAGCAAGCAGTTTGCAACCTGCTCAGCAAGCAGGCTGCAACCTGATTGGCAAGCAGGCTGCAACCTGCTCAGCAAGCAGGCTGCAACCTGGCCGGGAAGCAGGTAGCAGGTTGCAGCCTGCTGGCCGAGCAGGGAGCAGGTTGCAACATACAGCCTGCTACCCTCTTGGCAAGCAGGTTGCAGCCTGCTACCCTCTTGGCAAGCAGGTTGCAGCCTGCTACCTGCTTGGCGAGCAGGTTACTGGCTTTTCCCTGCTCGGTGAGCAGGTTTCAGGTTGCTACCTGCTCGGCGAGCAGGTTGCCGGCTGTTACCTGCTCACTGAGCAGATTGCAGCCTTCCAACTGCTCGCCAAGCAGGTTACCGGCTGTTACCTGCTCGGCAAGCAGGTAGCAGCCGGCAACCTGCTCGGCCAGCAGTTTACAGGCTGCAACCTCCTTGCCGAGCAGTTTGCAGGCTGCAACCTGCTTGGCAAGCAGGTTGCAGCCTCCAACTGCTTTACGGCGATGCGACCCGTTGGAGAGCGGCCGGCCATCATGCAGACAGGTGTGCGCAGGAACTCGTCGGACAGGTCAGTCCAACAAGTACTGACTTGTCAAACTGACCCACCCGACGAGTCAGACTTGTCAAACCTGCCAGTCCAACGGGTCACACTCGTCGGACAAACCTGCCCGACGAGTGAACATGTTGGGCAGCTTTTCCGACCAGATGACTTGTTGGACATGTCCGCCCAACTTTTGCGAGCTGGTTGGACAAGCACGTCTGATATATGGTTGGCCCGTGCTGTCCGACTAGCTGGTCCGACCACTCGTCGGACGGCCCCACTTGACCTTGAGATGAGCTGGGCAGTCCGACAGGTGGTCAAGCCTGGCTGCTCAAGGACCCATTGAGCAGGGGGGTCTGACCTCTAGTCAGACACGGGCCACCAACAGGTGGGATCAACCACCTGTCGGACTACCTCCTCCGACAATTGGTCAGACGGGCCTGTCTGAGGTCTTGTCGGACAGGCCTGTCCGACGGAATAAATGATGCAGTGTGTGTCTGGACCTGGTGAGTTTCCCCGTGTTAAGTCAAATTAAGCCGCAGGCTCCACACCTGGTGGTGCCCTTCCGTCAATTCCTTTAAGTTTCAGCCTTGTGAACGTACTCCCCCAACATTTAAGTTCCCGCCACCAAAAGAGGTTTGGAATCTCATTCCAGAAAGGTCAAATTTGTAAATCCCAAGCAAAGGGAAGTCCTCCACTGGAGGACTTCCCTCCGCTTGGAATTCTAAATGTACACGATCTCATTCCAGATTCCAAACCTTATTTGGTGGTGAAAATCATTGACATTTAAGTTCCCAACACCAAAAGAGGTTTGGAATCTCATTCCAGAAAGGTCAAATTTGTAAATCCCAAGCAAAGGGAAGTCCTCCACTGGAGGACTTCCCTTTGCTCTGGGAGTCCTCCCAGATCCATATTTGAGTGATGAGCACACAGATCTGCAAAATATTCTAGATGTTTCATTCCTTCGCTTCTTCCCCTAGACTTAGAAAAGGCCTAGCCACCAGCCCAACAGAACCAACGGTAGTTATACAATCACAGTGCCAGTCAAGTCAACGCTTCCAAATCCTCAAGCAATCCAACAAAATTGTTCACTCAATAATTGTCAGCCCTAGAGATCCCACAAAGTATCCAAAGGACTGCATATCCTTCATTATTTTGTAAATGTTATTAAAGAAATGGACTTTTGATGCAATATTAAGTAGGGTCCCTCACCAAAGATACCCTAGATTTCCTACTCCTTCTCATACTTCCTAACATCTCAAAGGAAACAATAATTACAGGAATCAATAATCCTGCTGTGGGCTGTGCCAACCACAAGTTAACTAATGAAACAATCATCTAAATTGGTTAGAACCTTAAATAAGATCTATTCTAACAAGTTACACACTTGTAGAACTAGGCCTGCCACCCGTGTGTTTGGATGGCCACTTTTGTCATACCAACCATCCAAACCCGTGTTCTTTGGTTGAACAAGGTGAATCACACGGGTGACGAAACACCTTTGCATTTTAGTTCAGATTTGATGTTTAAGACCAGCCTTTTGATTCTGAATGAATCAATCCACATTGTAATTCAAGATTGAGCTTAGTGATGCCTTTGAGCCAAGGATAATCATCCAAGCAGTGTGTGCAGAGGGATCCTGCCAACTTTTTGGGGGACCTCTCCCGCACCTAGAACCCCACTTTGCTTTTTTTATCTTCCTTGATCTATTTACTTTCCATTTTTTGGCCAAACCGTGTAGTACCTTTTCACTCGGCATGGAATTGACATGCATCTTACACACTTGTTTAGCTCTTGTCAGCTTAAATAACCACTGAGTCATCCACACGGGTGACACCCAATCCATTTTTTCCAATTTTGACCACACAAACCCGGGTGCAGGCGGGTGCCGGCGTTTGGGCGGCAGGCCTATGTAGAACAGAATTACCTACCAAGGTAGTTAATTCTATGTACTATTCTACTTTGAGTTGACATATGATGTAATTGGCTATACAATACATCATGTTGTCATGAGGACGTAGATTGTACTGTACTTAAAAAACTATCAAATTCTCATTACATCATGAGAACGTGAATGAATAAGTAAAATCCCCTCAAGGCCTCTTTGAGACACAGAAAGACTGGCCTCTGAAGATATAAAAGGAGGAGCTCTTGGGCTCTTTGGATCTTATCCCTCAGCTTATTCACCCATCATACTTACCCAGTACCTAGTGAATATCCTCCACCTACTTAAGTGTAGAGCTTCCTTCCTCTTTATCTTCCTCACCACTGAATTGTTAGTCATACCTCATAAACTCCTCATTTATCAGTATCTCTATCATCCTTAAAAAGTAGTAGCTGCAAGACTCCCACCTCTGGCAAGAGCTAATCAGCTCAAGTGCTTGCCTACTATTTCTTTCTTACCTTTTTGTAACCTTTTGTGTTACTAGAGTGGCAATTCTTATTGTTACAAAATCTCCTGTTAGTACTTTTGTATAACAAAAGAATTAATTATAAAGGAGTGTGGGTTTAACCTCTTATTAAGAGGGTGAATTGAGAGTAATTTCATTCTTAAATAACCTATCAGCACAGTGATAGTACCTCTTTTTATACTCATAAATAGAGTGTTTCATACAAAAAGCTGACAATAATGTCCAAGGCATTCTTTCCCCAATCATCAATCACAGCCAGACGCTGTGGGGAATATGGGCAGCGCACCATCCAGCATTCTTTTCTGTGGACTGCTGTAAAGCGCCAGCAGGGATACAAAGGGAGTCACCATTGCTCTTGCATCCGTGGTAGTCACCATCCAAAACCCTCAAACATGCCTAACCCATGGAGATGTCCATGGTGATCCACTTGTTGAGCGCATGTGCCTACCTCCAAAGCAGCCAGAATGACCATGCATCCATACAACAATGGATATACTGCATCTCCCAATCAACAGCCTTTTTCTCCTCAGACATCAAGAATTGCTAGTTGCAAACAATGCATCTGTTGGCGCCAAATTTGCCTTGGTTTTTCACAAACCGCTGCAAGGCGCTGCCAAGAGTATGCACAAGTAAATTCCCACTTGTCAAATTTTGCAAGTCGTTGACCGGGAAGCTCACAAGATGAGCCAGGATCAGCCATGAAAATGGGAATTTGGGAATTCCTTTGCAACCCTGAAGAAACTCTGGATTTATGGGTGGAGGAGTGGCAACCTCAGAGGAAATAGCTCAGAGGAAAAGGAACAAAAAGAAGGCCCTTTTGGGGAGTTTTGGAACCAATGGGGAAAAGCCCAGAGAGGTTTATAGCTGCTAGCTGTAAGGTGGAAAAGCACACTCCCTACAAGAGGGTGAAGGACCTCAGGGAAAAGTGCGCAGAGAACTGATGTCTATTATTTCAGGGGGAAAAGACACTATTTAACTAATTACAACTGCGGCTGAACTGTAGTAAAGAAGGTGAGAGTGTATTCAATATTCAAGATGGGTGAGGAAGGGGAGCTGAGAAGTGACAGGTCAGTGAAATTTCAACAAACCCTTGCATAGATTTGCAGATGGGTAAACCCCGGGTGCTCCCCAAAGATGAGAAAAAATGCCTCTTAGATCTGGATCTGGGAGGACTCCCAGAGCGAAGGGAAGTCCTCCACTCCCAGAGGAAAATGATGACTTGTTTACAGAACTTTGCTGCAATGTATATTTTGCTTCTAGAACTTCTTGCAACGACAAAAAATAGAAAACCTGGACTATTTATCATTTTATAACCAGATCACCCAAGGATACAAATGATAAAAATGAGATCCTTGGGAAAAGGATGGATTTGAGAATTGGAAAAAATGAAAGATCCAACATTTTGCCCTGAAATCCTAACAGAAATGCATCTAAGGAAGAAAGAGATTTCATCACAATTGAAGAGGTAGGAACAACACTGCAACAGCTACGCTGCACATAGCGGCAGCATAGCAAAAGCACAGCGAATCCAGGCCCACTTCGCTAATGCTTTGCAAAGCGGGTGGACCGCTGCGCTTTTTGCTCTTTGTTACAAAGAGAAAAACTAAAAAGTCATAGCGAGCTTTTTTCAGCGGCCTGTAGCGGGTCTCCTGCTACGCTGGCCGCTGAAATAGCAGGCAATCCGCTTCGCTCAGCGCTGAAATGTTGGGCAGCTTGCCCGCTGAAAAAGCGGAAAGTTCCGCTCATTTTAGCGCCTTATTCCGCTTTTTCAGCAGAATTTCCGCTGAAACAGCAAGAAATTCCGCTGAAAAAGCGGAATAAGCTGCTAAAAGCGGCAAAAAGCGCAGCGAGCCACTTTCCCGCTCTCGCTGCGCTATTTTGTAGCTGAAGCGCAAAAAAATCGCTCCGCTATGCGGAGGTCAAAATATGCGTAGCGGGTTTACCGCTGCGCTGGCGCTGGAAATAGTGATTGGCCGCTGCCGCTATTGCTACTTGCTGCCAAGAAAAGCGGTTGGCCGCTGCGCTACGCTAAATCACCGCTTTTTGTAGCGTAGCGCAGCTGTTGCGGTGTTGGTAGGAATAGCATGGTGTGAGCATCATCTACCTGTCTCGTCCTTGCCTGAGTGGGGATCTTTGTTGCATGGGTCGGGCTTGTTCTTGCATGCTTCAGTGAGATTTGATTTGCTGGTCTTTTGAACCTCAATGGAAATAGTTGATTTATTTGAGAATAAACACAAATAAACTGCCTCCCTTGCCAATGTCACTCCCTTTGTGGCAAAACAAGAAAAATAAATACCCAGTTGGAAACAGGATACATGCATGGCTTTCAAGAGAAAAAGCGGCAGACTTGAATTTCCAATAGGGTCAATATGAGGTCAATTTGCCATCCCCTTCTTTTTTGTGGATCTGCATAGTATTTCTTGACTTCAATGATGAGCTGACTCAAGCTCATGAGACCCATTCCATCCTCTGCATCATTCCTATCTTGAATGATGTCAGCTTGCTACTATGCAGAGACTAGCTTAACATAGTAACAAAATAACAAATAACTTAACAATCAAACACAACATTACAAAATAGACTTCAGAAATGAATTCTACACATAAATTAACCTAGGGTCACTCACCAAAGTGACCCCTCTATTATAACTCCTTACATGACTTATACAATATAACAAAATTTACTTGAAAATGATTAAAACAAACAAAAAAGACCTGTCACACATGTACAAGACCTTTCACATATGTAACAAGCCTCAGAGACAAAAATACTCATGACCTCATAAGATCTTCTAGCTCTGAGAAAGTGCAATACAAATGTGATCTTAAATTAAGATCCACAACTCCCACGGATCTTCTACTGATCTAGCCCAGGGAAGATCTATCCCTGATCAACTAAGCAGATCAAATGATCAAAGATCTGTCCACAGCAATATTCAAGCTCTCTGATTTTGTCCCTAGAGGCAAAGCTGCAACCAATACAATACGCAGTTTGTATCACAAGGATTTGTATCAACAAAAATGGCTAAAAACATATTGACTGGTAGAGTGTGAGCCTGGGCCTCTACGGTGGCAGCAGGAAACAAGGATGGGGGCACAATAGTTGTATTCCAGGGAAAGGAAAGGGGGAAGACAGCTATAATAGAAGAAGTAAAGATGATGAATGTAATGATGATGATGATGATGATGATGAGCTTTAAGCTTATTTATTCTTCTCTAACCTTTATAGGTGAGGTATCTGACTCAATCCAGAAGGAGAGTAATAAGCGGTGCAGTGCAACTTGCCTCCTCTTTTACCAAGCAGTAAGAGGGCACTCAAAAGAAACTGAGGTAGATAACTATGATGCTGCTCTGTAGGCAATGATGATGTTCATGTCTTCTTATCTTTGATTAAATGAATAGAGAGAAAGAGAAAGTGGAGAGAAAGGTGAGGTGGAGACCAAGCTCAGAATAAACTGAGAAGGAATCAAGATAATGAGGAAAGACTGCTTACTATTCAAGAAGATGACACCTGATGACTACTGGGTAGGGAAAAGGTGGGACCTGGGAGTGTTGAATAGTGAGGAGTGTTGTCCTGATTGCTTGATTGCTTCTGAGTTGGTGGTTCTGGGTTGATGATCTGAGTTTTTCATCAGCTCACTGCGGGGAGTGATGAAACCAGAAGTTCAAATTGAATATATTCAATATGTTGAAGAACTTAGAAAATAAAAGAATGTTGAATATTAATCCACTTTATGGTGGAATGATACAACACAATTATCTACATGTAATATATCAAAATGATCATAAAATTCTAGATAATGAGAGTAATTCAATGTTGAAGCCTTTTGGGCAACAGTGCTGTCTCTAAGGCTGACATAGAGGAGCCCAAGGGAATCACATTGGCCATAAAAGAATTTTTCTCAAGGCACTGATACGTGAAAAGATACATGCCAATACATTGCAAATACCTTATTGGTTGCAGCGTTGCTAGAGGTCTAGGATGAATATTTAAAGACCCCTGTGTCCCCCCTTTGGAGGATCCCCCAGCTTTATCAGTGCCACTGAAATATTACCACTCAGCATTTTCCACCAGCTTATAGCCATGTGTCCAACCTTGTGGCCCTTCAGTAAATCATTTAGCACTCTTCCAGCGTCAACAGAACACTCACCATCATCATCAGCCACTTCTGTTACTCTATTACCAAACTTGGAGGATTTCTGTAACAAGAAATAGTGAGGACCTTTCCTGTTACCAATTCCTCCTTACACCAGGGGAGATTTCATGGAACCCGTCGACGGGTGCCATTGCATAACTCATTACCCTCTCTTGGTTTGAACCGTGTTTGGAGGTATGCACATTCAAACTGCATGTTCAACTGAAATTCAGTTTGAAGTCACCAACAATCTCAAAACAAGTGTTGCTTGATGTGTATGTGATTTTATGTCCAACTCAAGTGGAAAACTTGTAGCATGCAAACCTGAACTGATACCAAAACAACCACAGTTCTGATTTCATCATTCTTTTGAAAATTTACTTTCTTCTTGATTGTTTTATTTCAAAGAAGTATTTTTTTTTTTACTTTTTTGAGGCAAAGGAAACTTAAATATAATGTGGTTTTTTGAATGTAATGAATTCACAATCTTCTGTTTTTGAGGTGCCGCAATTCATTGTAGTTGGTCCCGCATTTTGAAGGAATTTTAAAATCTGAAGAATTGGGTCTTTACCTACCCCCATTTGTACACTTTTTGGCTCAGACCAAACTTTCCAGCAAACAATCATTTGGATTTGCAATGAAGGTGTCCCATTTTAACCATTTTTTGGTCAAAACAGCAAAAAACACCTTTACAACCTTTCACACACCTGTAAATCACTGTGAAATATGAATTCGTACTCTGGTGTACGGGCGTACAGCAGCGTAAAAATTCAAATGTCACAATAATGTAACAAGCGTACACCAAGCATCACAAAAAAAGCAAAAAAGCAACCAATGGGAGTTGGTCTTTGGAAACTATGGCACAACTTTTGACCCAACTTTTTTTAAAAAAAAATTCAACTATTACACATGTTCAATGCACAGTCACTGTGCAAAACGCACAGTGACTGCGCAAAAATGATCTTTGCAAATATTCAAGTCAAAATTTTATTTAAAGGGGATTATTACGGAGGCCAACTACCATCAGGTGTACTTGTCATTTTTTGGAAGAGGGTAAAAATTCAGATGTCTTGGATAAAACTTGTATGATATACTTTTTCTGATGGAAATTCAATTCTTTTTGGTAAACTTAGGACTTCATGAAATCTAAAAACCAGGGGACATATGTAATTGTGTATAAAACTTTCAAAATTCAACTTCTAAAGAAAATTAGAGCTCTAAATTTAGCTCCAAATGTACTCAATATGGTTTGAATCCTTTTTATGAATATTTTTTCATCATCTATAAGGTTATAGAAAAGATTTTCTCAAAAGGTTTAGATTGAAAATTATTCAGGCACTGCAAAGAAATAATAAATGATAGTTGATAAAGACTTGTTAATCAGAATGATTCTCCACATGTCAATGAATGGAAATATTGATGTATTAATATTAAAGAAGAATTATTTAAAGATGGACCAATACTGATTGGAGCATTCATAAACTCAGAAAATCATAAGATTGACTTGAGTTCAGCTTGGGTTCTATATGATTTGTGGATTCATTCATTACAAAGTTACAATTTTGATCATTTGAATATCAGCTTGCTTTGTGGTTCACTTCAGAAGATGTTGTCCAATTATCTTAACCCACATCAACATCATTTCAGGTTCATAGGGAACTGACACATAGGATCATTGGCCCCGGGTTCCAGTAAAAACACATGGAGTGGCACTGGCATGCCAGTGCCATAAATTCTCCCCTGGTGTTACCATATATAACCTGGGCACCATAAAAACCCCTGCTTGCAGGCCCCAGAAGATCAGGTTACAAACCAAAACCACCCTGCTTACAGGTCCTGATAATTAGAGGGCACCATAAAGCCCCCCGCTTGCAGGCCCCTCTGGAATATTAACTTATTCCACAATTAATCAATTTTTATTGACATTTCTACGTCCCAAAAGGACACCAAAATTCCCCAAAACCCATAAAAACACTATTTTTATATTTTTATAAATCTCATCTATTTATTTTTCTGGCTGTGTAGCTAGAAGGTTTAGTCCTTGGCATCACATAGCCTGACAAATGACATTGGCGGCTACGACTTGAGGTGGGCAGAGTTGGGGTGGGTGAGGATGGTGATGAGTTGTATGATACACATAGTTATAATGATCAATCCACCTTGGATCGGAAGTGGTGGTGGTTCTGGGTAGTAGGACTACATCTGCTCTAGTAGTGGTTAACGATGCGGTCGTCATCTTGCTTCTTCATTCCCCCCTTCAAAAGGTGCTTCAACCTACGCGGGCTTGTCGTCTTGCACAATGCAACCACGCGTGGCAATCTTGGTAGTGTTCCCAATCCGCCTCCTTGTGCTCATTTGCAGGGATGCTGGCAACAATTGTGATAATGAGTAGGGTCAGGGACACAGCAGCTTCCGCTGGTCCAGTGGTGCTTCAACCTACGCGGGCTTGTCGTCTTGCACAATGCAACCACGCGTGGCAATCTTGGTAGTGTTCCCAATCCGCCTCCTTGTGCTCATTTTCAGGGATGCTGGCAACAATTGTGACAATGCTTAGGGCCAGGGACACAGCAGCTTCCGCTGGTCCAGTGCCATAGCCCCCTGGGCCCCGCAAATTAGCATGAGGAGGCGGATTGGGAACATTAGCAAAATTTCCGCGTGTGGTTGCATTGTCAAAGAAAACAGGCCCGCATAGGTCAAAGCACCTTTTGAAGGGGGGAATGAAGAAGCAAGACAACAACCTTGCGAGCGCGTCGTTAACCACTACTGGAGCAGATGTAGTCTTACTACCCAGCACCACCACGACTTCTGATCCAAGGTGGATTGATCATTACAACTGCGTGCCTCATGCATCTCATTGCCACCCTCACCTACCACAAATCACCCCACCTCACCTTGTAGGCGCCAATGTCAATAAAGATAGGAATGTTGCAGAGGATAGAATGGGTCTCATGAGCTTGAGTCAGCTCATCATTGAAGTCAAGAAATACTATGCAGATCCACGACAGGAGAAGGGGATTACAAATTGACTTCATATTGACACTATGGGAAATTCAAGTCTGGTTAATCAAACCTGCTCCTGAAAATCCCAAAAGCACAATTATCAATGGTGGCCGGCTTTTCCTCATAGAAGCCATGTAGATTTCCAACTGGGTATTTCTTTTTCTTGTTTCTCCACAAAAGGAGGGACATTATGTAGCAAGAAAGGCAGTTTCTTTGTGTGACCCAGTTGTCCTTGGTGCCTGGCCCAGATATCCGCCAGCCATGCCCGTACCGGCCTCCCCCGCATGTATGTATGACGTCGTGCGGGTGACGCGAGGGGAGTGCAGGCTGGTGATTGTTTCCTAGTTTGAGTTTGGAGCAAGCCAGAGTCAGAGTCAAAGTGAAAGCAATTAGCAGCATTTGTCACGTGCAGCACGTGCAATCTGTAGCGTCAAAAAAGGCTTTTAGGGTGCTTCTCTGTAAAACCCCCCCTCCTCCGTTGGGTTTCACATGAAGTTCACAGCTCATATTATATAAGCACAACTATGTAGATTATAGCTCAACGATTCTCCCTCCCCTAGACGGCAGAGATCTTCTCTCCTCCGTCTAGGTAAGTGTCCCCCTTGCTCTCCTTTCTGGTTCTCCTTGATGCTTCTCATTCTTGCTTTCAACTCATGATCATGTGTACTTACAGAGAGATCTTCTCTCCTCCTTCTAGTTCATGAAATAAATCCCCACTCTGATTCTAGAAAACGTCAGGCCTTAGCCTTTGTCCCGGCCGTCCCTGTGAGAGGTTCAGTGAAGGGATTCAACCCTTACATTCTCACAGTTCAAGCACTCGGTCAACGCATGGGTATCGTTTAAAACCATGAGCTGTTGGTCTCATTCTTTTCGGCCGTCTGGTATGGAGGGACTTGGTGGCAGCAAAGAGGATTGGCGGGGTGCTTCTTGGTGTCAGCCTTAGAGACAACAATGTTGCCCAAAAGGCTTCAACAATGTCCTCTGCTTATTCCTCTCTTCAATACGAGTATTTTCATATCATAATATCCTTACTTTGTTCTGTATAAGTGAGGAATAATATAAGTGTGAAGTAATTAACATAGAAGTCCACATAACATCTACTCATTTACTAAGTTCAACTCTATATTGCATATTCATTTTGATAAACATGGTTCATCATCTTCAGAGTTGGGCAGATGAAAATTCTCATCATCACTCACCAACCAGACCTTAGAAGAAACAGAACCTTTGGACAACACTCCTCACTCATCAGAACTCCAGGTCCCATCATTTCCCCTCGTCATCGTGTCGTGGTCATTTGGTTTCACCTGTCTGACAAGTAAGCAGTCTTCCCAATATCTCTTTCTTCAAGGTTCCATTGGAGCTTTGATCTTATCCTTCACCACTCTTTCTCTTTCTTTCTTCTTCATCTAGAGGCATACCCATCATCCAGTCATAAAGAAACCTTCTCATTATCATCCTAGTCCAGTGGAGCTACTCATCCACTCAGGTTTCCTTATAAGTAACCTTGGCCTTAAGCCTTAAAAATAAGGCAGTCTTAAACTGTACCTTCTCTTGCTTCTCAGGTTGAAGAGGTCGTGGCACTGCCCATCTCTACTCTACTTCCTACTAAAGGTTGAGCCCACATACTTATCCTAAAAGGATACATATACTAGTTTTCTTTCTATTCCTCCTCTTCTTCCTTGTCTCTTTATTTCTTCTGAAATAAACCTTGTTGCTCCCCATCTTGTGTCCTGCTGTCACATAAGAGACCCAGGCTCACACTTGGAGTGCAAGCACTCGCGCAACGCGTGAGTATCGTTGAAAACCAGTAAGCTATTGGTCTGAGTTTGCTTGGCGGTCTTCTATGGTGGAGCTCTGCAGCGCCGGAGAAGATTTGCAAAGTGCTTCTCAGAGCCCAGACGCGCTTGTTTGATGCATAGTGATGGGTGTATTTATAAACCAATAAGCCAGCGTTCTAATTGTTGCCAAGATCAGGTGGAAATATTATTTTTGACTTATTATGGAATGGAACCCAATATGCCGGGACAAATTGGAGATAGACCATCAAGAACATCAAGCAGGCGTACACGTTGACTTCAAATGAAAATTTGTATGACTTACGGTAGGAAGTGTTGGGGAAGAGAAAGGGAGGGTATCAGGGATGTGCTATGTTGGAGAAGTTCTAGCACCAGGACTTCAGGTGTGGATGAGCAAGTAGTTTCCAAAGAATAGAAGGCTTGTTGCTTATAGTAGTTTTGGGAGGAAAGGGGGCACTCAGGCTGACCTTCTCAGTCATCTGTTCATCAGCAGGAAATGGTAGCCTGAGCCAATGACTGAGTTGACCTCCATCACCCGTAATCCATGACAAAGTGGCCCTGTGAAAAAATGTCTGAGTAGGCGGAAACATTTAATGGAGAATCCATAGCTAATTAAAAGGTGATGCCAACATACATATTTGGGTAGCTATTTCCGATCTTGAGAGTTTACAGAGAGAGTTTAACAAGACAAAAGGGCACCACCACACACTAGGGTGGTTCCCGATAAACTGTGTAGGAATTTGAGATCTTAGACACTTTATTGCAGTCAGCACTGAATGCTCATAGTAGTAAACAACTAGGATCAAAGGGAAAAGAAGATCAATAAAGGACAATTAATGCATTACCTTTCATGCAGAAGTTTTTGATTCACAAAGAAAAACAGCGCTTGAATCAATGAGTCCTTTTCTGGCACAAACAACTGATCTAAATCACTATTAAGGTTAGTCCTCATTCTTTTCTGCATCCATTTTACATCAATTGGCTCATCTCAGTATCATCATAATGCTCACATGTCCAACTTTTGATCATTTACTTGAGCTCACACCATATGATACCCTTTTCTTATCCTTCACTTTTTATTTCAGTAACTGTATAACAATATGAAGATTACCAGAGCTCTAATAATAAAACTACTCTTCAGTTTTGAGTCCATTATTACACCATTTACAACTGAAGAAAATGCTTGGTTCAAAATAGATCCTTTGCACATCATGATCCATGATGGTGGCTGGGTTGCTGACAAGAATTTTACGTGGGAGAGAGGTAGTTCTGCTGAAAAAGTTAGTCCAAAAAATTTACATCTAGAGTTCTGGCGTACCACGGAGAAAGACCAATTTCAAATTTGAAATAATTCAGGAGTTCCAAAGAATTATATGCTAAAGAGACACAGCAATAATGAAAGACCATGGTTCCAATTCTATATTTTAGATGGTGGTATACATACTATTAAAGCACACTAATTCATATTATACTAAAAGGAGTGAAAAAATCTTTTTACAATCAAATCTTTACATTTATTAGATATTTACATTTATCTAAAATCAGTTTAAAGTGTCCTACTCATATTATACCTCTGATTAATTTAGTCAGGATTAATTCCACTATTCAGCCCCACCACTTTGATATGAAATATGAGCCTCTTCTTTTAATTCTAATTTCTTGAAAACAAACCCACTTCCTATACAATCTTACTGTATTTATTTACCCCTTTCTATTCTTCATGAATTAGGTGGAGGTGTTCAATAGTTGTGTTGTGTCTAAACGTTGGGTATAGGTTTTCTCATTTCATTTTATTTTATGATATAGATTGAAAACAATTCATTCCCTTTTAAGTGTGCTGCGTCAAATCTTACTGCTTGATTCACCTACTGCATAACCAAATTCACAACCAAGCAGAATTTGATGATGAATTTGAATCCACTCCTCTAGCATGCAGGAGGGTCCCATGTAGGGGTTGGACAGGGGTGTTAAGGTCATACCACCTGTCCTTGACTTCCATTGGCTATAGCCCAGGGATCAAATTCTGATGTGGTCCTCAAGCCAGCCTGGTACGGGCATTTGGCCCTCTCCCTCACCTTGCTGTTATGCTAAGGTGGAAAGGAGGGTCCATGACACAGGATAGCCTTACTCGGTCTCTCGCTCTCCCCTGAGTTGGGAAATAGGAGAGCGCCTCAGGGAGGGCGGGAAACTTTTGGGATGTTGGGTTGGGGAAAAAATTGTAGGATTTTGCCTCAAGGTGAGCTTGCGGAGACGCCATGGGAGACACACTGTTGTGTGGTTGCCGGGGGAAGAATCTAGAGGGTGGAGCTTTGCAGGACACCCTCCCTGCTGCGGCCGATCTGTGGACAGGGGTCCACTCCTTGCTGCACATCCTGGGGGACCCCTCTATGAAGAAAAGTAAAAAAATATGAAGTGAGAATAGTTGCCATTTTGATGTTCCAGTCCCCATGACAGCGGGGGACATGACAAATCCAACCAGCCCTCCTCTCAAACCTCTTTTCAAACCCAAACCTCTCAGTAAATTGAAACCTTGGTGTCTAGTGGGCAGGAAAGGCAATCCTCCTTAATCTCCATCAGGTTCATTCCAAGTCTGTTGAACAGCGCAATGTGTTGAAGGCGTTATTGGGTGGCAATGGGAATATATGCCATATGCCAATGATTCAAGTGGAGTGGGCAAAAGTGCGACGCGATATAATGCTTGCGCTGAAGACAAAAGACCCTATGGTAATAGAACGGGTATAAATAGAGCCCGTGCCCGAGATTGACGGTCAGGTTGACTCTTAATTGGCGCCAATGGCCTTGAGTCGTCTCAAATCCAAGCAAATTTCCTGTCTATACTATAGGAGGGAATAAAAAAACCACGCAAAGATACATATGAAAAAATGATAGCTGTGAGACGAGGACTGATTGGATAATTGACAAAGAAGAAGAATTCTGCATCTTCACTGCAAGGCCCAGCAGAAATGCATCTGAAGATGAAAGAGATATGTCCTTTCTAAGCTGGAGGCAGTTGCATAATCTCACCATTATCGACCACACAGATTCGACGAAAGACTCTGCTTGAGGTGTTGCATTTATGATAGTTATCGTCCATCATCCCTTCAGCCTCAAGCTCGCTATGTCCATCTGCAGTCTCATCATCAACCCTTTCAAAGGCCAAGGGTCTCACTATCAGCTCCGGAAGAGAGGGAGGCTCCTTCTTGCTTGAGCCGGACTCGTTCTTGCTTGAGTCGGACTCGTTGTTGTTTGAATCGGAATTTTTGTTGCTTGAGTCGGACTCGCTCTTGCTTGCGTCGGGCTCGTTCCTGCTCCACTCGGGCTGTTCTTTGCTTGACTCGGGCTCGTTCTTGCCCAAGTCGAGCTTATCCATTCTCGAGTCGGGCTCGTTCATCCTCGAGTCGGGCTGGTTCATTCTCGAGTCGGGCTCGTTCATTCTTGAGTCGGGCTCGTCCATTCTCGAGTCGGGCTCGTTCATTCTTGAGTCAGGCTCGTTCATTCTTGGGTCGGGCTCGTTCATTCTTGAGTCGGGCTGGCTCACCCTCGAGTCGGACTCGTTCTTGCTTGGGTCGTGCTCGTTTTTGTTTGAGTCGGTGACCTTGGTTTCTCTGGCCTTGGCGGTCTCTATGGAAAGCGTTTTTTTTTTTTTGGTGGAGATAAACATCAATGCCGGGGCTGGCAGAGATTGGCCCATAACCAGCCACATCAAAACAGAGCCAAAAAGGGATAATCTACCAGGCACGTAGCTACTCCCGCTCTTCCTTTCGTAGCAGTGTGAACTCATGGGTTGCACGTTCTTGAATGGCAGTACTCTATAGGGTCGAAGATGACTTGCCTCGGGGTTCTTCTCAGATGTCGAGCACTCAGTCGACGCGTCGGCGTCGTGAGAAACCAGTAAGGTGTCGGTCTGGTTTTCGCCGAGAAGAGGAGGGAACATGCTTCTTCGTGACTTGTTGTGGAAAGGGACCCAGTACGCCGCGGCGAGTCGGAGATAGATCATCAGAAAGAGTAAGCAGCCGTACATCTTGATTCTCAAATGACAATGTACTTTTGTAATAGTAGGAAGTGGTGGGAAAGGGCAAGAGAAGTTATCAGGGAAGTGCTGTGATGGGGAATTTTGAATCTAGTGCCACGACTCGAGTTGTGGATGAGGAAGGAGTTTGCAAAGGACAGAAGGCGCGTTACTTGTAGCAATTTCGGGAGGGGAAGACCCACTCAGCAGAAGATGTTCATGATCAGGTAATGGGAGCCTGAGTCTCGCCGACTGAGTTGTGCCCCATCGCCCGTAGTGTACATGCTAGTCTATATTTTGAGCGGGCAGATGGGCCCCCTGAACACGACTGAGTTTACGGAAGCTTTTTGAGGATCCTGTTGCATGGCTAATTAAAGGTGCCGTCGATTTCAGATCTTGAATAGTTTACGGAGATCGTTTTACCAGGCGAAAGGGCACCACAGTTATCCGTTACAACACATCTCGCAAAACATGCATTTCCTCCTCGGTTGATGTGACTGTTAACGCGAAGCTCTCGATGGAAGAATAGTAGGAAGAGTAAGTCGCCATTTGCGCTCCAAGGCAAAAGAGCGCGTCCAATCGATTTCACAACGCACATCTGCGACATTTTTTTTAGATTGTAAGAACAGGGTGCGGTTGGTTTATTGTTGAGGGATATGGAGTGGTGTGTTGTGCCCCCTGGAAATCCTCGGGTTCAGCCGCCGAGCAGGTTGCTAATTACCAATCACCTGAGCAAAGCGACCGGCGAGTTGGCCTATGTTATGGAGAGACTACCCCCTTTTTATGCCATCTTTGCACAGAGATCAGTAGGATGATATAGATCGCCGGTCTGAGTCGCTGAGTGCTACTGACCCCAGACGGAGGGCAGTGGCATTATGACTGCGGGACCCGGAATCGAATGGTGCAATGTCTATATTTTCCTGCGGTCATCGAGACTATTCGAGTCACACAATCCACGGACTTCACTTGTGTGCTTGCAAACGCGCTCGTGCCTACATTATTTAACTTGCTTCAACGCGCATGTTTTGGCCTGATCATCCACACCCACTCCTCATCCACTCTTCATCCACTCCCCATCCACTGTTCATCCACTCTTGATCCATTCCTCATCTACTCTTCATCCACACCTCACCCTCCTGTACCGCTTAACATATCTCCTAATTTTTTTTTTCTTAATCATACCATTCGAATTTTTTCTCTGCTTCTTCATCAGCTTGTATCATTTCTAGCTAGCGGATTGTCCATGGACCATTACAGCGGCTCCCATGAGAACGAGGCAATATATCATATGAAGCCGGTTGTTTTCATGGATGATGGAAGCAGAGATATATCCGCTGCTACTGCTGCTAGTGTGACGGGAAAAAAACATTGCACCATGAGTACGGCGGGGGAGGAAGTTCCATTAAGCCTGCCATTGTTGGATGAGAATAAAATGGTGGGCGAGAAGGATGAGGTGGCCATTGGAGTGGATGATCACGTCTGCTTCAAGCTGAACAGCCTCGGTGAGCCATTAACGGAAGCCCGCTCTTGATGATGGCGGCCTCTTCTACTTGCGTGTTTACTCACTCAAGTGGATCATCCATTGTTAACACGCACGTTTTTTTTTTTTTTTTATAGACACGATGCTGGCGTCTATCGTGACGATGCGCAGGGCCAGGGACACGGCAGCTTCCGCCGGGCCAGTGCCGGCATCACCTTACATATTCGGACGAGGAGGCGGATCGGGCACACCAGCGAAATTGCCGCGCGTGGTTAAATTGTCCAATGGCAAGACGACGGGCCCTGCACGTAGGTCGAAGCGCCTTTTGAAGGGGGGAATGAAGAAGGAAGACGACGACATTGTGAGCGCATCGTTCACCAAGAAAGGTGTAGTCCTACTACCCGGCTCCACTTCTGATCCAAGGCGGATCGATGATTACCACTACGTGCCTCATACATCTCATCATCGCCATCCTCACCCAGTACCACAACTCTCCCCACCTCACCTCGTAGGCGCCGATGTCAATCAAGATAGGAATGATGCAGAGGATGGAATGGGTATCATGAGCTTGAGTCAGCTCATCATTGAGGTGGAGAAATACTATGCAGATCCACGACGGAAGAAGGGAATCATGACGAATTGACTTGATGTATGTACACTACTATCGGAAATTCATGAAGCCTGATTGAAACCAACCTCACCCCCCTCACTGCCGGCATTAACCGGTCGAACACGGCAGTTCGAGCGGTGCTCGAACAGCCGTGTTCGACTGGTGGTCGGACAGGCACTGTCCGACCGAAGCACCTGCCGGCGGGTCGGACAGGCCTGTCCGATCAGTTCCTGGGACCGGTCGCACAGGACCAGCCGGGACCGGTCAGACAAATCTGTCCGACCAGTTGGCTCTCGCTTCGGTCGGACAGTGTCCGTCCGACCACCGGTCGAACACGGCTGTTCGAGCACCGCTCGAGCAGCCGTGTTCGACCGGTTAATGCCGGCAGTGCCTGAGAATACCCGAAAGAACAATCAATAATTGCAAGTTCCTCAAAACCACATGGGTCGCTTCCCCTATCTTTCATCTCGCATTTATTTCCTCACTGTTGCCTTCGTCTCTTTTTTTTTTTTCGTTTGTTCTCTTTTCATTTATGTATCCATTTGCTTTACACTTTTTTTTATGCTGTTTGTTGTTTTCAGATTGATAGTCTATGTATGAGATCCTTGTATTTATGTGGTCAACACAGAAGATTCATATGTATGTAGTGTGAAATGATAAAGAATGACAACAGCAAAATTACACTTGATAAAAAATCATTCTCTGCATACCTAGGAAGAGATGATAGGAGGCTCTATGTTAGGGGTCATACATAGCTCGTTGCGCCTTCTGCAACCAGATAAAAGGCCAGGCAGATTTTGGTCCAAAGGGTGCATGTAGAGAGAACCAGAAATGGAAGAATGACGCACACCCTGTCCAACTGGGTACATAAATATTTACGTTTTTTTTTTTTTTTTTTCTGGTTTCTCCACCAACGGAGGGACATTGGCAAGAAAGGCAGTTTCTTCGTGATGAGTGAGTTGTCCTCGGGGCCCCGCTGATGTCACTATGTCCCCGTAATATGGACCGGTCTCCCCCGCATGTATGTATGACGTCGTCGTGTGGGCGCGAGGAAAGGAGTGTTCTCCTCTGTTGACCGTTCCCCAGTTTGTCAGCGATTCAGAGCCAGAGCCAAGTCGGAGTCGGAACGAAAGCGATACCCAGCATGAGTCCCGTGCAGCACCCGCAAGCCACAACCACAACCACCAGCAACAGCAGCCGACCGCTGCTCCTCCTCCTCTCGCTCTCCCTGCTGCCCCTCTACACACTCGCCCGGCCCCGCTGGATTCGTTGGGTCTCCTCCTATTCCGCTTTTTGCTTCACCTTCATCTTCAGGAGACAAGAGGCTAACGTTACGCTGTGTTTTCTCTCCTCTTTTGGGTGGTGTTCTCTCCTACTAGCTCGATTGGGACTCGATTCTCTCCACTTGATATTGCTCCAGCTGCTCTTCACCTTCGTCCTTTCGCGCAGGTTTTCCTCGCCCATTACTGCGCCGCCGACCGCGGCCTATCCGAAGCGCGGCGACGGGGATAATAAACAACAAGTAAACAAGCCAAGGGAGGAGAAGAAGACGGGCGCAGAAGAGGCGACGGAAGCCGCGGTCGGGATCGCGACGGGGCTGCAGGAGATCCTGGACGAGCCATCGGACTGGGTGAATGTGTACCCGACGCCTGGCATTGAGGTGCTGAAGCATCGGTCCATCAATGCGCTCTATGCGGTACGCACCGAGCTGCTCGAGGACGAGGGCCACAACCCCACACTCGAACAGCTGGTCCGCTGCATCAGAGACTCCAAACAGTGGGAGTGGGACCACATGTGCGAGTCTGGGATGGAGCTGGGCCACGGCATCTCCTGGGTCCGCCTCAAGGGCTTCTGGCCTATCAAAGTATGTTTCACTCTGCTACGTATACACACTCTTCAATCCCTCATCCACTGACCCACCCCCTGAACTTTCTTTTATATATATATGTAACTCAAGCCGAAGGAACTGGTCATACGCTCCTGCATGTTCCGATTACCTAGTGGTTCGTCTGGTGCACCATCTGAAGAAGCGGGCAACTCGGTGGCCCCCGTCAGGATTCTGGCTGCGTCGAGCAGCACGACCCATCCCGCGAAACAATCCACGCTCGAGATCAAGTATGCAGGGTACCTGATCGAGCAGCTGGCGCCCTCGAGCGGGCTCCGGGTCACGCAAGTGGTCGACCTATCCGGCTTTGGAGGTGGGTGGCGGCCCTACTTGTTACCGAATGATGTGGACTGAAATGGCCATTTTGATATATCTATATGTATACATACCTGTGTTTGTTTGCGCGCCCTTCACATGACGACAGTGCTCCCCACGTTTGTGACCAAGGCGGTGCTCTGCAAGTTTGTGCCCTCCTCGTTCCGGAAGCTGGCCTCGCTCGCCCAGCGTCACCAGCCCACCGCAGACTGCACAGTATCGGACCCGGAGGGGGCACAGCCGGGGGGATGGATGCCGCCGATGCTAGGCGCCTCGCCGCCGCCGCCGACGATGACGACGACGCCCCAAGATGCAGAGGCTTCACGGGCGGCACCGGGCGACCGCGACCGGCTCAAAGCCGAGCTCGACGAGCTCAGGAAAGTCGTCGATAGTCTCCAGCTGCAGAAGCTGTCCAAGCACCCCCATCCCGACTCCCCAAGCAAACTCTCCGCGGTATCCTTCGCCGCCGCCGCCGCAGCCGCAGCCGTCACCATCGCCGCTTCCTCATGGGCGTACAAGAAAGGCCTCTGGATCCGCCGCGACAAAGTACGTGGGCTATCATTGTCTCCACTCGCATCTTATCAACACTTGGCGACCTCACCAAAAAAAGATAACTTGAATCCTCCTCCTCCTTGTTTGTCTGTTTCCGCGTGGCGATTTTTTTTTTGATGATGATAATCATCAACGGTTTAGAATAGAAGTCTCTTTTGGGGGAATGAATGGGCCTCCGACGACCTGGTCTTCTTGCTCGACTTCCTCTCCCGAAAGCGAGAGTAAGATGGCATTCATCCCTGGGTACTTGACAATCCTCAACATGTGAAAGTGTGTCACTGTGTATACCTGACCTGATTATTCATCATATTTGAAAATAAAAATGAAGATGAAGCTTTGTTCATATCTCGAATCATACCCGCCGTCGTCGTCATTGTTATACTTTTTTGGTTTTAGATTCTCATAGATTGTCTCTCTTTCGTCTGCATATTTATTACCTCTTGTTCCATTCTTCTTGTTCGAACTTGTTTTCTCCTCTCTTATACATAGAAAATCAGTTCCCGTCTGTGCTGGTGTGTGGCGCGCATCTTTGCACGGAACCATGGACGAAACCCGACACATGATTTATCACCAAGCCCAGCCGTGTCGTGTCGGAAGCATGTGCAGCGCGCCCATGGGGATCTCCCCCCTGCCAGCCTACATACACTTCACCGGCCCTGCGATCTGAAGGGCATTTGTATCAAGCTACGCTTGAAGGGGCATCTACATAGTGGGTACACCGACGCGTAAAGGAAGGCTCCCTGCTTGGACAAGCTGGGGTTAGGCTTCTCGGATGAAGAGCTTGAAGCGTAGCAAGGTGAGGTTGCTCAGCTCAGCAAGGCGTTGTATCTAACTGCCTACCTGGGCTTAGAGCTGGAGTGAATACCGCGTTCGTATTGCCTCTTTCCCCTTCACGACGCCAGGCTCATCACCAGCCGAGCTTCAACAGGCAGTGTATCACACGCGCTGCACAACACTCAGAGGACTCGGCTAAACGAAAATCTGCCTTGGATGGTGTACATATTCGCCTTGTCGCTCGTATTCTCTCTCTGCCTTGTTACTCGTATTACCATCTGCCTTGTTACTCGTATTACCATCTGCCTTGTTCCGCATTAGATGGTATGGCCCAGGCCAAGTTGACGACTCTCTGTCGCTGCTGCTACGGGCATGATGCTGCTGAGAACGAACTCTCTCGTCAACAGCGTATGTAGTTTTTCCTGGAGCCTGGCTAAGAACAATTCACCCTCTGGTCTGATTCTGGCGGCTCTATATTTAAGCACGCCTCCTGCTCTTTCCCCAACCATCCCTCACCCACCTTCATCATCTTCCCCTTGCACATATCTTCTCTTCTGCTTCTTCTTCTTCTTCGCTGTTTATATAGTGGCCAACCAATTCGAAAATTTTGGAGCATTGATTGTTCACAGTTGTATCAAGTGTATCTTAACATATCGCTCTGTTTATATATATAGCTTTTTTTTACCCTTTCTATTATCTTCACATCCTCTCTAGATCAGCTCCATACATCTCTCCGCTCGATTTCTTCGTCTATAAACTCCATCAACAAAGCATCCTTTTTTAAGATCAACAATCTTTCACAGTACAGTCCACTCGATTAGATTACGATTACCACGATGCAGGTCTCTATCAAACTCGTCCACCTTCTCTCCGCCGTTTTCGTCGCTTGCGCGTGTGTTCTGAATGCTCAAGCTCAACTTCCTGGTGGCGGCAAGGCACCCGAGTAAGTTTATTGGATCTATGGTTGCAAGGAGCACTTCAGTCCAGACGCACCTTTTTGAACATTCTCGCTAACGTGTCTTATTTTGTTTTTTTGACAGAGCTCCTCCTGCAGGAGGCAAGATGCCAGGCGGTGGCGGCGGCGCTGGGGGTATGCCGAAGATGGGTTCCATGTTGGGCGGCGGCGGGGGCGGCAACGAAGGAGGAGCCGGAGGCATGGGCGGAGGCGGCAAGTTGGAGAAGATCAAAGCCATGATCTCCAAGTTCAAGTCGGGTGGCGGCTCAGGGCTCGGCGGCATGAAGAAACGACAGCCCCAGATGGGGTCCATGTTGGGCGGCGGCGGCGAAGGAGGAGCAGGACTTGGAGGAATGGGCGGAGGCGGCAAGTTGGAGAAAATCAAGTCCATGATCACCAAGCTCAAGTCAGGCGGCGGTTCAGGGCTTGGCGGCATGAAGAAACGACAGCCCCAGATGGGTTCCATGTTGGGCGGCGGCGGCGAAGGAGGAGCAGGACTTGGAGGAATGGGCGGAGGCGGCAAGTTGGAGAAGATCAAGTCCATGATCTCCAAGTTTAAATCGGGTGGCGGCTCAGGGCTTGGCGGCATGAAGAAACGACAGCCCCAGATGGGTTCCATGTTGGGCGGCGGCGGCGAAGGAGGAGCAGGACTTGGAGGAATGGGCGGAGGCGGCAAGTTGGAGAAGATCAAGTCCATGATCTCCAAGTTTAAATCGGGTGGCGGCTCAGGGCTTGGCGGCATGAAGAAACGACAGCCCCAGATGGGTTCCATGTTGGGCGGCGGCGGCGAGGGCGCAGGTGGCAAGTTGGAGAAGATCAAATCCATGTTCTCCAAGTTCAAGCCGGGCGGCGGATCAGGGCTCGGCGGCATGAAGAGACGACAGGTCCCGATGGTTCCCGCCTTCAATCCTAACAATGCCCGAGTGGCTCCTCCACCGCCACCACCAGCCCCAGTCATGATGGGAAGCGGCCCAATAGTGGTACCAGTGGCAAGCGATGCTGTAGTACTCACTAACGACTTCCAACCTCTCTATCCGAATAGGAAAAACGACGGCAAGAGTCTCAAGATGTTCAAGACTAAGAAGGAGCGTCGCCAAGAACGCTGGGCACAGGAGCAAGAAGCCCGTCAAGAATTGCGGGGCGCCAAAACCGATCCATCCAGTGGAATGCCCACCGCCTTACATCACCCGGAATCTCACCCGGCCAAGATCGTTATTATTCATCTCAAATCTGAACACGAACACGAGCACGAGCACGAGCACCAACATGAACGTGAACATGAACATGAACGGGAACACAAACAAGAACGTGAACGCGAACAACGAGAGGAAATGGATGGCGCAAAATCTACTTGAAGGGCATGTTGACCAGACAAATCCTCTTAACCTCTCTTCTACCTGTTCTCTTCTCAATATTTATATTTATTTGTAAGAATGATCACTGTTCTTCTCGTCTCATTAAAGAGATCTTAAATTTTTTAAATGTTATTGAGTAGAAAAAAGTTATGTCCCGAAATTGCAGATCTTGAATCCAATCAAAAGTTGAATATTCATGTATGAAAATATCTAAGGCCCTGTTTGGCCGCACCAATTATGCGTGATAATTATGTGAAATCTTGAGCTCACATCACCGGGGATCACCGGGTAATAACTTTTGTAATTTTGCGTTTGGCACACTCCGTCATATAGCATTCTTCATCACGCTGGATGACGCTTCCCAGATAACCCAAGCCATTTGTGAAATTCAGGTCCGGACCTGAATTTGGCGTTATATGGGCAACTCTCATCACACATCCCCATCACATTCAACTTGCCAAACACTCAATTACTCTCATCAAGGATGGCTCGTCCAAGAGGAAGACCTCCCAACACCCATCAATCACGAAGAAGAGGTTCCCAAAGGGCAACTACTAATTGCCAACCAGCTCAGTCCACTCATCAGACTCCAGGCAACTCTCCTGCAGCTACGCTGGACACTCCGATAAATCCAACTAATACCAAAGCTCCAACCAATGCAGCCACTAGGCCAACTCCGGGGAATCCAAACAACATACAATCAACACCAAATCAACCTTGGGAGTTGTCTCCAAATGAAGAAAACATGAACATCGAAAACGCGAATGGAGCAAACAAGCTGATCTGGACGCCTGCAATGGAAAAGAGCACTCTGGAGTTGTATGTCAAAGCAGTCGAGGCGAGGCCGTTTTTAAACCCGAGGTCCATTGTTGGGTCAGCTCGGAGCTCATCAAGGAATTTCCTGGTGTGGAATTTACAGATAAGAAGGTCAAGTCCAAGTTGAATCAGGTTTGTTTCTCATATCTCAACTTTACCAACTTGATTGATGAGGTGACCACCTTCTTTGCCTTAGACATTCAAGGAAAAGTATGATGCGTTCATGGCATGCAAGGGGGCCAGTGGCTTTGGTTGGAACAACCAGGAGTGTATGGTTACAGCTACCAAAGACGTGTGGAACACTTTTCTTGTCTCGCACCCCGCCGCATAGAGATTCAAGAACACCACCTTTCCAGAGTATCATGAACTCACGGTCATCTTTGGAGGAAATGCGGCGACTGGGACATTACGGAGATCGTCGGCCACCGCTGTTATTGACGCCCATGAAGAGCTTGAAAGTCCCAACATGTCTGCTCCAACTGGTGAAGAAAATCAAGTAGCCACCAGAGGATCTCAACAATCAGGTGTACGCCCCTCTTGTCGACACTGAATTACTTCCGGCAATCAATACAAAAACTCGATTGGCCGCTTGATCTCTGCTTTTGAGTCCTCTCAAGATCACGTGCCCAAGGATTGAGCAGCCAAAACAATGAAACTTTCCATGGACAAGTTTCAAGATGGCTATGTGAGCCAACTCAGTATGGACAATCTTGTTGCTGGTTTTAGTGTGTTGGAAAACGACTCCAAGGCACAAGTTTTTCTTGCCATCCAAGACAAATCTCACTGTTGCGTTTGGAAAGAGTCAGATTGCTGAGTGCCTGGCATCGTGCCGCGAAGATTAGATTCATCCCAATGGTCTTAGATTTCCTTTTCTCAATATTAGTCACTGGCTTGCGTGTGGTAGCCTTTTTCCTTTTCTCAATAGTAGTCACTGGCTTGCGTGTGGTAGCCTTTTTGATTGTGATTGATACCAATTTAGAGTGTCATTGGCCAAAGTGAAAAAAAAAACAAGTACATATGAGAAAAAAGAAACGTAAAGATGATTTTTTGGCAGTCAATTTGATTGTACAAGCGTCATCTCTGTCATCTGCTGTGCCAAGAGAGATATTCTTGATACTGCTCCCACATAGCTGTCTGGCTTGCTTGCAAGTGCGACTTGTCTTCTTCCTTGGGTAGATCGGGCTTGTCTTTGCTGGCTCGTGCAGCTATTTTGGCCTTGGTTTCCATGAAACAGTTGGACATTCCGTTGTTATTGATTATGATATTGTGAAGTACTGCAAGCGCAAGCACCAAATCCCGCTGAGTCTCTAAGCTGTATTCGAGTGGATGGACCAAGATGGGGAAGCGCTTCTTCCAAGTTCCAAAGGTACGTTCAACTACGTTCCAAAGCATTGAATGTTGGAGGTTGAACAGTTCCTCCTTGGTTTCTGGCCTGGATCAAGTGATTAACCTGTAAGTATTGTTCAATCAACATTGAAGAGCATGTTGGGAATTCTTACCTCTTTCCTGCCTGTGCAGTTTCTTGTAGCTGGTACTGCACCCCACAACAGGGAACTAGCTTGCCGTTTGAAAGAGAATAGCCGGCATCTGCAAGGTAAAACAATGGCCGAGGTATATAAAAATCATCCGCCAATGCACTTCCAAGCACCCTAGAGTCATGAGCTGATCCCTCCCAACCAGTCATGATGTATTGTATTTCTCAAAAAGCTTTGACACTTTTCTGGAAAATGATTTTTGCTCCAGCTTTTACTAGTCATAGTTATGGGCTATTGGGTAACCTAGTGGATTGACAGGCCAAGATTTCAATGGTTGTAACCATTTTCCGGTCCTCAAAGTATGAAACTGGGCTTTGAGAGGAAAAAAACATGTCCATGGATGTCCAACATATTTGAGAAACACAATATGTGAACTGCATGTTGAAGTCAACAACTCCAAGCACATTCTGAGAGAGTCCTCCTTTCCGATTGCGATAAGGACCTGCTAGATGTTCCAGAACATTTGCTGGCACATGGCACCCAGACATTGGCTGAAAAACGGTGAAAATTTGGGATTTTATGAAATCAATTTGTGGGTGTGTTTTGGGTTTGGAGGCTGGATATATTTATTCTGGAGACGCAGGAAAAGGGAAATAAGGTGATGGAAGACTTGCAAGATAGTCTCTCCGCTATGCTGAAACCGGTCTTGAGTTTGTCTGTTAGTTGCTTTCTGGCCCACAATGTATAGGAAGATAGCAAGCTGTTCATCCATGTTCAGCTTGGATACAGGATCATCATCAATCAAAGCCAGCTCTTGGGAACACACGTGAAATACATTGACCGAGAGTCTGAACATTGCTTGCGCCCGTAGTCTGTTACCGTTCAAGATGTGATGAACGTAGTCTGATCCGCTGAGAGGTGCATTGTTGTAAGGTTGTTTGATTTGTTTTGACCACTCCCAGAGGCCAATCAGAATGCAGATAAACAAGATCGTCCTTCTTCTTCTTCTGTTTCTTTGAATGGTAGTGGCTTGAGGTTGAAGGCGTGTTGGAGGCATCTTGTCAGCTGGAGTTGAGAAATTGAAAAGAACAATGCACCAAACAGCTGGATGTTATGAGAGCTGTGTGTACACCATGGATGCAAAATCTGACAGGCGGTTCCGTTGATTCATCGACAGGGCCAAATTGCCGTCGAATGGCCGTGCAAATCGGGTAAAATCCTGGGAAATTGATTGACGGTCAACTTGACCAACTGAATGCCACGGCAATCTGCCGTCAACCTTTTGACGATAGATTGATGCCGTGGACGTCGTCAATCTATCGTCATGGTTGCCTCGCCGTCGGATAGTCGCAGCCTCAACAGTCCGACGTATCAAAATCCGATTGATGTTCTTCAATTGATGTCATCTACAACATGTGTCTCTGGCCCAATGGTCAAGGGACTATGGAAGCAATTGCTTGTCATCTGAGCTTGGGTTCGAGTCTCACTTTTGACACTTCTTCCTGTGTGTTGACAGATGTCAAACCGTGGGTCCTGAGAACCCTTTGGTATTTTGACGTTGGCATGCCAGTTAATCATCGTCGAATTCTCGTCAAGCCTTGACGGTGGCTCAACGATATGACTGAGGACCTAGAATTGCCGTTGCGTAGTGGCTGGCGCAGAGCCCGTCAATTTGACAAAGGACACCGCGGAATTATGTCGCCGGAATGCAACCGCGGTGTAATGATTGACTGGTTGTGCCAAACACAAAAATGATTATGTGAGCTGAAATTATGCGCCGTTTATGACAGCCAGTTTGAAAAAAAAAATTATGCAAAGTTATTCGGTGCATATAACATAACTGTGGACGGCCAAAGGGGGCCTAAAAAAGCTTTCAAAATGTACTGGATACGACCCTTTGATTCCTTTTGAGTCTTCCAATTATCCTGCTATTGCACAAACAAACAGAGCGAGTGAAATGATTAACTTGAGTCAAGATACGTCAAGACCAGAAATAATGTTGCTCCTCTCAGAAAGGCTATGTAACGGTCAACAGCCGTATGACTCTGGCCCTGGAGCTGGAGTGGATGTCGGGTTCATATTTCTTTTTTCCGTTCACGACATCAGGCTGATAACAAGCTGGGCTTCAACGGCCTGCGGTTCGCCCGCGGTCCACTCAGAGAACTCAGCTTAACACGAGCTGCCTTGTTGCTCGTATGGTGTATCCGCCTTGTTGCTCGTATGGTGTAGCTGCCTTGTTGCTCGTGTGATATATCTGCTTTGTTGCTCGTATGGTGTATCTGCCTTGTTGCTCTATGTATTCTCTTCCTTGTTGCTCGTATGACAACCTGCCTTGCTCCGCATCTCTAACTTAATCAAGTCCCTCCGGCGTTCGGAGGGTCCCTGACTCCCTGGGCGAGCCCGAAGAAGGGACTTTATTAAGTTAGTCCGCAGATAAATGGGATGATCAAGGCCATGTTGGTTACTCTGTCGCTGCTGCTACGGGGGAAGATACTGAGGACGAATTCTTGTCAACACCGGGGCCTTGCTGGAGGCTAGCTGAAAAACGAAGACCCGTGTCTGGCGCCTCTATTTAAACACACCTTGTGCGCTCCCAATTGTTCCTCACCCATCACCACCACCATCATCATCTCCCTTGCACATATCTTCCCTTCTTCTTCGCTGTTTATATAGTAGCTAAAAATCAAAACTTTGGAGCATTGATTGTTCACAGTTGTATTAAGTGTATCTTAACATATCTCTCTGTTTATATATAAAGCCGGCTTTTTTCCTTTTTACCTTCACATCCCCTCTAGAGTTACGTATCTCCACTCGATTTCTTCGTCCATAATCCCCATCAAAGCATCTTTTAAGATCAATCTTTCACAGTAAAGTCCACTCGATTAGTTTACTATTACCACGATGCAGGTCTCTATCAAACTCGTCCACCTTCTCTCCGCCGTGTTCGTCGCTTGCGCGTGTGTTCTGAATGCTCAAGCTCAACTTCCTGGAGGAGGCAAGGCACCCGAGTGAGTTTATTGGATCTATGGTTGCAAGCAGCACTTCCACCCAGAACCATCTTTGAATATTCTCTCGCTAACATTACTTCTTCTTTTTTGTTTTTTTGACAGAGCTCCTCCTGCAGGAGGCAAGATGCCAGGCGGTGGCGGCGGCGCTGGGGGCATGCCGAAGATGGGTTCCATGTTGGGCGGCGGCGGGGGCGGCAACGAAGGAGGAGCCGGAGGCATGGGCGGAGGCGGCAAGTTGGAGAAGATCAAAGCCATGATCTCCAAGTTCAAATCGGGTGGCGGCTCAGGGCTCGGCGGCATGAAGAAACGACAGCCCCAGATGGGGTCCATGTTGGGCGGCGGCGGCGAAGGAGGAGCAGGACTTGGTGGAATGGGCGGAGGCGGCAAGTTGGAGAAGATCAAGTCCATGATCTCCAAGTTCAAATCGGGTGGCGGCTCAGGGCTCGGCGGCATGAAGAAACGACAGCCCCAGATGGGTTCCATGTTGGGCGGCGGCGGCGAGGGCGCAGGTGGCAAGTTGGAGAAGATCAAATCCATGTTCTCCAAGTTCAAGCCGGGCGGCGGCTCAGGGCTCGGCGGCATGAAGAGACGACAGGCCCCGATGGTTCCCGCCTTCAATCCTAAAGATGCCCGAGTGGCTCCTCCACCGCCACCACCAGCCCCAGTCATGATGGAAAGCGGCCCAATAGTGGTACCAGTGGGAAGCGATGCTGTAGTATTGACCAACGACTTCCAGCCTCTTTATCCGAACAGGAAAAACGACGGCAAGATTCTCAAGATGTTCAAGACTAAGAAGGATCGTCGCCAAGAACGCTGGGAACAGGAGCAGGAAGCCCGTCAAGAAATGCAAGCCGCTAAATCCGCTCCATCCAGTGGGATGCCCACCGCCTTACATCACCCGGAATCCCACCCGGCCAAAATCGTTATAATTCATCTTAAATCTGAACACGGACATGAGAACGAGCACGAGCACAAACATGAACTTGAACAAGAAAACGAATAAGAACGGCGACAGGAAATGTCTGGTGAAGGTCATGTTGGCCAAGCCAAAATCTAAGGCTTCCGACGTCAGCGTGGAGGGCTCGCAGAGGCAACCGACAGATCCTCTTTCTTAATATTTCTTCTGAGTCTTCTCTCTTCAATGTTTTTGTTTTGAAAGAGCGATCGCTGTTCTTTTTATCTGATAGAGACTTGAAATCGTTATTATTGAATCGAGTGGAAATCGCTTGCTCGTAGGTAAATCTTGAATCCAATCGAAAGCATGTATTTGAATAGTTAGATGGCTCCAAAATGTACTTGTAAATCCGACAATTTGACTTATTCAATTGCCCCGTTTTTCGCAAAACCAAAGAGATGGAGTGAAACGACACATGCCGAGATAGCTGCATGACCAGAAAGTATAGATGACACAGAGTATCGGCAGGAAGTCAGGTCATGTACATCGGACACATGCGTTTGCTGGGCATGAAAGAATCAGGGATATGTAGAGTGATTTTCAGCTAGGAGGATGCGAAACAAGAGAGGCACTTTTGTACCTCTGTATCCTGATGATTACTGATGGAAAGGAGAAACATGCTGAGAATGAAAGTTCTATTGGAAGGATATAATGGAGTTGGCTTGTGGCTTTCGCTATATGAAAACACAGGAGTCAAAATTGAATGGACTTCTTTGTATAAGAAGCTTTATTGCCATGATGATGAATAATTACTGTTAGACTTTTCATTGCGTTGTTATCATGACATATGTCATGACCACGTTGTTCTCCATTCTTAAGCTCAGCCAACATGCGCTGTTGGCGCCATTTTTGAGGATTGCGCACCAGCAGGCGCATATCCGTCTGCGCAGAGTTGTGCGCTCATGGCTGGCGAGGCCCAAGATAGGCCGTTCATTCTTTTAAGACTGTAAGTGCTGAACAGTCTTTTGCGCGACCTTGCAATGTCGCATTCCAAACCTCCCGAGACCTGTCACACTGGAATGAAAATTCCTGGTTTGGCCTTTGAACAAATGGGACTCGTGACAATTTCCTAGTTATGCAGGCAAAATGTTATTGCTGACCTCAGAGCTATGTGAGAGGTTATATAAGTACAACTTCATGAAGTATAAATTGTGCGTGTACTTATAGGGAGAAAAAATCCTGGTGTAGATGCTGGAAGGGCGTTGTTATATCACATGGCTCGAGCATGCAACAAAAAAGATTAGCCCAACCTGCTTGTGGTCATTCCAAGCCACTATTCAACTTTGGCGGGCTCCGGAAATCACCAGCCGAATGCCTCACTGAGATGAAATGACCACATTCATTAAATTAGTGAAATCTCATCGAACGCCGATGGTGCCCTAGAGGGAAATGATAATAATACACGTACGTATGCAATTCGACGCCGCCAACTTGTTGGAGACGATCAGAGTCTAACCTCATGATGGCTTTTTTGACTCCTTCGACCAAGCCAGAGGGACCGCAAACACCCACGCCCAATCCGCCGCCATTGAGCAAAGCGTCATGCAACACGATTCCATTGAGTAATTCACTGAAGTTGGGGCGGGCGGTATTGAATTCTAGCAATTTTAGGTAACTGCGTGCAGCCAAAGAGTGACTATTATTCTTTGTCAAGGAAATTTTCACTGTAACAGCGATTCCGTGAGCTTCGGCAACTCTGACCGATTCCGCGATTCCAGGGCCAAAACTTTCGATCATTTCTTTGAAAAGCAGATGAGAGAATATTAGATCGGATGTGCATTGTAATGAGGTCAGCTATCGAGTTTACCTGGCTCCCGTAAGCTCCAAACTACGTGGATGTATTTTGTGAGACTCCTGCCGGTTTTGGCAGATTGTCCAATTATCTAGAGGATGCGAGGCAATAAGTCAATCCATTTTTAAGAAACCTGAGTCTTAATGAGGTACCTTACATCTTCAAGGGCAGCCATACAGTATGTAAACCCACTTCCTCCAGCACACTGTGAGTAGGCAAGTGATTGCAAATGACAAATCAATTAGACTGTCCCGGCCGCGTAAGAAGCTTAAGATCGTGCTTTACGGACTAATAGAACGGTACGATAGCGAGTCATATCGGTAAAGAAGGTTCCGTACGGTCTGCAAATTCAATTGAAATCCCTGAACATTAGTAAACCACACATAGGAATAAACCCATGGGAAACTGCCTCATGCGGCTAAACCTGCCGATGACTAACCCATCAATGAGCACGTGATAAGAGGTATCGGTATATAAATTGCCTTGTGTCGTCATTGCAGACTCTTTTGACTCGTTCTTAATCTCACTGGACGTGAATTTCGCTTCTATTGCTTTGTCGTATGGATTATCCGCTTGCGTTTGACGTGCCAAATGATAAATCCTCTTTTTTTATAAAATAAAGGGATGAGGGAAATGTGCAACTAAATATTCAGAAAACATGCAAAATGGCCGTACCTCGGTATAATCACCAGCTGCTTTTGCCACGAGAAGTAGATGATCGGTTGACCTGAATTAGATTAAGTAATTTTACTCTCAGCGCGCGCCTGCCGCAAGACACAATCTTTTTCGAAGGATAACTAACCCATATGGAGTCGATGAATTAGGGGCATTTGCGATGGTGAATGGGTGCTACAAGTTTGAATGTCGAGGAAATAAAAACAATAAATATCGACTGAAGATGGGATTTTGAGATGTAAGATTGCTTGCCTTCTCGAAGATGTGGCGGCCTTTCAAGACCCTCAAGAAAACGTGCTGTCCTGTTTTCATGGGGAAAGAAAGGATAAAGAAGGTAAATTAGTAATTTAATATTTTCCGTTTGGGAGCAAGTCACAGCATAATATGGCTGAGCGCTGCCCGTCACAAGAGAATTGGGGGGTTACTTACCAGCGCGCCAACCATCGTTAAGACCGTGAACTTTAATCCTAGTTAGACCTCCTGGCATAGCAGTAAATGTAGCGCACTTGACTCTTGATTTAGACATCTTAAGCAAGTTGTCGAAAGCCACAAAAGCAATAGAGGCCTCCAAGTACTGAATTGTAAATACCAACAAAGACAAGTGAGCAACTTCTGTGCGCGTTTTTTTGCGCGCGGGGAGAGGTGCTTAACTGGTCTCGTGTGCTTGGAATGTAACCAAAGCATGGCAATCAATGTGACGTAACTGGTGGATCGTACAAAGAGTAAAATCATAGTCATTACAAAACATGACTTCCTGGCGACAGAATCAAAAATGAGAGAAGAGAAAGGTTTCTTTACCCCAAAACGTGACTGGCTAGGAAGACTTGGTACATGGAATTTCTGACAAATCTGGTTCCCATCAGATTGAGAAATGCGAGGAGCCAAAGTGATACCAATCCGTATAGCGAAGCCTTCTTGAAATGAATCTGGCCGGTCATGTCGTGCTGTAGTTTCAGTTGTAGGGAGCCGTGGATGAGGGCTTGAAATGAGGGAAGAAGCAAGGGAAAAGTTGTTTAAAAATCGGTAATGGTTCCTTCCCATGAAAAACTCTCCTGTCAGAAGATCAATGAATCATATTATTACCAAATGCAAAAATGATTCTTCCAATGGACCGATGGATGAAATTTATTCGCTCGTACCCAACACCGGTGATATAATTCAAAGGTGAATTCTTCATTGACAATGCGAATAGCAGAGGAAATTGAGCAATTGCGATGAATCCAAATCTTCTGTAGTTCATGATGCTTCTGGTTCCATCGGTATTTCTGTAGAGGGATAGAACCACCAGAAGGATCAAGTAGAGCTGCCCAGTTCCAAAACCGCAAAACAGATGAGGATTGTCAAATCAATCATGAGGGTAAAAGCGATGAAGGAGACCTACCAATAGAGATACACAATTGCCAAGATTGAAATAGTTCATGAGAGAACCAATATAAGGGACTTTGAGGTTATATACTTTGAATAAAGTGAACTGAGCCCTGAGAAGTGGACTAGTGCTAGGAGATGGTTGAGTTTCTTTGAACCCATTAGGCGGCGCGGTTTCATTTCGACTTTTGACAAGGAAATAGCCCTTGCTTTTGAATGAAGCAGGCCGTGCAATGGCTCGAAGACGGTATTTGATGAAACTTGGCAATCGTAACAAGGCGATAAACTATGGTGAAATGAGAAAAAGATGAGGAAGAGTAAACAGTTTCAGCAAGTCTGCGTCAAATTTATCTTTCGCTGATAGGATCACTATTAGGACAACTGAAGTGTATCAATCTAACAATCTGTCTGAGTCCTCTAGCAAGTAAACATTGATGGCAGCCTCCTTATTCCTCTTTAGGCTTCAACACTCTCGAGACTTACACACAGGACAGCCAAAGTCAGATATCCAATGAGACTAGCGATTCGCTCGTTGAGATTGTAATCCGGCATTTTTTTGATTGCCATTTTGGGGACAACAACGCTTGTTAACGGAGGTACGGTCGGTGGGAGGACGTCAAGCAGTTAATCCAACACGGTGGACTCGAGTACAGCTGGAAAATTTGGGTGTTTTGTTGATGGATTTGAATAACTGGAAACCAAGCTGTTCAGGAGTTTCGCGGTGAGTAGATGTTATACAACAGGTGAGCAATCCGGGGAATTCAATCGGATGGGCGGGCGTAATTCTGGCTACTCTTCTCAGGCGAGGAAAGGAATTGTTTTCGGTTTACACCTGGGGGTAGCGGATGGAAAAGATGTGCTCAAAATATATGCTTAAAATGATTTGGGGAGTCGAGGGTGGATTAGCACCAGGCAAGGATGAGCAGGCCAAGACAAGTTGTCTGTACAAGTGACAGATGAGGGTTAAGCCGCAGTCCGAACAATGGGGAAGGCAAAAATAGTGCGTGACTGGCGCAGAGGTGAAGGGGGATCGGCCTCTGTCTTAAGACTGAAGAGTGAGAATGCAACTATGTATCCACTGCGTTTTATACCCCTGTGGCGAGTTCCAAGAAACCCAAGCGTGAGGCTGCACTTGAGGTTGCAACTTGTGCAAAGGGCCTGGGCAGATGTGGCGTGGGGTGGAGGGCATACGTAGCACGCCAGTGGCGAGCAGTGGACCTTGAGATGGTGGAAACAGGTGGAAACTTGGAAAGTTGTTACGGGTTCGTAACTTGTGTGTAAATATAATATATATACGAAAAGAATAAAATATCCATATTCAAATTTAATATTTATCTGTATAAACTCACATATTAATTTATTGACATAAATACTTGGAATCAGTTCTGAGCTCTTCTGGGCTTCACCCTGCTTCATCAGAGTTCATCAGGCTTCCAACAAAACTTTGCGCGAGGACACGGTTATTTAGGGTTGTTTATTAGATATGAATGTAATATGTAACTCAGGAAGTCTTGAAGAGAGTTCGAAGTAACATTCTCAAAGTGTGTAAACTGTGTCTGATGGTGCTTTTCCATGTGATATACATGTGGTCTCCTAGGCTCTCCTAGGGGGTATGATTGCAAAACTTTGAGTGGGGCGAATGAGGGCGATTCGCGAATCTGGGCGAATGATTGGTACCGGTACGCCCTAAAATTTCATGTGTAGGCTTGTGAAGGTCTTCATGAGAATCGGAGCGTGGGGAAGTTACGCTACCCGTGGCGTTGTGATCTGGCAACGGAGTCGGAAAGCACACCGGAAGCGCTGTCGAATTTGCACCGCTCTGAATTCTGAGTCACCAATTTGGACAAACTTATGCTCGTGAATCGTGACCCGTTACGAACAAACCTGAGCAAACCCGTGAAGGTGACCCACGAACACAGTGCTGGACAGTGCGGAAGGAGATTTCATCACGTTTGATTTGGTAAGTATTTACATATATCGAATCCTGAGCTTTTGTCAAGAGTGCAATAAGGTCTCCAAAAAAGGGAAAAAAATACTGCACAGCTTTTTATCTCCTGAAATTCTATGAGTCTTTTGCTTTGGAATTATGTACAAATTTTCATGGTTCAGATGCTGAATTTGTGTTGTGAATTAATTTATAAGGAGATTGCCCTGGGTATGTATGTATCACATCTCTTACTATCTGTTTGTGGCAACCCAGTGATGTCAGGCAATACATCACTGAGCAGATCAAACAATTTATGGCCTCTTCCAAATATGGTTGTTTCCACTAACTTGGAAAGCACGCACTAGCAGGGACCTAGGTGACTGCTAAAAGATGCATGCTGGTAACTAGACAGGGAGGCCAGCAAGATTTCTACGCCTTTTTAGAGGTGTTTGATCAAACAAGGGAGACTGCCAGCATTACTAGCTGCCACTAGAAAGAAGAATAACAATAAGAACTAGAATTGAGAAGTAAACACACAACATGCAAGAAACGGAGTACAATGAGTAACACTAACAAGAGCTCTAACAGATTCTAAGGATAGGAGACTGGGTGAAATTTGACAAGCACTCATAACTAGGGTTAGGCTACAAAGCATTGAGCAGGCATGCATAGCATACCACAAAGATTTGGGGGCTCAGTCAATGAAACCATTGACTCAACATTTTCATTCTGAACAAGCAGGAGATCTAGTGTAGAGACATGAGTTATTGATAAGGACTGCTACTTACATGCTTGTAGACTACCACTGCACGTGTTCGTAGGCTACAAAAGTGCACCTCAGACGTACAACAGAAACAAGTGACTTGTTGGCTAGAATCCGGTCCCGATCACGATGGTTTGTCATGAAAAAAAAAGAATCGGAGAGCAACTACAAAAGCAAGGAATTTTAGGGGTAAAAAATGAATAAGAAAAAAAAAATATGAAATTCCAACAAAAACCATGAGGCTGTAATCCGGCAGGTTGCTAGGCATTGTGTCTCAAGACTGTGTGAAGGTGATCGGACCGTTCAAAATCAACACCCGGGAGAAAAAGTACGCGTTATCAAGTGAGAAAAAGAGAGGGGTGATAATTTCAACTGACCAAGAATGACCGAATCTCCGCGCAGGAACATCTTTGAGATGAAGCGGTCTTTGTTGACAGGTTTTTTGTTCTTGCCTTTGGGCAACTCGGTCCACATTTCTTTGACATTGATCAGAACCTAACGCAGGGGAGAAGGATGAACAACATGTCAGCGGACGAGGAAGGATGGTGATGAGAGGAGGCAGATGTCGGCAACCATGATGGTGGGACTGACCATGTTGGAATGTCGATCAAAAGCCTTCACACGCGCCAGTAGTTTGCGATTATTCCGAAGAGCAATTAAGATCTGAGTGTGGTTTTTGACGCTAGACTGAAGAACTTCAGGAGACGAACGAAAGCAGGGCAGCGATAGGAATCAGCACCGTTGGTAGCAGCTATCTTCCCTTCTTTTGTAGAACATGTGTCGGGTCTGATATGCATTGAGAATCCAACCTGATAGGGGCCCAGTGGCAATCTCGTGTTCTTCCAAAGCTCTGATTTTCTCCTCGTCCAGCTCCGATTTCGGCACGTGCGCATATTGACTGCCGAACAACAAGTCAGAAAGATGAATGAATAACCAATCCGAGCAGCAGTCGATGACTTCCGCTGTCTACATACCTCATAGTGTTTTCGATAAGAGTGGGACGGTGATCGGATGGCTTTTTTGGTGAAGGTTGTGTTCCGAATATTGGGTCACTCGATGGTTTCTGTGGTGCTGATCGATGGGAGTAGGGGGTTGCGCGAGAAGTGGTGGCCGCGCGGAGAGGGTCACCGGGGTCGATGTTCCGCAGCACTCAGTCACGCAGCGGCAGGACGGACTGAGTTTTTCAATACACAGAACTTTCAAGACCCAACTGCTTCAAGTAAGGATGATCGCCAATGTTTGACTTCCAGATGATACATATGACTGGAGTGGTCTCACTCAGTCCCCGATTGGGTCCCCATTTCTCTGCACACGTCCGAGAAGCTTGCTCAGATGCTCCGAGTCCAAATACCCATTGGCTTCCCATCTCACCTAACAACATCCAATGTGAAGTCATCCTTTCTGAAGGAAAATCTAGCTCTCTTATCGTTGTTCCATGATCAACTAGATCTCGATGGTCGTGATCATAATGGCCATCTCATTAGCGCGCAAGGTGCAGAGAAACAGCAATTCAAGGCTGTTTTCAGGGACCCAAACCGCACGCGTTTTTGTCTTCAATTTACCATTTTCCCCAATTCTCCCGGGCAAACTGAGTGGCTCGCTTAAAATTCCTCTGGAATATAGAAATAATCGAAGAAAAGGCAAAAAAGACTAGCACTATTTTGCCTCATGGTGAACTAGTTCTTGTCGGTAAGTCCATGGCGAACTACTTCATCATGTCACCACTTTTCCTTGCAGTCAGTGTTGAAATGGTATATTATGGTGCCAGCTTTCGGGACCAGACATTGTTGGAGACCTTGTTGAAGTTAACTTATTTTATTATATTATGGCGCCAGATTTCTAGCCCAAACATTGTTGGAGACCTTGCTGAAGTTAAAGTATGTTCTTTCCCAAACTGCCACCAAATGTTACAATTTTTGACCTCATTCAATTCCTATGCATAGTTCAAAAATTCAATCTTTTTAGTATAGTACGGTAGTAAGATTCTCAAGTTTAAAAACGCACCCTGGAAGATTTGATAAAACTTTTTTACCAGATCCAAACTTGCAGTTGTTTGATTCTGAAGGGCTCATAATCAGAGGAGGAAAGTTGAAGCCTTCTCTTTTTCACATTCTTCTGAGTTAATTTAAAATTGAAAATTGCAATTTTCTAATATGGGAAAGTAAATACGTAACAATTGTACATCAACAGCATACATACACAACTGGTGATTAAAGAAGCAATCAATATCAATAGGGGAGTTTCCTTGGCACTCCCTAGCAAGTGCTTTCACACTACTGAACTACAGTATTTCAGTAGTGTGAAAGCACTTGCTAGGGCGTGCCAAGGAAACTCCCCTGGTGTATATGTTGAATCTGATTAGTTAAGATTATTTCTATCCTGGAGGATATTAATTGATGGTTCACTCACAGAAATAAAACTAGAAATGGATTACTCAAGATAAAACTTGTGGTTCCAGTTCCTAATTATGCAAGGAGGACTCATTTTCTTCATATATTTTTGGCAATTTTTGATTCTTTCAGGTTGTTGAGGATCATGTGCTCTCATTGCCATAACAAAAATCTGACAATGTTTATTAACAAAAAAATCAATGATTATCTAGATAAGTTTGCAAACAGAATAATTACAATTGGTTTAATTTGTGGATTCAAGAAAGTATTCAAAGATGATTCAGAAAAGGGAAGAGGGAATTGTAGATGAATGATGTTCACAAGCTTATCATTTACTTTCAAAGGATAAATCAGCTGTTCTAAGGAATCTGGAAAACACTCTACTTGCTAGTTTCAATCCAGTTTAAAATCACTTGATTCAGCCTAAGCAAGAGATGATGGTAAGAAGAAAGTTAATGGATGAGTAGGGGAAAGGTTAGATTCAAAAGACATCAGAATAAAATTCATCAAACCAAGTGTTTATATTCAAAAAATCAAGATGTGAATTTTTAGTAGAAACTATGATAAATCCTATGCATGGAAAACATAGATAAGTGGTCTCTTTTTTGAATTTTTATATTCAATCAAAGGATAAAATTATATCAAAAGTTTCATACTTGCATTATCCTGTTTTTGATTCTTCCATTTTGAAGTGTGTCTCTTCAGCATGAAAATACTTCCCTGATTTCATAGAAGACCAGTTTCAGAATTCACATTTTTTCTATCCTTTGGTTGCCTAGATTCAATTCAGAAATTGTGAAACACTTACGAATGTAGTTGAATGCCACCAGCCTTGGAAGCTAGTGATTTGTCAACATTGCAGACCTCTTTACGCACTGTCACAGCAAGTCCTTCTGGCCCACAAACACCAACTTTTTGTTTTGAAAAAAAAATCAGCTCTTGTTATCCTCTAATTATCTACTTCATGCCTGCATTGATAAACTGTAGGGTTGACATTGCAACTCCAAAGCCACTCCTTAGGTTTTCATAAGCCCAGTTGTCTGATTTGATTGAAAGATAATCAATAGAGACAACCAGAAGATCTTACAGATAGTGCTTATGAACCCGTGAAAATTGGATTGGAAGTTGCAAGTTGAACCCAAGCATACAATCTCCAAAATGCATAACACACTCACTTGCTACGCCACATCCCTGGGTCTCTCCACGAGCGTCGATACTCCAGCACGTGCTCTCAAGTGCCTCAGATAGAACAGCTTTCAGATCTACTCGACTTGGAGTAATCTGGGCCATCGGAACCGGGTTGATATCACCATGCTTCAATGGCATTGTGACGAAGAGGCGAACTACTACTTCAAAACGCAGCTGTTGCGCGCACTCCAAGACACTGTTTAAGGCACTTGAAAACACTTGCACCATGTCTTCAACGTCAAGAATTCCGAGTCAGCGTTCTTGACGAGAGGACAACTAGTGAGTGGATTAGTGTGACATGTAAGCTCACCAAGATCACGTAGTGTCCATACGACAAATATCTTTTTAGTATAGCCAGTGCCCTTCATAGCGTTCCCCACAATCTAATATTTTCATAGAAAGAAGAAAAAAATGAAGATCACAGCTGTGAGAAACACATTCCCGTCTGACATGGTCTTCTGGCGTTTCATGAAGGGTGGTACTAACATGTTCAAGTGTTGCCATACTGTATGTGAAACCGCTGCCTCCAGCGACCAGCACTGCTGTCTCATGATCACACATGTCCATGTAGGAAGTTCCATAGGGACTGCGTTAATAATAACAAACCTTTCTGTCAACATTTTTTGCTAAACGGATCTAATCCAGCGTGACGGTGAATTGGCTCACCCTTCAACTGCCACGGCGAGGCGACAATCTGAAGCCGCCTGACACAGTGCCTGGAAATGCTTTTCATCGACAGAGGCTTTCCGATTTTCTACGTCCCCACCCACTAAGGCCGCTTCAGCGTAACCCACTCGATGAAGGCTCTAAGTATATCAAACTTCAATCAATTATACGATTTCACCTTCATTTTGTTGAAGATTCAAGGGGTGCTCACGGTGGTGAAATCGCCAGATGCCTTGGCCATGAGGAGAAGTGTGTTTCGTCTTTTAATAAGGACGTGGTTAGATTGTGAGTAATATCTTTGGAGCGTAGTGAGTCAGATAAAGTCAACTCACCCAAATGGGAAAACCGAGGCCGGTGCATTGGCTATAGTAAAAGGATGCTGGAGGAGGCAAGTGCCGACAATGAACACACTTTGTACCATGTGCTTTTTCTAGTTTACTCACTTTCTCAAAAGAGTGGCGCCCCTTGAACACTCGCAAGTAAACATGTTGACCTGCCGACCAAACGGCAGAAGAAACGCGTATCAGGGGATCCAGAATATGAAATTCAGGATGCATCGAAAAACTAACCAGCAACCCAGCCCTCCCCTATGCGATCAATCTCTACTCTCGTTACCCCACCTGGGAGAGAAGTGAAGACTGCTGATCGTATGGAAGTCTTCAAGTAGACAAGCAAATAATCGATTCCCACGAAGGAAGTCGATACAGCAACAATCTATATGAAAGATTGGTAGAAGAAAGAAAGCAATCTCAATTAACCTCCACAGCTGAATTTTTGGGAAACAACATGAATGCAAATTTACGCACCAGCCTCAGTTGTGGAACATGATTCCACAGCGCGAATAACAAGGCCAAATAGCTAATAAAAATGTGAATGTGGATGAGGATAATGCTATATATCATAAATCTGAGCTACATGAACATGAGCTACAGCATCTTCTCTTACCCGAATATGTGAAACACTAAAAAAGTTTGGTAAAGCTTGCGCCTGACCCATTTGACGGAACTCATTGAGATTATCGAAAGTGATATTAAAGCGATCAATCCATAGAACGAAGCTCCTTTAAAAATAATGGGAGTATTTGCTATCCATTTTCGCCTCCCCCAGAGAAAGCCGTGTGTCGAAGCTGTACAGAAAAATCGATTAGTTTTTCAAGTTACATCAATATGAAAGTATCTGAAAACGCACCCATAACATAGATTGCTCGACCTTAAAATGAAGTTAAATAAAAATTGAGCTTCAATTGTGCATCTTCTTTAGTAGACCTACTGACATACCTATGAATCGATGTATATAATTTACTCTTTCATAACTTTTACCAATCAACGAAATCGGTGAATTTTTCATAGCAAGTAAAAACTGCACCGGCAAAAAAATGGCAGCAACCCATCCAGGCCTCCAGAAATTCTCCAATGGGTTGCTTATATTTTTGTAAAGCAAGCCAAAAAGCAAAACGTGTAAAAAAATCTAAAAAAGAGTTCCATCAAGAAAGATAAATTGATTTCAAGTCAGCGAGCCATCTACGGAATGCATGTTGATACCTAATGTGGAAATTCTTGTCGAATTTCATGACTATCAATGATGCAAATTGAAATGTACTCACCGCGATGAAGAATAATCTCCCTGTGGTTGTTTGAATCCCAGGGATTGTTTTTAGAAAAATCATAGCATATAACTGCCTGAATCTCACTTGTAAAGCTGTAGATTTATGACCGACGGGAACGTCTGAGCTGCGGTTGACTGATTGCGAAATAATGGAAACCGTTGCAGGATTTGCTGGAGCCGCCTGATTCTTTGCAAGAAACCACCCCCTTTTAAATCGACCAGTCTTTAAGTGCCGGAAAATCAAGGGAGATGCTACGAGTAGAGCCAGCTGATACAGAGTTTTTTTAAATAAAATTGTATAGATTAGCTTATGTGTGGTTTCAAGCCAAGGATTTCGCCTGGTAGTGATTTCTTGTGGCATTTTTAGGCTCCTTTCTTTTCTTGTTTCCTAGTCATTGATATTTCTTTCGAGATAAACTTACAACTATTGTTCCTATCTGTAAACCTAACAAGCATTGTACTGCGTTTGAAGTATCTGCTTTCATTTCAGCTATCATTGCCTTATTTGTAGGAGTGGCAGTGGTAATATTCTTGCTTGTTGAATTACTGGCCAGATTCGACGGGACAGTGGTTGCATTCAATGGGTCACTGACCACATTCAACGCGCCAATCTGTACATGATCTGGTGAGCCATTGAAAATGGTCAACGGGCCACTGTTGCCACCACTGCTGCTGTTCAACGGGCCGTTGCTGTTATTCAATCCATTGTTGATATTTAACGGGACGGTAGTGATATTCGACGGGACAGTGGTGATTTTGGACTGGCCACTGGGTGTTCGAACTACGGAATTGTTTGTAGGTCTTGCTCCGAGGGTAGACATGATGGCAATTTAAATATGAAAGAGAGTGGAGACTCGATACGATCTTCAGAGGGGAAAGATTCAAATACTGCTGGCAAGTCGCTTCGTCCACCTGGATGATAGGCTGAGCATAGGCACCAGGCCAAGGGGAGGAAGCTAATAATTACCCGAGTATGGATCAGGCCTCGGTACAGAATCCGAAATCAAAATTGCGTTTCAAAGATGCATGATGAGAAAGGTGAGCATGGGGGAAAGCCAGTCAGAATGTCTCGCCGGGTGAACTCGTACAGGATCGGGGTTCATCAAAACTATCTAACAACCATTTCTTTGTCGTTCTGCCAACGAATGGTTGCGCGAGGTTACTCGTCCGACGTCAACACAGGGAATGTGTTAATAACTCTCAATTATCTGAATACATCTTACTGACTGCGTTAATTAGCAGCCGGGACATGAGCCGTCGGTCTCCAACTTGTGTCAGGCGAAGCGAGAGCACTTGAGTATAACACAAGTTCCCTCCTCCATACCTACGTCCGCGAGGCCACACAGGTTCGCCGATCGCACGGTGGGACTTGTGTCATGGCGGGAGATTCTTGCGCAGGACTTGTGAGTTTCCAAATGTTTTTCCTCATGGCGATGCCAAGTAATTTTCTAGAAATGGTTCGACATTCCTGTATCCTAGTAATACGTTTTTTTTCAGATGTGCACCAGTTTTCGTACCGTTCAACTTTGCTCCATCCTGTCCGATGCCAATGCGAGATTTTTTGTTTTGAACTGTTTCCTTGTCTATTTGATTACTACATATGACTTTATTTTTCATCAATCGGATTGTGAACTATTCGTTACTAATCAGATATCAAGTCTCCTCAGGAATTTTTTCTCATTCTTTGATGTGCCCTAGTATTTAGCTTCCACGCCAATCCCCCATCTCTAATACTTCAAATGGTCAATAATTGAAATCATCTTCTTCTAGTACTGAGGGACGGAGTCAATCTGGTCATGATGATGGTCGCAAAACAGCAGGGTGCGTATGACTGACACTCACTCACTTCAAACGAGTTCCATACATAGGACTTCTACATGCATACCTTGTTGAGCTTCGCCTGCTTCGCCGACTTCCACAAGTGTCATCCAGGCAGTGAAGTGGTATGTATTTTTCGGTCCGCAGGCTCTGAATGCAGGTGACCCTTAATCCTGAAAACTTTGCAACGATTGAAGTTTCTTCAGCCCGCGCAAAATTCACCATACTTTTCAGTTACCCTCTCCACGATTCACATATCGTACTTTCCGCTGCAGAAGTAAGGCAAGTACGATTGTCAACATGAAGTCCTATTTCATCGAGTCATCAAACGTTTTTCAAACTGTTAACTCAAACCCCAGAGCCAAATGAAATTACTCATGAGATAGGCGACTTGAGGGACTCGACGGCGTCTCCTCTGACCCCCGCTAAGAGCATCTCCAACGGTCGGGGGGTGGATCGGCCTGGCTTTGGCGGGCTGCAAGCAGATGTCCCAAAGTGTCACCGATGTGTCACACTTGTCCAATTTATGGACTGTCGATTGATGGCGGGGGTGGATCTCTGGCGGGCAAAGCTGCCGAAGGTAGCAGCCGAAGGCGGGATTGGTCCACCCCCGCCATCGTTGGCAGCTTCTGTCGCGGCTCCGCTGGAGGACAACTACACCTTGCGGGCCGCCAAAGTTCGCTCCAGGTCGCGCGATGGCAGCTCCGTTGGAGATGCTCTAAGAATAGATTCTCTCAAGAGATAAACTATTTCAAAGAGTCACGGAGAAGAGCTTCCCCTTCAGACGCCTATGCCCTCTCTGCGAGTTCAGCCAAAGTATCCTGCCCGCATTTTGGGACAGGGTTGAGTTTAGCAACAGAACCAGCGGAATCGGTTGACGAATCTTCCCGTACCACACTGTTTCTGTTTCCACTTGCTCCTTCCAATATGGCCAATAAACCCACAATTGACAGGTTGGACCCGGTAACTTTGGATGAAAGCTTGCTTTATGCAAATAAGCGAGTGAAGACATCGAATTCAAATGCGTATCAAAAGAGGCAGAGGAATGTACAAGATGACATACAGGATTCTATCCCAAACCAGATATTTTCAAGAAGAGATAAAGAGCAAATGGAAAACATCTGGGAAAATCAATTTCATCACAACAACGCTGACACTACTTTTATAGAAGTAAACCCAAATACAATGTAGCAAATTGGAGTCCTTCACTCTGAATATTTTCAAGAAGCCCAGAAGATGGAAACGGAGAAACATAACTATCGTACCTCCACAAAAATTGAAATTCATGAAGCTTTCAAGTTGGTGAAGAAATTGAAACATGAGATGGCTCAGTGGCTTCAGGTTTCCAGTATAAAAAAACATAGATAATCCGCTATTCATTGACTATGTCCATATCAAATTGCTTTATTCAGGAGAAAAACGTCACTCCAGGTCTAGAAGTGCAATTGAATCCTCGCATAATCTTGCAGATGCACAAATGTATAAGGCATGAGTAATGCCCTCATTCTACAAGATCATAACATCGTTGAAACTGGCAGATGAATTTAACGTGGAAACTGTGTGCAGTAAGCAAGAAATACAAATGTACATAGCCTCACTATCCAAAAATGTGATTGCGTTCACTTTACTTTATATTTCAGTCTGCCAAGAAGAGGGAGAAATGGAGGAGAAAGTAATTGATATGATTTTGGATGACTTGAAATCATTTTGGCAAGACATCCATGAGGGAGTCTCTGCTGAGCTACATACGGAAAGAAAAATCACTGAATTGGAGTCCTTATTGAAGTACAGAGATGTATCATATGTTGAGAAGAAACAAATGACTTATCCTAAATCATTTATGGCAATGGCTTGGAAAATATTCAACGTTTTGATGGCAAAAAAAGGGAACAAGTTGACTGAAAATTTCATCAATTTCAAAGATACTGATAGAAGAAAATCACTCATTGAAAAGATTATACTTTTTTCAAAGTAAGGGGAAAAGAAACAAACTCAAGAATCATGAGATGGGTCAGATTCATTTTTTTTTACAATTTCTAAACTCAGTTTTTCTACCTTGGAACATAATTTTAAGCCTAATATCTGTGATTGATGGATGGATTGAAAAACATGAATGAATTCCCATGCAAGACATGAATCATGGAAAGAATCCTCATCAGAAGCCACCACATCAGAAGCACAAAAAAATTGTTATATATCAAAATTATTTCTGTTTCTTGTTGTGTCTTATCAGCTCATATATGGGAATATAATGGAGTATTTTGATTCTCCTGCAGGCTATGATAATTATTTTGTCATTTTTATCATTTAACCAAATAAAAAAAAAGAGAGAAAATTGAATACACTGTTAGTGTCATAAGTCAGTTTTTGCCATACTATACTAATGTTTTTGTAATTAGGAAATGTAGTAGTTGCCCCTCTTTTGACTAGATTGTTATGTAACTGCATGAAACAAGCTACACAATTCCAAACTTTCATGGTTTGACTCACTACCAGCAAAGATGTTCCAGATGGCAGCATCCAAGTCAATATTGAATGCAGCCCAAACAATTCAAACATGGACACTGTCATTCAACCAATCGGATCACCAACTGATTCCAACCCAGTTATTTGGCCACCAAGCTTGACTTTGAATGGACTATCAATTTACTTGGTTGTAGATCTCGCAAGTTTGAATTGGGTCCAATATTGACTTTTGGTGCAGCCATCCAAGGAAGATTTTCTGGTAGTTTCTACCAAAGCCTTATTAGATATATATTCATATATTAGGATGGTTCACATTGGGATTTTACGCATTTTTAAACCAGTTTTTAATCACCTTAATGGATAAAATTTCATAAAACATTCACACCCCTATATCTGGATGTTTTGGAAGATTTGGATGAAGCCAAATTTTAAGTGAAAATTTTATGACAAGTGTCATAAAATTGAGGTTAAAGTTGGTTATAGTGCCCAACGTGAACCTTCCTATCGAGGCAACAAAGAAGTATATAGGTATGTATATTGGTGAACTGACTGCAACAAAAACACAGGTACCCAACCCGTTATCCATTAGCATCTGAAATTGAACCCTAGGCTTTGTGCAACTTTTTGCCCCATCATTGTGCCCGTGATCAACTTCCATAGATCCAAGGTGAATGAAGCCAAAAAGGGCACTCTACAGAATTGGTTCAAATTTTGGCTTGCAGTTTGCATCCGTGGCTTCTCTCCAGCGACCCTATTTATACGGTTTGACCTGATTTTTTCCCCTTGTCCCATCAACTTTACCGCCCAAACTTCTTCCCGCCGCCGCATGGTAAAGCGAGTGTCTCACCCAAGATGTCAATGCAAAAGATTCAGGTAAGCGGCAGCCCACTCCCTCACCGGAGGCAAAAGTGGCGATTGTCCGCTTTGGACACTCCCTCCCAAGCCTAAGTCAAAGGCTCCTTCGCTCTCCGTCCGGGAATTGAACCCGGGTCACCCGCGTGACAAGCGGGTATACTGACCTCTATACTAACGAAGATTGGAGATGTAGGGAGGAGGCGTTTTTTCAGTATTAATATGATTGCGTGCACTGCGCTGAATTCTGATCGAGCCCGCCGTCGAGAGTTCCGAAGGGGGTCCAACTCGATTCCATTTGCAGTGGTATGTTAGGTAGCCCCCCTTGAGTGGTTCCCTGCTGCTCGTTTTGTGTCGATCGGCAGAAAAAAAAAAAAAAAAAAAAAAAGAAAAAAAAACTGAACGAGAACCCACTCGCAGCGAACAACTTGAACGAACGGGATCAGCAGCAGAAACCTCGTATTTATTGACTTCGGAAGAGAACGAACGGACGATATGGGCGAGGAGAAGGAAAACCCGTACTTGGCCCATCTTGGGGACCAATCCAACAACGCACTCGACGGCTTCATCCCACGAAAGGTGAACGGGAAACAGGTCATGCAAGCCATGGATCACCCCAAAAACCCTTTCACTGGCCAGCGATACTCCCAACAGTACAAAACTATCCTCGAACATCGCAAGGCTCTTCCCGTCTTCAAACAGGTAATGTAACCATTCAAATCAACGCACCCACACAAAAAAAAAAAAAAAAAAAAAACATTCAGAAACCTCGCATTCCTCTTTTTTCTTCTTTCGTAAAAATTTCTCTTGGGATCACAAACCAACCACGTTTTCTATGCGCTTGGTTGGCCGGGTTTTTTTTTATGTTGCTGACAGTTTCGCTCCCCGTTCAACACATGATGATACCAATTTCGAATCCCAACACACACACACACACACACACACACACACACACATACACAAAAACACATCAACCCTGTATGGATCGTCCCCCTTACGCGATACTGTTTTTTTTCAGATGTCGGACTTTTACAAGATGTACAACAAGAGTCAGTTTGTGGTCATGGAAGGCGAGACAGGCTCAGGGAAAACAACTCAGTTAAGTCATAACCTAAATCTGAATTCAGTATATCCGAACTCATGTGTATAACATCCAACGTGAAACTCAATACATTGAATCACCTGAACACATATATTTCACATAGAATTCCTCAATACGCGGTCTATGGCGATCTTCCGCATATGAAAGGTAAGCAAATTGCTTGTACGCAACCTAGACGAGTCGCCGCCATGAGTGTTGCAAAGCGTGTAGCCGATGAGATGGACGTCAAGCTTGGCGAAGAGGTCGGCTACAGTATTAGATTTGAAGACTGCACCGGTCCGAAGACGATTCTGAAGTGTTCGTCATCAATTCTCCATCCATCACACTGTTACCCCATGATTCTTAATCGCATGACTTAATCTCTTGAATCCTGTTATTATAGATATGACTGATGGTATGCTTCTGCGGGAAGCATTGCACGACAACACCCTTTCGCGATATTCGACCCTGATACTCGACGAAGCTCACGAACGTACTCTGGCTACCGACATCTTGATGGGCTTGCTCAAAGACATTGCCAAACGTCGCTCTGACTTGAAGATAGTGGTCATGTCCGCGACGCTTGACGCGGCCAAGTTCCAGAACTATTTCAACTCGGCCCCACTGCTCAAGGTTCCCGGTCGGACCTTCCCGGTGGAAACGTTCTATACACCCGAGCCTGAGCCCGATTATCTGGAAGCTGCGATTCGCACGGTGCTGATGATTCACAAAGACGAAGAGCCGGGCGATGTGCTAGTTTTCCTCACAGGAGAGGAAGAGATTGAAGACGCGTGCAGGAAGATCAGCATTGAAGCTGATCAGCTGCTCTCGTCTTCCTCGCATGTTGGTCCGTTGAAATGCGTGCCGTTGTACTCCTCCTTACCTCCGCAACAGCAACAGAGGATATTCGACCCGCCTCCGCCTCCGCTCACCGCCAACGGACCCCCGGGTCGTAAAGTGGTCATCTCGACCAACATCGCCGAAACGTCATTGACGATCGACGGGATTGTATACGTCATTGATCCAGGTTTCTCCAAGCAGAAAATCTACAACCCGCGGATTCGAGTCGAGTCTTTGCTCGTCTCTCCCATATCCAAAGCCTCTGCTCAGCAACGTGCAGGCCGAGCGGGCCGGACGAGGCCCGGGAAATGTTTCCGCTTGTACACGGAAAGCAGCTTCGTGAAGGAACTAGAAGAGCAAACGTACCCGGAGATCTTACGGTCGAATCTCGCCAGTGTGGTGCTAGAATTAAAGAAGTTGGGTGTGGACGATTTAGTCCACTTTGACTACATGGACCCCCCCGCGCCCGAAACGGTGATCAGAGCCTTGGAACTACTTAACTATTTGGCCGCGTTTGACGACGAGGGCAACTTGACCCCCCTGGGAGAAATCATGGCCGAATTCCCGCTGGATCCTCAGCTGGCCAAGATGTTAATCTCTAGCCCCGAATTCAAATGCAGTAATGAGATATTAAGCATCGCTGCTATGTTATCGGGTACGTTATGATTTTCTGCTCTCATCTTTAGTTTTTTGCAACTCATCATACTTCTTGGTGCGTTTCCAGTCCCCAACCCATTTATTCGTCCTCACAATCAACGGAAAGAAGCCGATGACGCTAGGGCTCAATTCACTCACCCCGAGGGAGATCATTTGACGCTTTTGAATTTGTTTCATGCGTACAAGAGCAGTAAGTTGATGCGCCTCTGTGGCGACGATGGGGGGGGGGGAAGTTATTTACAAGATGATGACATTTTTTTTTTGTTAAAAAAAAAAAAAACAGGCCCTGATCCTAGTAACTGGTGCTGGAAGAACTACATTGCGAACCGAGCCATGCTGCAAGCAGACAACATACGGAACCAGTTGAAGAGGACGATGGAGCGGTTCGATCTGGACCTTGTGTCCATCGACCACACCCACAAGGACTACTTCAAGAACATCCGCATGGCCGTCACCACCGGATACTTCATGCAGGTGGCCCACAAGGGCCGCGAGAAGGGCGTCTATACCACCAGGGACGGCCAGCTCGTCGGCTTGCATCCCAGCTGCGGACTCGAAGATAACCCCGAATGGGTGCTCTATAATGAGGTGAGATCTATTCTCCTCCGGGAATCCACCTCGTCTCTTTCTTATTCCGATTCTCTCGCTTCTATTATCTTGGCTGAACCTGAATCATTCATCTTTTCCCTCTTAGTTCGTATTGACCACCCGAAACTTTATACGAATCTGCACGGAAGTCAAGCCTGAATGGTGCGTATCCATCAGCCCCTTTCTCCTGTTCTTTTTTCACATGAGGAGAGCTAAAAAAGGAACACTTTTTGTTTTGGTGACACTGTGTCATGACGAACACCGATATGGTGTTTGGATGTATCTCTAGGCTGCTGGATTTCGCGCCGCTGTACTACGACATGGAGACGATGCCGGAGGGCGAGGCGAAACGGGCGCTGCAGAAGATCGCCGCGAAGAAGTCCATCCATCCGTCCTCTTCTTCTAAACGTACAGATCAGGAACAGGACGCCGAGTCCAAGGCCAGGAAACGCCAGCGTAAATTGGATAAGAAGAAGTTGAAGGCGGCCGAAAAGTAACCCATATTCCATTTTCTTTCTTGGCCGATCAAGCTTTCATGTTTGCCCATCCACCCCTCTGCCTTAATCCCATCTTGTTATCTCTCTCCCTTGTCCTTCTCAGAGTTCTGAAATAGAATAGCATCCATCAACGCGCTTCAGACTATGTGACCTCTCTACACTGGCACATCACTTCATCTTCCTTGTCTCCTCCTTTCGCACATTGCACAGGCTGGGTCCATATGTCGAGGTGCATGCATGTGTGGCAACATGCTTTCTGCCGTACATTGTATGTAAAATAGATATGCAGCACCATTGAAGCTTGATCAAGGTCATGAGTGTGAAGAGTGTTTTATTATGTCCAGCCCTCGAGTCTCGAGAGCTTCAGCGCGACTGGCCCGCAGCGGGCTTCGTGGCGCCCACATGACCGCAGTCCGCAGGTCCAGCTTGTTACCCTAACCCACATTCCAGCCGGGATATAAATATCGCACCCCCTACACTTCTGCTCGCTCTCCACAACTCGCCACGATCCATTCCAGTGTTGCATCTCAGATATTTCGTCCACAGCTCCAGCCAATATTCCAGTGTTGCATCTCAGATATTTCGTCCACAGCTCCAGCCAATACATACCGGTCTGTTCCAATCCAACGACAGCAGTTCTTCTCACCGACAACCACAACGTAAGTTTCGCGCTTTGATTCACCCCGCACTCCCCTTCATTATATGTCGCTCCCACCATGAGTGGATGGATATACATATTCGTTTTTCTTTTGAATGATGAGCATCGCACCCAACTATTATGTTGCAATCCTTCTGAGAACCTAGTTAGAAGTTCGCTTCCGACGCCCATTCTGAAGTCATCTCCTTCCGGGTGTCATTTTTTTTTTTAAAAAACAATGCGTCTGATCCTCTCCTGCCCCTCTCGAGTGTCTCTCTCTACATATATCTTGTGAACTTGATATGTATTATCGTGATGACGCTGACCCTTGCTTCTTCTTCCCTTCCCTTTGCCCACTCGCCGTCAACGCTCTCCTTCAAGAGTAAGCAGTACCGCGGGTACTCTTCATTTATCACGCTCTCTCATCCTGTCCATTGACTGGCTCATTAACCTCTCGTTGTATCTGATCCATAGTACCCTGTATCTTTATTTAGCGTCTCAAATGTAGAAAGATGACTTCCTGATTTTTCACTCTTGTAGATATATATATCATTCCTTCATCCATGTCATGCACACCCTGTCAAGTAGGAGCGGCGTCTCTGATCATGATAACTGCCAGTGTCACCTTGAGTCAATCTCCACTAATGAAGGGTTTAGGTCAGCTGCTCGAGCTACCATGGAGCCGCGAATGAGAAGAAAGAAAAAGAAAAAAAGAAGAGGGCCTCTCCAGGGTTTCCCAATCACATCCTCCATCCGGGCTCCCTACACGAACTTAACAGTCCCTCCTCTCATCTGAGGCGAAGCCGGTGGGACTTACCTCCAAGCTGCAGTTGTGGCATGAGAGTTTCGGATATTTCAAGCTCACCTTCGTTATATTTCTCATAACTCAAAACACCATTCAACCCCCAGGAATAAGACTCACTTTTCTCAACCCGTCTTGTTCTGCTGATATTTTTTTCATCTTTTTTTTAAGAGTTTATATCCTCAACCACAGTTTATAAAAAATGGTGTTGTAAAAAATAAGATAAATATCGTTTTGCGATGATATGCGAGCTTAACACAAGTCCCTCGCCTGCCGGAGGCAGGGGCGCGAAGCGCCTCGCGCGCAGCGCGACCTCCCGTCAGGGAGGGACTTGAGCCCAAAAGCCTGTATCTGGCCTGAGCACCTGAGTACAGTTGGCTCTTTTTTGCAGGTACCAAACTTGCATGGCCTGAAACACCAACTTATAAAATAGCCATCGGTTCGCCCCTCACACCATTCGAAACGCACCGATCTGCCCTTCATTTTGGTGCTAGCAGCATACGATTTCTTGCGGTTTTACGCCCTCCAGGGCCGTTTCAATTGGGCCTATTTTTGAGACCCGTAATTCCTGATTTCTTTGTATATCTCCCAACCTTCTGAAGTATTAGGATACATATCCTGTACTATGCATTGGACTTGTATTTATGCAAATACCAAGATTCCATGGGCTTTATTGTTCCTTAAGTATACAATACTCCTTGCACTTAACATTGGCAAGTTTGCGAGTTAGTCAAAACATGTGAGAGCAAGGGCAAGAGCTTCGGTGTGACCAGGCACGTTCAACGGAGTGAGCGCAATCATCTCACCGCTCCTATCCCAATCCTCATCCAACATGAGTGCCCCCAGCGCCGCCATTAAAGACACATTAAAAATATGCCAGAACCTCAAAGATATTAGATACCAATCAAAGAATTTATAATTCATTTCTTGACGGGCAAGCACATGGAATTGGCCACTCGTCGGCGTTTCTGGGCAACAAACACAGGGTATAAGAGCACACTGCAGGTTGTTGAGTGTATTCGGGACACCTTTGAGAATTCAGCAGATGGGCAAGGCTGGTGGGCTGATTTGATCCAGCAAGAGGTAAGCTATTCAAATTAGTTCTTTTGTCTCATCAATCAATTACCAGTTTGACAAAATTGATCCCTACAGGCCATCAGGATCTTAGTACAAAACAATCACCAAATGTCACGCTCAACTGGGTACTTTCAGAGTTCAAAGTCGGTCAGACCTGAATTCTTTTCCAAGGCGGCTAAGGTGAAGCGAGAGGAGCGAATGGTACAGCAAGAAATGCCATTCCTCTATGGTATTCTCATGGGAATGCTGAAAAACGGTGACAATCCGTCGGCCACTGGTGTTATGAACCACACGTGACAGCTCTAAGGCGTGCACGGCGATTGCGATTGGCTCAGGTCAGTGTCCCGGTACTCGGTCCCTCAACTCGGTATAATATTGCAAGAAACTAACCTAAGGCGTGCACGGCGATTGCGATCGGCTCAGGTCAGTGTCCCGGTACTCGGTCCCTCAACTCGGTGAAGAGAGAAGAGAAACCGGTACCGGCGCGGGCAAACTCAAGACTAAATACAATGGCTGCGGCGCAGGAAGAACAATCACGAAACCCTAAATCTCCATCTCACACCTTGGTCCTGGCTCGGCTGGCTGTCACACACGTGTCACAACCGAGAACTCTAACACCCCCTCCCTCGGTTGTGTCATCGGCCCCGATAGATTGATCTTTGTCAAGGCTTTCTCGATGAGGTTGGGTCCGAGTCTCTTGGTGAAGATGTCGGCACATTGGTTGTGTGTGTTGGTCCAATGAATGTTGATGTTGTACTGTCTGATAAAATCATTGATGAAATAAAACGCGCGAGATAAATATTGGGTTTTCTTTTTTGACGCGTTGTCCCCGGAGATGAGAATGGCTGCTTCGTTGTCACAGAAGATTTCCAGCGGAATGATTTGATCGATGTCTATCAGAAGATTATGGAGATGAGCTAGCTGTTTTGATCCATCAGATAGTGCAATGTATTCAGCAGCGCAAGTGGATAGCGCTACTACCGTTTGCCGTTTTGCCCCCCAAGCCACACTGTTTCCGTTGTGCTTGATCAGATAGCCAGATGTTGACCGCTCGTGCTCTCCGCCCCAGTTGGCATCGGACCATAGCTCCATTACCCCGTTCCCTTTCCTCATTACCAGTCCAAGCTCTCTTGTCCTCTTCAAGTACCCAATCAGAATATCCAACGCCTGCCAGTGCTCCTTTGATGGATTCGCGCTATACCGTGCCAACAGATTCACAGAGTATGACAAATCAGGACGTGTGCCGCTGCACAAGTACATAAGTGACCCAAGTGTGGAGCGATACTCCGTTGAATCAATGGTGTCGCCAGTGTTAATTTCCAATTGTTCTTCGGGCAGTGTGCTTCGGCGCGGGTAGCATGGTCGGGCATAGTCGGCGATGATTTGGTTCACCAGTAGCGATTGGTCCAATCTGGTATGATCTCCAAGATTTTTGATGTTGATTCCCACCAGCTTATCGACCTCCATTTCATTTGCTATAGCATTGTGGAGCTCGTCTAGAACGCGCGTCGAGGAGCCCATCGCAAATCCGTCATCAACGTGCAACCAGATTACTACGAACTCGTCGCCACGCTTACAGTAGTATAACAACGGTTCAAGCTCGCTGGCCGTAAATCCGAAACTGAGAACTTTTCCGCTGAAAAACTTCCACCAACATCTTGCCGCTTGTCGAGTCCCATACATGGCTTTCTTCAAGCGCATAATTTTGCCTTTCCATTCAGGGACGATTTCAATGGGGGGTTGTACGTATACTTCCTCTTCAATCGGGCTGTACAGGTAGGCGGAGCTGATGTCGAAGGTAGCTGTTGGTAGGTTCTTGGATTGAGCAATCGAGAGCAGCAGGCGGAGGGTGTTTAAGGAGGCGGTTGGGGCGTAGGTTTCATTGCAATCCGATCCCATGATTTGGTTGAAACCCTTGGCCACGTACCTCGCGCAAAACTTGTCAATTGTACCGTCCGGTAACCGCTTGATAGTGAAGACCCAGCGAGCACCCAAAGCTTTAACACCCTTGTATGGGTTGACGGCTTCCCAAACTCCAAGAGATTTGAACTTCTCAATCTCGTATTCAGCAGCGTTTCTCCATTGGATTGAGTCTGCGCATGTCAAAGCTGACTTGATTGTCTTGGGAAGTTTGTGCTCAGGGTCAGCGGGCAGGTTGGCAATCGCTTTTGACTCGGCTTCGGCAATTTCACCGGTTGGTACCCCGCCTAGGACCAGTCGAATTTGTCTGACAACTTTATCGAGTTCAGAGAGCTCCGCGAGTTCCTCAGGGGTTTGGTCCAGGGGCGCTTCTCCATTGGCTATCAGTGGGGATGGGTTTTCGCGTGCCTCAACGACTTTCAGCTCTTGATACTCCGGAAATATGGCTGAGGTTGAGTGAACGATGTGTCGGAGCTTTGGAGAATAGAATAGCCAGCCCGATCCTGCCGTTGGGTAGCCTAAAAGTATGCACTCTGTTGCTCGTCCGTCTAGCTTGTCTCTTAGTTCCTTGTGAACATGAACGATGGCGCGAGCACCAAATGGGTACAGTTCATTCGGTGAGGGCTTGATCTTGAAGAGCATCTCTAGCGGGGATGTGTCGACTCGCGAATTCGGGATACGATTGTGGATGTAGGCAGCGGTTTTGTAGGCAAAACTCCAGTAGATCTTTGGAAGTTTACTATTGTGTAGCATTGTCCTCGCCATGTCCCCAAAAGTACGATTTACTCGCTCAGCTTCTCCGTTCTGTTCGGGGTGGTACGGAGATATCGGAGCTAACTCAGTCCCAACTTCGGCTAAGCGTTCACGCAGGTTACCAACGTACTCGGCCGCGTTGTCGCAACGGAGGTAGGCTGGGGTGCGTCCAACGGTGTTCCGTAGATGGAGAACCCAGGCCATAATCTTGTCAGGTACCTCACTTCGGCTTGTCATTACCTGGCAGAAGGTATACGTGCTAGCATGGTCACGGAATGTAATAATGTACCGGCAGCCGTTTATGTCAATGGGAAATGGGCCAGCGACATCGGTCATGCATAGGTCCATGGGCTTGTTGCGAGGGATGTCGGTGGCAGCACCGTTTGCCTTGGAGTCTTTTGCCTTAGACTTGGCACATTGCACGCAAAAGAAAGGCTTGTTTCGAAGTTTAAGGTCTGGGAGGTATTTGCTAATAAATTTTCGTACTACAGGCTCGGACGCATGACCTAGGCGGCAATGCCACAGGTGGAGCTCACTGGAAGGCTTCTGGGTAATTTTATTTATCATTGCATTTGATTCAAGAGTCTTAACGTTCCAGCAGTAGTTTGAGAAATCTAATGTGTACGACTTCCCATTCTTGTCAACTAGCCAGGCGTCCGTCCCTTCATGACAAAATTTCCAACCGTCTTTCACCAGGCGGCCCGTCGATAAGATCGATCCCTTGATACCTTCACAGTAGTATATGTTATCAATCACCATCACTCCCATGGGGGTCGGGATCCTAAGATGGCCAATAGAATCAATGGGAGCCATGTATTTAGATATGGCGAGTGATACTGTCAGCGATGTTTGAAGCTTTGACGTAATCGTGAAGAAGGCGGATTTGCCACTCACATTGATGGTGGATCCCGAGTCGATCAACACGGTACCGTCGTTCGCGTCAGGCACGTCAATCTTTCGGATGCGGCCGTTGGATTGATGTGGTTGAACAACTTGGGTCTGCTGGTTGCGGGCTGTATGTGTGCGAGTGGGCGGCACATATTTTGAGCCTTGCTCATCGTGGTTGGGTGGGGGTGGGGCGACTCGGCCTTGGCGGACGTCTTCCCAGAAAGAGTTGCAGTCCAAATACCAATGATCCCGGCTACCACAGTAGAGACAGTTGTAGCCGTATTGTTCCTTCAAGGACTCGGTGTGGCCCTTTCCGCGATAGAATGCGGCCTTCTCAACCGAAAACTTGCTTGAATTGGTTTGAGCGTTGTTCTCGCCGTTGCGTCTGTGCGGGGGCTCATAGCGCTCGTTTTGTCGGCGGTGGTTGATTGCGTTCACCGACATTTCAACATCGGATGGGATGGATCCGGGAGGGAGAGACAACCCCTTGTTGATTTTGCTGAGGGCGGATTGTATGACCGTAGTCACGTCGCCAAAAGTAGGGGTTGTGGCCATATCGTCTAGAGGTTGGCTTACAGAATATTCGAAATTCTTGGCGTCGGTGCCGGGTGGTGCCTTTGCAAGGGATTGGAGAATAAGACCAGCGAGTTCATTTACAGAGACTTTTGCGCGCTCGATGTCGGAGGTGATAGCACAGAATCTGGCAAGCCAAGATTCGCTGGCGGGTGAGTTTTCAGAGGCAAATTTGAGGATTTTTTCGACTAGGATAATTTTGTGGCGGCGTCCTGAACGCTTACATTTGGATTTCAGGAGCTTGAAGAGTGCCTTTGACGACGACAAATCGTGCGATTCAACTATTGAGAGCAGGGCATCGTCGAGATTGCTGCGCATCAGCATTGAGACGGCCGTGTTCTGGATGGAATCAAGCAGGGCGAAATTGTCGACCTCGTCGTTGAGAAAGGACTTGTTGCGATCGAAAGCATGTTGGAGAGCTCGATCGACGGCAGTCTCCCATTCGGTATAGTTAGACCCATCAAACGAGAGGCGGGGCTTGCGTGGGTTGACCTCGGCAAAGAACTTGGCGGGGGATTTGACAAATTGTCTGAGGACGTCATTGGCAATGGAGTTTGTAGGGGGTTGGTGTTGGTTGTTGCGTGCGGCATTGGTGAGGCCGGAGATGATTTCCTGTTGCTGGCGCATCACGTTTTGCATTTCAGCGAGCTGTTGCTGCATGGCAGCGAGGCGATCAGGGTTATGTTCCATGCTTTCGGTTTCAAATCTTTCGAAGTTATCAGATCCTTCAGAATCGGTATTGCGATCATTCAGTGCGATGGACGCAAAATTCATTCGACGACCAAGGAGAGCTCCGGACGGGGTACACTGGGTTGGTAGAAACAACTTTTAACCTGTTATGAACCACACGTGACAGCTCTAAGGCGTGCACGGAGATTGCAATCGGCTCAGGTCAGTGTCCCAGTACTCGGTCCCTCAACTCGGTATAATATTGCAAGAAACTAACCTAAGGCGTGCACGGCGATTGCGATCGGCTCAGGTCAGTGTCCCGGTACTCGGTCCCTCAACTCGGTGAAGAGAGAAGAGAAACCGGTACCGGCGCGGGCAAACTCAAGACTAAATACAATGGCTGCGGCGCAGGAAGAACAATCACGAAACCCTAAATCTCCATCTCACACCTCGGTCCTGGCTCGGCTGGCTGTCACACACGTGTCACAACCGAGCACTCTAACAACTGGAACAGACGTGGAGGATTCTGATTCAGAGACTTGTACCAGTCCCGATGAATCCATTAGCGTGCCCGCTGATACATTTGAGGCACAGTTACTGGAGCGCAATGGGATTACTTATGTGCCCAATTCTGGAGGACAGGACCAAGTGTCTTGTAGATGGCATCATGTGAGCTTCCGCCTGCCGTTTTAAAAGCTCACTACCTTATCTAACATTGCTTTTAACACTGTACTTCTTGCTAAATTTCTGACCATTTCTTCTTGCAGATGGCAGCTACTATTTGCGCCCAGCTTTTGTTTGCACGCAATAGGCCCCATAATGGGCTCCAGCTTCACAATGCCATTTGATTCCTCCCGTGTGGGGTATCGGAGCGTGTCAACAATTACCTTCACACACTAGGATTGACCAGCTCACGGAAGACAGCAATTGCAGCCCTCCAGACACTTTCAAGCCACGCCGCGGAAGATGTCAAGGCAGTAATGTCCCTTGATCGTTCTCCAGAACTTGGCCCATTCTTGTGTATTGACAATTTGGACATTGAAGAAAGGGTACACGCTGTGTCTGTAACAGATTGCTCCATGATGTTTCATGGAACTTGGGGATATGTACAGCTACCCAGTAAGACGCTGCTGGATTCGCTAGACAAATCAGAGCTCAACCTACACGCCTATCAACAGGCCATCAAAGATGTGTCATCTATGCAAATCAATCCAACCATGTTTCTGCCTTCCCACAACGACGAACAACACTATTATCATGTGATGACCAGCCAGATTGCACAAGTCATGGAGGAGTACGTTGGCTTTTCATCCAATAAGGAAGGGGCCATCAGCACAAATCCGCCTGTTCTGGAGCAAATATCGGCGGAAATACCCACCATCTTCATGCTAAGGTTGATGGATGAGTCTGATAACTCTGCTGAGGGAATCGGCCAGGTGTTGGAGAGCATCCAACGACAGACCGGACTTACCCCATTCAAATTTGCATCTCGGCTCCAACCCATGGATGGAGATCTTGCAACCATCCAGAAATTCAACGCCTTGAGAGATCTCTGATACCCAAGCAGTTATCCAGAACACAGCTTGGATAATATAATTTTCCAACTCGGTGGAGCACACACACTTTGGAATATTGCTCAAGCAATCCTGACAGAGCACTTAGGTGATCCATCAAACGAGAACAACTTGGGTGTTTGGCAGTACCTTGAGGCTTTGGGGATACCACACAAAAAAGTGATTCAGAAAAAAGATTTCACACTGATGCTGCAGCAGATAGAGCAAGTGCAAAAAGCCACATTGCTTCACTGCATACGGTGTGTTTTTGAATATTGATAGTGTCTTGGGTGCTTGGTCTGATGATTTTTCATTTGTGATGTTTCATTGATAGGGTAGTGATGAAAACCCACAATGACAAGTTGGTCATTAAACCACAAAAGAAACCGCCAAAAATGACAGATGCCGAGTGGAAGTCAACGGTACAAAAGTGGACAATTCCAACTTCCAAGTGGAACTCAACCATCACAGAGGGCTACACTAAATTCTGCTCACCTCAAGCGCGCAGAGAGGCCGCCAAGGAAAAGTCGTCAAGGTTGCATAATGTCCTTGTTTGTCTACACGGTTTTTCTACAATTGTTGAGGGTAACAATGCCATGAAAGCCGGTGACATAGGACGTCTAATGAACATTTGGAAGATGTGGGCGGTGATGTCTCAGTCCATTGACAGCCTCAAGCACTACTCAGCATATCTACCGAGGTTGATATTTCTATTGACCAAAGCCCTCTCACCTTTGCAAAGCAAGCTCATGCGTCACAACATCCTAATGTCGCCAAGCGGGCGTTCTGACCACTACATGGCCAAAGACCACTTCATGGAACACCAAAATTATTGGTTGAAACATTTTTTTAACGGTGGAGGCATTGGAACTCAGATTGATCGGCTGAAATAATTGTTCTCAATGAACATATTCTTGGTACGCACATGGTTTAGTCTTCTATTGTTATCAGTAGTGCAGGTAGCTCACAGGTATTAATAATCTTGCAGCTGCGATCAATGTTCCACTCCCTTCAAGTTGATTGCGGCAAGATCAAAACCGCAAGAAACTAATGAACCATCAGTCTTTGCAGATGTTTTGCCAAATGGAAAATAACAAGGACATCCTAGGGCTCTTAACAACTTCTTCAAATGAGACTGATATGAAGATAGAGAATTTGTATTTAGAAGGCCTCAAAAACTTTCGCAGTGAGATCCGCAACAAAGATGGGTCACTTGGAAGGTTGAAGTTACACTTCCCAAAGTCAGCGCCCAATGTGACAAACAACAATGAAGAAGAGGGGGGAGATAATGAGGAAGAAGATATGGAGCCCGAAATGTAGATGGAACAAAGATGTGTCAATCAATTCCAATTTTCAGGGTGTTATGTTCTGAGTTATCCGTTGTTTTTTCATTTTATTTTCATCGTCAAGTTTTTTCAGTTCCCTCTTGCAATTCTTTTGATTATCATCCAGATACTTGTAAGCAGTCTTTTTGACATACTTGTCTTCAAGTATGGAATTTAGTTGAGTTTGGTATGCCAAGTAGATAGACCCAGTCTTGAATTTTTGGATTGCCGCAAGCAATTGACCAATGAGCCCGTCAAAGCCAAGCCCATCAAAGAGGACCCCGGAGACCCCCTATATAGGTGGGTAACCAAAAATCTCAGATTTTGGGAAAATTCATACATTTTCAGAGCTCATTCATACCTTTTTCGTGAATAACCTTTCCACCAAGGGGCGGGTTTGGGGGAGGGAAATTTCGGGTTTCTGGGGGATCGGGGGGTAAATCGCTCATTCCAGAGCCAATCAAGTGGATTTATCTCATTTTGTCACCCAAATACGGCAATAAATGATTCATCTTGGATGTTTGATGCCACTAAGGCCCTGAAAAAGCACAGAAAACCATGAGAATAGGTGAAAAAATTGGTCAAAACTCATCCTTGACCCAACATTCATACATCCAGGTGAGTATGCTACATGAAAAAAATGGCCATTCATACCTTTTTGGTGAGTACCATTTGTGATTTTTGGCCAAAATTTCATACATTTTGGTCACCCACCTATATAGGGGGTCTCCGGGGTCCTCATCAAAGTGATGACCGCCCACCACAACTCTCACGTCCTCTTCATCTTCCAAATGGTTGATATGTTTAATGATAGCATTCATTTCATCTGTTCCAAATATGTCGTCGGAATAGAAGAAGCTGTGTTGACCAAGTCGCAGAGATATCCAAGAGGTTGCCGTGGTCATCAACTCTTTTTCAAATTCCTTTGTCTCCTCGGCAGTCAGAGGTTCTTCATTGCCTAGTCGATTTGACGTTTTTTTACGCTTCTCGTTTACAGGACCTTCGGTGTGGTGGTCGTTGAGCACAACATCGTCAAAGTTGTCAATGCTCAAATTGCCCATGTGTTTCATCAGATGAGCAGCTTCATTTGGGAGACAGTTTGAACATCGGCAAGTGACAAATCCCTGGGATTTCTCGCGGGCCATTTCCGCCTGATACGCATCATCCTGTGTCGACAATGGGATAAACCCGTATCTGAAAGTGTATGAGCACATAAATCAGTCAAGCTTTTGTATGTCCTACCACCTCAACAAGGTTGCGAGCTTGTGCACTCACAGGTTGTTGACTGCAAATGCAATGCGTAGACACACAGGAGTGACTGCTAGGGCGTCCATACGATCGTCATCAGATTGCTCCCCGCCATTGCCAGCTTTGAATTGTGCTATTGAATTCTTTCCATTCGTGCGAGTCTTCTCAACAAACAAGATGGCCAAACCGGGTTTGCCGTCCCTCCCACAGCGCCCGATCATTTGACATATGGCAGAAGGGTCACCTCGACCCATATGGACCACAGATCGGACCCGCGTCCAGTTCTGACCTAGGCCTAGTGCCATGGTGCAACTGATAACAGGGAAAACCCCTTCCCCAAAGTCTCTCTCGACGTCCTGCTTGTCTTGATCACCGGTGACGGAGTGGTAGCGACGGGCAAATAGAGATTGAGCCTAGGAAGCGTCGTTGGGTGTCCCACAAGCAGGTGCCAGAACCTCAAGAACTTGTCCAGTCTTCCTCCGAGTACTACAGTAGATAAGGGAGGGAACCACCTTCTTGTTTGGTGTATCAGAGATAGGTGAATAAAGGTCTTCAAGGTCCGTAAACAATGTCATTGATCCCTTCATGAAAACACAAATGATCCGGATTTCAGGACACGTGAGTTCACCTTGCAGAATGACTAGTTTGGTTGAATCCAATCTCAAATTGCGTTGGATAGCCCTCAGTGGTCTTGGGGGGCAGGTCGCTGACAAAAGGAGGATTGGGGCTCCATTCCGAGCCTGGAGGTTGCTGTAAAGATTGCCGTATGATGGTCGAAAGATACCGCGGTCCTCATGCCGACCCAGTGCAGAAGATTTCTTCTTCCTTCGAGTTGATTTCACCATACCCCAGTGGTAGATGAGGTGTGCCTCGTCAACTACAACTAAGGCTAGGCGAGATTGGAACTCGGGACTGAAGTAGATAGATGAGAATAACTTGCTGTTGAGGAAGATTTCGGGACTGAGGTACACAAAGCTGTACTCGCCATGGCGAATCTTGGCGGCCTCGGCGGGATTGAAGGTCAGTTTGGTGAGGTTGATAGCCGAAAAACCAGCCGCCTTCTTCTCAGATACTTGATTATTTCCCAGCGCATCAAGGGGATTCAGGACTAAGACAACCGCCTTGATGTGTTTGGGGACAAGATCATAGTACATCTCAGCTACTCGAGATTTACCGAAGCCTGTGCCAGCGTGTAGCATGACATTCCTACCGCGTGCAAGGTTTAAAACGGTATCGATCTGCAATGGTTTGGCCGGAACAGAATAGCGTTTCAGCGCGCGGTGACCTATAGCAGCAGAGAGGGATTGATCGGGCTTCTCCATCATTTTCTTCAGGAGGGTGACGCCAGTTTGTTGATTGTCTTTGGCCATTTATCAATAATGAAGGGAAGTAATGTCGAAGAAGCTCCAGGCAGCAATACATACACCAGAGTCCACTTGATCGTTCTTGAGACGACTCGCACAAAGGTTCCGCGGACGCTCCCCATTTGCGTAGGGAGCGACGTTATTACACTGTCGAAAAATTCAATCCTCCCTGGTGGTTGCGGAGGTTTTGGTTTCAACAGCGTCTGCGGGACCTTTTTGCGACTTGACGATTAAACGTCACGAGACTGGTCTGTGGTTTCCATGACCGTGCTTGTGACGTTTGGCCAATGCCCTCGGAACGTTCAACCCGAGATCTGAGGACGTTCAGTGTCCGGGTCCACCTGGCTGGCTGGCAGCTGGCGAGGTACAAAAAGCAATTGCTTGCAGCTCGAACCCACACCCTACTGGCTCTGCCAGGACCAGTTACGAGATCACGGTGATCTTGCAGCTGGACTAACTCGCACTTTTGATATTAGCTGATTCAAAAGATACAACCATCTCGCAAGCGACATCACCATACTTTTTTTTGTACAAGTCATTTTTTTTTATTTTTTTTTATTTTTTTTTATTTTTTTTGGCAATCAATTTTCTGGAATGACACCAAGTAATAAAGGTATCTCCACCAAAAAAGATCACTCAATCTTGGTGGTTCAGAGTCAACGTTCTGTTGACATTGGTGAACGCTTCTGTCCTTTTGACGTTCATTTTGACCGTCGCAGGGACAGAAGGGCTCCATATGTTGGCATAACGTCAATTCTGAACCCCCATGTCCTTGCAACGCTCTGAAGCAGCGTTGTAAGGACATGGGCACTCAGAGACAACGCTGAGTCAACATGCAGGAGACCACTGTCCCTGCAACGCCTCTTTGAGCGTTGTAGGGACACACAGGTCCCTGCAATGATCCTCTGGGGAGCGCCTGTTCCATCAACGCGTGTCATGACGTTGATGGAACTCCAGCGTCCCATCAACAGTCTGGTCCTCAACCTCTGGGACGTTAGGGTATGTCTCTCATTGTACCAGGGTTCCAGCGACGGCCAGACAACCTAGCCGTTGATCCTACGTCCCCCAGGTTCCGGGACGCCCCAAGAACCCAACTGTTCTGGGAGCGTCCCTCATTTCCTCGATCGCTCCTCTGGTGTATATCCTCGGAACGCTTCCTTCCTCACAAAAAGTGGATAATGAATTTACATTAAACCTGCAAATCTACCGTGGACAAATAAATGGATAACACCAAGGACCAGTAATCGGTCATACAAGTTCATCAATTGATGTCCGAATGCGTACAGAATATAATATTGACTTCCAAAAATACTGTTGATATTTGGCTTGCTCGACATTCTGAGATGATCAGTGTTTCCCAACTTCAGAGGGCCGGATGAGGCCTTGTATCTAATGCTAAGAGGTCATGCTTGCATCAGAAGAAAGGCAGCCTTAAGCAGATTTTGCAGCCTGAAGGGCGGGAAATAAATTCCAAGAGGTTTTTTTTAAATGAGGAAAATGTAAAAAAAAAGGAAATACAGGCTGATCTTCCTCAGGTGCTCAGGCCAGATACAGGCTTTTGGGCTCAAGTCCCTCCCTGACGGGAGGTCGCGCTGCGCGCGAGGCGCTTCGCGCCCCTGCCTCCGGCAGGCGAGGGACTTGTGTTAAGTTCGGATGATATGACGACAGCACAGGACATCGGTTAATTGAAATGATCGAGCGAGGTCCACAGTATTCTCTAGTTCCAAAAATTGTAACCTTTCTGGCACTGATTGAGGCTAATCAAAGCAAAATGTGAAAGAAAAAAAAACGTACTTTTTATCACAGTCATGATGATATGGAGTTGAGGTGATCGCGCTCGAGCGGTTATTTTCTGATCCGGTGGAATTTTTGAGATTTGTGTGTTTTTGAAAAATATAAAATGAGGATGAAGTTATGGCACAGGGGGGCTCAAATAATATCAGGATGAAGGCAGGATGCTAGCCAATCATCCATAAAAAAACGTAGAAAATTAGAAGCAATCATCATTGAGTTATTCGCGAAAAGGGTTCAGCCCCACCAAAACTTGAAATAGGCTCATGCCACAACAACAGCTTGGACGTAAGTCCCTCCCCTCCGGCAAAGACTCAGGCAAGGAGGGACTTATGTTAAGTTCGCTCCCTACATACTTTTCACAACTACTCAGGCGCCATAAGGGAAAAAAAGAAGAATGGACAATCATCCTCCGACAATGGCAATAATTAGTAGTCATGTAGCAATTATTTTTTCATGTTTCTTTTTTGATCGTGTGAAGAGAAATGCTTGCTATTTGCATCAGTTTTTTAAAAGAAGGAAAGAAAGAGAGAGAACCCGTGTTCAGAGCGTCACATATCACATATCAAAACGCGACCAAAAAAAAAAAAAAACGGCACCGACAAACCCACTCTCTACCATAAACAAACCAACAAAGGAAAAGCAAGGGTGGTTGACGTGAGAGAGATATGGAGAACAAGCAGCAGGGCATGATAAGTATAAAAAAAAAAGAGATCATATTGAGATGAGGCATTATCTAATCTCCACGTATCGAGAGCGGATGTTTTTCTTGGGGTTAGGTTTTTTACCAGCGACGGAGGAGGGGGGTGGAGGAGTATTAGCGAGGGAGGATGGGAGCGCGGAGGGGAGGTCGGGGAGAGCGGGGGAAGGCGGGTTGTCGAGGCTGGCGGTGGCGGTGTGCTGCAGGCCCATGGTGGTGCTCCTGCTCATTGCGGGCGGCGGCGGGACGCCGCCGGACACCGCCCGCGCCGCGCCGGGGGAGCCGGCCGTCGTCGGCGGCCCCAGCGCGGCCCGCATCGAGCTCGTCGGCGACGCCGTCTGGGCACGCGCGGGTGGCGGCGGCGGCGCCCCGGCCGGGGACGGGCCCTGCGAAGCACCAGCCTACACACGCATAGAGAAAACCCATATCAATCAGTCCATCATCATCTTCCATCCATCCAATAACCATTTCAAACTATCATCCCCTCCCCCTTCTTTCACTCACTTTCTTGTTCACCCATCGCTTCGTCTCCGGGTCGTACACCAGCGAAAAGTTCTCCCCCAGGTTCGCTTTCACCGGCCCGCTGCCTGACGCCGCTTGCCCGCCGGAGTCCCGCTTAAACCATTTGCTTAACCAGGAACTTGACGCTGCGTTCTTCACGGCTGATCCGACAGATCCATCGGAAAGCACAAAAAAGAAAAGAAAGAAAAAACTTTAATTCAAATCCATCCAGCAGACCTACCAACCAAAAAAAAAAAAAAAAAAAAAGCGCAAAAAGAATGTGAACTTACATTTGTTTTCTGGTTCTGTCTCCGCCGACTTGGCGTCGTGATTGTCAGTGTTGCTGTGAGACAAAGGACTCTCGGAGGGCCGTTGTTAGTGTCCGCCGCGGCACTACCACGTCTGTTCTGTTTGCGGGAGCTGGAATTACCGAAGCCTAAGTCCTCGGGGTCGACGTCGTCGTCATCATACTGAGTTCTAGAGGAGGGCGAGGGGTCGAAGGAGGGGTTTGAGGGCATGACGGAAGGGCCGGGGCTAGCAAAGATGGGGCCGGCACCGAACGTGCCATGGGGTCAATGAACCCGGACACATCCTCTGCGATGGGCGTGTCCGTGATGGACTGGAAGATGGGCTGCGAGGTGTTGTTGGCCGGCGTCCCGTAGCTGTTCGAGGCCTCCCACCAGCCGCCGCCCGAGCTGGCCGCCGCGCCATTCTCTCCCGTCACCGTTTCGCCGGGAGACGAGACGTTGGCAGGCGAGCCGGCTACTGTGGCCGCTTGCTCGTAGCTATTCAAAGGCGGAACGCTGCTCGTCTGGCCGCGGAACGGCGCATAATCAACAGGAGAGAGGGACGAGACTTCGTACTGGTTCGAAGGCGAGGCCCTCCGCGGATCTTTGCTGTAATACGAAGGTGAATATCCCGCCCCGGACGACGGCCTCTGCAGATTGGCGTTATGGTGGAACGGCCCGGCCAAGCCGCTCGCGGTGGGAGTACTCGTCTGACTCAGATCGTTGGACGATTGCACGCGAGATACGGTGCCAGAGACGCTCTCGGGAGAGATCGAACTGTAGTGTGAGAAGGGCCCAAGCACCTGGTTATTCTGCGAGCTGGAACCGTGGCATTGGACGCTGCTGGCTTGCTCCCGTCGTCGTCGTCATCGCCGGCAACGAACTTGTGCACACGCCCCTCGAGCGTTTGCCACACATTGTCCAACGTTGGTCGCGGCATCTTTCGAGTTATCCATGAGGATCCCTTCTCAGCCAGAGGCGCCGCTGAGAGTCGACTGGAAAGAGTTTTGACCTGCTCGAGTAGAAATGGGTGGTAAAAAGGACATGGCTTGGTGGCCAACTTGAGGGTAGCCGCCAAAGCTTCACAATACCTGTGAAGAAGTGAGGGGGGGGGAGTGCACAAAAACACGTAAAAAAAGGGGGAACAACTCAAAAAAAAAAAAAAGGAAGAGATGTGGTAGATGAGGAGGAGGGAAACTGACTTGTTTGCCCTATCAACCAATCCAAAAGTGGCATATTCGAGACCAAGGGCCAACCGATAAGCTTGCAAATGAGGGACCCCGATGAACGGCTCGACGTTTTTAGGAACGGGGGAGAGGGAGAGCGCAAATTCCAAGACTTCGCTTAACATGACGGCCTCCAAGTCGAGGCCCGGTCCATCAGGGTTGCTGCCGGCGGGACTGCCAAGTAACGAGATCCGGTTACCATTATCCAGTGTCAGTTGGGGCATCACGCCGTTCGACAATAGGTACCTGGATGGGAACACACACACACACACACGAGTGAGTTAGTTGGAGCAACAACGTGAGTGTCAGTTAGAACAACGTGAGTGTCACCAACGTGGTATGGGCCGCGTAAGTTCTGCCATTGTTTAACAGCGTATCACCCAATCTTATCAGGAAGGGTGCACTTCCGGGGACCCTATTGGAGATCGTCATGGCCACAACCGAGCGCCACTGGTGCAGGACGTTGTTCGGGATCTTGGCGGGGGATGAGCGCATGGGGTGCATGAGCGGTGCGGGGGAAGGGGCGCGGGATGAGCCCAGTTGACTAGATCCCATTCCCGTATGCGTGGCCGACATCGCATGCGACTCGAAATGGGCAGGGGATGAAGGTGCATGAGCCACCGAAAGCGAAAACTCGTCCACTACAATAAAATATGAGCCAAGCTTTAGCTCCAGTGAGTTATCCCATGGATGCACGTTCTCACATACGTACCTGCGGCTGGTCCGGCGCCCGCAAACAAGGTATACAATGTCCTCAATGCTTCCCTACCCTTGGGAGGGGATGGAGGGGCTGAGCCAAGAGAACCATGACCTAGCAAAGACATGTCCCCATCGCCCATCTCAAAGCGAACGAACTCCTTCACCGTCTCGCGCCAGATATCGTGCCCAAGGCTGTTGGCAATGATCAAGGCATGCGGCCACATCCTCTGCTCGACCGCCACATGCACAGCTTTCTGTCGATCTCCATTCGAGAGCAGCGCCTGGATACTGTCCAAGTGAGACGCGCGCGTATGGTACGATGCAATGATGTCTTGCGGGTGTGTGTCAGGTTGGCTGAGGCCTGAAAGCGCCGAGGGCGCTTCCACAGAAGCAGGCTGGCTGTCCATGGATTGCAAAACGAGCCGCACGGCTTCATCTACTTTGGACCTGCATACAAGATCCACCTTTCTTCAGTCTCTGAAAATTTCGGCGCCAACAAATAAAATAAAATAATGAACATGAAGAAAAAAGACTTACGTGCCACTCAGTTTACCCTCGTTTTCCACCAGCAACTTGAGAAGCTTCATAAGGATGATTTTATCCTGCAGGTTGTCGACCTTAGCGTCGTTGACGTCGTGGTGCTGATTGGGGGGACGAGGGGCTAGGGTACTCTGGATAAAGACGGACTCCTTGAGGGCCTCGTCGAGCTTAGCATCGAGCCAGGCGACGACCTCCTTGCGTTTTTTGCCGAGACTGGATTTGCTGCCGCCGTCCATGAAGAGTGGGCCGGGGAAGGCCTGGAGGTCGCTGATGGGGATCAGGTGTGAGAGTTGCTGCATCTGCACGGTGGTGCCCGCATGCGCGCCCGCTTGGTGGAACATCATCCCTCCGGACCCGTACGGATCCTCGAACCCTGTCGTCGCCTGTCCTCCTCCATTCACCACCATCCCCCCACCCATGATTGTGGGGAAGACGGTGATCAATTTCCCCCCAAATCCGAAGCTGGCAACAGGGATCCTGGCGGTCAGTCGCTCCGCCATCGGATCTTCCGCCACGTGCCGCCCCGTGAAATCGGCTTGGCTTTGGCTCATCGGGTCGTACGGATTATACGCACTCGCCCCCGTGATGGCTTGTCCTTCAGAAGCCGAGTCATGCGGCCAGTCGGTAGCGGCATGGTCCCGAGCTGCCATGCTCTGGTCACTCGTGAAACTCTCCGGCTGAAGGCCATATGGAGACTGCTGCGTATGGTCGTTCATGCTCCCATAAGCAGAGGCTTCACCCATGAGGGTATAATCAGCTTGATGTTGATATGGAGTTTGTGAGTCGGAAGCTGTGAAGTCAATCGGCTGGCTACTGTCGTGGCCATTAAGCGTTGCTGGGGAGGCTGAGCTGTGAGGCTCAAATGGAGCGGTGTAGGGGTTGTATATCACTGAACTGTCAGAGGGTTGATTCGTGTGGGAAGCTTGGGAATTATCGAGCGGATGAATCGCTTGCATATTATTTGGAACAGCATCATAGTTATACTCAGCAGAGTATTGAAATTCGGTACTGTAGTGATTGGGCGCCCCATAAAAGTCGTCGAGGGGGATGGCCTCCGTGTTTTTGGAGCGTCGAGGGGTTGGCTGTGAGTGGTGGTGGCTACATCAGCCAGCACATCGTCGAATGGAGCAGCCGGTGCAGTGTCGGAAGTGCCAGGGATAGGGATTTGAGGAGTCGCCGGTTGGATCTGAACATCTGGAACCGATATTTGCTTCTCGGCGTGTTGAAAGAACCTTCAGGGTGTGCATTGGTAGTCTTTCCCAGACTGCTGGGCGGGGTTTGTGGAGTGAAATCTGCATTAGACCGGACTGAACTCTGGATTCAACGAATCAGGACCTGTGGACTCTTTGGTGATGGATAACTTCTGAGTAGCCGAACTGAGGGCGTCAAGTGGATCCTCAGGTGGCACAGAGGAGTATTCGGGATTCTGGTAGTGGTTGAACCCGCTTTGCTGTTGTCCATCGACATCTTCAGGGACGCTGGGCACAACGGACATCTTGAGAGGACTGCCAGACTTTTGTTTACTATTCTGCATCCCACTCGTGATGCTAGCATAGGTATGAGGATACTCTTGTGAGCCGTAGATGTTGATTGAAGGTGGCGGTGGGGGAGCCTGATCAACCGCATGGAAAGGAACGGGCTGCTGCGAAGTGGATCGCTGTCCCATGTAATGATTAGATGGGGAGCCTCAGATGCGTTGGCCGGCGCGGGTGGCGAGGCCAGCGGGATGTGATCGCTTCGGTTGTTGACTACTTGTGTCGAGTGGGCGGGGCGTATGGATCTTCTGAATGAGAAGTGGGCATATATAGCATGCTTGAGGATTGAGAAGGAGTCTGAATTGGTTGCCCATACTGGTACATGTCCGCATGGCGGGAGGGGTCTTGATATTGGCTGTCGATGTTGGAGTTGGGCATTACGTGTTGTTGACTTGGAGGGGCGAAATCAGTAGATGAGGTCGAAAGGTATGGATCTCCATCAAACGAGGTGGGTTGCTGGCTCAGAGGGGAAGAGCTTGCTTGGTGATTTCGAGTAAGAAGGGGTAGCAAACTGCCTTTGAGGGTTGTGAATATGAGGAGGCTGAGCGTAAAAATCGTTGAAGCCAGTGGAGCTCATTTGCATGGGATCGTGAGTGTGAGCAGGGGTTGAAGTGCTCCGTTGCTTGGGTGGCGGTGGCGGTGGCGGCGGCGGCGGCGGTGTAAAGGAGGCGGGGTGAGGTTGATAAGAAGCAAGACCAGACATGGGGGTTTGACCGGGGAAGCCATCGCCGCCTAATGCTGGGCTAGCAGGTAAACTAGCGGTGTTGAAAGCGTATGGTTTCTTTTTACGTATGGCTGGAGGGTCATAAGCATCGTAAACTTTGGGACGATTTAAGGGCGAGGTGGTGTGATGATGAGTTGCCGATTGGACCAATCTGGGGCGCTGGAAGTTGGGCTGACCAGGAACTTGATGGGCCGGATCTGAGGGCGATAGAGCATTCACAGAGACTGAGCGAGGGATAAGATCGGCCAGGTGGGGTTGGGAGGATTGAAGGCTGAAGGTTGCTGAGGAACATATGAAGAATAAGGGTTTTGGGGGTGGGCTGGATATCAGCCGGTGCATGGATTGTAGTCATCTGAGGCTGGCTGCTGTTGTTGTTGTTGTTGTTGTTGTTGTTGAGCGTAGGGAGCTTGAAACGAGGAGTTAGATATCCCGAGACCAGTGGAGGTTTGGTGGACAGATTGAGGGTAAGACGAAACAGGAGAGGCAAAGCGTGCAGGATCATTAAAGCGCGGTGAATCAAAGTTGAGGTTGGGTGAGGAGTACATGTTTTGGTTCGGTGGTTGATGATGATCCTGATGATAGCTGAGGGGTTCTGCGGGGCTGGGTTGGGTTGGTAAGGATTAGGATAGTCTGAAGGGAAGCCAGCAGGGTTATCGTAAGAGGCTGGAATGCCAGCGTCTGAGACATGAGAGGGATCGTTGTGAATGAGAGAAGGCTGCTGATGAGCGTTCTGAGTCAGAGTGGTAGTTTGATGGGCTGATGGCCATGCAAACGGGTCATGATCGAAGGCGTTGGTATTTGCGGGTTCTTCCGGGACGGGGTCGAATAAGGAAGCCTGTTGAGCTAGATCGTTACTGAACGTGGAAGGGGGCCCAAAGAAATCGTCCGAGCCGCTGCCGCCGCCAAACAGTTGGCTTGCATCCCCAATGCTCGCTGGTCTGTTAGCGCGGGAACGAGCTGACGTGGGAGATTCGGGAGACGAAAGGGGTAGTTGGATGTCTTGTGGCTTGATATTCGAGTCAGATTCGGACATCTGTTGGGACAGCAGACAGTAAGATGGATGGATTGATGACCATCAGCGATTCCAGACAGAAAAGACGAACTTTTGTCTATGTACTGTGTAGTGGTCGTTACTCTTCAGGTTGGCCACTCTTGACTGGCCTCTCGCTCTCTTCCCAGCGATCGCGACACACAAGATGACGGTCAACAGGCTGCGACTCGTGCAGTTTCTTCTCCTTCCTGCTGGATTGCAAGTGTCAGTTTCGCCTCTCTCTCCGGGATAACAATCATGTTCTTACTGTTAGATCTCTCCTTTTCCTCTCGTGCGCCGAGTGGTTCGTTGTGCGGTTTTGGTGGTGGAAGTTGGGTATTCGAATGGATCCCGACTAGTTTCAGAGTGGTCAACAGCTTCCTCTTTAGCTGTCTTCCAGTGCCACGGAGGAGGCGCACCCCCGACGCTTCCACGGGGATCCTCCGGGCGGGGAGACTCAAGCACCCTGGAACATGAAGCACACTAACCTACATAGTACTCATCAAAACAAGGAATGGGACAAGTCAAATTCCACGGACCGGTGCTCTGTCTATTTGGTGATCGGTCTTCATACATAAATACATCTACGTAGCTCTATGACTCAAAAACAACATATACTTAAAAATAACGTTCTTTTGATGGTCTTTGACATCCTCAAAGCCTCGTATGATTCACACCTTCCCTTCCTTGTTGAAATTATAGAGCATCTTCAAGGAGGCTTTGACTCATCTTTTGTTTCCTCATCAAGTCACGTGTCAGTCTACTGAGTGTATTATGGGGAACGAATAAGCAAACAGATCAAGGACTTAGGAAGTGAAATGCAGCTATGAAATTCAGATACAGCAATAACATGAAAGGATGCGGTTGGCCCCCCCCCCTTTTTCCAAATTTTTCAGACTCACACTTCAGCCATGGCTGAAGTGTGAGCTGTATTTGGCTGTATTTCCCAACATTTCTTCCTCCCGCTTCCTCCCCTACCTCCCACCGATTGATCAGACGGATGGCCGCCAGAAAACCCCACCGGCCACACCACCCACCCACCTAATTGCAGAAAAATATTTGCCAATCCCATTTCAAGCGATAAAAGGTGCGTCTACCCCATTTTCCTCTTTTGGTTTATCTCTTTGTTCACTGACTGACCATCCCCCACTACCGTCCAGCCGCCAAAAAAAAGCATCCAAGGGAGAATCGCCATTGGATTTTTTTCTAGCTCGCTAGTGAGTCCTGGATTTACTCTTGTGATTTGTTTTGAGCTGCACTTGACAATTCACTGATCCAAAGCATTTTTATCTGCTCAAGTTACCATGCAACCTCAAGGAAATGCCTCTTTTGAATCAAGCGATATCCCCCCCTACCGTTTCCGAACGCGCCTGGCGGGACCCAACAGTCGTGGCTGGGGCCATCCCAATCGCTTGGCAACAATCAGTCGTGCCGGATCTTCTTTGAGGAGTCACTAACCGCCGGCGGAAACGGGACTGGCCAGTCACGCCCATTTGGAATGGCGCCGCCGAACTCCCAAATGTCGCAAATGGTCCCCCCGCACAGCCAAATGGCTCCGAATACCCACATGCCACCAAATAACCAAATGTTTGGGGTCGATCCGCGCGGCTTTCAGCTATTCTACGAGGACCCTGCAACTGCCGCCCGCTTTCAGATGGCAGCTCAGGCCCAACTTAACGATTGGGTTGGTCGTCGACAGCCCAACAGTCTCATTGCTGGTTCTCCTAATGGTCAGGGACCACTGCCAGCCTCCCCTGCAAACCAACCAAGTGCGCCAGCAGCTGCGCCCCAGAGCGGCTCTCCGTCCGCCCCCCCCCCGCCGCAAAGAGTCCCGCACAGCCGGGCGCAAAGAGTTGCGCACAGCCGGCCAACGAGCGCAGGGCCATAATGCCTCCGCCAGAACCTGCGTCTCATCGAGTCCTCCACCTTGACTATGCGGTTTACATCCGCTCGGTCTCCAATGAGCTAACCAGAGCTCATTCTAAATGGCCGGCCCCCGCAAGCAAGGATTGGAAGAAGTCGGTCCCCAAAGGCGATATCATATGGAAGACTGAAATGACTGGTTGGACCTGGCGTAGCTTCAAGGAGGTGTTGATCCGAAAGCTTGACGAATCCCGCCATCATGAACACTTTGGCAAACATCTGACCAAACTCGACAAGGACGACGACTTGAAATGGAAGTGCATGGTTACGCACCATCGGGTCTATGGCGTCAAGAGTCATGCCTATGTCACTGACGAAGACGAGTTCGAGGAGTTTGCCGAGGCTGTTAATTTGAGTCCTTCAAGCAAGTGCACAGTCAAGATCGTGATGGAGGATCCCGGAGCACTGGCTAAGAAATTGCAGAACGTGAGCTTTCTTCCTGTTCTGATCTGTTGCAATGGGTAGTGATGTCACTGACAATTGACTTCTTCTGCACCAGGAAAAGTGCGAGGCCGAGGAACTGGCTCTTACGTACGGAGACGATGACAAGCGCCTGTCGTTGGAGAGATCCAAAACTCGTCTAGCTGCCAACGTAAGCTGTTGCGTTCCAAACATTGCTTGAGTTTTCATGCTGACACCGCTCCTCTCTCACAGCCAAAGGCCGATGTACAGTCAGAGGGGCGGGCCAAAATAGTCAAAAAACTCACAGCCCTTATTACAAAGACGTACAACACTACTGCCGAATCCTTGAGGATACGAGACCCCAAAGATCCCAATAGATCCATCCGACTCAATCGCGGCCCTCTTTGGATTTGGGCCAGAGCTATCTTGCTTGAAGCCCCAGGCGTTGACTACAAGCACCCCCCGGAGACGGAAGAGTTTGTCTCAGAGCCAATTAAGCTCTGGACCAAGGAGGAGCGCAAGGCAGCGACCTTAGACGCGCGCTCAGGAAGCCAATCCCCCAAATCAAGCAACCCCAAAATTGAAACCTCTACACGTTCTAAAGAAGCCAAGACTCCAAAAGAAACCAAGAAGAAAACCCGCGCCGCGCAATCCCCAGAAGATGAAGAGCCAAAACAAAAGTACACCCCGGCTCGTAAATTGCCTTGCGGCCGTTGGATGGCCCCGGTTGATCCCACGAACAGGTGCAAGCAAGACGCCCACTCCGGAAACCAACAACGACTCATCTGACTCCGATCCTGAATCGGAGCGCCTCCCACCCGTTCTGGAGTTTGACATGGATGAGGGGACAAGGGAGGGCCCTGCCTCAAAGAAGGACCGTCACCAGGCCGGCAATCCGGAGTATCCTGTTGAGGTTTCAGATGACGAGCTCTCAACCACTGACTCAGAGCCCCAGCGCCATGGCCCTCAGGGCAAGCAAATCCAAGCTTACACCTCGGACAGCTCGGACGTTGAAGTTCCCCATGCGAAGGCCAAGCTTGCCGTGCACCGCTCCCCGGCACGTAAGGCTGCGCGCAGCCCCGCAGGTGGAGGCGTACATGGCGAGTTCAGCCGCCTGAGCTTTGATAAGAAGCGTCAGACCTCGCCCTCTCAACTCGCAAGCGCCCGATATCCCGTGTTAGCTCCAGCCTTGCCTCGGTACCACCCCCCAAAGACCCACTCAGCCCCCACACAACCACCGGCGATGCAAGCACCAGCTTCAGCGTTCCCCCCAGCGCTCAACCCAGCGCTGCACCCAGCTCCCCCGTGGATTCCAGTCTTGCCTCCAATGAACTACCCCGACCCCCATTGACAAAAGAGGGCCGGGACCTCACATTGGAGGGCTTCCTGGCCCAATGCTACTTCCCGAGTAACGATTTTATTGCCCACGGCCTCCTCGCGCTGAACTGCATCGGTCACTGGGACTTCTTCCGCTCAAGCTCCGTGAAACAACTGATGGGTTTGCCGTACCCTTTCCCGCGGCCCATTGCGCAACGAATGATGGACGGGGCCCGGGCCCTTGAGTATACCCATGTCCAGCATGGGTACTCCTACTCCTTTGAGGTGTGAGGTTGTACCCATCACTTGTAAGTCATTATTCCTTGTGTCTCATGACACATAACATTGTTGACTGACATCACACATCCTTCCCCACACAGACCCCCGATGTATTGATGTATCAAGGCCAGATTTACCCAGCCGGCGCCAATCTTAGGTTCATTTCAAACATCCACGGACAATGAAAGCAAATACTTTAAATCAAGTAACGGAATAGATTACTTTACGGAAGGGAATAGGTATAACTCAGATTAGATAAAATTTTAACATTTTTTTCTTTCTGCTGGAAAAGTTTTGTTTTGTTTTCTTGCCTTTCTTTACTTGCAATTTGCATGACACTGTTTATTAGCAACTGTGAGATGTGTGACTTAGAGCAACCAATAAATGTGAGAAGTGTGCCTTTGACCTGTAAGCAAGAGCGACCATCCACATGGCCAGCACCAAAAAAACTCAAGTGCAACGCAACCCACGCTTCTACGCTTCTCACGCACGCACGAGTGATTGGGCGGGTCAGTGGCAACATTACAATGTGACCCCCTGACATGTTGCTTGCGCTCATTAAAAAAACCATCTCTCGCACTCAAGTTGCTCGCTATTGAGTGTTTATTTTGTATTTCTGAGTGAATGATCTAATGATCTTAGAATTGACTCAAGCTGAAGCATCAATAAAAGAAAGTGAATAATGTCCTGTTTTAATTGCCTTAAGCTGAAGCCTCGATAAAAGAAAGAGGAAAAAGAAAAGGAAACATAGCACTCAAAGACAGTGGAAATGAAGAGCAATTGTAATAAGTTGCTGACATTGCTGAGAGATGAGCGAAGCATAGATGAGGGAAATTAGGAGAGGAATAGAACTATTTCCTCCCTAATTTGCAAGCATGAAACCCCTCAAGATGCCGAATACCCGCTCCCCAAGAAAAGGGACCCCATGAGGCTTGGGGTAACCATTCTCTCGAGATGGGCCTCAAGGATGTCGGGGTCGTTGTCAGTTCCAGTCAAGAGATGGTGCCTTTTTGACCTGTGATTTCAGCACCGAAATACCTTCTCGATCGGATTGAGGTCTGGCGAGTAGGGTGGGAGATAGATCAGCAACACATTTGCTGCATCACATATCTCGGCAATTCGTCCACCATGGTGTACGGTTGCATTGTCCATGACAATAATGCTGTTGGGGGCTGGGAACGGGTTCATCATTGGACACTTGATGAACATACGGGATGCAGAACAGAACATAGGGGGTCAGCAATAATGTTCCGTAGTTACTCGCGCTGATCAAGCTCACCAAAACATGTTCGAGGAAGTACTTGACATCAATGCGCAGCATTGAGCCCTCGTGTGCCATCACACCTACCAACCCATCAAGTGAGACCCCTGGGAGCACACTGATGCGAGATGTGTTTGGGAGGGGCCTCACAAGCCTTTTCGTGCGTTTACCTCGACGAGACCGAGCGTAGTTACAACTATGGCTCCGCGGCGTTACCCCACATTCATCTGAAAGCATAGAATGCAATGAAAAACAAACCATTAGCATCTAGAACAGGGATGGGAATGTCAATGAGAGAGTGCTACTGACCCACAAAGACGAAAAAAACTGGAAGGGTAGGGGCCTATCTCGTCAACGAACAGAGCCCTTTGGTCCTCCGATTGCGCGGGGTGGACAGTGCGCGCTACCTTCCTGGTCAAGTGGAGGCGTACCCTCAACTCAGATGAAATCGTCGCCAGGGGGTGTCGAGTGCCAGTCATGGCTGCAATGTGGGACTGGATTTCATCCAGGTACATTGTTGGATCGTCGTCGAGCGCAGCAAGGACAAATTCCGACTCCTCTCTTGAGAATGCGAGTGGACGCCCTCTTCTTGCGTAAAGCGCCGGGTCGCGGACCACATCGCGCGTTCGACGGTAGAGGGCCATCCATCGCCGGAGGGAGTCGTCGATATCTTCAGGTCAAGGGTATCGTGATTTCCTCAAGGGAGTATCCACGGCGGCGGAGGCTGACGACTATCACTTTAACGCCTTTGTCGTATTTAACGAAGGCCATTGGATATCTGTAGCCCAAAAATCTTGGAACAAGACTCGTCAGTCACTGGCCGGGGGTTTGTGAGGTTATAAGGGTTACGATGAAGCTCACCTTTGTTGGTTTTACGGTCCGCCCGGTGGTCAACGGTTGGTTTTAAGGGCCGGCCGGTGGTCAAGGGTGGGAATGATGGTGATAGTGAATTGGGAGGGGGGATAGTCCGGATGGGTGGATGACCGTAGTGAATGGCAACAAAAAAAAAGCTCAGATTCGGTGGCCGTGGGGGGGGGGCGGGGGGAGGAATCCAATCAATCGGTGGTGGTGGAGAAAAAAAAAGTCCGCGTTACATCCGCAATACAGCCAAATACAGCTCACACTTCAGCCGTGGCTGAAGTGTGAGTCTGAAAAATTTGGAAAAAGGGGGGGGGCCAACCGCATCCTTTCATGTTATTGCTGTAGCGGGTGGTGAGTTGCTGAGGTCAAAACAAGCAAACAGAGAAGGAAAATTCCGATAGCCGGTGGTGAGCTGCTGAATACAAAACAAGCAAACAGAGAAGGAGATGAAATGCATTTAACAATCAAAAAAAACGCTATGGAGTTCCTGTAAAAATCTGTTGGAAAGGCTCTTGAAAGAATTTAACGGATGTGACCTGGGGGGATTATGTACAGCCATAACGTGAAAGGATGCGGTTTGGAGCGGGCTGCTTTTTGTCAAAAAGCTCGACTTCAGCCACAGCTCCTGTATTTGCTTGCAATACAGGAAATTCAGCAGGCCAAGAATTCTATCTTGGCCATTTCTCACATTCAGGTCTTGAGACCCACACCATTGGATTCCTGGTGTAAAACTAGGTGGGTATTTACCGCCCAGGCATGGAAGTATCAGCCCCCGCACCTTGCTGGACAGCGGGTGGATGCTCACAGGACTGCGTAAACGTTCCGGCTGGGCCTGTATGTCCGAGCTGTACAGGGGGGTGGCTGAAGTTGAGCCCCAATTTTTGGAGCTCAAAAAACGACCCACATCCGCATCCTTTCCTGGTGTAGTGACATAGACTGTGTATTGCGGGTGAGAGTGAGTGAAGTCACCACTCAGGCGGCCCGGAGGAGACTGATCTGTCTCCTCCGGCTGACTGAGCCGCAGCCGAGTCTACACATGTGACCTAGGTCACAACACCTGGTACGGCTGTAGTTTCCCCAGCAGCCACACTATCAAAACTACAAACATGCACCATCTGCCTTGAATCGGCAACATCTGCGTCTGAGACGGACATGGTACATATTGATGTTGGTAGAATCGCTCGATCCGTTGTCTGCGTTGCTCAGCCTTCTTCCTCACCATTCCCAAACTCTTGAACACGTCCTCGTCAGTCGGTTGACATATTGCTCAACAGAACGCACAACGAGGCATCGACCGCCAGTACCATTCAGTTCCTTTCCATGTATCCCAGCATGGCCGGTGAATGTCATGTGGACAACACTATACCTTGATCATTTTGGTTGTATCTTGAATCTCTTCTAGGCGAACCCCACTGAAAGGCATCATCTCATTCACATTACTTTGAGTATGGGAAGTGGCTTGGAGCTGGGCAGGGCTCTCCATTTTTGGAACTTCTTCATAATCACTCATTTCTTTCCAGTCATCTTCCAATGTAACTGACAGTTCTTGCGTGTTCGTCTGATTTGAACAGGATGACCAACATGACGTTCAATCCTACCGTGCGCCACTCATCATCCAATATGGCTTTCCGCGGCCAAGAGGAATGTGTGAATTTACATCACTTACTGCTGCGTTAGAGTAATCATCGCAGGGCACCCTGGTTCTGACAGAGCTGACTCGTCCGGCAAAACAATCCGCCCAGCGAGTGATGATTCGCCAGGTCCATCTTGTAGTACATTACATTTGTAGCCAACAAGCTGTCCAACAGAAATTGCGCGTCAGTTCTTAACAAGCTATGATATGATGGCCCTCATATTTCCTCTCCATAGCAGAATCAGCGCTTAACTAGCAAAAATGTCTACCAGGGCAACATACGTCTCCTTTCAGTCAAATAGCCTAGAAAATCGAGATGGGTGGATCTGCACCTAGAAGAAGCAGAGTTGAAGCACTCGAGATTGACAATGCTGTATGGGAAGTATCAGGAAAAGAGGCACAAGAGGTGCACTGTAGGGAACTGGGGTCACTCCGCATATTCTTAAGGGCCTCGAGTTGAGGCTTTCAAACATGCTTCGGAGTCTGTTGTTCAATGGCCAACTGATGTTTCGGGCTGCCTCCATATGATACGGACAGAGGGGACACACTCGTGTCACCCCAATTTTCGTTTAGTGCAGTCTCAAAACTGCTTCTCGAATGTTGAAACGAGGTTTCAGAACTCTTCCAACTTGGATTGTAGATTCAAATGCACCGCAACAGCTATGAGTCATGAATGTGATCGCTTGGGTCATTTTGGATCACAGATCACAATCTTCAGCTTCCACACCATCACCAATGCCTGGCTCCATTGAGCTGGGACAACTTGATGGCTGAGCCGGGCATTGGGTTTGTATATACAACCCGATGGTAGCTTGTCATTGAGTTTGCATGTACAACTCGATGACCAAGGGCTCAGCCATAGAGGTTACACATCTTGATGGCGAGCTTGGCCATTGAGTTTGAACAACTCAATGGCCAAGTCCATCCATCGAGAGTGGCACCAACTTGATGGCCGAGCACAGCCACCAAGATGTACCAACTCGACGGCCGAGCCCGCGCCGAATATCCATGTTCGGGCGAGGGGAGCCGAACACAATGACAACAATTTCAAGATCTCTACTATACAATGCTTGCACAATATTCCACGTGCACATACTCTGGAGAGCCATTTCTCGTTTTTTTCTCCAAGCGGACACATCTTATCATCTTACAAGAACCACCAGAGACGAGTGGCACATTTTTTTCCGCCCCTCTTTTTTTTGCATTCCAAGCAACAGACAAGTAAAGAATGTTTCTTACATACACAAGTATCAGGCAGGAAAACAAAAAGAAGAAGAAAAGAAAATGAATGGGATAGTTACAAGAAAAAGAAATGAATGGGATGGTTCCGCCTCACCTGGAGGCTGCGAATTAATGTATATTTCTACTGCTATAGTGGTGCTTGATCATGTTGAGTCTTGATTTTCGGTGGTACACGTCTCTTGATTTCCGTTTCCGGTTGTCTCTTCACTCTTCAAGTTTGAGTCGGTGTTGGTGCTTGTACCGGTGGAGGTGGTGGTGCCCGTAGAGGTGGTGGTGCCGGTATTGGTAGTTGTGCCCCCTCCTCCGTTGCCGGTGTCGTTGGTTCCGGAGGTGGTTGTGCTCGAGCCTCCGTTCCCGGTATCGGTAGAACCTTCGGTCTTCAGTTTAGAGTCGTCATTATTATTGTTATCGCCCCCGTTTCCATTTAGCGTGCTGTTATTACTGGTCAGGCTTGTCTCTTGATTACCGTTTGTGCCGGTACCCTCGTTTCCTGTCTGAGTAATCCTAGTACTTGTCAAGCTCGTCTCTTGATTCCCGTTGGTGCCGGTGCCTTGTTTTCCATCTTGATTAATACTAGTACTCGTCGATGTCGTCCCTTGATTCCCATTTCCAGCGGACCCTTGGTTTCCATCTTGGGTGGCATTACTGTTCGACAAGCTCAACTGTTCATTGGAGTTGGTGTTAGTATTAGTATTAGTGTTGGTATTGGTGTTGGTATTACTATTAGTGTTGGTATTGGTTTCGGCGCTGGTATTGGTATCAGCATTGCTTGTGCCTTGGTTTCCATCTAGGGTAGAATTAGTGCTCGTCAAGTTGGACTCTTCATTAGTAGTGGTACCGCCCGTGCCTCCGTTCCCCGTCTGAGTAGTTGTCGAGCCGGACTCCTGGTTGCCGGTGCCGCAGGTATCTTCGTCTCCACTCTTGTTATTATCGGTGCTCGTCAGGTTCGTCTCTTGGTTCCCGTTGGTACCGGTAGTAGTACCGGTGTTTTGCGTTCCTTGGTTTCCATCCTGGGTGGTATTCTTGCCGCTCGTCAAGTTTGTTTCTCCGTTGTTGTTGTTGTTGTTGTTGTTGTTGTTGTCGGTGTGAGTGCTGGTACCAGCGTTTCCAGTTTGCGTGGAAGTTTCGGAGTTGGATTTGGAGTTAAGACCGTTATTATTACCGTTACTGCCGTTGTTATTATCGCCAGTGGAGTTGGAATTAGAGTTAAGATTGTTATTGTTATCACCGCTATTTGTTCCCTTTTCTTCTTCCTTTCCTGAATCGCAAGTATCCTCATTTTTGTTCCCCTTTGTTGTCTGATCATTACCGTTGCTAGTGGTGTTGGTGCTCGAGGTGTTGACGTTTGATCCACCGGTACCTCCTCCCCCGGTCGAATTGGTGGTTGTGCCAGATAGCGTGTTGACATCTTTGGTTCCCACGTCTCCCGTGCTCGTACTACTGTTAGTATTTGTGCTTGTCAAAGACGTGGTGCCACCCTTTGCTGAAAGATCCAAAATCCAAGGACAGAAAAATTTGATTAGCGTCTGTTACGGAAAATGCGGAGAAGGTATATTTGGAGGAAAGAAGAATGACTCACAACCAAACGGGATTGTATTTGGTTGACTCCCGAGCAAAACCGTGCCATCATTGATGTCGGCCTTGGTAGGATCAAAGAAAAGCGTGACGTTGTTGTCCGGGTCTTGTTTCTGAACGAGCCCGTTAAGCTGGGCATGGCGTGGAGCCTTATCACAGTACAGAGACATCCGTCCAACCACCTTGGGCCAGTATAAAGGCTTGGTGTTTCTCTCCGCCTTTAAAAAATAGTCACATGAAAACGGAAGAGCAAAACTTGTGATGAGTTAAGGAGAAATCACATGTCTTGTATATACATACAACATGTTTCTCTTGTTGTTGTTGCTCACCTGGCGGTATTTGATTGCTACTTCGATGAGTTGCTTTCTGACAGCCTCAGATGTGATGCCATTAGTTTTATCCTGTCGAATGATACCAAGAAGCAAAGTTAGCATGTCGGCAGCAGCGTTTTAGAGCACCCCAACCAGATCAAGTGTCCTCGTACCAATGCAGCATCAATAACCGTGTCGGCGTAATCCTGTTGTGCACACGGAGGTTTCAAGGCCAACAGGGGTGTAATGGATCCACCGCCTGTGGCATGTACGGAACGGGGAAAAATCCAATGCAGAGTTTAGTACCGCTTCTCGGGGTGGAGCTTCGTAGGTGGAATATGTATCGACGATGTAGCAGAAGTGGACTTCACCTAAGTTTCCGCAGACCTGGCCCGGGCAGTCAGGGATGTTGAACAACGAAGCGGGGATGGATTCTTGGCCAAATCGTCGCCGTTGGAGCGGATGGGAAGGGAATGCAGGATCACTGAACGAAGGCGATGATTGTTGAAAGATCATTGTTGATTTTTAGTTTTTTAGTTTTTATCTTCTTAGCGGTAAAAACCTACTCACCTTGGCCAGACCTGTCTGGCGTCAAAAGAGTGCAAGCTGACTAGAAGTATAACGAATGCCTTCATCATTTACGATGGGGTTTTCCTTAGGAACAAAGGCTAAAGAATATGAAGTTGAATGAAGCGTGTCTAGAGACAAAAGGAGATATGAGGATGTGGTACGGAACTATGTGCGAGAGCTAAAATTGGTGATTGTTGTGAGGGTAAAAAAGATGGATTGAGATACGATGTATAAGGTCTCAGCAGAATGGGGACCGGAAAAGATGGTTTTTAAAATGGAAGGACTATTTGACAAAGGCAAGATGAAAATTGATGTTCAGGACGTAAACAAAGGAAAGTTGAGACCCTCGGTGCGAGGAGAGATGACTGGTGGCGGTGCGGGAAGGGGAGGGATGGAAGGGCCTTCTTTTGAACCATTGAAAGGTTTGCAGGTTTGGATTCGATGGTCCATGGATGTGGTAGAGAACAACGCTCTTGGGATGGAAGCTTCAGCCACCGGAAAACTGTGTCGCCATGCGAGCCTGACGGCCAGCGGAGTTTTGTTCGGGTTGGAGGAGGTGGCGCGTTACGCTGTTCTGGGAAGCGTGCTTCTTGTAGGATGTTCGAATGGCTAGGTAACCCCCAGCGCCCCAGCATCAGTCACCCATGACAGAGACCAGCCTCCAACAGGAAAGATGGGGCTGGAATGAATCGGGTGATGCGTACTGCTCCACCACGGCTGTTGCTTGTTGCAAAGAAATGGTTGGAACGCCGGAGAGACACGAACACCAGAACCTCGGCCAGTGCCCGCCAGCTTTCATGGCGCATCCTCAAGTCAACCACATGCCAACAAATAGCGAATGGAAACCCTTCTGGTTAGTGTTGCAACCAGCTTACTTGCCGTGCGTCAAAATCCAGCATCCATTCGAGTGCTGTTTCTCCCCCCAGCAACGCTCCCCCTTGCGATATGTAGCCTCGATTCATGACGAATGAGTATTTCACTTGTCATACTCCAACCAGAATCTCCCCAAATAAACAGGCAAATGCCTCCGTCAACAAATACACAACAGTCCAGCCAACGAGTGAGGGAGACTCTGTGCCAATAAGCGCCGACCAAGCGTCACCCCCGGTGAATAATCCTTAAAATTGATAGCGGGAAGCCTGGAGGTATGGGTGGGGCGGCTCGACCCTACCGATCAGAGGAGGTAATGCTTTCCAGCTGAGACAATCGCCAGTCAGCCATTTTGTTTTCTCATTGTAACTCTGGGCCACATAAGTCGGCGAGTTTCAAGCTCGGCAAACATGTGCCTTGACGTTTGAGCGAAAACTGGCGGAGGGGGCGCAATTGTGGACTCGGCATAAGCACCGAAGGGCTGTCGGTTGTGTCTCAAATATTTAGGTCAGCTCACGGCAGACCCCCAAATTTCACTTTAGAGCTCCTGATCCGATGGTAGCCGCGTCTCCAAATCGTAATCGAACTGCGTTTGTCTGGACTATTGCGAATCCATCCGCTTGCAAGACATGATGGACCAGAGTCATATCATCGGGCTGAGACGCTCATACCCTCCGAGTCCATGAATCCCAAAATACGGGAGGAATTATTTGCTCATGAACTGCTTCCATCACAGTGCTCTTCATATACCGGCTGAGATTCTAATGGGGCCCGCCAGGCAGCTCTTCATTTGAACGGTAGCAAATCAGGTAGCGAAAAGCCGCCTGCTCGGCCCCACTCAAGGAACACGCCTAAATGACTTTGAGGAAGTTAATGCTGCAAGAACTCAAGTCAGCACGCTCACATTTAGCCCATAAATATTGGCCAATCTGTGCCCCCTTTTCTATCCCCTCCCTCCTCATTCACTCCCATTATCATCACGGCCGCAATTGTTTCTTGATGGCTACCTTCGCTAACGCCTGAATCACGACACTTCTGTCGCTTGACTAGCCTGCTAGCTTCTGATCTGTAGGGTTTCAGACCTCCTTTTTACTGTTCACTCCGGCCCGATAAACTCCTTCATTTCCCTCGAGCATCACACTTGCCACCCATCCATCCCCTTTATTATCTATCAAGCAAGAAAAAACCTACCTCACAAGGCGATCCGGATTCTATCAAAGACGCCTGTCGCCTCTCAAGAACAGGAAGATATCAATCCTTCTAGCTGTGAAACTACGAGTCATCTTTTAGGCGCCTCAATCCTTATCATCACTCTTTTTGACTTTCGTTTACTTCTTCCACAAGTCCGCATCACCATGGACAGCCATATGAATTCCTCTAGTCAACTCCCTACGTCCACTTTTTCAGGCCCTTTATCCTTGGGAAGTTCCACTATGTCTTCCAGCCAAGCGGCTACTCACACCACCACAACCGCACCTGCGAAGCAATCCGGGCTCCCAAACTCTCTTGCACCTGTGGCCCCGGTATTTGTTCAATCTGATCTCCCCAGCCGTTCCTGGGGCTGGTCTACCTACACCTACTCCTGCACCCAAAGTCTGTTGGAAATTAATTCAGTCCGCATTAAATCTCCAACCACAACTGCGGCGCATCAGAGTGAATCTATTTGAACTCGCATCCGCGCAAGTCTGAAAAATCCAGAGCCCAACTTCTTTTCGTCTCAAATCTTCCAACTCGTCACATTCTCATCGAAAATCCTTAATCAACCGTCGAAAAAGTTTCCGATCTGTTAATTCATCCGAACATCAACCGTGAACCGATACATATACATTCAGGAGGAGCACGGGATTGATCAAGTGGAGGTAATTCACTCTCAACACCTGTCGTGGTTTCCTCTTCTATTTCTTTCTCGTTCTTTCTTTCTCATGTGATCTGACCTTTTCATTTCCTATCTTCCTATTTTCTTAACACTCTTTTAGGCTTGTTATCATTCTCATTATCTCCGTTAAGAATCATATCAGATCAGTTTCACGTTCAGTCAGGATTGAATTTTAAGCAGGTATTAAAATATTTTCATTTACTTTATTTTATTCATGTTCTTATTCTAAACAATTGTTTGTGTTCTTATTTCAAGTTATTACTTCTACTAGCGTTATTATTTGCTTCAATAAGATACATAAGTCCTTCTAAAATTCCTACAAAGTCCACGAGGCATTGTCCCTGGAAGTCTAAGGATTAGTTATTACCATCAAAACAACATCCTTTAGGCCTATCTCGTCGCACCCAGCTTCAAAGCAACACATCTCTGCGTCGGCCGCACCCAGCTTCAAAGCAACACATCTCTGCGTCGGTCTAATAACTTTCGCCTTCTGTTTTCCCACAGCTTGCTCATGTCTCTTTGATCCATAACGAGATTACCACAGCCTACAATATTAGCACAGACAGTCTTCCTTTGGCAGAATCCAGTCAGCATGGAATCATGTGTATCATTATTGCAGGAGCCGGTCTCGCCGTATTCTTGGGCCGGATTGACAATCTGGTCGTGCATTCAAAAGCGCAACGGACGCGAGCTGCTGCTCACCGACTTGATCATAATCCAGCCGCTGTATCTAACTTGCCCCGCCTCATGATGTAGGCCACAGCAGTGAGCTCTTATTTTCCATGTCGCCAATGTCTGAGATAGAGTGGGGTACCAGTCAGGAGATGGCCGGAGGCATGCCAAATGTCTACCGCCACTCGGCTGTCACTTACGACCCAATGTACCACTCCAAACTCTTGTATGAAGACCCACTCCAAACTCTTGTATGAAGACCTCGATTTCAAGCCGATGGTCACTTCCCAGCTCCCCACCCAAAAGCAGATGAACCAGCGCAATTTGGGAGTTGCCTAACAATGATCCTATCATTATAATCCAGTTGACAACATGCATAGTTACTCAACGATTTCAGGCCAGCGACGGGAGGAAGGGCACCACGCTTCGCTCGAGACAATGCCGAACGTTTATCGACGTTCCTCCAAGCGCTTCTGCTCGGGATAGATGTCAGTCAACTGTGGCCAGCTTCAGGCCGTACTTCAGCTCTTCTGGTCGGCTGCTACTGCAGTCTGTTGCGATCAAAATGAGCCCGGCAGAGGCGTCGAACGAGCTCCAGAAGATAGGGGAGCGCAACGTCGATCGCATGTCGGAACACTCCAAAAGCTTTGATTCCGACTCTCTTTCCGGTTGATGACACTCCTATTCAATCTACTCCTAAACATTTTCCAGTTCTCATGGCTAGCTTCCCTGCAGCACGTAAAATCTCGTCCTCCTTTTCACTCGGCGCTGTTAACTTTCCGCCTAAAGCTATAGCCTTACTTCCTTTACCTAGGTATAACTTCAAACAGAATTCTTCTTGAAAATGCCCACCCTTTGCCTCCCACCACGCCCAGAAGAAACATGTGTTTGTTCTCGTCTCTTGAATATCTTGGTTGCTCTGTCAACCACCTCCGATCGCTCCTTTTTTGACTGTTACACCTCCCTTTAATCCATTTGAAGATTAACCTGCATTCCCTGGACCTTGTTACATATTGTGATGTCTTGACATTTGTCTTTGTCTCGACCAGAAAGACAGTTTAAGTCAGATAGGATAGGAGTGTCATCTAAGCCGGAAAGAGAGTCGGAGTCGAAACTCTCGGAATGTTCCGAGCTCACCAGAAGAGCTGAGGTACGGCCTGAAGCCGGGCACAGTTGGCCGACGTCCGACGTAGTTCCCGGGAAGAAGCGCTCGTGGTAACGTCGATAAACGTTAGGGACTGTTCCGGACGAGGCATGGCGCCCTTGATCCTCCGGTCACTGGCCTGAAATCGTTGGGTGGGGTAAGCATGTTATCGACTGCATATTGCCATGATGGGTCGTAAAAAATGTTTAACATGAAAACAAAGTAGATGTACTGTACGCTAGAGAAGGGGGTGTGGAATCAGGGTTTAAATACTTCAATTGTGCCGGAATTTCGGTCAGACTCAGATGAGGGGTCAACTGGAGCCAAAAGATGATTGCCCAAGAAAACCAATGTTTTATGTATGTGCAGTGCCTCGCCATATAAATCTGGCACATTTTGTTCAAGTCTAGTAGACCAACCAACGTACTTGAAGTCACAAGTCTTGGTCCAGGGGTGCAAAAAGGGTTCAAAAGAATGAATCTGAAAAAATAAATCATATTGAAAACTATTTGTAATTTATAAAATTGATTTTGCTTATTGCAGATTTTCAAAAATCTTTAATAGTGCTTGGAAAAATCCAAAAAAATTTGGAGAGTATAGCCTGAGATGTGAGGGAAATGATAATAAATGAAAATTTTTTGACCAAATGAAATATTGGATCACAGTGGTCAGCAAAACAGAGACAAAATTGGAAATTTGGTGCCTTAACCCCTTTTGGGACTCCCCAATGCCTCACTCCACAGTATCCAAAAAACCTAGCGGTAATTTTTTTGATTTTTTTCATTTATTTTCATTCTTTTCACATGTCCAGCTGTGGCCTCCAATTTTTTTCAGATTTTTTCAAGCACTATTAAAGATTTTTGAAAATCTGCAATAAGCAAAATCAATTTTATAAATTACAAATAGTTTTCAATATGATTTATTTTTTCAGATTCATTCTTTTGAACCCATTTTGCACCCCTGAACCAAGACTTGTGACTTGAAGTATCTTGGTTGGTCTTCTAGACTTCAACAAATTGCGCCAGATCTTTCTGGCGAGGCACTGTACATACCCTGCATGATGATTGACAAGGTTGAACTTTTTCAACCCAGCAACTACTTACACTGGTTGCCCATTTGTCCCTAACCGGGATGCCAAAGAAAATAATGAATAAAATCTGTTGACGAGCAGAAATACCTTTCATCAAAATTATTGTTGTCATTGCCATGGTATGCAATCCTAGCCAACAATTGGCAACGTACACCTCAAAACACCGCAGCGCCCATTCCCACTGTCAAAAAGACGTCACCTGATTCCTTCCAGAGCAGAGATATGAATGCCGTGTGTTTTAATCTCTCACTTTCATGTAAACACTGCAACTGCTTATGCACCTATGTCTCTCGTCTAGTTTTGCAGGCTGCAGATGGTCCACATTTTCCAAGTATTACAGGTTTCTCTTTAGCTCACTCTCAACAGCTTGTACTACACATCTGATTGAGCTTCTTCACAAAAATACAACAGCATTCTTGTATTTTTGGAGTATTAACACATACATTCTTTTGATGAGCCCCCCCACTTACGCGCACACTGAATAAAAGAATTACAGAGAAACGCGGCGGGCAGAGCAAGACGGGGGTACGAATCCCAGCAAAGAAAGGCTAAAGTTTTGATTCCACTGAGGTTTATTTCACAAGAGATTTCAGGCCATCCATGCGCCAAATAAATATGTCGGAATCTTATTCGAAAAATGGCACCACATAAGTTTTGACGAACAAGATGTTTGTCGGGCGCATGTCTCAATAACACTCATTGTGTGCATGAAGGATTGAATGCGTTAAGCAGGAGAAGCTCTAGATCCAGAACATTGCACAACCATGGCCGGCATAAAGCCAAAACAAGAGAAACCTTGCAGAGAGTCTTGGGAGGTCAGATTTATCGACCAAGTCTCATGAACAGGTGGCCCAGGGCATATAGCAATCAAGGTACACGCATGCACGCATACAAACACACTTGAGGTGTGCAGAAAGATAAGTCAGTCAGTAAGTCAAAAAAAAAAGCTTGGGATGGATGGCTCAAAAAGTGTATTGTTAATTCATTTCGCCGGATTCCAATTCTTGTAAAGCAGCACCAGGACATAAGAATAAAACACGATTGCTTATGGTAGCCGAAGAAGTTGCTCTACCAAAAAAAAGAGAACAGGCAGGAATAAATCAACTGGCATTACTACTACATGTTAAGGAGACCAGATGGCGTCAAGAGTAGTGATCTCCAAGCTCACGCGGGTCTTCATCAATCTCTTGATGGTGTGCTTGATGAGTGGAGAGATTCAGTCTTCGGTGCTGACAGGATTTTTTCTGGGCCTGCCGCGCTTTCCGTTTGATGCCCTCTTGACGTCCGGCTTGGATCCAGAAACAGTCATGTTGACGCCAACCTGAAGAGTTCCAGAAATCGTTCATGGTGAGGTTATGGGCATGTTGTTTAGGGAGGCAAGAGTGGAGATGGTCTTTTTTTTTACCTGGACTAGCAGATCTTTTTCTTCCCCGTCCACAGTCACTTTCACACGCATCTTGGAGCTTGCCTTCCAGCCAAAGCTTCCAGTCTATATGATTGGGGAGGGAAACCAGGAGTGAAATTGTACGGGTCAGCTTTCCATCTAACTTTCACATATGCCGTGTGATGAGGCAAAACGAAGGCTTAGACTCAAACGGTAAACGTCGTAGGTTCAGCCAGAAGCGTTCCGATATTGCCCTCCTCGCCGAGCGAAATGGTGATACCTTTCGCGGATTCTTCGAATTGTTTCGCTGTCATACCAGGGTCTTCCTATAAAAGATACATAACATCAGATATCGACGGAGGGGTGAACAACAAGAGTGCCGCATGTTGCACATGAAGGTCATCTTTCTTTGAATCTGTTGTTTTGGTCTCAGATCCAGCAAAGTATTAAGGAAACAAGCTGGGACCCACTTTGACATATTTTGGCTTCTTTGTGCTAGTTTCCTCGTCACCGCTTTGAGCTGAGGTGGGGTCGGCCGCCTTTTCGGATTTGGAAGATTCACCTTCCTGATGCCCAGCGAATCGAACGCGCCCATGTGCAACAAGTCAACAAGATACTATTAGCACACACTTCGTGAGGCAGATTGGTAAACCGAAGACTGCGATTGAGCTCACCTTTCGCTTGGGTGCCATGTTCTTCTTTCTACAAAAGCCTTACTCAACAAATCGTGCAGTCAAACGGTCTCTTCTTTATGATTTCTTAGAAGCAAGGGTTCTTGAGCAATTCGGAGATGAGCTATAAAGCAGAAGCTATCAGAAGATAGGGACTTGATTCAGTGGAATGAGATATTTGAAGTGGGGCGTAGAAGATAAAGAAGGGTAAGACGGTCAACAGCAGCGTCCACTTTGGACTCACCCTCTGTAGCAGACTGAGGAACGTGTTTCTGCGTAGATCGGCTGTGATCAGTTCTCGCTGGTAGGGTTCATGCCGCCACTCAGTCATTGGTGCGCGTCAGGGTGTGCCCCCTGCGCACCGGGGCGGGGTCATATAATTAATCGAGGAGCGGCGCGCGGTGAAACCGCATCTTGGTCGGACTGACTGTCGGCCCGCAGCGGGGAACGCAGTGAAGCGCAGCTCACCCGCTGCGGCCGTCTCGACCAACACTAGGCTGAGGTTGTCATCTCTTGTACGTGATATGTCACGAGTTCTTGACTGCGTGGCCTGTCACATATGTTTTGCAGTTACTACACCCCGGACGAACTTTTGACAGGCCTTCTCCGGGATTGCACGGACAAGTGTCAAGCCCGGAGTTTTGACGGGATTTTTGGGGTGACATGCACCAGGTTGTGTTAATCCCGTGAAGAAACCCACCTCGTCAAAATACCCCAGAGAACAGTTGGGGGATTCACGTCATTGTGAATGAGACGGGCTGGTAATTTTCACATCACCGTGCAATTAACGTGTTGATCACGGCGCCGAGTTTGCGACGGGTTTTTCACGTGATTTTTTTTTTTACTTGCCCTGGAAACCAGCTCAGTATGGTTTTTAACCTCTGAAATGCGTTTCTACCTTGATTTCTAGTCAACGAAAAAAAAAAAAAACTTAGAGAAAAAAGTTAAAAATTATTGTGAAAACAAAGGAGCAAAATTGGTACATAAGCTTTGGGACCCCCTAGCCAATACAGCAACATGTAGTGTAACAGTTAGTCATGGCCGGCCCTGGTGCTGACCGAGTGAGGGCTGCGCGGGTTCAATTCCCTGCTCGCTCTTTTATGCCCGGAGTAGCTTGATTTTCTCCGGTCGCGGGTTAAGCATCACGTGAAGTTCCCGGCCGAGTCCCGAGATCAAGCCGGACCCTCCACAAGATTTTGACATGAAGGTCCTGGGGAAAATCTCGTGGAGGTCTCGTGAGCTTCCCGAGAATCTGTGGACCGTTTGATTTTGGTCCTGGCCCAGCAAGCGCGATCTCGTGAATTATCCCAAGTTCACGCCCAGGATAATCACGTCGGACTGTCGCGGGGGTGTACTTGTACCCAGATTAGATATTAATGAGAAACCCACCAATTCTTTGAAGCTCAGACTCTAACAGGTTATGAGCCTCTCGCTAGAGTAGCTCAAAAAATCATTACATACGTAGCCAGCGCCCAAACAAGACATATTAGTTTCAGTAGTCTTCATTTCCACTAGACAAGCATTCACCACGGGCATATTGGGGTCATGTATGACATACAGGTTGCACGGTCATGCATGTCACAGAAAAAATTACAGCACCCTGTGTCATGCACAATTCACAGGACTGCATTTCATGTAGGTAACCTGTAGTTGACAGGCCTGTGAAGCCCTCCACACAGTGACTGCGCATGTGACAGGTTGCCCATTTGCACTGCATGTCATGATCCTGACAGCTTGTCCTGTTTATGTAACATGACCTCCATTACCTGATATGTGTACAGGACCACGTAACCTGTCTGCCTCTTGACATGACCCCGGTTGGCCCAGGGTGATTCCCCGTAGTCTTATGACGAGTCTAGTAGTCTGCCGGCAAGCCCACTTTTCTATTCTTCTCCACCGTTTCTTATTGTTCCCCAGCTGATCTTACAATTGTTGCTCCCTTCCAAATCCTCCACCCTCACTTCCCTGTCTATCATCTGCCTTACCCCACAGACCGTGATATATATCACACCAACTGTAAATCCGCTTAATATTTAGAACCTTAGCAGGATACAAACCCTTTTGAACCTTACTCAAGCTTGTGGTGAACACCTAGCTAGTGTATGCTTTGGGCTGATCACCTATAGCCTTGAGACACAGTGAACTAGGTTGGGTGTTGTGTCAAGGTCAAGGTTACTAGATGCAAATTTGGTATTTGGGCAATAGACACAGCGGCCTACAGCAGTAGACACCCAATCAACAACACATCCTCTTCTTCTTTTTTCGATTTTTTTTCTTCCTCTTCTCCCTCACCCCCTTCCCCTTGCCACTTGCATCCCTTCCCACCACATGTCCGACCCCAAACCCTGAGGCTTCAGAGACCCAATTGCCGCTGTTCAACGCCTCACCCCCATTGCACAGGTAGAAAGAGCCAGACTCGCTGCAGCCAGGACAGCCTCTGGGTCCAATCCTTTTGGTACTTCCATTGGGTGAACCATCTTTAACCCCAACCTCAACCCTTCATCCGACCCTACCAAAGGAAAAATGAAACCCCCGCCCCCCAAAGACATACCTGTCAAGACAACTTTCCAGCCATAGCTCAGCAGTCTGAACATTGGGTCATCCTCCACCAACTGGTGTTGTACCAAACACCCCCCACCGCCCAAAACTATTCCTCCCACAAGCTTGTCAGACATTGGCCTCCTCATTGCGGAACTCAAAGCCCAACAGGATGAAGACAGAGCACGCCAGGATAGAGATGAACTCCGCACTTGTCGCAAAACTGATCTCAAGGAGCAAACCAGGATCACTACCATTGTGACGGCTGTAGCCAAACGCTTCAAGGAGGGCAACATTCTCAACCCTGACGGTAGCAACCTACGCGCATGGGAACACGCACTCTAAGTACAGTTCCCAGAAGAAAAAACATGTCAATACAAACAAAAATTTGTGAGTCAATCAGAGTACCTGAGAGCATAAAAATTGGATGTGGTGGTAAAGAATAAATATCCCAAGGTGATTCCAATGAGAAAAATGAAAACATCGCACTGATAGGTTTGTCTATCATTATTTTTGTTGCTATTGAACAATTTTGAAACTCCTTGATTGCAAGGATAGAGATAAATAAAAACACACCAATGATGATGACAATCATAGTATTGACGCTGGCTGCACAAAGTTGTATTTGTTTGAGGAATTGAAAAGATGTTGGTGGTTGTGTGTATTGGTCCTTGAGTAATTTCACAGTTGGGTCTGCGGGCAAAAGTTGGAAAGTGACAGATGCCACGATTTTTTTCTTCCAGCCACTGTACATGCATTTGAACGTTTTGGCAACCCTGACTTCTTCAGTGCAGACAAAGATATGGTCCGCAAATCCTGCAATGAACAGATAGCAAGGGGAATCATACACTCCTAAGTACACAGCAATCTTACATATGACTTACTTGACCTGCCATTGTTTGTGGATGTCTTCAACCACCTAATGATGAAATTCAGGATAATCAATTGGGCAGCACAAATTGAAGCATGGCGGGATTTCACCCAACTCAACCCAGAACAACACCCCAACACGGCCAGTCTGTCCGAGGCTTTCAGCAACCTTGGCAAGACTTTTGCCAAACAAGGAGTCAGCCTGACATGGGACGACATGCTTGGACTTATCATTCAGTCCAACCTCAAGGACCAAATGCGCCAGTCTGTGGATCAGAAGGTAGATTTATTCATGGAGGCCCACGCCTCATAGATCCCAACGGCGCAAGATGTCCTTTGCTTTGTTGATGCAGCCGGTACCGAGAAACAACTCACTACCAGAAAAACTGCTTCAAGTGGAAGCAATTGACATGCAATAGTAAAATGGCCCCTTTATAATATTGCATGTCAACTGCTGAAACTTGAAGCAGTTTTTCTGATAGGGACTATGTCAACTGCTGAAACTTGAAGCAGTTTTTCTGATAGCGACTAGTCAAATCGTCAAGATCTAGACAATCAAACTCATTGCAAATGTCTCTAGCTAGTCAATCCGGTTCTGGCGAATCTAGTCAAAACACGGCAAAGAATTTGAGGTGTGCACCATTGCCAAGACAGCGCGCTGCTACATTTGCAACAAGACCGGCCACCTTGCTCCTGAGTACCCCGCAAAACAGAGGATACAGGCCAGTTTCTCTTTGCTGCAATGGTAAGAAGGATTCTCATGGATGTGAAAGTTGCATTGGGCGCAAATCTGTGTGCATAGCCAGTAACCTCCCGCTGGTTGAAGCCTTTTGCAATGTAGCAGGCTTTGCACCTGGTTGTACCATTGGCGTTGGGCTTCTTTGCAAAGACCCAGCGGGCAACGAGCGCCCTCCTTGCTTTAGGAAGATGTTTTACTGTCCAGACAGACTTGTGGCGGAGGTTGGCCAGTTCTTTGTTGATGGCGGCCCTCCACTCCTTGGACTTGCTGGACTTCATGGCTTGTTTAAAGGTATTTGGAGTCCCAGATGGTGCTGTCTCCACGTGTTGGTTAGCCTGATCAACATTGGTTTCCTGTTCCTGGACCAACTTTTCTTCAGAGAAATTTCCCAGTTCCAGGGTGTTTGCCGTTGGTTTGGTAGGTGGTACAGGTAGTGTGTTGTTGCCAAAATCCGCCCACGCTGAGGACATAAGCTTCTTCATGGATGGTATTCAAAATGTCCACCCCTTTGAATCCGGTAGTTGTGCCACGACACGGCCCTCACCTGCCCAATCATCCAACTTCTTTTGCTTCTCTGGTGCAACAAGCACATACTCAATGGAGCCAAAAACGCGTGCACATTCAAGTTGTGGTTTGGTGCCGTAGAAGCATTTGTAGGGAGTCATCTCCCTTGTGTTCTTGTTTGGCAAGTGGTGAAGGGTCCACGCGGACCAAATAAAAGCGTAACCCAAGAAGTCTTTTCCTAAACTGCTGTTGTAAAGAAGACTTCTCCCCATGTCAGCTACAGTCCGGTTATAACGTTCAGCTGCCCCATTTTGAAAGTGGTGATATGGCAGAGACCGCTCAGCCACTACACCTTTCTAGGTTATCCAGTCCACCAGCACCTTAGACTCAAAATCTCCCCCATTATCAGACCTGAGGATCTTCAGCTTCTTACCCATCTGGTGATGGTGTCCACCAGAGTTTTTGTTGCCTCTGATTTCAGCTTTAAGATTTTAACCCTGCTGTAGGTTAAAGATGGCCAGAGGTACCCGTTGGCGGGTACCTGCCTACAGGTGCGGGTGTCTGGATTCTGGGCAAACAAACACGCGGGTACCTCCCAAACACCCACCATCTCCAACTGGCCAGATATGTACATAAATACATATATGCACAACTGACATGAATATATGTATATACATACATATATACATATCTACATATCTACATATCTACATATATACATTTATACATCCATATACATGACATACACATATATTTATGTATATTGCCCGCACCAGTCAGGAGGAGTGGGCACTACTCACAATGACCGGTGCGGACCGGTCATCGGGAGGAACTCCTCACAATGGCCAGTGTGGACCGGTCATTGGGAGTAACTCTTCACAATGGCCGGTTTGTACCTTTCATCAAGAGGAGTGTACTCCTCTCAATGACTGGTGCAGACCAGCCATTGGGAGGAGTGGATACTCCTCACAATGGCCGGTCTGCACCGGTCATCAAGGGGAGTGTCTACTCCTCTCAATGACCAGTACAAACCCGCCATCAATGGGAGTATGCATTCCCATCAATGGCCAGTACAGACAAGTCATCAAGGGGAGCACCTTGCGATGACCAGTCTGCACTGGTCATTAAGAGGAGGGCCTTTGCCTCTTGATGACCGGTACAGACCGGACATCAAGGGCAGGGTGTGCTCCCCATGACAACCCATGTCAGCCTTACAGACAACACAGTTGCCCAAAAGGCTTCAACAGTTTTATCATCTTATTCCTCTCATTAATGCGCTCATTTTCATATAATGATATATATACTTTGTTGTGAAGAATGAAGTAATTAACCTTCAAGTTCACACAACATCTAATTATTTTCTAAGTTCAAGTTCATATTGCATATTCATTTTGATTGACATGGTTCATCCCCCTCAGAGTTGGGCAGATGAAAATTTTCATCATCGCTCACCAACCAGAACTTAGAAGAAACAGACCCATTGGACAACACTCCTCACTCCTCAGAACTCCAGGTCCCATCATTTCCCCTTCTCATTGTGTCGTGGTCATTTGATGTCACCTGTCTGAAAAGTAAGCAGCTTTGCCAATCTCTCTTTTTTCAAAGTTCCTTTGGAGCTTTGATCTTATCCTTCCCCACTCTTTCTCTTCCTTTCTTCTTCATCTAGAGGCACATCCCATCAATCAATCATAAAGAATCTTTCTTCTTATCATCTTAGTCCAGTGGAGCTACCTCATCCACTCAGGTTTCCTTATAAGTAACCTTGGCCTTAAGCCTAAAAAATAAGGCAGTCTCTGACTGTACCTTCTCCTGCTTCTCAGGTTGAAGAGACTGTGGCTCTGCCTGGTTCTGCATTCCTCCCTACTAAAGGTTGAGCCCATACACTTTTCTTAAAAGATGCATATAAAATTCTTCTTTCAATTCCTCCTCCTCTTCCTTTTCCCCTTATTTCTTTTGAAATAAACCTTGTTGCTCCCCAATCTTGTTTCCTGTTGTCACATAAGAGACCCAGGCTCACAACCCATCTGTACCAGCCATTGAGGGGAGTGTGTATTCCCCTTGATGACAGGTCTCACTAGGTCAGCACCCGGCGGTCTCGGCTGACAGATGCCTGCCAGCTGATGTCAATGTGAACAGAGGAGGTCTGGAGCAATGAAGCATGAGCGGTAAGCAAGATGCTGGATCATGGAAGGATAATGTATTAAAATATGATAAAGAAATAGAATAAGAAGAAATACATTACCTGGAGCAATGAAGCACAAGCGGTAAGCAAGATGCTGGATCATGGAAGGATGAAGAGAGTATCCTTCCATGATCCGTGCTCCAGGTAAAGTGACGCAGGATGTCACGTACAACAAAATGTGAGTGAAATACAAATACAGAGCACACAGACACGGGATGTTACACACAACATCAACACCCCCCCTTGCTCTGATGGTATCAGTAAATTAAGCCTACAAGATTTTGATGCTGTTCTAGAAGTATTTGGGGTAAAGGATTTGTAAGAATGTCGGCTACCATATCAAGAGTAGAGACATGATATACCGTGAATTTTTTGTTTTTAACGCACTCCCGCACGAAGTGAAACCGTGTGTGGATGTGCTTCGTCCAAGAATGATGTTGAGGATTTTTTGCTAGAGCCTTGGTGCCAGAATTGTCAACGTTGAGAGGAACTGGATCCTTTGGCCTAAGATGTAATTCAGCTAAGATTTTTCGTAGGCAAAGACCCTCTTTGCAGGAGTCCAACATGGCTTTATATTCCACCTCCGTACTCGACAAGGAAACCGTAGCCTGTTTCTTCAATTTCCAGGAAACAGTCCCGTCTCCAATGCAATAAGCGTAACCCAAGGTAGATCTTCTATCTTCACAATCTTCCGCCCAATTGGAATCAGAGTAGCCCGCGACCGTCATGGAACCTCCAAGCTTAAGCTTCAAATCTTTTGTTGCAATGATGTAGTGAAGAATCCAAAGAGCAGCTTGCCAATGCGAGTTGGAGGGATTTCTTAAGAATTGAGACAACCAATTAACGACAAAGGCAATGTCTGGCCTTGTGCACTGAGACAACCACAACAAGCTTCCAATAAGTTGTGGATACAGGCCAGATGATTGAGGTTCACCGTCAGCGCGTTGTTTTAAATCCTTGAAAGCCGCATTGGCAGGTGTAGAAACATCAAAATGATTATCGGGAGTGAATTGCTTTTGCATGTCTTCAATATAGTGAGATTGATTAAGAAATACCATTTGACCGTCCACGTTGCAAGTGATTTTTAAAGACAGGAAATGTGTAAGTTCCTCGTCCGCTCCAATCTTGAAATGTTTTCCCAATGCATTGATGGTTGAAGTTACCCAGCTATCCTCACCAACTACCAAAAGATTGTCAACATGAATAGAAATTGCACCAACAAGTTTCTTGTTTACAATTTTGTAATATAATGTGGGATCGTAGTCAGAATAAGAGAGCCCGAGGTTGATTAGAGCGTTATGCAACTCAATGTTCCACTGTTGTGGAGCTTGTTTGAGTCCGTAAAGAGACCTTTTAACCTCACATACGTAGTCGGGGTGATGCTGATCCTCAAAAACAGGCGGCTGCTCCATAAAATTGTTTTATCGAGATGGCCATTAAGAAATGCCGTCTTGAAATCTACTTGACGACCAGCCCACTTTCTGATAGCCATTAAGCTGAAGATAAGTCGGAGCGTTTCAAGGCGTAGAGTTGGTGAAAACACTTCATTGTAGTCTAAGCCATGAATTTGTGAGTAACCCATGGCAACCAGACATCCTTTTAGTTTTTGAATAGAGTGATCAGGGTTTTGCTTAACCTTAAACACCCACTTAGATTTTATAACTCGCCGCTTGACCGGTCAAGGGACAAGATTCCACGTTTCCATTCCAGTCAGCGATGCAAACTTGTCGTCTGCAGCTTTAAGCCAATGCGTCTTGTCCGGAGACCGTAGTAGTTGCTTCCAGGTCTTGGGAGCTTCAATCGCTTCTGGAGAAGTGTTGGTTGCGCCTTTAGCCCAGTTCCCAAGTCTATCAGGGACCTTTCTTCAGCGTGGCAAACGTGGAGTTGAAGTGGAAGGAGTGGAAAGAGATGGAAACACTCTAGAACAAGGAAGTCGCGGAGTGGAAAGAGGATTAGGCAAGGGGCCAGATTCCGGGGGTCTCAGAATTGAACGATTAGCCGGCAGGGAGAAATCCACCAACGCTGGAGGGACAGCCGGCTCAGAGATTGGTTGAGTGGCAACAACGGGAATTACCGTTGATGGCACAGATGGTAGAGCCTCAGGATCTTGATCCGGCCAGGGGAGTTCAAAGAAGACTGTCTCATTGCCTGGTAAAACTGAAGGAGTTATATTTTTGTAAGGAAAACTAGTGTTTTCAAATAAAACATCTCTTGATTTAACAATTTTCTTACTAGCAAGGTCCCAGAGACAATAGCTGTTACCATTGGTGAGATACAAGAGCAGAATAGATTGTCTGCCTTTTGGATCAAGCTTTTTTCAATTCGCTTCTGGCACCTTAAACCACTTTAAACATCCAAACGGATGTAATTGATCAATAATAACTAGATCTAGTCCCCACGTTGAGTTCAGAGATTTAAAACCAACCGGCGTGTTCATGGGGACCAAGTTGAACGTGTGCATGATGTGTCAGAGAGCATCAGTCCAAACCATCTTTGGCATTGAAGCACTGAGGAAGGAACATCATACTAGATTGTTTACAGTACAATTAGTACGTTCGGCTACTCCGTTTGACTCTGGTGAATGAGGTGGGCCTGGCTCATGCTTGATCCCAGCTTCCAACATGTAAGAGACAAACTCATTCAAAAGGTACTCGCCTCCATTATTGGAACGTAGAGAGATAATTTTATGGACTCCCGATTTCTCAAACATGGCACGGAATTGTTTAAAACAGCGAAAGGTGTCGCTTTTGGATTTCATCGGATACAGAGTCACATACTTAGAACAATCATCTACAAAAGTTACAAAATATTTATAACCCTCTTGCAAGACCTCTTCAAACGAGCAAATGTCCAAATGAATCAGCTGGCCAGGTAGAGATGATTGATAAGATAAGCAAGATTTGAAATTCGTCCTGTGCATTTTTGATTGAATGCAAGTTGGACATTTTTGAACATCGATTTCATTCATTACTTTTGGGTGAATGTCCAGATTTTGAAGCAGAGTTTTTAGAGGTTGCACACCTATATGAGATAGTGTGCAATGGAAATCAAGTAGAGTTGAGTTAGGTAGATTCACAGCGGCAGAGAAGGAGTTGATAGAGAGACACGTTGGAATACCACAAGGAAATCTTACATCTAATTCAGATGTGAGATAAAAAAGATTCCCTCTTCTGTATCCCGCCCCCATTTTGGTGCCGCTGATGGAAACATCCAAAGTGCTGAAGATTTGACAGGACTTGTTGTCAAAACAGACAGTTAAACCCTTGTTGCACATACTTGAAATCAAAAGAAGAGGTTCATGTATGGACGGAACGACTAGAGTTTTGACCGATGTCAAGCTTCCCAAAGATATAGGGAATTGGCCCGAGTGAGTGGAGTTTACAACTGTATTATTGGCTAGACTAATAGGAACAAGTTCCTGCTTTGCATCGTCAAGCGAGGAAATGAATGGTGTCATTGAGATAGAACACCCAGAATCCAGATTGAAGTCGGAGGTCTTGGTCAAAGAGATTTGACTCGCTAGGGACGTAGTGGCCACGCATGAAACCTCATAGGTGGAATAATCGGATCCAGAGAGGTTGACGTCCTCCTTGCCGAGGAAATCATCCAGTTTTACCACAGAAGCAAGCCCTGCTCTAGCAGGTGTTGCTCCTTTGTTTGTCAACGTTTTAGAGTTGGGAGATTTAGACTTGGATGAAGTAGAGTCTGCGCTTTGTTTAGCCAGGTACTCTTGATGACACTGAGCTTTATGCTCTTTGATGACCTTGGCAAGGTTGTTGCACAAGGCCATGTCATGTCCATTGCGTTTACAGAACATACAGTTTTTAGACTTGTCTTTTGCGGGTGGATTGACTTTGACAGCAGGTGCAGCTACAACAATTGGATTGGTCTTGTCTCCTCAAGCTTTACGACAAAGTGATTTGGCTTTTAATGCCGTGATGACACGGCTGGAAGCAACCTGCTCCTCGTTCATCATGGCCAAAACGCAGTTTAGCCAGTCCGCTGGTAAGGAGATGAGGATTGCAGTCGAATGGATATCGTTGGCTGTGAGAGGATTTTTGACCGTCACAAGAGCGTTCAGTTTTCCTGCATAGTTTTTGATGTGAGCATCAATGTCATCACCAATCATTCTGGTCTGAATTAACTTGCGGAGCCAGTACATATGACCTCTGGATGAAAAGTCTTGATGAGCTGCCATAAGGGCAGCCCACATACCAGCAGCATCATCTTTGAACTCGTGGATGTATCAAAAGTTAGAAGAGTGAGAGTTGCGTGTGAGAACGGCACATACGGCGGTGTTGTCCTGGGACCAGGTGTTGGGACGGAGATGGTGTTCAATAGGAACGAGCACGCAGTTGACCTTGGTGGCACGGAGATGGATGCCAACGACAAATTTCCAATTGAGATAATTGGATTCAGGACCAGGAGGCTTGAGCTGTTTGATACCTGAGAATTTAAGAGCCGCTTGCGCAGCAGTAGACAAGTCTGAAGACTTAGTGACCGAATAAATTTTGGGAGTCAAGGTAGCCAAAATCTTTGGTTTGGACATAATAGTTGATCCTTTGAGAGAGAGGAAGACAATTGAGCTAAGATTCTCGCTAAAGAAACCTTTTATTTTACGTGCTAGGTGTTTTGCTAAGTGAACGTAGCTAGTACGGCATGGGACTCATAACCTGTCAATGTGAACAGAGGAGGTATGGAGCAATGAAGCACAAGCAGTAAGCAAGATGCTGGATTATGGAAGGATAATGTATTACGATATGATAAAGAAATAGAATAAGAAGAAATACATTACCTGGAGCAATGAAGCACAAGCGGTAAGCAAGATGCTGGATCATGGAAGGATGAAGAGAGTATCCTTCCATGATCCGTGCTCCAGGTAAAGTGACACAGGATGTCACGTACAACAACATGTGAGTGAAATACAATCACAGAGCACACAGACACGGGATGTTACACACAACATCAACAGCTGAGACCAACAGTCCCAGCTGCCAGACAGGTACCACACCCGCGGGTACCCGCCTGGCTCCAGCCTGACGGGTGTCCAGATGTCCTAATTTTCAAGGTGGGTACCTGCACTGTTGGTGGGTACCTGGGTGCAACCGGCCATCTTTACTGTAGGTTGTACAGTTTCTTGGATGGTGAGGGCATATTTGCTGCCTGTCATTGTGGGGGGATCAAAAGGACCCATTAGGTCAACAACTGCCTACCACGGACAGGATATCAGAAGACCTGTTACTGGGGCCAAGCAAGGACATCCTTGTTGCCTTGCAGATGGAGCATACTGGGAACTTGATAGTACCTGTAGGCATCTGTTCTGGTAGACCGTATCCAAGTTTGAGCTTAAAAAGCTGTCTAATCTGGCATAGACTAGAATGACCAAATAGGAGGTGCCAAAATTGTAAGGTCTTCTCATCATTGGTCATGTCGCTGGCGTTCCACATGAACTGGCTGGTTTCAACATTGTTTGGGGACTTGAAAACAGAATTCATTTCAGTAACTGGGGCATGAGATGTATTACAAAGGGGTGGTGCATATGTGACAAGAGGGGAGATGGCTTGGAATGATTTCTCAACGGGCCACGTGTTTGTCAAAGCATCAAAATTGCTTCTCATCAAAAGTCTGCCGTTTGCGCACAATAGGTCGATTGTGTTGAAGTTGCCACCGGCCTGAAAGTGTGTGTTAGAATCCTTGAAGGCGGAAATGGAGAGTAAAATGGATCAAGCATTCTCACAGTAGTACACGTTTTTAACAACAATGGTCATTCTGTTCATCCTGGCAAATTTCAAGGTACCTGTACCTGTGATGAAATTACATGGTCCATCAGTTGCTACTCTGATGGAAATGGGTTTGCTCAGCTCTTTGAAGTTGAACAATGCGCACCTGTTGCCCGTCACGTTGTTGGAGGCACCAGAATCTCAGATCACATCCTGGGGGTCATGCTGCGCTGATACTTCTTGGACATCAAAGCAGTCTAGTTGCGGTTCAACCAATAATTCCTCATTCTCAAAAGTATAGTCTTCTGGTTCTTCATCCGCAAATAAGTCGTGGGAGAGGAGCTTGGCATCAACATCTTGAGTGGCATTGTTTGGCTGAGAGGATGCTTTGGGTGGCTTGGGAGCTGTTTGCGCCGGCTGTTTCCTAGTTGGTGTAGGGGTTAGGTCTCCGGGTTGTAGGGGGCTGACATATGGCAGGCGTGTGTAGTTGTATGTTATGGAGCATGGTGGGTACACTCCCAAGTTTGATGTGCCTTGGACTGTGGCTGGTCCCCCACAATTTTGATTTTGTTTCAGCCTACCTGAATGCGCCTATTGACGAGGAAGTATGGGTACGACCTCCTGAAAGACTTAGCATAACCAAGGGAGATGCCTTCCTCTTAGATAAAGCTCTCTAAGGTACAAAGCAGGCTGCCAGGTGTTGGTGGAAACATCTCAGCTCCACCTTGGCGTCTATGGGGTACACCTTGATTTACTATGACTCTAGTGTGTACACGCTAGCCAACCAGAACAACAGGTCCATGTCAATGACGGCATTGTCACCGGTTCCTCAGACACGGCCCTGAAAAAATTGGAGCAACAACTCAGTGGAACCCTTGAGATCAAATGGAATGAGGGCATCACAAGCATGGTCGGTGTCAAGATCACAAGAACAACCAATGGTTTCAAACTACATCAGCCTGACCTCATCAAGAAGATACTTCAGGAGAACTGGGATGGGAAAACTGTTCATAAAGCTCCATTACCCAATCATTGGTGGTCTAAACTACGTCCCTGTAGGAACAAGGCCAGACATCACCTACGCGGTCAACTGCCTGGCCAGGTTCTCATCTAGGCCATTGACAATCCATTGGAAGGAACTCCAGCATCTGATTGGTTACCTAGCTGGGACAAAGGAACAAGTCCTACACATCCAACACAACAAGAGCAAGTGACAGCCGGTTGAGTGTTTTTCAGACGCAGATTGGGGCGGCCCAAGATCCAGGTCTACCTATGGCACCCTTATGAAGCTCCATGGCAGCCCAATAATGTGGATCTTGCAACAACTAATCACAGTAGCCAGTTCTACTTGCCAAGCAGAATACATGGCATTAGGACACGCAACTAGACCCTGTTTGTGGATCCATAACGTCCTCCTTCAAGCTATCATTGGCATCAAGTTCCCAGTTAGAGTCTATTGTGATAACCAATTGGCAGTCAAGATTGGCTGTGAGGACGCATCAAATAAAAGGACACACCACGTTGAGCGCAAATTCTACATCACCAATCAGGCAATGCACAAAAAGAAGACCTCAATTGATTGGATCCCAGGTAGGGAGCAACAGGCGGATGTTCTGACCAAGGCGCTAGGCATGTCAGCACAGGACAAGGCAGGCAAGAAAATCCAAGGTTATAAGGAGTAATTTTTCTTTTTCATCTCAATCTTCCAATCTTTTATTTTCTATCCCCATATTTTGATTCAAGTTTTGTTCCTTTCTCATTTCTCAGTCTATGACTTTCTCATTTCTCATTTATAATGTGTGTCAGTTTCTTGTCAAGGGGGGGGGATGTCATCTCTTGTACGTGATATGTCACAAGTTCTTGACTTTGTGGCCTGTCACATATGTTTTGTAGTTACTACTTAAACCCAGATTAGATAGTAATGAGAAACCCACCAATTCTTTGAAGCTCAGACTTTAACAGAGGTGACTGTGCAGAAATTTTGGAGCAAGAAATCCTCCCAATTCATGTAGAGATTTGGGTATGTCTCATATGTATATGCTTTGTGGACTAATAGTCAGAAAGAAAAGGGTCTTAAAAAATGACTCCCATTTCTTAGGAAAACAACTCCCAAACAAGGTGGACGTTGGCGCAAGACCATTTTGACTGGTATGAGACTGCATACAGATGCAAAACTACTGCAGCGGGGTTTTGGGAGTTGTTTTCCAACATCCGCCACAACATTTGGGAGTCGGCGTGAGCATTTTAAAAAATAATAAAAAATATTAAATGTCCCTCTAATAAGTGAAAAGCAGTGCCTCAAACCTCTTCCACAGTTGTTAAAAAACATTGAGATGTATTTCTGGAGAGTGTTACATTAAAAAAAACCTGCAAGTGATTATTTAGAAGATGTGCCAATTTCCTACTTTTTGTTATGCCAAAATCCACTGTCACTGTTTTACAAGAGCAACGGAATACTCTAAATTCACACATAATTTAGGAATGGCCTTGTTTCACACATTTGAGAAAAATTAGAACTGTATATTTGGGCAGCTGAAACAAGACCCAAACAAAATGGAGGTATTACAATTTTAGCAAATTCACAAAACACTCAATGCACTTGGAATAAGTTCTTCCCAAGCCTCTCAGATTTAAAATCAGCCTCAGTGGACTCATCAATTTTTGCTTTCAAGGCAATGTCCTTAGTGTACATAATTTATCCACTCAATACCTCATTAAGCTACTCCCATTTGACACATAAGCAACAAGTTAGAATGACTTGAGCATATTTTCCCCCTCCAAGCCAAAGCCTTGGGGATAGCTGCAACATCCCAGTCAGGCTGCAGGATCTCTAAAATCCTGACAAGTAGCTTCCGTGTGTGATTTTGGGGATCCACTCCCAAATTCTTGCGCAGCTTTAGGTCAACGACTCCCATGGGGGTCGTCAATCTCAGTGTTTTTTCTTCCCCCTCATTTTCCGCCCGACTCCCATTTCCATTCATGGAATGGGGAGAACGACTCCCGGGATGTTGGAACACGTTCCTCAAATGGTCTGGCTGACGTCCACCTCATTTGTGTGAGCCTGGGCCTCTACGGTGGCAGCAGGACACAAGATGGGGGAGAACTCTGGTTGTATTTCAAGGGAATGGGATACAACTAGAAGGAGAAAGAGAGGACTTTGAGGATAGATAATGAAACTTAGAATATGATGATGATGATGATGATGATTGTAAAAGCTTGTTTTTACTTCTCTAACCTTAAAGGTGAGGAATAAGGCTCAATCCAAAAAGGAGAGCAAGTAGTGGAGATAACTCTTACGCCTCCTCTCTTAAAGAAACAGAGAGGGTGATCAGCTCTTCATCTGCCCAGTCTTTTAGATCAAAGGAAACTGATCAAGGTTCTTTAGAGGGAAACCTATGTGGGTTTAATTGCTCAAAAGCCCACAGAAAAGCAAGAGAAGAATGAAGTTATGATTGATAATAAATGTCTCTTTAATGATCAATGATGAAGATGAAAAGAAGTGGGATCAAGCAATCAGAAGACTAGGTGAGAGAAGAAGAGATTGGAGCAATGCTTACTTGTCAACAAAAGGTGACCCCAAATGACCACTGAATAGTGAGGAGATGGGAGGACCTTGATGTGTTGAGTAGTGAAGGTTGTCCAATGGCTTGTTCTGCTGGTGTAGTGGTTCTGGTTGAATGATCTTAGGAAGGTCTTCTGAGTTCCATGTGGAAGATGAACTCAGAAGATCAAATTGAATATATGCAATATGAACTGAACTTAGAAAATAGTTAGAACTTAGAATATTATTCCACTCCTCAGTGGAATAATACAACACAACTATGGCACAAGCAATATATGAAATTAAAGCTTGAATTGCGGAGAATCTGAGTAAGGCACTGTTGAAGCCTTTTGGGCAACAGTGTTGTCTCTAAGGCTGACAATTTGAGAGCCGTTTTCCTTAGAAACAGGAGTTGTTTTTCCAAGACCCTAAAGAAAAGAGTCATGAAAAGTTCAGCAAATGGAGGTGAAAAATATTGAGGGTTTGCAAAGAGCCAACAAAGTAAAGCTTCAGTTAAATTTATGATGAGAAAACTGGAAACAACCAGTTGAAAAGCTCAAGTAAAAGATCATTTAGGTTTGAGAGAATTTCCGTGGACTATGTACAATTTTTCTTTATCTACTCAGTATGTTTTATGCTACTACTAGTCACCAGATCAAAAACTAAAACAATACTAATAATTACTACTTATTCTTATGAAAATAAATGGTGACCAGGTATGAGCACTATAAAATGATGAGCAATAGGGAACTCTGATGATACAAAGATTAGAGCGCTTGAATGCTCATTTAAGTGAGCTCAAAGTTGACTTTCCGGCGCACCACTTGGCTAAACACAATTCTTGAGAAAACCCAGACTTAAAGTCCTTTTTTTGTTTGGAATATGTTAAATTTGTTGATTTAGAAATAACTTCCCCCTTCATCCTCTTCACCAATAAATCAAATTGGAACCCTGTTGGGCTAACAATTGTTAGGAACATCTTAATCATTGCAAGATTTCTCTCATCAATTGTTGGCGCCAGACGGGCCCGACGAGCGGTACGACCGGGAAAAGGACTCGGCGTTCGTGAGCGGGGTGATGCAGAGCCTGAACCTGAGCGAGGGCGTGGTGAAGGATGTGGAGGAGGAGGCGAACGAGGAGCTGGAAGACTCGGAGCTCGAGGAGGAGGAAGAGGACCCCGGGCGCATGTCCACCTGCTCGAGCGCCAGCAGACACCCCGACAAACCCGCCTCATCCTCCTCCGACTTCACTAGGGCAGCTGTGATTTGCCTTGAAGTTTATTTTCTCATTACAAGATAGATGAGATGAGAAACTCTCCTTTCTCACCTCTTGGTCTGATGCAAATGTCATGCACTGGAATCTCACCATGCATGGAAAGTCAGGGAGTGGGGCTCTATTACATAAATGCAGGATTTTTCAAGCGGGCTACAAGAAAGCGACAACACTTTTTACTCAAGGGCAGATGTAGTTGAAGCCGACCCAGAGGTGAAAAAGGAGAAGAAATCACTCTTGCTTAGTCTAAGATTCACATGACACTTGCAAGAAATATGTGGCTCAATTATTAAGTGTGTCAACGATCATCAATGGGGGAAATGTAACTTGTCTGATTACAACTGTGGAGAAATGAAGAGTGTTCGGATCAAGTCCGCTCAGTGCGCACTATTATTATGTACATTTTTATGTACTGGCTTTTTTTATGGTGCTATTAATTTCAGGAAGTGGAGTTGATGTAGCTGGAGAGCCAGCTAGAGATCACTCCACGCCTGCTAACGTATAATGTCCTCGTATTTTCGTGGTATTTTGTATTGTGAATTGAATGAGCTAATCTTCAGGTTCTCTGAATGGGCAGACGCGGCTATGTTTAACCATGTTACCCTGTGGTGTAAAAGGAGAAATCAGAGCCATTTTCTTATAAAACTTCAAGTCATCATGGCAAAAAATTACTCACATGGGTGGTGAAACGTTTCACGCAACCGTTCCAGGGGCAGGGAAAAGCTGTCGACACAAATAGAGCTTGTTAATGCAACTGCAATCTGATACAGAGCATGAGCGAACTTACGTCTCTCGCCCTGTTTTTGAAAGACGAAAAAATGAAACGCACAACACATCAGTACGAGATAAAGGGGTAACAACTCAGTGAATATAGTTACCGTGTGACTTCTTTCGTGAATCTGGAGGGCGCTTGGACGGTCGAAAGCTCTGAGACCTTCATGATGTGATGATTGTCCGGCATGACATCGAAGAATGTGAAATGGTGATTTAGCGAGGGTGAGGCCCAAAAAAAAAAAACGAAGCACGACGCAAGGCTTACAAGTGTTGCACCTTTTCCCCATTTTGAGCCCAGTTTTACAAACAATAGAATACGATGATTAGGATCTTACTACGGTATGAAGAAGGGGGAATTTGACTAACATATAAGCCAAAGGCCTTCCTTGCGCATTGTACTGCATGGTACCAGGTTGATGATGGTGCGCTGCATTGGTGCTATTTGAGTAATGCGGCGAGTTCATCAACTGACCGTTCCTCACAGAATGTGCGAAGGGTGTCGGTGGAGTGTGATGACTGGTGAGGGATCCAGAAGGCTGGCGACCGGGTCGACTATACGGGCTAACGGAATCCCTGACGGAGTCAACGGATGGGGTCCAACCTGATAAGACAGCCGCATCGGCATGTTGAGTGTGCGGGTGATGCCCGTAGGAGTTTGAACCAAGAGGGACCTGAACGGAAAGGTTGGGGTAGGGGCTGTACGGAGTACCGGAAGTCGTGGAAGTAGCGGGACGACGCGGCCCCGATTGTGGGGTGATCGGCGACGCGAGATGAGGGTAATGACTGGGTAGGATTCCCGACCCGGGTGGACTATAATGAGCGCCGGGAGCCGGCGTGTAGTACGACGCCCGCATCTCTTCGGAGCTCGGAACTTGAATGCCGACACGTCGAAATTCGGGCGCGTGAGCAAAAATATTCAACTGAAAACTAAAAAAAAATGTGTATTGATAGTATGTATTCACCTCTGGTATGACTCGGAGTATGACTCTCGTTACAAAGTTGACTCTGATTTTGGCCCGGTGTCTGTCGCGAATCTTCACTTCCGCTGATTAGAAGCAATTTGAAAAAATGTGATAGTCAGTTCACCAAACTAGAGCTCACTAGTGACGGGTGCACTCAGATCATTTGTTGTCATCAAGAAATTAGCGAGAAAAAAGATCCCGAGAGGATGACTGGGAAGGACTGCGAAGCTGAATCCAGGCGATGCAAGAAGGGTATTGATCGCTAGAATCACATCAAAAGGACAACAGAACTATATTTGGTGGGAAGCTTTCGGGGTACGTGCTATCTCCAGGACAAAATGAGAAATTCGCTGGAAGATGATATCCAAGGGCGAGAAACGAAAAGTGGCATCAAAGGGCCAAAGAACCCGATGTTTGGTATATTTTCAGGGTTTCTCCGCATGTGCAAACTTTAGTTCAACAGGAAAAAGAAAAGAAAACTCGAATCATGTGGCAAGCGATACGACAGAAAATAGGAGACAATACTTAACTACATGGGACGGACGTCCAAGCCGCTGCAATCTATACCTGCGATCACGGCCAGGCCGGTGGGATCTTGACCTGAATGAGTTTGATAGTATGCGGGGGCGGCGGTTGGCGCGGTGGTAGTAAGAGCCGAATTGATTAAATCGGTCTGATTGGGACTTGGATGAGGGTTGGCATTGGCATTGGAGCTGCTCTGGCAAGAATTGGATGCCGTCGGAGAAGGATAACCAGTTCCGGCACCACTGGATGTCGGTGGTGGCTCCCTAGAGGCCGAGCCCTCAAGGTTCGCAGTGCTACTAAAGGCTCGACGACCAGGTTGAGACGCCGGGGTGAGAGCGATGCCGGCCACAGACCACTCTGAGGTTGATCCTAAAAAAAGCAAAAGTGTTTGACATTAGAGGTCATCTGTTCTTTCATAACTCCATTGCGATCTGTACGCCTTTGACCTGAACCCAAGACATTCGGCCGGGCTTCAGATTTTCTTGAAAGGAAAAAGGAATCGGCGAATTCATACCCGAGTTTGGCCTCGATTGATTCCTAGTTGATCGGTTAATTAATTAAGATGGGACCGAAGACAGAAAATCAGGAGTCAGCAAATCCGTCGCCAGAAACTAATCAAAGCATTGTAAGCAGTAGTGGAATGCGAGTTAAAATTGGTTCAAGTGGTTGGGTCTACTGTTAATCATGTCAGCTTGACTTCAAGTCAATCAATGGTATCATGTTGTGAGCAAATAATGACAAGTATGCCGCCGCACAACGGACAGAGGGGGCGGCTCTACATATGATTTCACTGATGGAAGTGCCTGGCGTTTTCAAAGACGGGACAGTCACAGTTAAATTTCTAGCCCCAGTTTGGTAAAGCTATCCAATGATTCCGAAAGCATTCGGGAGAGTCAATGAGAAATTCCCAATTGTTCAAGGTTCAACACTCAGGGTGTCAGCAATCTGTTCACCGTGAAACGCACGCACGCACGCACACACACACACACACTTCGTCTGCCTCTGGCAGGACATCATATTTCTAGATCAGATCAGGTTAACTGAACTTTTATGATCACACCCTACCTCCAGTTTGCAACTTCGTTGGCTCATACCATGCGCAAACAGATGCCACTTTGCCCAGATGGAGATCCATCCTAGCATCCACTTGCCAAAGAATAATCGAAAAAGAAAAAAAAGAATAAGAAATATGACTAACTGTGGCTGATTAGTGGGAGTCGACGACTTCGATTGAGGTTGAGGATCCAATATTTTATTACTGCTTTCGGCTGAGGTGGGGGTGATGGTCCTGAATGGATTATGATAGACTGGCGATGAATCTACAAACTGATGAGAACGAGAATGATGGTGCTGGTGGTGCTGATGGTGCTGATGCGGATGCGAAGCCGAGGGCGATTGACTAGCATTCTCAACACTTGTTGATGCCGCCGAAGCATTAACGATCACGGGTTTGGTGTTGGTTTCGTGGTCGAAGAGGTTTGACCCAGCGGCGTTACCGCGCGCGAGGCTGGGATGCGGATGTGAATCCATGATTGACATATATATGTTTGAAGGAGAATATATATGTATATGTGTATGATGGTATATCTGATTGATAGAGAAAGGAAAAGAAAGTTTGATGGTGGCTTGGTCTTCTCTGGCTGGAAAATGTATATATAGGATTAATGAGGATGGCCAGAAAAATTGCAGGGGGGGGGGGCAAGAATGGACTAAGAACCAAGGCGGATGGAGTTCTTGATCTGCCTTCGAATTTCAATTGGTTGTCTCAGTCGATCGTGCCTATGACTTTTGTGGCTGCTGGGTTTATCGTTTCAACGAATGAACTGTCTAACGGATTGAAAATCGTTCTCAGTAGCTGCAAAGCCCACCAAACACGAGAAGGGACGAGATGAAGGGATGGTATATGTGGGATCCTGAATATGAAGGCAGAAACACAATTTAATCAGATGAGATTGCGCCTCTTGCGGCTTTCAGAGACCGTTAATAATCTTCTGCCTCGGCTTCTTCAGAGACGAGAAGTAGATGGAGGAAAACGGCGCTGAGATGTGAGAGTGGGAGTGGAGAGATGAATAGATGGATAGATCAATCACTCAGTATCAGTAGAGCAAGAAAGAATCATGAATCCCCGGGAGAAAAGGCGACGGGCGAGAGGGGGAACTTGGCTAGGAAAAACGGAAATAATTTTCTGGAAACACGGAAAAGTTGCAAAGCTAAGAAAAGATAGGGGATGAAATGGTGTATCGCGGAAGAGAGCCAACCACACCTGGGCAATCGGTTTATGATTCTTGTAAATAGCTCGAGGGAAATGGGCTATTCCGAAGTCGCAGAGGTGCAGGAGGGGGGCACTGGGAAGGATTAGTAATGCAGACACGCCAAGAACCAAGGTAAGTTACTCTCAGAAATAAGACCTCCACGAAGGCCAAAGAAGAAGATTGCCCCGAGGGGACTTACGGAAATGAAGGTAAGCTGAGTATGTAGCTGGCATTACTTTTTTTTCTTGGTGAAGCGGGGGACCCAAGCCGAGCTAAAGAGCGGATTGGGGGTCAGTAGAGCTATAAGCAGCGACAAAGCTATAATCAGAAACCAGCACTTTAATTCCGCCTGCCTCCGACCACAAAAAACTCAGGAGGTTGGTAGGGTGATGATGAAGATGCCTTCATGATAAAAAGAAGAAAAAAAATTGAGGAAAAAAAAAGAGATAGATCGGTCATGCATAGAATTAAGGATAGAAAATTTTGACTATCGGCCCAGCCTGTGTATCAAATGATGACGATAACTTTTCGTCACGCTAAAGATAACGGGGGAAAAAAAGGCGGATGCTAAAGAAGCAAAATCTATGCACGTGTAAATATTGAAATATGTAAATAAGTTGAAAGGGACTGAAAAAGCCAGCTCAAGGAACTTCGCTCAAGACAAAACCCACCGACACTGAGACTAGCTGAGGCAACCGCAAGGTTAATAGCGTGGAGTTATAATCTGAGAGGGGAGAACTTATGCACAACAACTGCTGAAGGAGTTGATGGAAAGTTATTACCACAAGCTGATCTGAGCTCACCCACGTTTGAAAGCATGACGCTGCCAGAAGGTCAGTTAGCGAATGACATGATATGTCGTTGGCCACCCAGATAGAAATGCCGCCCCACCCACAACCACAGTCCCTCGGCCCTCCCTCAGAAAAAAAGAGGGCGAAGTGCAGAGAGAGAGGGAGACAGAGAGACAACAACATAATAAGTAGATGAATACTTGAAAATTTACAACGAACATACGAAATATCTCAAATTAGCTTCAAGATAGGCAATCACGTTAGCGGTCATCCCAGGTAGGTCAGCTTTTGTCATGAGGTTGAAAAGATTTCCCGAGTTGGATTATCTACACCACCTGTCTGTCTTTCTGGGAGCTACGGTACGGCTATGATGCTATCGGGAGATTCCGAGTCTGAATCAGTCCGTGTGTTTTTTCACTCTTCATGTGTTGTGCGGGTCTAGCGATTTTTTGTTTTGGGGCTTAGTTTTTCAATATATTCTTTCCTCGAGCTGAGAGTCTCTTCATACATGATGGTGGTTTGGCCAGTGTAAGTTCTAAAAACCCATGTTGTTTGTTGAAATTTGAAAATAATCTAGCGACAGTCCATCTCGTAAGCAAGGGTTGGGACCCATTCTGAGAAAGCTCTGCCCCACTGGCCAATTTGACCCCGCTGGAGTTAACGAGATGGATGATATGTAGTCCATACGCAGTATACGGTTAAAACTTTGTCCTAGTCACTGCCGTGTCTGAAGTTGCAGGTGGGGCGCCATGTATGATGATTCATACCCCAGCTTGCGAAGCTACCGGGACAGCTATAGTAAAGATGTTATTTGTACAACCAGGATATTGACCATAACCAGATGCGACCTCCGAGTGGATGACCTTAGATGACCCAACCCACTCCTCCACTGCATTTGGTGGAAGCACCGGCGCTTGGAAGGAATTTAACGTAATACACTCGGTTTACAAGCGTACCCGGGTCAGCAGACAAAAAATGTAAGGAGCAGTGGTCTCGGTCTGTTCGGCAGGGAGCGCCTAGAATGGCTCGCGGAAGTCAATTGAAAAACGGACTACGGGGTAAAAGCGCCGGATTACTGGAAATTGGAAGTGCGTGCACTAGGCTTTAGCCTCTTGTTGCCATGTTGAAGAAAACTTCTAGATAAGCTTCATGATCTAAACAGGAGCTCTTCAAGCAAACTTTCAAAAGCTAGGGTATGATTCTCACGAGATACCCGGGAAATGTGGGTGGTGTTCGTACTCCGAGTCTCCGACTGTCCAAGGACCAAGGTTAATCGTTGAGCGGCTTGAGCCTTGTTGAGCTGGTGTTTATGTTGATGTACAGCTTCATTAATTTTACACAGCATCTATGATAATCTGACCATGTTACCTTCCAGTGGAGGGCCATCTTATGCGCCAGGATTCTATTTCAGTTCAGAATTCCAACTTAATGTCGACTGAATATTTAGACACTCATCCGACAACAGCAGCCACTTGGCACTGGTATTCTGCAGAGAAGAGCGATTCTGAGCCATTTATCTGTTGCATATAAATATGTAAAATTATAGCAATTCAAGTAAGCTGCAGTTGCCGTGTAAAGCCAAGCCTTCACTCGTCCGCTTGCCGATAGTTCACAGTCACCTGATCCGGCTGATAGTTATACTTCATATAAAAATTCAATGGATAATTTCTATCTCTTCTATTTGAAGAAATTTTTGATAGGTTTGATAAGGCTGTAGTGTCACTTCTAACGCTAGAGTGAGCTGGCAGAGTTTGTTATGAAGAAATATTTCAAGGGATTCTTATTGCCAAGGAATTCTTGCTGCTGTGGTCACTTCGGACCCATGAACTTTCTTTGAGAACCAGTACTTACTCAATTGCAGGGATTCTGATTTACTCCGCCATTGCCTGCGCTCACAACGAGTTCCCAATGCGGTGCCAGATGGAGGGAGCTTGAATGGAAGTTTTCAGTTGGAGCTGTGAATGATTGCCGCAAAATTCTCAGATAAAAAAGGAACTTCATGCGAAGATTAACACCCCTGGACAAGGCATTATGACATGGTGAACTGATTGATATACATATTGTCAAGAACCATATAGTCACTGCCAAAAAAACAATATCTGGAATATTTGGAATATCTGTAATAAGAGAAAAAAATAAAAAATAAAAACAAATAATACCCCCAAAGGAGGGTTAGGTTAAGGTTAATTTAGGTTCAGGTTAGGTTTCAGTTAGGTCTAGGTTAGGGCTAGGGTCAGGGGCCAGGCCATAGCCCTTGTTTTTTTTTTGAAACACTTGAAAAACTGGTCATCACAGATATTCTGAATATTCCAGATATTTTATTTTTGCAGGTGGTTAGGCTGGACTTCCAAAGGCTTAATATTGACTCATTCACCATGTCAGAATGCCTCGTCCACGGGTGAAGATTAAAGGGTTTTTCCTGTTTGATGAACGTTGAATTACGGAAGCGCAGTCAATTCACAAAAAAAATCGATGGGAGAGTTAGTCAGAGGAGTCCACTATGTGATGTTGAACTAAAAGATGAAAATTCTTTCGAAAAGCATGACCGCAAGAGGTGACTGAATTGAATTCTAGTTTGGCAGTTGCGGAAGCTGAAAACTACGCGCGCTTTGCAGAAGTGATTTTGCAGATGATCCACACGTGTTTTTTTTCTTCTCGGTGGCAGAATGATCGGCGTCTATCATTGAGACAACTTCTGACAAGGGAGCGCAGGCTAAAGCACGGATGAAAATGCATCATCATGTTACATACATGTGTACTGGGGAGAAAGAAAAATATTAACCCCATCGCTTCCGTCCGGTTCTTTCCTTTGAGGGAAAGAGCGAGTTGCGGAACGTCTCACCCGGAGTATGGCATTGGCAACCGAGGTCCTGCAGCTAAACTTTAACAAGGCTTTCAAAAATTCCTCTTGGGGATATGTCTCAGCAGTTAATACGATTGCTCCTCCCGTTATGATTTAACTTCTCTTCATCTAATTCATACACTTGCCATCGATTTCGATGGTATTAACTGTACCCATGCTTCTCCTGACTCTCGATCCGCTGTACCTTACATGAGCCATTCTACCCATCGTTGCGCAGCTTCGCAGCGATATCAATTTGCTCTTGTGCAGTGCAGTCATATGCCGAAAGGTGCCAGTTTTGCAATCTGATCGGTGGGGAATAGCAACAGTATACCTAAACGTTCACTGGTCGGCAGCAAATCGATGCAGTTTTCAAATACTACAGGTCTGGCTAGAACTGTATGTCATGGCTCGCCCAGCGGCTTTGCTGAAGTTCGTTGCCAACAAGCTGGTATTACATTCCAGAATTGCAGTATATGTGCTTGGAGGAGACAAGTGGCTAATGCCAAGTCCATGTTCATAAATTCATTCATAAACTTTATAATTACATAGCATTTCTTCTTCAGCGCCCAGGTGATCGACCTGATTTATTCGGTTTACATACCTCAGAAGAAGGAGCCGCCGAGCCGGGTCAGTACAACTTGACTTGACGTCCACAGGTGAACTTCGAAACGGCCCGTCGCTTATCACGGGAGCATGGAAGACACGTCTTTCCCAATCAAACCACACCAAGGTTACGCAGAACAATGGCCGCGCGGCACGCCTGGTGCCTTTGAATGTGTCTTCAAATCATCCGCGGGCCTTTCCGTTTGGAGCAGGGAGTCTGAAGAGTTTGGGCAGTGCGCGCAGAATCTCTATGGTGCATTCTTGAACAGGAGAAGATCTGTTGTGTATGAAAGAAAAAAAAAATGCCGCGTTATAACATCAAGTGCTATTGCTACATTAAGCACCTTGTCTGCCTGAAGCAGACAAGGATCAATAGATTTCTATTGCCCTCCCTTTGATATTTTGGCATCAAGGCTACACTTCCCTATGTAACTCAATCACAGTAGAAGCGCGCTTTGAATTATAAAGGCAAATGGGTGTCAAGACTTTAAAGGGTGGACAGACGTGTATGTAGTTGTACCATTGTCCTGGTATCTCCGATTCACCTCGCGGTTTTAATTTGACTTGGCTTATCACTGTCGTATGTAGATGAATATGAAGGAAGTATCTTCATATCACTCGGGCCAGTGGTACATAGCCTGTGGTTCATAGCTCGTGATTTCCTAGTGGAGGCAAAGTTTACGTCACCGGAGCTTTATGAAGTTCTGGATAAACATGTGAGCATTATCAACTGATCAAAGGTAACAAGCGGTATGACACAAAGATTAACATACGAACGGTACCGGTAACTAACATGGCACAAGGCCTCTGGAGTTCGTAAATCAACATAGCAGCCAAGCGCAAGCCCTTGCGGCTCGGGGAAGATATCGGGCAAATGCGAAAGTACAGCACTTTGGACCGCTATTGGGGCAGAAGAATAAAACGGTATGTTTTGCTTGATTCCTTTTCTCCGGCGGTGATGACACGCGCGGTGTACAAACACCCGGTTGATGAATTCTGATCAAGCTGTGTGCTCACTGATTCATAGTGAAGGCAGTAGCCGTAACCAGACCAACCTGCCCAAACGATGGCAATCCAGGCGCCCACTCGCACCATGGTTCAATCATGTAAGGCTTGAAGCACAATCGCTTGTACTTTTCTGGATCCTTCGGGATCTTGCTTCTGGAAATTGATCGGCCGGACTCCACCTTGGCGTTTTGAACACATAAATATGTACAAGGAATCGGGAATCTGGACTGGTGATGCTTCGTCGTTCGACTCGGTAGCTGTACAACGCGGGTCCATGCACGCCACAAGAAAAACTCTCCGATCAGCCTTTGGATTACAATGCATACTGAAAGCTTATGCCCGAAGCTGTCTCTGCTCCTTGAGTAAGTGCATCTCCAGTGGACTGGGGGTGCATCATGTCGCCTCCCGCGGCCCGCAAGTCAATGTCCCAGAATTTCACACATCTTTCACAACAGTGCAAATAATGGACTGAGGAATTTAAGGATAAGATCCGTCGGGTCGGGGTCGGGTAGAGCTCATCCGACAACCGGATCCGGCATATCCGGCCCCGACGCCGGGTATCCGGCGGGTGTTGGGGCGGTCTTGGGCGCTACATAGCGCCTAAAATTTCTTACTGCGAAGTTCTTGTGTCGAAAAGACGGTTTCTTCAATAATGTGTGTTGCCAACTATGTACCAGAAAAAGAAGGCAGAGATTGCTTCTCTGGATGAGGAGATTGAGGCTTACTTGGGCTTGAAATGTGTAATCAAATCATGCAACATTCTTCTTTATGAAAGAACACCAAGCTCTTTCCATCACTCGCAAATATGGCCCAAACGTTCTTAGCGGTATGTACCTGCCTCAAGTGCTCCGTGCAAACAAGCCTTCTCAGTTGGTTGACACATTCATACGCGTATATACTCGCAATTGGATGTCTCTCAACACCTTTGAGTCACTTAGAGCAACCGCATTGGGCATCAAATTCCTGCGGATTTGCGAAACTAACTTAATGCCAGATTAGGCTGATCTTGGCCCTTTTTTGCACCGGTATAGGATTATCTGGACTGGTATAGCCTAATACCCAAGCTAATCCAATCAACCACATCGGTATACAACTTGGAAACAATGGACAACAGCCCAATTCCGCTTCCCAATGATGAAAATGACGTCAGCCAACACCTTTTGCGAGGCCAACAGATAACTCAAGACCTTCTTGCCAAAGATGAGGTTCTCAACATTCTCCTTGAGATGAGTGATTCCAGCTCCAATCATGGATTTGCTTCTTACAAGCAACAAGGGCCATGCGGGAAGTGGCATCAGGACACTTATTGGGATCTTGCATCAATATGTTGAGACAGACTTTTTCTTGTTCATTTTCTACTAACGATTCTTGAATGTTGTTGGATTGCTTGGCCTTGAAGAGTTGTTGGGTAGCCTCCTTGGTAGAGTTTTCAAGCAAATTGAGCCGTTTCTTCTTGTAATTGTCTTTGGCGGCCTTTTGCTTAGCAGCGTGCACACCAGCTGGCCGCTCCCATTTGGCTTTATCAGGGCTGTTGGAAACGGTGGTGTTTGGGTTTGGTGGAGCATCTTCCAAAAGTACACTGCCTTGCAAGTTGGACAGTGGTGGAACCAACTTCTTAGCCTTCCCAGACAGTGATTGCCACTTGGAAACCGTCTTCAGTAGTAGCCAAGGCCTCTCAAAGGCAAATTGCCTCCCTTCTTGGTTGAAGTAAAACTGACAGGCGGTTGTAAGCCAATCCTCTGGCGCAGAGCCTGATGCTGGATTGTCTTTCAACTTGTTGTATATGGCCGCAAACTTAAGGGTGGCCTTCTGTACAATTTTCCATCCGGTCACATAGTTGCAATTTTGTAAGTATCCAACTTACTTTTGATTGGTGCTTAACAAGAAACCACACACCTTGCTTGGATGCTAGAGGCATCTCGCTTAGGCCCGCATGTGTATTTGTTGAAGTCTTCAGCTACGCAAGTCTGTTGGTACATGTACGTGACATGTTGGCAGTGCTCGACTGCGTGAGCTGTCACACATTGTAGATAGTATTTATAGTCTTCATCCTCCTTAAGGAATAAATCACTCTCTCTTACAAGCTCACTCCACAACAGGTTATGAGCCTCTCGCTAGAGTAGCTTGTGTTTCTTTTTTACCTTTTTTTTCACCCTCCATCGTAGCCGAAGACAAGTCATCACCTTAGTAGTCTTTCACAGACGAGCATAACCCAGTAGTCATCCTGATGAGCCAGTAGTCTCTCGGCAAGACATCCAACACAACATATCCTCCTTCCGACTAAGCTTTTTGCACACTTGGAACCCCCCCTTTTTTCCATTAGTCCTCACCACCAGATACCTCCTTGCTGAAGCATATTACCACATCAACCCTAAATCCAAACCCATAAACATGCGCAATAGCCAATACATTCCCCATACTTTATCAGTAACGGTGTCAATCCCAATTAAGAGCCTAAGTTATCCGCCGTGATAAACAGACATCTACCCAAGCCTTATAAGCTTGGTGAGCAACTTGCAATTGCCACTTTGGATTGATCATCCACAGATAAGCTACACTGGTGCGGGGACAATTGCCTGTCTCACTTCACCTGAACTTTGTGGCTGCAAATTGGGTATCCGCTCCCTGCAACAGTACACTATTGGCCAGCCCGGAGCTATCAACCCCCTTTTCTTTTTTCTCTGCTTCTTTTCCCATTCCTCTGTCATCACCACACCCCCTTCCCCACCTTCCAATGTCTGACCAAAACTCAAAGCCCAAGATCAAACGTATCCCTGATGCTGTCTCCACAATCCACCGCTTGACCCCCAACGCACAAGCCAAACGTGCCAGGCTGGGACTCCTAGCAAATCGAACGACCTCGGGAAGCAACCCTTTCCAATGGTCGGGTAGCAAATCCATCAACAAACCAAACAACAAAATCCTGGGCCGGGGCCAACCATCCAAATGAAAGGCAAACAGAAACACCACAACGAGTCAATCCAACAGACCACATCTTTCATTCCCCAAGTTATGGGATTGTTGGCCAAAAATTGGCAAAGGAAAGAACACATCCACCAACCCAACAACCAAACGCCCCTTGGCAATGCACAAGCACCCCCCACCGGACAATCCAACATCGCACTCATCCTTGCTGAAATGAAGGCTCAATGCGAAGATGACCGCATACCCCGCAATTGTGATGAAAACCGGGCCCGCCGGAAAGCTGACCTAGACAAACAGACCCGCATCACGGCAATCATTGCGGCAGTAGCAAAACAATTTTGGGCAGAAGACATCCTGAAGCCGGACGGAACCAACCTACGCCAGTGGGAGCGTATGCTCCGCTTACACGCGGCGGAGAGATTCCACGAACCAGATTTTTTCCTCGGCAAAAGCAACACCATCATTGATCCCTCGGACAAAATGCTGGCCAGAGGAATCATCCATGCTTTGGTGGACAGTGATCTCATATACGACCTGCTGGACTTAGCCTGCGCCGCCGACGTCTTCACGCATCCCCTCTCCAAATTCCGTGTAGTGAACCAAGCAGCTCAGCTACAGGCTTGGAATGAACTTGTGACCGTTGACCCGTCCCAACACAGCACCACAGCCGCCCTGTACAAGAAATTTGCGAACTTGGGCAAGTCCTTCATGGAGCAAGGATTGAGCCTATCATGGGATGAGGTCACCGGCCTCATTATGCAAAACAATCTGAAAGACGCTCTCCGCCAGTCCATCGACCAGAAGGTAGACCTGTTCATGGAATCTCATGAATACCAAATCCCCACGTCCCAAGACATGCTATGGTTCATTGACGCAGCCAGAACCAAACAACGGCTAGCCGACGCCTCAAGACTAACGGAGACACATTCACTTCAAGTTAATCTAGCTAGACGTCCAGATTTGATTTCTAGTGTTTCAGGACAAAGCGACGGACATGAGATGGAGACCAGAGCATCGACCAAGACTCCCCGCTGCTACATCTGCAACAGGACTGATCACCTAGAACCAGATTGCCCAAACAAGAAGCGTGGACAGACTGGCAGATCAAACACCCAGTCAGCTCCCTATCATCAAGGCAACCCGGCATTTCCACCATGTTCAATAACATACAACTTTGACAGAGCGCCTTATGTCAACCCTATCCAGCCAGGCCCAACCCAACAATCAAATAGCGCGCGGATAACCCCAGCGGACAATGAGAAGACGGCCGGTCCAAGCAACAACACCAGGCCGGTGGAAAACCGGATGTTCAACCCAGATCTTTTTGCCGATGACAAGGAAGAAACCTACACATTTGAGCAGGAATCACTGTCAGTAGAACCAACTTTTGAGAGGTTCAACATTTGTGAGGTTTCCATTGACAAAGACGGCCAAGAAGTCCTATGGGACTCCGGAGCATCAGATAACGTGACGGGCAACAGGTACGCCCTCCATGACTTCAAGTTTTTGACACACCCCATCGCAGTGAAAGTAGCCACTGACGGCCCATGCAACTACATTACAGGCATGGGTACGCTGAAATTTTGCGGCAAGAAATCAACGACCATCGAAGTTAAAGGAGTGTACTTCTGTGATCAAGCCCGATCCACACTCCTATCAATTGGTGCATTCAAGAAGGCTAACACCCGTTTCCATGTATCTAGTGATTTTGACTCAATAGACTTGCTGAGCCAGTCGGGGAAACTCCTGCTCAGGAGTGTCTTTAACGCAAAGACAAACAGCTGGCCACTTCCTTGTCCCATCCAAACTCCTCAACACTCTCCTCATGTTATGCTACACAGTTGTAAAGAAAAGATAGATGACTCCATTGCAATGAATTCCATGTTCAAATCACCTAACCTGATTGAGAGTAGCCAATTCACCTGGAACCCTGAGGACCTGACACCGGATGAAAAGACCCTATAGTTCTGGCACCGCTTATTCAGACACGCAAGCCTCCGCCAGATCAGAAGGTTGGTGAAGCTGAAACTTGGTTATGGACTCCCAGAAGACATGCCTACTGGCTCAATTAAATGCCCCATGTGTTCCATCTGCAAGGCCACCAGGACTTCCTCACTTGGACCCACCAACCAATGCTCCAATAGGCTCTCAATAGTATGTTTTGATCTCATGGGACCATTTGATCCTCCAAACATGACTGGTGGTAAGTATGCATTGACCATTAGAGACACTTCCACCTTGTACAGTGAAGTAAAGATACTAAAAGCAAAATCGGATGCCACTAGCGCCATTATTCAAACAATTAATTGCTGGGAGACCCAGACCGGCGGAATCCTGAAAATACTGCGTTCGGACAATGGAGGCGACTTCAAATCCAAAATACTTGCCAACTACCTGGTTGGGAAAGGCACAATAGCGGAACGCTCTCTCCCCTACCACCACTTCCAGAATGGCGCAGAGGAAAGGTATAACAGAACTGTTGCCAATATGGGAAGAAGCGTGCTCTACGACAGCAAACTCAACAAGCAATTATGGGGCTATGCTTTTATGTGGTCTGCTTGGACCCTCAACCGCATCCCCAACAAGACCTTTAAATCAATCACACCATACAAATTCTTCTACGGAGATAAACCACAGCTGGACCAAACCAGAGTTTTTGGTTTGAAAGCATATGTTCTCGTTGCCCCCAAGAAACAAAAAAAACTCAATTATAGAGCAGTAGAAGGACTGGTAGTTGGTCACCTGGAAGAATCAAAAGGGTGGACATTTTGGATCCCTGCCACAAAAAAACTTATGTCGTCCGTGTGGGCCAATTTTGGTTGCAACAGCCTTCCGCTCCCTACACAGCCTGCCAAGGCAAAAACCCTACAACTTGGAAATTTCAGGAATGAAGAAGCTGTCGCTGAGCAGAAAACCAACATAGACCAACTAGCCACCTTACCACAACTGACAGACCACGGCACCCCCAACACCTTTTGAGCTGCCATGAAATTCACAGAGGCTAGCCAATGGAAGAAAGCAATGGACAATCTCCGCAGGAAAGCAGTCTGGCGTGTCAAGCCCCTTCCTAAGCAGAGGAAAGCTCTGGGTGCGCAATGGGTATATGCCAAGAAGAAAAACGCCAACGGGTCAACCTGGTATAAGGCGCAATACGTTGCCAAAGGCTTCAATCAGGTAGAAGGGACAGATTACGCCCAAACATTCGCACCAACAGCAAGTTTCAATTCAATGCGCGTCCTGCTCTCTGTTGCCGCCAAACACAATTGGCCGGTGTATAATTTTGATTTTGTCGCCGCCTACCTCAACGCACCAATAGACAAAGAGGTGTGGGTATGACCACCCAAAGGTCTAGATGTTCCAGGCGGCCATGCCTGTATCTTAGACAAGGCACTTTACGGCACCAAACAGGCTGCCCAATGCTGGTGGAAACACCTCAGTTCCACGCTCTCCACACTGGGCTACAAATCCAGTTACTATGATGTTGAGTTTTTGAGCTGCTGGCGCAAGAAGGGAATTTTTAAGGATAATGGCACAAGACGGAGAGTGGTCATTTTGGGAAAGGTTCACGGAAAAAGAATGAAAAAAACCAATTGATTTTTATTCACTCAACTAGGCTAGCTTAAATAGACTAAGTACAAGTGGTTAAAATGTGGTTTGGCAAAAAATGAATAAAAGACATTTTTGAATAAAAACTGAGAGAAGACAAAATAAGTTCTTGAAAAAGACAAACTTGGACAAAACATCTCATTCTCTTTTAGTTAGGCTAGATGAGTCAGTCAAGATAAAATATTTTGAATCACAGATACTATGAGGCGTTAATTCAAAGTAATCAGTTTTTAAGAATCAGATAATGAACCAGAAAAAGAAGGAAATCATGGAAGAGACATGAGTGGTTGATAAAATAATTCAACAGAAAACAAGCTACTAATGACTATAGTTCAGTCCAGATCAGGAAGATTCAAGAAAGGGAAAATGGGGAATAGAACAGAGGGAGACAGAAAGAGGAAAATTCAACATATGACTCCAGCGTCTACACGCTTAGCAACAAGAGCAACAAATCCATCATCTGGGTCCATGTCGACAATGGAATTGTCACAGAATCATTGGACACAGCTCTCAAACAAGTAGAACAGCAACTGAAAGGAAGCCTTGAGATTAAATGGAATGAGGGTCTGGACAACATGGTCGGAGTAAAAATCAAACGCACCAACAAGGGCTTCAAACTTTCACAGCCAGATCTGATCAACAAGATACTTCAGGAATGGTGGGATGGTGCGACCATCAAAGCCATGCCTCTGCCAGAAGGCTTCAACAGTAACTTCACAGACGGTGAAGCTGGTGTTAACCCCTCCGATTTCCTCTTGGTGATTGGAATGCTCAATTACGTATCAGTGGGCACAAGGCCAGATATGACATATGGAGTCAACTGCCTCGCAAGATTCTTGTCCAGGCCATCGCCAGAACATTGAAAGGCCCTCAACCATCTAATATGCTACCTAGCCGGAACTAAAGATTGCGCGCTACGGATTCAGCCTAAAAAAGACAAGGCTCACCCTGTAGAGTGTTTCACCAATGCTAATTGGGGAGGTCCTGATGCTAGATCAAAATACGGTGTTCCCGTGCGCCTCTATGGATGTCCAATCATGTGGGTGTTGCAATGCCTTGTAACCGTTGCCAGCTCAACATGCCAGGCCAAGTACATGGCACTTGGCCATGCAACACGGCATTCCCTCTGGATTCGCAACTTGCTTTGCGACATCCTTGGTGTCACCTTTGCTGTTTACATATTTTGTGACAACCAATCAGTGGTGAAGATTGTGTGCAAGGATGCATCAAACAAACGGACACAACACGTCAACCACAAGCTCTACGTCACCAATCAGGCACTTCACAAGAAGAAGACAAATCTCACATGGATACCTGGCAAGGAACAACTCGCTGATGTACTCACCAAGGCCCTTGGGAAATTGGCACACCACACCAATGGCCTACAGGTCCAGGAATACCCGGGTTGAACCAGTCTATTGTCACCTCTGATTATCTCAACAGTCTAGTTTCAATTTTTTTTCTTTTTCTTTTTTCTTTTCTTCTCCTTTCTATTTTCTTTCTATATCACTTGTTTCTCCCCCTCTTTTGTTTTATTTTTTTCTTCCTTTTTTCAACTTGTTTTGTCTTGTGTGTCAGTTTCTTATTGAGGGGGGGGGGGATGTTGGTACATGTACGTGACATGTTGGCAGTGCTTGACTGCGTGAGCTGTCACACATTGTAGATAGTATTTATAGTCTTCATCCTCCTTAAGGAATAAATCTCTCTCTCTTACGAGCTCACTCCACAACAGAGTCCAGAAGTCGTCTTGGGTTTGATTGTTGGAGATGATGGCATCTTCGGATATGAGGGTCCAGCTTTTAGCAAGCTGTTCATCCTCATCAGCATTGAAGTTGGGGGAACGTTTTGACTTGCTTGGTGCGGGTACAGTGGCTTGTGGAGTTTGCAAGGAGATCAGGTTGTTCATGTGTGCCATGGGGGAGATATTGAGAAGTAGTAAAATGAGTGATGGCAAGAGTGTTTGCAGCGTCAAAGTTTGGGATGGGTGGTGGGGCGGAGGTGATGATTCCGCTTAATCCAGGGCCTTTTGAATATTCATTTCGACCAGAAATCCTAGGATTTGCAGGGTACAGAGTTGTACTCCGCTCGCTCCAGAACTGATCCTGGAGCGAGGTTACGCCGGGCAAATCTTGCCCAATGCGGTTGGGCGGTTGGATTAGCGTTGCTAATCCGCAGGGATTTCATGACCAATGCTGTTGCCCTTACATATCTGTTTGAAGGATTGGGTTAAGAATCACATTATGCTCTATTGCTTCTTTCTTACTGGTCAAGTTGCTCATTTTTTCTTCCTGGCCTGTTGCTCTTTTTTTCTTACCCCTGTCACTTGTTGTACTTGGTCTTGTTGCTCGTTTTGTCTTATCCCTAGACTCCTGCTGCTCTTTGGTTCTCATGAACAATACAACAATTGTGTTCAATGGTGAGAATGAATGCACCGCTAGAGTAGTGATCATCTGGAACTTGTGAAATTTGCTTCTGCACGACTCCAAGCCCTCTCCCTACAATGTCAACTATCCGGCCGGATGCCAGATGTTCACAGACCCAGTCCGACATCTGACCGGATACTGTCAGGTACGCAGGGTCCGGATTGTATCCTTACTGTGGATCCAAGCCGGGGTGGATCAGCTTAGACCAGACATTTGTCATCCAGCTCCTGTCACCACAACGCCCAGCATTTTTTTGTTTTTCAAAATAGGAAGTATCCTATTGAGCTTCTCCAATGATTTGAAGATGACGGCAAGATCATTTCATCATTTCAAGTAACAACAGCGCTTATTTTAAAAATTTGAACAGAACGGAAGCATGGGGAATCTCAAGTGGGGAGGAAAACAATTAATCGCAACCGACTACAAGGACATGTTCCACTATACAACAGTTATTTTTCAGAAAATCCAACTTACCCGGACAAGCTATTTTGCCGACATTTCCAGATTCAAGGAAGCCTTTTTCTCAAGATTGTTGATGCAATTGCAAAGGAGGATGAATATTTTGTCCAGAAAAGAGATGCGGCAGGCCAATTAGGATTTTCTTTTTTACAAAAAGGAACGGCAGCTATGAGGATTCAAGCGTACGGATATAGTGCTGATTCTATTGATGAGTTTCTTCAAATCAGTCCATCTCGTCCTCTTTATTACCTCTTTTTTATTTCAATAAATTTGCACAGACTGATGATTAAATATTTTGGGAAATCAGGTGAAAGTACATCTCTGGAGAACCTCAAACAATTCTACCAAGCAATAGTGAACATCTATGGCAGCACCTATCTACGCAGCCCCAATGAAGAAGATCTTCTCAAGATTCTAGCCGTTTCCAAATAGCGAGGCTTTCCAGGGATGTTGGGATTGCTTGATTGTATGCACTGGGTCTGGAAGAATTGTCCAGTTTCTGATCAAGGGCAGTATGCTGGAAAAGAGAAAGAACTGACTATTGTTCTTGAGACCGTTTCCACCCACAACTTGTGGATATGGCATGCCCTTTTTGGCCTCCCCAGAACTCTCAATTACATTACGGTTCTTGATAGATCACCTATTTTCCAACAATGTCAAGATGGTGTTGGTCCTTCTATTTGGTACATTGTAAATGGCAACAATTATCATCTTGGATACTATCTCACCAATGGAATATATCCAAAATATTCTAGTTTAATCCAGTCAATCTCTCATCCTCTCGGAAAGAAAAAAAACACTACGCAAAGATGCAAGAAGCTTATAGGAAAGATGTTGAACATGCTTTTGGAGTACTCCAAGATCGCTATGCCATAATCAAAAACGCTGGTTGCCTTTGGAAAGAATCTAACCTTGATTTGATCATGAAAACCGCAATAATTCTACATAACATGACTATAGAAGATGAAGAAGGATTGGAATACGCAAACAATTTTGATTACCGTCAGTTGCCTCACACTCAAGCATCAGTCTCATAAAACAAATTATCAAGCACCCACTTTGATGCTTTCCTTTTGCATTATCAAAGAATTTGTGGTATTCATGGGCACAACTGCCTAAAAGATGATTTGATTGAACATCTGTGGAACAAGTTGGGATGCGACAATGAGGAGATTTAAACTCATTTCTTCTAGACTGTCCCTTGTGAAATAGTTTCCTTTGTTTTATTTTTTATTTCTTTTTCTGTTTTTCTTTTTGTCTTCTTTCAGCACAGATTATCTTTTGATTTTCTCACAATCAAGTTTCAAATTTTGTACGCTCAAGGATTGAAAAATAGATTTGAGAAAAGATTTGATTTTTTGTTCAGTTCAGCAGTGGTAGTCATAGGAGATGAAGAGACATTGTTGTGTATGAAGTATTTGAATTGGAAAAAATGACATGATACGACAAGGCGTTGCCATGTATGAAGCAGTTTAATCAGAAAAATTGAGAGGAGATGAGGAGACTTTGTTGTGTATGAATTTTTTTTTACTTAGGAGAAGTGATTAGAGAAAAAAACAATATCTAACTACGCTTGGGACGATCCAAAATCACTCACTTTTTTTGTTTCCAATATGCTTGGGATTCATCATCCATCCCACTGAGATTCATCAACATAATTCAATCATTGGCCGCTATTTGAATCACCTTTTCAACCAAATCCATGCATTTTTGGGATAGCTTCATAAGGTCTTCTTGGGCCTTGAGCATTCTCTTGACAACATCATCATTGTTCTGTTTTCTTTTGGCGGCTTTTTGGACAACAGGTCGGCCATTTGATCCAAGCACACTTTGCTCTTCTTGTTCAGTTTCCTCCTTGGCTTGGCCACTTGCCTGGGGACTAGAAGGCTGATTCTCATTGGTTGGAGGGATACTACTTGCCTTTCTCGGGGTTTTAGAGGACTTCGGCTCCTTGTTCTTCTTTGATTTCAATTCAAACTTGGTCTGGGTTGCTTGCCATTTGGGGGCATCTTTCAATATCCCCCAGCAATGGGCAAGATTAAACGCATGATTTTGAGTGGCTTTATAGAGCTCTTTGGCTTTGGCAAGCTGAACAAGAAAAAATCAGCAATTGTGAAGAACAACTGGATTTGGATGATGTTACTCACAATTTCATCATGAGTTCTACCACTCGCCAATCAATGTTCCACCTGGGAGTAACACCCACCAAATTTATGACAGACTTTCATGATGTGTCCCCAACAATACTTGACGGCATTAGGCAATTGTACTGAAAGGGGCTTGACTTTCTTCATGTGTTTCCTCTCCTTGTTAACTTCTTCGACTAGGTCAGTGTATAACTTGTGCACTCAATCCCAGAAGGTTGCTCCTTTCTGACTGATCCCAACAAAACTGTCCCTACTCGTGTTCAACCAAGCCGGGCAAAGCTCTTTATCTTCCTCAATTGTCCAGTTTGGATTTTTATTTTTGGTGTTGGTTCTGATTACTTCAACATCATTCTGATCATTTTTCTCTTTTTACTTTATTTTTTTTGGAGCAAAAGATGGTGTGAACCATGATTTCTCAAACTTCCAAGGAAAAACAACCCTTATGAGCTATCTTTTTGATTTTTTTTTTTCTTTTTGAGTTTGGCCTCTGACTTGGGACTTAGCCCAAAATTTTCTTTATTGGGTTGGTTTGTTTCATTTCTGTATACTCCCACAGTCTACATCTGGTAGACAAACCCATTTTCCCACAAAGAATAAGGTTGGATTGGTGGGACAATGGACTTATAACATTGCTTGAACCCTAAAAAAATTGGGTTTGAAGTACAGTTGGCTGAAAATGTTATGGAACGTTTCCCATCAACTTTTTCTTTAGCCGTGGTGTAATTTATCCACTCAATGGAGGACTTCCCTTTGCTTGGGATTCACAAATTTGACCTTTCTGGAATGAGATTCCAAACCTCTTTTGGTGGTGGGAACTTAAATGTCAATGATTTTCATCACCAAATAAGGTTTGGAATCTGGAATTAAGGGTGTGACCCAGGGTTTGGGTGGGGTATGGAGGTCTATCCCAAAGCACAGACCCCGGGTCATGGGAAAAATGCCCCGAACCCCGCCTTGTAATTTTTTTTTGCCATTTTTTTTGCTCTTTGAAGTACGTGTCTTCTTGAAATTTCTGATTTCTCAGCCACTCAAAAAGTCAAGAATGAAGCGCAAAGCGGACGCACAACCTGAGGACAAAGTTGTCTTGGTCGAAAAAAGCAATAGTGATTGCAACAACGACGAACCCGCGGCCAACTCTCTTAAACGGAGTTGGGTGTGTAACCATTTTGATTTAGCTGAGGATGGCACCAAAGCCACCTGCCAGGTTGTTGTTGTTTGCAAGGGGTGCAGCACAGTATGTGGAGCAAAGCTAAAGAAGGATAAATCTGGCAGCACAAAAAATTTTCACGGCCATATACAACTCATTCACTCCCTTGTTGATCCAAAACTTTCAAAGAAGCCCAAACCCAAATGGACATGAAGAAGTGTCTGGAAACTGGTACTTTCCAGGCCAAAGTGAGATTCATCCTAATTTTCACTTATTATTGCACACTTGTGACTAATCTTTCTATTTCCTCCAGATAAAACTCAATAATGAAACATTGTTAGACGCACTTGTCAAATTTATCACTGAGTGTGACTTGCCATTCACAGTGGTTGAGCGAAGATCTTTCCAGGTCTTATTGCAACTCGTTAATGAAGATGCCATGCTGCTTGTCAGTAATACCAGCCAATCTGGACTTGCGACCCATCTTGGAAGGGTATATTTTCAATGCCAAGAGGAGATGAAGCTTGAATTTCTTGCAAAACAAAACTCAATCTGCTTTACTCAAGACGCATGGACAGCCCCAAACTGTACAGCCTACATGGCTGTGATTGCTCACTTCATCACTTCGAATTTTGAGATGAGGGATATAACATTGGCCATTACCCATGTGCAGGGTGAGTCACTGCATGTTTCGCATTCTACTTTATACTTTACTTGATTTTTACTTTGAATGTGTTGATTGTTGTAGGAAATCATTTGGGCAAAACGTTTGCCGAGCTCTTTTATAATGTCCTAGAGAAATATAACTGTCTTGACAAGATCCATACAATCACGGCCAACAATGCCTCTACCAACAACAAAATGGCATGCGAGTTCCAATTGCAGGTCCCCTCATTCAACTGTGAGAAACAACTCCTTGGATGTATTGCGCATTTCATCAATCTAGCGGCAAAGGCAGGAATTGCAGCTCTTGGTTGCCTAGAAGACAAAGCTAAAGGGACTGAAATATTGACAACCGAGATGGCTTCTGCAAACGAGACCGATGGTACCAACTGTGCTCCCGCATCTTCCATCATGAGCATCTCAGCATTGACTCCACAGCCAGATGGTGCAGATGTCAATTTTAGCACCATCTTAAAACGCATCCACAGCCTTTCAAAGTTTGTCCGCTTTTTCCCCCAACGCCGTGAACGATTTGAGAAGGTCATGGATTTCATTCAGCCCGAGATGCGTGAAAAGAATATCAAGTGCCTTGAAATCAATGTTTCCACTCGTTGGAACTCCACTTACTCAATGTTCAAACAGGCAATTTTACTACAGAAAACCTGCACACACTTCTGTCAAGAAGACCAAGAAGTTCAACCCTATTGATTATCGGAAATTGAATGGGATCAAGCAAGAAACATCACGGCATTACTCGGACCACTTTGGTCTGCAACCAAAACACTTTGTGCCTCAAAGTATCCAAGTCTCAACAAAGCTTTACCGGTGTACATCCTTCTAATGAGCCAACTGCATTTGGTGAAGAACAGTCTTTACGATCAATCTCAAGCAATTGTCCCTGCAACTCAAATGATTAACAAACTCGATCAATATCTGCACAACGCAATCTCCAAACCAGCCTACTTATGTGCAATGATCCTTGATCCAATGTTCAAAACAGAATTCTAGAGTGATCATTCCAATTTCATTGTTGGTCAATACAACATCACCGTCGACAAGCTGATGGAAACATTCAAGTTGGTCGTGCAAGATTTTGCTGAGAAGGAGAAACAAGCCGAGAAATCTTCTTCAAACAAAGATGAGCCTCAAGTTGTTGCGCCTGTTGAAGATTTTGAGGACGTGTTATATCGATTGAAGAAGCCTGAAACTTCAGTTGAAGTAGAAATAAGAACTTATTTCAAGGAAGATACCAAACCCAAAGGCACCAATGTACTCGCTTACTGGGCTGGTCTTCAAAAAAAATTCCCGATCTTTTCCAAAATGGCTCGAACCTTCTTGGCTATTCCTGCTACTAGTGCAGCGTTGGAACGGGTTTTTTCCAAGGGCCACCGAATCATTTCATGGCAGAGGTCTTCTTTGAAGCCAAAAACTGTTGAACAGCTTTTGTGCCTCAAGGAATGGTATCAGAGCAAGGATCTAGGTTGCCTCAATTGATAGTTTTTGTTTTTGATCTCTTTGCTTTGCCCCGAAAAAAAAATCCAAAGAAAAAAAATTCATTATCAACACTTGTAAATAGAAAATGGCCATTAGAATGACAAGAAAAAATTAAAACTAAGCCCGCTGTATCGCATCAATGGGTGCAACACAGCGCCCCTGTCAAATCTCGTGAGATTTGACAGGAGCGCTGCGTCGCATCAATTGGTACAACGCAGCGCACCGGCCCATTTGGCGGTGGCACCACCAGGCCCACATCCCGCCATCAGAAATTGACCACCATGCCCCGGGGTTCGGGGCATGACTTGAGGGACGTCCCAAAGCACCAACCCCGGGGTTCCTGCGGGGCATATGCCCCGGGGAGCGCCTTTCGGGGCACACCCTTATCTGGAATGAGACCGTGTACACTTGGAATTCCAAGTGAAGGGAAGTCCTCCAATACCTCATCAAGGGCCCGTTCGGCGCGCGCAAGGTCAAGATATTGTATGTCACGGAAAACTATCTGCCCATGGGCAGATATTATCTCAAGGAATCCAAGATTGCAGATACCGCGCAGCCAAACATGAGCAGTATCTCTAGCACTGGAGACAGCTAGGCTACGGATACAGATACTGGAGCGTTTGGCTGAGCATCACAAGCCCTCACTCAACACCCTCCCAATGACCTGTAAGGACCATTGGGAAGATGATCACTGCATTCAGGATAGTACCAGTCATTAAGATAGGTACATGTCCCTCCCAACGGCTGATATCAGCCGCACAAAAGCTTTCTTGAGGAGCAATCCGGTCATTGGGAGAGTCTACACTCTCTCAATGACCGATATCGGTCATTGAGGGAGTGAACACTCTCTCAATGACCGATATTGGTCATCAAGGGAGTGAACACTCTCTCAACAACTGATATCGGTCATCAAGGGAGTGGACACTCTCTCAATGACCGATATTGGTCATTAGAGAGTGAACGCTCTCTCAATGACCGATATCGGTCATCAAGGGAGTGTAGACTCCCTTGATGACCGATATCGGTCGTTGAGAGAGTGTAGACTCTCCCAATGTGTATCGGTCATGGTTCACTCTCCCAATGGCCAGTGTTGGTCATCAAGGGAGAGTGAACTCCCTTGATGAATGGTGCGAGTCCTTGCTAGTCACTGGGAGAGATTTATACCTCTCTCAATGACTTGTACAGTCAAAGAATCCCAATGTACCTCTCCCAATGACCAATATCGGTCATTGGGAGAGGCACATGTGGAATCTGGATCCTGATGGCCAGTAATGATCATCAGGTGGGCGGAGGTGAGCGATGGGTGAGAGGCACCCCTGTCAATAACATTTTGGCTATTGTATAGCCGTGCAAACCACTGTATCAAAGGCTATCTAGTAGCCATTCTGCCATCTCGTTTCATCTCGCTCCATCTCTCTTTTCTGTACCAATAATCACTCCTCGCAATGTTTAGAAAGAAGCCCCAGCCCCAATGCCTGGCACCCTGAACCTAACCTAACAGGAGACCTAACACCTAACCTAACTACCTAACTTGAGGTGTCAGCCTACGTGATGCCAAGAACAAAGTTCTTCTAGCTACACGTGGTGCAAAGATATGAAAAGGTAGTTTCACGCGTGGGTCTCACGGTGAAATGGGGTAAAGTAGAAAAAAAGAGAAAGAAATATAACAAAAAGCAAAAGCTTTTTATCAAAGAGGGGCCTGAGTTACAGGGGTGTTTACGGTGCCCTCTATGAATTAGATCCTGAAATATCAGGGGTACTCTAATTATCTGGTCCTTTGACAAGGAGTACACCCAGAAATGACAAAGAAAGAAGTGCTACGGGGAATTTTACTCACTAATGCTAAAATCCACGCAAAGGGGTCTTCTTCAAGCTTGGCAGGGATCTTGAGGCGTCAAAAGTAGTCAAGAATTGATTGGAAAGCTGGGGATTTGTTGTGGTAATTGTTGGTTGAGGTGATGATCCAATATAACAGGTATAACAAGGCTAATAACTAGTGTAAAGGCTGGTTGATTGCGTTGGTATATGCTGGTATGATAAAAGATGATGGGGATTGTCAAAAGTGGGCAAACAAAGCTCTTTAAATATCAATTTTGGGCCACTGTGTGCGTGGTAATTTGCCTCAATTGCAGGTGTGGCCCATTTCAAACCAAACCAGGCCATTGTTACGCTAGTTTGGACCAAAAGGGCAAGCCACAGCTCCTTATGGGTGAATACACAAGGTTATGATGAGTTTGTTGACGCCAAATAACCATGTAGACCAACCTGGTTCAATACTACTGGCTTGGTTTAGTCAACAGTAGCATTGAAGGAGTGGTTACGCCTGAAAAGGGCCACAAATATTGAGACTGGGCCACGCTACAGGTGTTACACATGTGTAATTAAGGTTTTAAAAGCGGAAACTTTGTTTATATATATGATGCAAGGTTCCTGAAACCTAGTTACATACATGCTGCCTTAGTAACATGTATTTGTGTAGTTCATGTGGGGTTTTTAGTGAATTGGGCCAACTTGTGTAACCAGTGCGCGGGGTTGGAACATTAAGCCCCATTTGGGCCTAACTCGGCCATTTCACACAACACCTCAAAATGACGTCCATTTTTGGTCATTTCCCAGTTGGTATCATAATAGTCAACCAACATGTTACGCATATATGGCGTGCAATCCTATAGGTGAGAGAAATGGGTAAAAGGAGTGAAGGAGTGAGAATTAGGGGGTACCATGAGTGGGATACCCTAGGTTATTTTTCATGTAGATTAAGAATCTGCCATAATATTCTAAGTTTTATTTAAGGTTTAAGAGTTATGGTAATATTTTGTGTAAAACATGATTTTGACAGGGTATTTCAATGTTTATTCTTATTTTGTATTTATACATAACAAAGCCATAATGCATTACAAAGTGAGAGAAATTCCTACACATGGAAAAATGTCTCTAACTTTGGTAATACAATTTATTTTCTAATTTTTAATGTATTTATTATGATTTTATCTTTTCATGTACTCTTTGTTAGATTGTCTCTGAAGAGTAGCAAGCTGACATGAGGTGTTAAAACCTAACCTAACCACCTAACTTGACGCGTATTGCAATGTCTTTCTTGAATGAAGTGTGTTAATGGGACACTTATAACTTGCGGGCAAGATGAAGCAAGATGAAACGAGACGTGAGATTGGCTACTACATAGCGTTTGTAACAGGTGTTCTCACGCCTATACAGAAGGCCAAAAGGAGCCGAATGTGGTGGTGAGAGGAGTGCTGGGACTGTGCGAGGCCAGACGAGATACTATCTGCAATTGAAATACAGCAAATTTGCTGTATCTTGGGTCGGTCATAATTGGCAGGAGCCCTGCAGATAGTATCTCAAAGAAAAACGAGATATTTGGGCTACCAAACACCAACTTTTGGTTTTGCCAGTATCTCCTGAAACGAGATACAATATCTTGCCAGTATCTCGAGTTTTGCGGGGGCCCGCAAGATACTCGCAAGATACAGCCCGCGCGCCAAACGGCCCCTAAACTTCTCCTATTTGACACATAAGCAACAAGTTAGAGTGACTTGAGCATATTTTTCCCATCCAAGCCAAAGCCTTGGGGATAGCTGCAACATCCCAGTCAGGCTGCAAGATCTCTAGAATCCTGACGGGTAACTTCCAAGCGTGATTTTGGGGATTGACTCCCAAATTCTTGCGCAGCTTTAGGTCAACAACTCCCACGGGGTTCGTCAATCTCGGCGTTTTTTCTTCCCCCTCATTTTCCGCCCGACTCCCATTTCTATTACTATGGATCAACAGAAAACGGTCCGGTCGTTGACTTGCGGATGTCCGGGAGGAAGTTCAAGTCAATAACCGGACAGGCAGGGCTAACCCCCGGACAGCGGGAGTTGAAACTGCAAGTCTTTTTTATACTAGACATGGTCAGCCGTTGACCCAAACCTGTCCGTGTGTATTGGTCAACGGACAACTCGCTTGCGGAGGCGCACTTGCACTTGGGTTTCTTTGTCTCAACTTGGTCAAGTAAGTACACCCCACATATCTTTTGCTTTTGATTGATCATTTCCACTGCCATCAAGAATAAACAGTGAATGTGTTACAACCTAACGAGTTGCCGCGCGCAAGAGATTTGAGATGCAAGAAAGCAATGTCCGGAGGATTTTAGATTAGGACAGTTTCAAGTTAAGAGGAGGACAGTTTTATTCAATCAGAGGACTACAATTTTTCAACAAGAGGACATGACTAAGTTGAAAAGAGGACAGAATTATTCAATCACCGGACAGATGAGGAAACATGAGGACAGATTGGTTCAAAAAGAGGACAAATGAAATCAACATCCGGACATTCAGGAGTTGATTTCCGGACAGTTTTCTGTTGATCCATAGTAATGGAATGGGGAGAACGACTCCCAGGACGTTGAAACACGGTCCTCAAATGGTCTGGCTGACGTCCACCTCATTTGGGAGTCGTTTTTCCAAGACCATATGAATAATTGTCTTTCTTGAGTCATCTTTTCATAATATTTTATTACTTGAATAAGATTGCAGAAAAAAAAACCCAATACTAAGTCCAAGTAAGAACTTTTTCTCAAGTGCCCCAAGACTCAAGTGGTGTACATAAAGCTGTTCCTCATTTCACTATGATCTGCAATGTACATAAGCTTCTCTGAAATGCCCTACTTTTGTGATATTTGCTCATGAAGTGAAAGGATGGATGAGTGGTATGTAAGTTTCATGAAGCATCCCTTCACTCTTCATGCCATGAAAAATGTTGGACCAGTGCCAAGTAACATATGAACATTGCAATAATATGTGTGAAATGAAGGAACCACACAAATGGGACTGATCACATGTTGGTTTGCACCCATCCATGAATATGTGATTGAATAAAAGAACACGGGAGAATTTTTCACAAGGGACATCCCTCCATTCTTTTATTCCAGGGAAAAAAAAATAGATCAGTGCGAAAAAAAAGAAGAACATATGGTCATGGCAATATATATATGGGAGTGTTTCATTGGAAACACACGGCTCGGAATGGCCATATGTTGATCTAGTTAAATGGATCATTTTGAGGAAATTGTGAGGATACAAGTCTAGCGCAAAGACCCAGGACTAAATAAATAACAAGGAGCAGGAGATGAAGAGGGACAAACAGAGAGATCAAGTCAGGAAGAGGATTTGAGGAGGTCGATGGATTCAAACAGTTTCTCGATTCTCTGGCCGACCAATGCGAGGTTCTTCTGGATGACGTTTTCGTTAGCGTGGAAGTTATTTTCGAGGAGGTCGAGGAGCTGAGCGAGCTGGGAGGCGCGGGCGGCGAGATGTTTGACGTCGGCGACGGAGAGGTCGAGACGGTCGCGGAACTGGGCAGCGCTAGTGTGGAGCTCAGCGAGGGAGCGGAGGCGGCTGAGGAGGTGGGGGACGAGGGGGAGGAGCGGGTCGAGGCGGGGGAGGAGGCTGTAGAGCCTCTCGAGCTTGTGGAGGGCGTCCGGGGGGAGATTAGGTTGTGTGGGATCTTGGGAGCCGCTGATGACGCCCGGGAGGTTTCCGAGAGAGGTATTGACGGAAGGCTGGGAGGAGGCGCCGGAGGGGGCTTGGGTGACGACGGTGATGCCGCTGGCCAGGGCGATGGAGAGCGGACGGTTATCGGTGAGCTTCCTGCGCGCCTCGTGCACGCGCTCCAGGTCCGTCACAATCACCTTCACTCTGCGCGAGATCGAGTCCAGGTGTCGCGGCTGCGTCAGCAGCGACAGCTGGTGCTCCAGCTTCCCGATCGTCACCAGCAGCGGCGGCGGCAGAGTGATGTCGCCCGTCCCGGAGGCTTGCAGCAGGCTACGCGAGCCCAGAAGATCTTCAAGCACGCTGAGACGCGTGTCTAGCTGCGCACATGTCGTCGCCCGCGACACCGCCGGCGGAACCGGCTCCGCGGGCTGGGAAGCGCTGGCTTCCTGCGCCTTCGGCCCGCGCTGGGTGAGCTGATGCAAGAGCGACTTGGCATACGCCTCGCGCGCTCTAAGCTGAGACTCCGAGGTGGAGAGCGGGTCGGAAGAGGCGGCCGAGACGGCCAGCTTCTCCAGCTGCTGGCGGAGGTGCTGCAGTTCGACGAGCAGTTCTGTGGGCGTGGGTGCGGCTCTGGCTTTCCCCTTGAGGGTCGATGTGGGAGGAGGAGCAGAGTCTGACTGGCCGTCGCCGTGGTCGTCCGGCTGGGCCGCTACGGAGTCCGGCGAGGGCTTCTCCTGCTCCAGCTCTTCCTCCAGTTGGTCGACCTCAAACCGGAGCCGCCGAAGCCGTTCGAGTGGAGTTTCATGTTCCAGAACCCCCGGGTGCTGGTCGATCGCATATCCTCGCGGTAGAATCGAGTACTGGTCCGTGTCAAATGTGCGGCGAGTGGTTGGGGGAGGATAGCGCGCGGATGATCGACGGGGCTGCTTCCTCAGGAGGGAGCCCGAAAAATCTGGCAACGACACACACAATACGGTTTACCCAAGATATCAGGATTCTTCATGTCATGATATGCCTTACAAAATCCAACGAGAGATTTTGCGCAACGCCCCACTGACCTGCATTAGCGGCATCCAGCCCGGACGCCGAGCCAAACTTCTTCCTGGCGGACGACTGGTCTAGGGTGTCCTTTATGATGTCCGAGCTGGCGGTTCCCTTGTGCTGCTGGGCATGGCTTCCCGCAGGAAGCCCCTCGTTATCCGAGTCGTCATCCCGCTCGGTGATGTGGATCGTGGGCAGGTCCGGCGTCTCGTACACGTCTGGGGCCGTGTCCTGTGGCGCAAGATGGTCTGGTCAGCGGAAGCCATCTGCGCTCGGTCAGTGTTTGGGTCCACTCACGATGTCGGGCAGGGATGCATACTTGCTCATGGCGGGTGTCGGCAGAAGTCGAGAAACAATCCACTCCAGACGAGGCTACATACTCACAATGGCGTGCCCGCCCAGCCGGATTCCGGATCGGACACGCGCAGCAGCCATATGTACACACGCGGCGCATCCACCGCACCGTCTCGCCGTGCTGCGCCCTGGTCCGACCCCCCTTCAGAAAGAGAACAACGCTTCGCAACTATTTATTTATGTAGCTGCAGTCATCTCCACCACCATAATGAAAGCTAGGATCATCATGCAAATTAACAGGGATACGTGCAAAAAAGGGGGGGAAGAAGATTGTTACTTGACTCAGATCACTCGCACAAATATACTCTCGGAAAAAGGTTTGTATGACACCTCAAAACGTGCAAGAAAATCATGATCTGCAATTTGAGCTGGTTGCATTGCGCAAAAGGAATTTCATTTTCCTGTTTTTTTTTCGAGGCAAGGTAAGAGAACGGAGACGGATAATGGGCGAGAAAAAATGAGGAGGGTGACTGCTTCCGAAGGCTCTGTTGACATTTTCGAGTAGACTCGGATGCTTCGACTCATCCTCATCATCGTCTTCAAAGACCGATGGGAAAATGTGTGATTGACAAGGGGGGCACATTGGGGCTGCCTTCTTGGGAAGCGTACATGGGGAATCCGTCAAGGGGGTAAAAAGCGATGGAAGACATGGTATGAAATTCTTATGGAAAAGATAACAACAAGCTTGAGTAAATGGGAAGGGAAAGGTTAGCAAGCGATAGGGGGTATTTGTGGGGAGAGATCCAGCGGATGGGTTATTATGGTGGGATGAGAGGGTTTTGTTTGAGTGCAGTTTAGGATATTGCGGAATAGCAGCTGTTTGTAGGTCAAGTATGATGAGTGGGATGAAGGAGGAAGAGGGGTGAGTGAGGGGAAAGTACCTTTGCTTAAATAGACATTCCTCCTGAGGACTCTGGCCGACAATCAAGGCTTCTGATTCTCATCTTGACTGTCCTCAGCAGCCCACGGACCGGCCGCCCGTCAAAGCGCGTGCCCGCTGCCAGTCATCTTTGCAGTAACATTCTGTGGTCTCAATCAAAGACGCGCTAGATGGAAGAGGCGCTCACACTGCCGTACCCGGTGCCGGCAGCTCCGCAATCCAGTGATTGTAAATTGGACTGGGCCAAAGAAGACCGAAATATCCCTGTACTACCAGCCGCAGGCCAACGCAACATGCATTCTCCAGTCCATACCCTAATTCATTCAGGCGGGGTATGTGGAGAGGATTTTGTTCCTTTGAGTGCCACCTCCTCTCGGCTGAGGGGTGTAATTCTAATTGATCCGTGCATTGAATCTTACTATGAATGAATCCCCCAGCATATGTAACTTTTCCGTGGGTAGAAAATGAGGATATCTAGTCAGTCAAGTTGACTCATCGTTTCTAATTTTTTTGTGCAGTTCGGTGAAGCAGAGACTGTACCAATTAATCTTTTAATGCTCATCAACACACGGACCAGGGGTCGGTCCGAACGGATTGACCGCCGACAGCTTGTTTCACAATATGTCTTTATAGACTGACTTTCGGCTGGTGCACAGCGGCGCTCATGGTACCGTGGCCGGCGCCATCGGCTGAGCAACCCATTCGGATCTGGACTGTAACAATGAAACACGTCCATACCACCGGCAGGATCATTCATCATGGACCACCTGATTAGCCAATCAATCCAGGAAAACGTTTCTAGCACTTGCAATCGCCGGCCCAGCATGCCGAGCATTGCACGGACCCAGCCGTAAATTCCGAGGAGCCCTCAGTTTCAGATACGTATGCTTAGTTGAGAGATTCTCTGTGGAGTATTATCTAGGCAGGTTGATGTCGTTGTATGTAACCATTTGACGACTGCATGGATTCCCAAGTCCATGGCGAAGAAACACATCTTGAGAGAAATGGGACGTAAAATAACATCCATCCCATGAAAATGCTTATGATAATAGACATTCCTTTTGGAATGTGGGGCGCGCTGAATTAATATCTATGAAGCTATTCGAAGATCCGAACCCCCAATTCTTTGCCATCAAGGCAGCCTAGGAAAAGAAAGAGATTACTGGGGTTCAAGCAACATGAATTGCATACGCGTTCCTCTGGCAGACCAGGATGAACCGCTTTACTTGACTGTTAACAGCCCATTAGGGTTTGAGGAATACAACCGGATCAATTGTTTTTGAGATGCTTATGACCACAGAGAAGCAATATTTGGCTGAGGTGATGTTGTCCGGTGGCATTACGTCTTGTAAGAAATCACATGCTGGATTTGCAAAGAGAGAGAAAGGCTTACGAAGCTAGCGTTTAGTTGGAAACCACCCTGGACCCTGAGTCCACACAAGTGTAACATAGCAGGAGAGACTTCTCGCAAGCCCACTCTCCCGATGGCAGGTTTTCAAGAGCCATCAGAACCCGGTTTCTTGGAACTATGATCGATCTTTCGATACCATTTCTTATGAAAAGATGGGAAAGCTACTGGCTTCAAAAGTCTTCTGAATCAATAAGATTCGATGTGCTAAAGGATAGCTCCCTCCGTAAAATTGTGAAATTCTCTCGGAAAACCTTCGACAAGACATGACACCATTTTTTTGTTTGTAATACATCAAACCTTTTTTCTCCATGAGACCATAGACATTCCATACAGCTGATGCATCTATGGCGAAGTAATCCAAAGAGAAATAGTGTTCAGCTGGGTACTACCCTGAGGCCTAATCCTCCGCCAGATTGCGACCAATCAGGAGAGCTGATTCGATGCAAACAGACGGTGGTCTGCTTCGTACCACCCTGATGCCTATTTCTCTGCCGAATCGTGACCAATCACGAGCGGCGAGAGGGTGTAAAAGAGCCTAGTCCCCTTTTTTTTGAGCGAGGTAGAACAATAGATGCTTGTTCATCTGGACCCATATCGCCTTCAGCTTTCAGGCAGCAGTGGCTCAGCCCTTTGGGGGCCGCAGCGTAACTGGGCCGTGGCTCAGCCCTTCCTCTCTGCTGCTCCCTGCTGTTTCTTTCAAGATAGAAGGAAGGGCTCTTCCCCTCAATTCCTCGCTCTCTCCCCATCCAACTCCCTCCATTCACTCAGCGCCGCCTACTATCACTCGTCTCTTCTAACTCCTCTTCAACCAATATTCCTGGATTCAGTGCCCATGGCCTGGGTGCTTTTTCTATTCGATACTCAAGACTTCCCCTTTGCTTAACGCTTCTCAACGATTTCTCTCATTCCCTTTTCTACTTTCAGCCGATGGCTATCCTCTCCTTCTCATGAACGGATACTCTCAGAGACTCTCTATCCTGCCATTCTTTTTCATTCCGGCTCCATCCACGCTTCTCAAGGATTTTTCTCCTTCCCTTTTCCTTTCGGATGATGGCTATCCTCTCCCGATCTCATCAACGGATTCTCACAAGGACTCTTTATCCCGCCATTCTTCTTTTCTATTCCGACACCATCCTCCACAATCGATGAACCAAAACCGCATCATTATATCCGGGTGTGGCAAGTCATTTTGTTAGGCCATCCGAAGGGCGACAGAGGTATTGTCAACCCCCCTTTCGCTCGTTTCACTTTCTAACGCGATAAAAGAAAGGCTCCAGCTTACATATACCATAGCTCCTTCTCTTTCCGCTTTGATTATGAAGGATATATACCTCTAACCTCTGATTTCTTCTGGAGAGCTCTCTATCAGGCCTTATCCTATCTGAGAGCTTGTCTACTTGACAACTCGTCACGTAAAACACGCTCGATCTCATCAGTGATCGAGTAAGTTTCATGTGAGCGATCATTTTTTCTCTTTTGCTTTCCTCTCATTTCTTTTGTTCCATTCTAGGGATGGGGAGGGGGGTGAGGAGGTCCCACTATCTCGCAATGCAACTCATTTGGGGGCTTTCATGCTCCCGATGAGATAACATTGTAGGGGATATCCCGTTGAGATGGTGGGCCGACTCGGGGCCAAGGGCCTCTGTCTTGCATTGAGGATCTCTGGTGCATGGCAGTCAACGGGGCTTCCCATGCGCCCGAGGAGATGCCATCATTGCAGGCAGAGTGGCTGGTGCTGGGTTTTTGTCCTGGGTTATCACCAGCCGTCCTTGGGGTGGGCCCCCCGGCCGGGCTTCCGGCCCTTTTTTCTCTTTTGCTTTCTTCTGATTTCTTTTTTTCTATTCTAGGGATGGGGAGGGGGGTGAGGAGGTCCCATTATCTCGCAATGCGACTCATTTGGGGGCTTTCGTGCTCCCGATGAGATAACATTGTAGGGGATATCCCGTTGAGATGGTGGGCCGACTCGGGGCCAAGGGCCTCTGTCTCGCAATGAGGATCTCTGGTGCATGGCAGTCAACGGGGCTTCCCATGCGCCCTAGGAGATGCCATCATTGCAGGCAGAGTGGCTGGTGCTGGGTTTTTGTCCTGGGTAATCAGCAGCCGACCTTGGGGAGGGCCCCCCGGCCGGACTTCCGGCGCTTTTTTCTCTTTCGCTTTCCTCTGATTTCTTTTTTTCTATTCTAGGGATGGGGAGGGGGGTGAGGAGGTCTCACTATCTCGCAGTGCGACTCATTTGGGGGCTTTCATGCTCCCGATGAGATAACATTGTAGGGGATATCCCGTTGAGATGGTGGGCCGACTCGAGGCCAAGGGCCTCTGTCTCGCAATGAGGATCTCTGGTGCATGGCAGTCAACGGGGCTTCCCATGCGCCCGAGGAGATGCCATCATTGCAGGCAGAGTGGCTGGTGCTGGGTTTTTGTCCTGGGTTATCACCAGCCGTCCTTGGGGTGGGCCCCCCGGCCGGGCTTCCGGCCCTTTTTTTCTTGTAGCTTTCTCAAGATTTATTTTTTCTATTGTGTGGGTGGGGTGGGGGCGAGGAGGTGTCACCGTCTCGCAATGCAACTCAGCTGGGGGCTTTCATTCTCCCGGTGGGATAACATTGCAGGGGATATCCCGTTGAGATGGTGAGCCGACTCGGGGGCCAAGGGACTCTATCTCGCAGCAAGAGGGTCTCTGGTGCATGTGAGTCAACGGGACTTCGCATGCACCCGAAGAGATGCCTTTGCAGGCAGAGTGGCTGCTGGGTTTTTATCCTGGGATTTCAATCAGCCGTCCTTGGCCCGGGCCCTCCGTCAGGCGTTCCGACCTTTTTTTTCCTATTCCTAGCTTCCCTGAGATTTCTCTCTTTCTCCTATCCCGAGGTGGGGTGCTGGGCAGAGGCGGACGAGGTCCACTGTCTCGCAATGCAACTCTGCTGAATGGGGTCATGGCGGTCAACGGGGCTCCATGCTCGCAAGGCAATGAGATAACATCGCAGAGGATATCTCGCTGAGATGGTGGGCCAACCCGCGGGCCAAGGGACTCTTGACCTCTCGCATCTGCATGGGAGTCACCGTGGCTTCCCATGCGCCCGAGGAGAAGCCTGTTGCAGGCAGAGTGGCTGGTGTCGGGCTGTTATCCCGCTTCTCGCATCAGCCATCCTTGGCCTGGGCTGTCCCCAAGCAGAGGCCTGTTCCAGGCAGAGTCGCTGGTGCTGGGTTTTTATCCCGCTTATGGCAGCAGCCATCCTTGGCTCAGGCCGTCCGACGGGAGTTCCGGTTGGCTATTTGTTGGGGAAGAGGTGTCTATGGGGTGAAAGAGTGTTTGGTAGTCGCGAGTAATCACAAGAAGGAAGCTGCTCGAGATCGTTTGCGGAAGCCGTGTGTTGGTACGTGCGAGCTGACGAAGACACCGACACTGACTCTGTTCCGTTGGTAGTGGGATCCGTCGGATGGCCGACTTGGCTGATTCTACCGACAAGATCTTCACGAAGAAACGGGCACAGGATCGCGTTTCTCAAACAGCTTGCGGCGCATCACGGCAGGACTACGCGTTGGTAAGATGACCCCAATGAGTGGACTCAAGCCTGTCATTTGCCACGAGTGGAGACGTATCGCGAAAGGGTGGGTGTCGAGGATTTATTTTCCAACGCCTCGATACAACTCTGGCGCGTTGCACAAGCGGATGTGGAGGCGTAGTTCGAGTGAAGTGGGATGGGAGTTCAAGGCATTGATATATCGTCGGGCTCCCGCAATGAGACGAGTGGCAAGAAGTTGCTGATGCGGGAGACAAACCAGGATTGAGTAGACCTTTCATATCCCCCACCCCCATCCTTCAGTCTGCCCCTCACGGCTGACAACGACCAGCACACAACAGCTCTCGCAGACAGACTTGCTGAGCAACTCCAGGCACCCGGCTGTTGACTTCTTCCTAACGTTCCGCTCGAGACTCAGGATACATGGGCGGCTTGAAATCAACGGCACCTTTGGGGTCTGAGGATGTGCCCTCGCCGATTCATCTCATCCGGCGTGGATCCCCACGCAACTGGTTTGTGGTTGTTCGGGTTCCACTGTTTGAGTTTTGTATTTTTCTACGTGACAGCTGAGCTCACCCTCAGATGTCACAACCTGCGACAGGCCGATCCACTCCAATCCATTCCTCACGAGCGTTGGCAAGAAGATGAAGTCGATGCCTTCGGTTGCTCGGTGGTCAGTAAAGCATGGACTGTCCCTCAGTCATTGCCAGTTTTGAGCCGGGCAGACTTGGATTGCAGGCGAATGCATGAGGGATATGAAAGGTCCCTCGAACTTTCCTTTCTTTTGTTCTCCGTCATCAGCTTCTTTCGTCACTCAAACCAGCGCTTCAATGGAGCCCGATGGCATGCCCTGAATCTCGCAAGCTGCTTTACTCCCCTGACGCTTCACCTCACACTTGTATCAATGCGCCAAGAACTGTTGGAAGCTTTTGAAATTCTCCTTGCTTGCCAGCACCTGATACTTCTCGCTGTGGCAGCAAGTGACCGGCTTGAGCTCACACAGTTGGCCAATCTTTCCAACGAGCAGCCCTCTATCGATGAGTCGTAATTTAACCCGGAAATGGGAGCCCTTCCCCGTCCGCTCATGAAGTTCTTGTTTGTAGGGCCGGCGAAGGCAGCCAGCCGACTGACTCCACTGCCAGCGGCGCGAGCTCTGCATCGACGTCTTCGCCAGCCCCCACGAACGAAGATACGGCCTACGCGACCAGTCTCGAACGGTTTCTTGTGACCCTTTCCGATTACGAAGCAGTCGACCGTCCTGCAGACACAGCTTCTCCAACGAAGACCCAACCGGAACTGCCATCGCACGGGCCAGGCCGATGATGACACATCCTCCGGCAGGAGAATATCAAGAGCCCAAGGTGCGTACAAGTGCAGAAAGATTCTCAATTACACATGTAGATCTTTTCCTCGTTTTTTTATGTCTATCAAACGGACTATAAACCTCCTCCCCCTCCGCATTCACTTGTAGCCATAATCCTTAGCATAATAGGACACTGAAAACGCAGGTCATACACATTTTAGCGGAAAGATACACTTAATCCGATGAAGCAAGAAAAACAAGGCGTCTAGATTCTCGTTCCAAACCCGATCCCATCTGTCAATCAACACCAGCAATCCAACTGAACAGTTCAAGTTGGAGAGATCCAGATCATTACCGTGACGAGGTTTTGTAGATGAGAATGAAGTATGAGATTGACCTTCCCAAATTCCCCGACCGTAGTTCATACCTATGGCCATGTGCAAAGCAGCTAAGCAAGAACTTACTCCTCATTGCCGCTTCCAGGGGGTGCCAAACTGGAAGGTGCAACACTGGAACTGGGAAGCGGAACAGGATTCTTGCCATATTCATTCTCTGAACTAATGGATACTGATACAGCCTGGCGTAATTGACACAAATGTCAGCTGGGGGAAAGGTCAGAAACAAGCATACAGCAAATTTCATACCGTAACCTTCATGCTAAACTATTTGATGTTGTAGCCAGAAATATACCCCGAGAAAACAATGTTGCATCCTAATTGTAATAGACCAAATGTCTTGGCCAGATTGTAATTTCTGGCAATGATGTGTTGCACATTGAAATTGAAAACATCTTTTGCTTGAATATGGGTTTTTTGTAATGTCAGGCAGGTGTTGTAAGATGAAAAGGATGCATAAATCACATTTTTGTTGTAATTGGAATGTTTTAGTGTGACAATGAGATTCTTTTATGCATTGCCACTGGGACCAGTCACTCCCAGAATGGGACCTCAGTTTTGTCAATGAAGATACCAAAACCCCAGCAACCACATTTATTGGCCAGGGAGTTTGGGTAGCCCCTGGAAGCTTAGCCAAAACAGAAATCTATCTCATGCGGCTAGGCACTGGACTGTTTTTCCTGAAATTAACCAATGTTGTCATGGGGTGGTTGTATATTGAAGAGAATGGAGTAAGAGATATAAAGACATTGGAGTAAGAGATCATCTGAAAATGTTTCTGAAGTGCAGCAATCAACTATTTGGTACCATCACCAACAAGTTGCAAATTTATGCCAACAGCATGGGAAATGGAGCTTGCAAATAAGGAATTGAGAATCTCATCAGATATCTGGGATCACTATGACCTGTAATTTCTCTTGTACCTCTTCATACTTGATTGAAAATTAACTTGTACCTCAAATTACTCAAATCAAATAAATAGTTGGTGACATTTTAACTTGGGACTTGGAAAAACAACTCCCTGGAATTTGCCAACAACTCCCAAAAAAGACGCAACGTCGCGCTGCAGTCAGCATTACAGAATCTGGACGTCCATGGGAGTCGTCAGGCTAAAAAATTATTTTTTTGGGAGTCGTTGAGACAGAAAAAAATTATTAAAATAATGGTCAAAAATGGGAGTTGCCATACCAAAAAATTAAAAATGGTTGGGAGTCGCCAGCCCAATTGAGACAAAATGAACAAAATGTTAAGAAATGCCACAAAGATGCATTTCTCTCAGTAAAAAAAAACAATCAAATCATAAATGGAAGAAACAAATGTAATGAGATATCAAAATTGAAGGAATAGCCTCAGAGATGTGATGAATACAAAACAATTGTAAAAAAACTAAAAAAATTATACTCCAGGCTTTTTAGCTGTTAAATCTTCAGTCAAAGAAAAACAAGAAGCATCTTTTTCTTGCCACCCATCATCCTCTGATTCATGATTAGTAATCCAATGCTAACAGATCAACGGGAATTATCTTGAGGATACATACCAAAATTAAAGCAGAAAGAAGATAACAAAGAGGATGAAAAAATGAGAAAGCAAAGGTCAATCATAAATTTACAAGAAGAGAAAAAAATCAAGAAATCCTCAGAGGAAGGTCTGTGTGCTTCTCCAAACATAATGATACAAATTAATGAACATTTGGTTCCACCTCAAGTGAGCTTGATGAGAAAATCTACATGCAAAAATCTGCTTCAGGACAAAAACACAGCAAGAGATGGCACAAACAAATAAAATGGGATCGCGGAGTTCAAGAGCAATGAAATGAGCATATTCAGAGAGAAAAGCAATGAAAATGGGAGGATTATTGTTGGGCGGAGTTGTGCAGGGAAAGAAGGTAGACTTTCAGTGAGAAGAAAAAAGAAAAATTCCATTTATGACTTGATTGTTTTGTTTTTACTGAGAGAAATGCATCTTGGTGGCATTTCTTACTTTTTTGTTCATTTTGTCTCAATTGGGCTGGCAACTCCTAACCATTTTTAATTTTTTGGTACGGCGACTCCCATTTTTGACCTTTATTTTAATAAATTTTATCTGTCTCAATGACTCCCAAAAAATAATTTTTTTATCCCGACGACTCCCATGGACGTCCAAAGTCTTCAATGCTGACCGCAGCACAACATTACGTCTTTTTTTGGGAGTCGTTGGCAAATTCCAGGGAGTCGTTTTTCCAAGTCCCTTCAACTTTTCTGACTACAATTTGACCAGAGAGGAACTCAATCAGATGTGAATTAAAACAAAAGAGTTGGGGCCATTTTGAAATTTCTGGCTAATATAATTTGACTGGAGAGGAAGTAATTTTTTTCTGAAATGATGTGTTTTGGGCTGAAGAGCATTGCTGAAGTCATAATCTCATCAAAATTTAGGCTGAGGAATACTCTTTATTGAAAACCAAAGAGGACTTGTACAAGAATTTTACTTACTGGGAAAACATTTTCCACTGCCACACTGCATTTGGCTGGTGTTTATTTTATGATTGGATAGGGATATTACGATGAATGCAGGCTCTTTGTGAATAGAAATTAAAATTATCAAAAGAAAAGTTATTTGATTTTTGATGTCTATAAAAGGGAGCCTCTTTGCTACAGTACTGTGTTCCTCCCTTGTCAATCCTAGTTCCAACTGCCAGATGCATAGCTGGAGATCCCATTCCTCTACGCAATTTGCTTTGGGCTTTGACCCACATGTTGGCAAAACATTTTGGTGTTGGGTGCCCAGGCCATAGCCAAAAACCAACAAGGACATTTCACTGGAGTCAATTCTTTGACCCATTGAGGCTTGGTATTGGACCCACCTGGCATAATTTTTTTTTTTGCCAGAGGAGTTGTTCCATTAGGGCTAAGAGGGAATAAACTCAACAAATTGACCTTGAACTTGTGCATGTTTCAACAAAGAGTGTAGAGTGTGATCTGAACACACCTTCCGCTGATTTTTTATCATTATCAAGAAATGCTCATCTCACAAATTGTCAGCCCTAGAGATACTACAAGGTATCCAAAGGACTGCATAGTCTTCATTATTATGTAAATACTAGAGGCCAAGGCGGCTTCGCCGCTCCTCCTTCCACGCCCACAGTCTACTCCGCCAGGGGCCCCTATCCTTATCCCCTCAGATCAACGCACCTGACACGCCTGGAACAAGCCCTGCTTGCTCTAACCTCTAACTTTTTTGTTCAGGCCCGTCCTCCGCCCCTCATGCCTTTTCCCCTCACCCTTTCCATGCTTTCACCTTACCCCCCCTATCTTTTTCACCCCTAAGGTAATAATTATTAAGCCTCTCCATCAACCCACACATAAAAACAACAATCATAATCAGGTTACTTTGACCCCAAGTGATTTCAATTCTCCCCTTGTAATAACTCTAACCTGACGTATCTATCCCTGTTTATCAGATCCACCTCTAACTTTCCCTTGGGTACAATTTTCCAGCTACATTAGTCATTACCTTACCACCAGCTGTGTTTTTGCACCTGATCCCAGCCTGTTCACCAACCTCAACTCCTGCAATTCTACTTGTCAATGATCATTCCCGCGCCTATTCTTCCAGACTTGATGCTTGAGGCTCAAGTCACCCAACCCCCTCTCTTCTCCCCTCCCTGACCTTCACGCCTGGGTTCACACCCAAACTCAACTGGCCAGTTCACCCTCATCTTTGGGCTCAAGGTGAATTCTCTTTACCTGTGTGTTCTCCAGGCCAATTTGCTTGGAGGCTTCAACATGACCAGCCTTGCGGCACACTCAAAGTTTGGCTGGTCATGTCCCAAGTGTCTCAACAACGTTTTGCACGCAACGCAACACTCTACAGTATGCCCATGATATATTTGGCCCCTTCGCCTTGTCCGTACAAACGCTGGCCCACCAACTGCCTTGCCTTATTTAAATCCAACATGATGCCAACACAAGATATGGGGCCCGTCCTGCTGCTCCCAACAGAAAGCGGATTGGTGGCAGCATTATCACAATTCGAGATCTAGCAGGTCCATGACCTAGCTTGAGGACAAGGCTCAGTTCAACATCAAAAACAGGCTTAAGCTAATGCTGGCCTACCTTGAGGAGAAATGGCCTGCCGCTCAGCTGAGTTCTGCATAAAAGGCCTTTGAGAACAATCTTGCGGCACATCCGCAGGGTCTTTGGATTGACAATGTAGGCCAACTGTTTGGGGAGGAATATATAGGAAACCCAAAAGGACGGGCACCAAGCTGGACGGCTGGGTGACCAGCTGGTCATGAAGCTGGGCAGCTGGGTGACCAGCTGGTCACCAAGCCAGACAGCTGGGTGACCAGCTGGTCACCAAGCCAGACAGCTGGGTGACCAGCTGTTCACCAAGACGGACAGCTGGGTGACCAGCTGGTCACCAAGACGGACAGCTAGGTGACCAGCTGGTCACAAAGCTGGACAGCTGGGTGACCAGCTGGTTACCGTTCCAGAAGCTGGGTGACCAGCTGCTCACAGCTGGCCGGTGACCAGCTGCTCACCAAGCCGGACAGCTGGGTGACCAGCTGCCCACCGAGCCGGACAGCTGGGTGACCAGTTGCCCACCGAGCCGGACAGCTGGGTGACCAGCTGCCCACCGAGCCGGACAGCTGGGTGACCAGCTGCCCACCGAGCCGGACAGCTGGGTGACCAGCTGCCCACCGAGCCGGACAGCTGGATGTATAGCTGGTCACCAAGCCGGAGGTAAGCAAGGCGTTGTGGATGAGATGCAGGAGGGGTACCGGTCCAAGGATGGCTGACGGCGCATGAGAGTTCAGATAGTCGTATGACATTTAAACCGGGTCTTGTTTGATGATGACCGGTGGCTTGCGGCTGTAGCGGCATTGTGGGGGAGTGAAAAGTCAGCTTGCCTGGCTGACCGCATTGAGCAAGAATTCTGGCCGGTCAACAGGCTGCGGCAACAAGGAGAGCGCGCTGAGGATGCCAAGGATGAATACAAGCAGGGAAATAGGCCGGATGTGCCGCCGCTGATTCTTCCTGGTGCTGGCGGCCAGTCCTCCTGGTGCTACTGCTCCTCCTTCTCTTCCTCCAGTGTGTCTGTCTACAGGTGGTTTTCTGCAAATTGAGCCAAGAGCTGGGACCAACTGAGTGGTCTCTGAATGCTTGGTAAGGAGAGGGGTTGGCTCTGCTGGTGGTAGGGACAGTGGTGAAAAAAGTTGTTCAAGCGAGTTGTGAGCAGGGGGTTGTGATATGTGGCCTGGTTTACAACATCTGTCAAGGGCGCTATAAACAACTTGATCTTCATCAGGGGTTGGCTTGCAACAGGAAGCATTGCCGCGCCATGGATGACATCACGAGTTCAGATTGTGCCGAGGCTTGGTACTGCTGATAAAGTGGGCCAGGAATATGTATGAGGTGCAATTGAGCATGTTGGCGCCAATAAGGCTTTGACCGTAGTGTGAGAACAAACACGCAAATGGACCTTACCCATGCCTTGGTAGACACGGTGGAACTGCAGTCGGTAGGATAGGGAGCTGGTGTATCAAGACCGTTGGCCAAGTTACACAAAGGCAACATCCTTGTTGCATGGCCTGTTGTGGTTGTGTGGCTGGTTTACTGACAAAAGTTCAGCTTTAAACAAGTTCAACAGGGTCGGAAAATGAAACGCCAAAATTAGGTAGCCCGTTTGGGAAAAGTACACGCAAAAACTGATGTGCAGGGCTCGCTTGGGTGTACCGACACAACGGTAATGGCCTTCAGCATGCGTGAGCTGAACTGTTTGAGTCGGAAGGGTCATGCGAGAGGCCCAATGGCGAGACCCTGGGACCCATTGGGCCCAACCCTGGTGACGTTTACAGGAATGTGGCGACAGCCCCGCCAAAGGGGAGATTGTGTTGTTCACGGAGGCCGCTTGCAAGGGAAGACACCAGGGTATAAAGTCAAGGTGTTATGGGACAATAAACACCAGGATCCTACCCCCAATGTTGCTGATGCGCAGGTGGTGGGTGATTCAGGTGAAAGCTCACTGCTGCACTGCTGCAATGATTAGATCCCAACTGTAATGCGTTTGCGCATTCCACCCAGGTTTAGGGGAAACCTCGGATCCAGTCTTGCTGGATCTGTAGGTTTATTGAACTTGGATTATTAAAGAAATGAACTTTTGATGCAACGAAAGTAGGGTCCCTCACCAGAGATACCCTTGATTTCATACTCCTTCTCATAGTTCATGATATCTCAAATGCAATATTAAAATACATAAAATAATAATGCTACTGTGGACTGTGCCAACCACAAGTTAACCAAAGAGGTAATTATTCAATTGGTTAGAACATTAAATAATATCTACTCTAACAAGTTACACACTTGTAGAAGGGAATTACTTACTAAGGTAGTAATTTCTACGTACTATTCTGCTTTGAGTTGACACATGATGTAATTGGCTATAAAATACACCATTTTGTCATGAGGACGTAGATTGTACTGTACTTAAACAACTATTAAATCCTCATTACATCATGAGAACATAGATGGATAAGTAAAATCCACATAATGCCCCTTTGTGGAACACAAAGACTGGCCTCTGAAGATACAAAAGGAAGGAGTTCTTGAGCTCTTTGGATCTTATCCCTCATCTTATTCACCCACCATAATTTACCAGCACCACAGTGAATATTCTCCACCTATTTAAGTGAAGAGCTTCCTTCTTCTTATCTTCCTTACCACTGGACTGTTAGTTATACTCTATAAAATCCACATTTATCAGTATTTCTATCATCCTTAAAAAGTAGTAGCTGCAAGACTCCCAACTCTGGCAAGAGCCAATCAGTTCAAGTGCTTGCCTCCTACGTTACTTCCTCCTTACCTGGTTGTAACACCCTGTGTTACTAGAGTGGCAATTTACATTGTTACAAAATCTCCTGTTATTACCTTTTGTAATAATGATAGAGTCTGTACTTTATTGTAGTAGATAACAAAGCTCAATAGAAGTAATATCTTAGGGTTAAGAACAAAAAGTAATTTAGATCCTAATGCAATAACAATACAAACAACTTTTCTTACAGCAGGAATATCACAACGTTTTAGCCTGCCCACAAGCTAAAACTAGATCCTCCTGAATGTTAGAGCAGGTGACTGATATTGAAATCAATTCGTTAAGACCGTGATTTATCAAATAAGAACTGAATTGGGTTACAGTATGATTGATGATCTGATGAGTGCAACAATTGAATTGGATTGATGGTGTGAATGAAAGGAAGGGAAAAAGAAGAGAATGAGGATTTGCCGGCAAGCTGGAAATCAATTGATCATGCGACTTTTACACCAAGTATTAATTAATTTTGGGTTTTTGGGGTTTAAAACGGGTGGATTAAACTCAACACCTTTGTATATCAAAGGTATTAATTATAAAGGAGTTTGGGCTTAACATCTTATTCAGAGGGTGAATTAAAAGTAATTTCATTCTTCAATAGCCTATCAGCACACTGATAGTACCTCTACTTATTTTCATAAACAGAGTTTTTCATACACAAAGCTGCCACAAATAGTGACACTTCAACACATCATTGTCAAATACCAGATCCATGAGGAAGGTTGAGGGAGGAGGAAAAGAGTGTTCCAACCTTGTCTATCATTAGAGGAGGTTTAAACATTGTATCTAGTTCTGGTCCATTGGTTGTTTTTTTCCTTTTCCTTTTCTCCTCACTCATCTTCTCTTTTCTTGTTAACACACAGGTTAATCTTTCCTCTTTGAATCATTTTCCTCCCATAATTTTCCTCCCTATATCTCACCACACACGTTCTTGTTTTCTCAGGCTATAGTATGAGCCCAGAGCAATAGAGCTAGGGATACACAGAGTTCAAAGATGCTTTGAAACCCCCTTCCATACCCGTCCTCATGGATGAAGCAACCCCTCAGCCCAACCAAAAACAAGGAGGCAATTCCATTGAACAGGAATCATCACTCAGAGGATAATGAACTTGCAGTCTTTGAGACTTACTTGAGCGTTTTTCTACAGATTTCAAAAAGTAAAGTTAACTTTCTTGTCTCATCTGTGGTCAATCATAAACTCTTCTTACTCCTTGGTGAACTCAGAGGTGTGTGATCTTAGATTCAACAACAGGACCTGGTCTGAGTTTGTTCTGTGGTTTGAAAGAAAAAGGCTATTTAGCTTTTTCTTCTTGACTTAGATCAGAGTGACTACTTACGGATTGATGCTTGATCTACTTGCTGATTCAAGCTTCTTTCTGGTCATCTTTGATGATCTGTCTTCCTTGCTCTTCTGATCTGCAATAAACATGTGATTTTTTATTGCTAGTCTATCTGATCTGTGTCTATGGTTTTGAGTCTAGACAGATGACTTACCTGAATGTGTCATCTGCTTTAGTTCTTGTTGGCTCTTCTTGCTGGCTACAGCCAAATCCCAACACTTTTGTCAAAGGCTTATTTGGCCTCTTGCTTCTCATGGGGTAAGATCCACATACTAAAGACGATGATTGGCAGATGTTTTAGTCTGAAAAATACAGGCTTGATGTTAAGAAAATAAAAAAGGAACACATACCATCCCATAATCAGGTGATCATAGGCTAGTCCATTGATCTTTTTCATGGACCTTGCTGTTGGAATTCCCAGACTATGTTCCGTGAAACCCCTGTGATTCTCCCTTTTCTGTTCTCTCATCTTCTTTCTCACTCCTTGGCTTCTCTCTTTTTCTCTCTTCTTCTTTTCTCAGTTGTCTCTCTTCTCGATCCCTTCTCCCAATCATTCTTCACACCTCAATCTTCACTTCCCTTCACTTCCTTTGTCTCAATCCTCTTGCCTCAATCACTTCACCATTCCTCAAATGCTGCCTGGTGAGAATCCGACCCACCTTCTTCCTTCTTCTTCCTTCATCAGTCCACTCATCTTCTTCTTCCAGCTTTTGTCTGCCTTCTGTCTTTCCTCACCTCATCTCCTTTCAGCCCTGACTCATCTTCTGTCTCTTCATAACTCCAAGTTGGTTATTTCCCTTCCTTTCTTCTCATCTCTTCTCTTGATTTCTATTCTAATGTTTTTCACTTCAGCGTGTCGGCTCTAGTTTGCGTAATCAAATCTCAATTTCTTCACTTGAAGCCTCAGCTCAATCCTCAAAACTGAAAAAAGCAAGCCCTTTACATAAACCAATTTCTTGATCCTTGCATCAGAAAAAAAAGGTAATTCACCTGCCAGTGCAGAGGGAGAAACATTTTTTTCTGTGGAATACAATACCCTCAGAATTATTCAAAGGAAATATTTCAGGAGAAGCATTTTTGTAAAAAGGTCAACTCAATTTCTGATTACAATGAGAAATGATGTTCTCCCCTTCAAAATCCAGATCCCGCATGATTCCCAAACCAACTAGGAAAGATCTTTTAACATTGAAAGCCTTCAAATACGCCTACATCTCCCCACCCTATGACCTTCCCTTAACAGAAGCCAAGTCCTATTGCATTTGTAATGTGTCAAATCATGATATTTCTAATATTTTTCTACACTAACTATGGTATATTCCCTTTATTTTTCTGTAATATTCATTTTCCTGGTTGTAAGAATGTCCAGGTCTCTGTGCAGATAGCTAGGCATCTTGCCTAAGGCACGCAAAAAGGGTTTTTTCAACATATTGAAAAGGAGGGAAACTGCTTCCTCATGATGGTGGTATGTTACAACAGGTGAGGATGATCCTTACCTGTTGAACAGTGAAGAGGAATCCTTCACTGGCAAGGCAATATGCAAAGCATGGATCCACGGTCCAAGACCCAAAAATGATGAAACATGAACTTATGAAGTAAGAAAATAAATAATAAAGAAATCAAACAATGGAGAGAAAATATTTTTGAACATTTGGAATAATTACAAAGAGATAAAGAAAAATAAGCAGAGGACAAAAACAGAAAAATGTGGATACATAAGACTGATTGGAATCAAGACAGAATGAGAATCAGATTTTCTAAAAAATAGTTGCAAATCCATTCACCCTTGGGCTGAGTGAGGGAAAACATCAGGTGAAGAAAAAGACAGAAAAACAGGAACAGATCAGGAGGAGATGAATAGAAAGTATGATGAGGCAAGAAAGATGAACTTCAGATGAGAACAAAAAAAAATGAAACAGAGGAGTGAACAGAAAAACTGAAAACAATTCAATAGAACAAAGAAAATCCAAAGGAAGAGAAAAAAAAAAATGATAGATACTTTTATGTTGAAGATAGAAACAGAAAATCAACAGGAAGTATATTCAATTTGATGAGTTAGAATGAATAAATAGTATCAGTAGTAAAGCGCAAGCTTCTGCAAGACAAAGTAAGAAAGAGAAGAGTAATGGGTGAGAAAAACATAGGAGAATGGTGTCAGACTAGTCCTCCTAGGTGGACTAGAGTGAATAGTAATATAGAATAAAAAAGCCTAGCTACTGTCCTGCGACAGAGCGGACTCTATAGTACCCAACTGGAGAAGAAACCACGCCTCACTCAGAGGGGCTGATAGCTGCTACTATTAGGCTACCGTAGAGTAAAGACTCTAACTAACAACTAAGATAGAGAAGAAAGGAAAAGAGAAACGACTTACTTGGAGTAGACCTAGTAAGTTGCAAGTAGTAATGAGATAGAAAAAGGAGAAAAGATGAGATACGGAAAAGCCCCAATCACAATCACAGTAGGATGGTAATCTCGGCGGGCTTGGTAAAGTAATATCTGCTCTCTTCATAATGAAGAGAGGTGGCTTAACTACACCATTCCAGAGGGAATGCTCGATCATTCTTGCCCCTATGATGACAGGCTCCCAAAGGAGTTCCGTAGTAGCTCCTAGGAGTTTTCTATGTTTGGGACAGTTGTTCCCTTTGCTTTACTCACGAGATCCTTTACGGTTCTCTTTAGTACTCAAAGGGATTTACTTGGGAATACATTTGTGGTTACCAGGGCGCAGCAGGAGGTGACGGAAGTCCACCGGTGGTTGCGGGTGGTGATGCAATCCTTTGGATCTATTCTGGGGAAGGTCTTCCCCAGACGGTGAGATGAAGGAGTGAGAGGGCACGTGCATAGCTTGGTTAAATACCAAGCAGAAACACCAGGGTGGCAACAGCACTATCCTCGCTTGTCACTTCCACCATCCCACACAACATCACCAAACCCTTCACCTGCCTTTTCTCTAGTTTTTTTTTCAAATTTAATCCGTTCTATTTCCTACCTCTCTAAGAAATTCTCATATAAAACTTTCAGTAATCATAAACCACTTACAACCCTAACAATCCTCATGATATGTCATCAAACCATTCCTCCCAACAAGGCATCAACCTTGATGTAGGCACTAATGCTGAAATTCAGAGTGATTCATCATCAACCCAGGCCGTCTGATACTTTAACCCAGGTTTGCTAACCAATCCTTGCGGTTCTAGTAGTAGCCCCTACCAGTTCTGGCACGGAATCCGCCACCCATTCTACGGAAGAGAATTTAATCACCTCTGCCTTAATCTCAGCATCTGCTGAGCTAGCAACTCAATTGCACGCGCAAGCAGCATCCCCAAAGCCAAGCAAGTCTGCAAAGCCAAAAGGTGTGACGACACATGCGAAGCCCCGCTCAAAGGCCAAGAAAGCATCAATGATTCCTGGAGATACATCCACGGAGAACCCTGCCAAGGGTGAGGTCCCGGACCCAGCAATAATGGAGATCTTAGGAACCCCCGCGCCAGCCGTAGCATCATCTTCCCCTGAGCCAGTTTTATCCACTACGGTATTAGGTCCCGCTGATATAGAGCATCCAACCGGCAGTAACGAGAAAGACAAGATACTTGCCTTAGCCACGGAATGCAAGAAGTCTGGTAACAGAGAACAAGCCAATATGTTTTTCAAGATATACGATAAACTCATTGCCACTGGTATCATCTCTGCAGACATGCCAGCCGCCACAGAAGAAGACCAGCTCCCTCTAGTCTTAAAGAGATCCGCAGAACATATCCCGCCAGTGTCATCCTCTGCCAACAATAAGCAAATCAAGTGTCCATTGTTCGACCCCTCCGTGTGCAACACACACACAAACTTGGGCTTCACCCAATATTTCAACAGGAACATCCACAAATTACGTGGACCAATTCCCCTAACCATATTCGACCAGAAATGGCAAGCAGCTGCCCTTGCGTACCAAACAGAGAAGAGACCCAGCGCCTCAGATAGCAACAGAGATAAAGCCAGACGTTACAACGGCTACCCCTACCTGAGCAAGTGGACGCTGACCGCTGGAGAATGGGAACGGTTACATCGTTCTTTCTCAACCACTCTACAAGATATGTACAATTACGGTCAATTTTGTGATTGGTTGGCTATCCACAAGTCCAACGTTGACGACCTCCACAATAATGAATGTTTTATGGTGGTGTTACAATACAATATATGGATTCGCACAAATGCTTTCGCCATTCATGTGGTCAAGAACGACAAAAGTTATGTCACTAATATCTCCATGTTCAGGAGAGACATCGCCGAGCAATGCAAAGCCACGGTTGCCAAATTTGGCGAACTATCCTTCATTGATAACCCCTACGCACCCGGTGGTCCGAGAGTCAATTGGGACCCTATCACGGGGGAACCTTGCCCATCAAAGAATAAGAATAACAATCATAACTCCTCAAACAACAGCGGCAACACCGACGCTAATAACAGCAGAGGTGGAGACTTGTCTAGATGGCAAGGCGGCAGAGGCCAAGGCGGATGGTCAAGCAATACGCAACGCAACGGCTACACCGGAAATCAATCTGGAAACAGAAATGATAATAGCCGCAACCGAGAGTCAAACAACAAGTAAGGCTTTTGCCTACTCTCTTTTCTTTCCTATTTGATTTGTATAGAATGTTACCTCCTCCTTGCTCCATTCTCCTTAGAGACCAAGCTCCTTGCTATAGGGCTCTTTCTGCTCTATTTTGTTTTTCGTCGCTAGCAACCCTTTCTTATAACAGCCTCAGAGTTGGAGTCTTGTTTTTCCACTACGTGCGGTGCCCTTTTTCAACCCCCCCACCTCTGTCTCCAATACTTTTTGTTGACAGATCAACATGCATAACTTTGTTCCATGGACAATCCTATTTTGCATTAAGATTGCCCTTCCTTCTCTTATAAGTAATGACATGCAATCTAAGATGAAATGTCAACTTACAAAACCTCTGTTTTGTTTCCATGGTGTCTGATTGCCTTTTAGAGCCACCATTACACCAGAGATCGACCCATCTATCTATGCGGAAGATGAGGAGTTTAGGCGACATTCTGACTGCAACTTGGTAGAGCTGGTCATCAACGGATTAGACAACACACTTCTTGAAGAAACAGTAGATGGCCCCAAGAGGTCAAATGCGAAATGAATGTCCAAGGATGGCGCAACGCCTTAGCAATTGCAGGTCTCCTCCCAAAGTTTGACAACGTATTTGAAGGATTTGTAAATGGACTCCACCAGGGTATCCCTAACCATCAAGTCGGCGTCCTTCGTTGGTTCACCCCACCAAACCATTCATCATTACTCTTAGCAAGGCCAAAGATTGAAGCTTCCTTCCAGACCAAATTAATGAAGGGTAGGATGTTTGGCCCCTTTACACATAAGGAAGTCACTAAACAATTCAATTTCTTTTGGACTAGTCCCTTGGGAGCAGTGGTAAACAGTGACGGATCAGTTTGCCCTATCAATGATCTTTCCTTCCCACGCCACTCTGGGTCAATTTGTTCCGTGAACTCCTACGTCAATAAACACGACTTTGCAACCACATGGGATGATTTTCGAGTGGTCGCGTCCTTCTTTCAGAAGCATACAAAGCCCTGCTTACTAGCTCTTTTCGATTGGGAAAAGGCTTACCGCCAGATCCCGACACACCCATCACAATGGCCTTATCTCATGACCATAGACTTCAATGGCAATTTGATGTTGGACACCCAAATTTCCTTTGGTGGTGTTGCTGGTTGCGGATCCTTCGGACGACCAGACGACGCTTGGAAGCTCATTATGTTGCACGAGTTCCGCCTAACAAAAATCTTCCGTTGGGTGGACAACAATCTCTTCATTAAGGAATTGGACAACAATACCGATATGCTAGATATCATCAAGCGCTCCACCATGCTAGGAGTGGCAACTAATGTCGAGAAGTACTCCCCATTCCAAGATGAACAAAAATTTATTGGCTTCATCTGGAACGGAATAAGACAAACGGTGCAGCTGCCCCCCACCAAGCTAACCGCATGCATAGGGCAGGTTGAATCATTCTTGGCAGAAGACGTAAAGTTCTCTTACAATGAAGTAGAGGTCATGGCGGGCCGACTCAACCACGTGGCCTACCTATTCCCACAAATGAAGAGTAATTTAGCTAGCTTCTATTGCTGGATGAAGAGCTGGATAAACAAGAGCGCGAAGCAACCAGTCCCAAGGGACGTTCTAGAAGACCTCCAGCGTTGGTCACATGTCCTAGCCGACTACCCCCCAACGCACCTCATTCCGGAGAAAACCCTTACAGACGTAGGTTTGGTTGGCGACACCTCAACCTCTTACGGTCGCGGGCAGATGGGCCAGGTTCCAAATGAAGGATAGGTGGCAGCTATACACAAACCACAAGAAAGACATCACATGGTTAGAGACCGCCGCAATTTGGATTGGCCTCCTGATGCTGCTGGCGCTTGGAGTGCGGTCAGGCAAGACATACTATGTCAATACAGACAACACAACTACTGAGGCGGCCATCAAGAAGCGGCACTCTAAAATGCGGCTGTCAACAACAAGTGGTGTCTCATTCAAGACACCCTACTCTTACACAAGATCAATATACGCTCCCGTCGGGTCCTGACGGAAGAGAACAAGGCGGACCGACTCTCCAGAGGAGATGCGACTGGTTTCGCCCCTGAGAAGGAGATGGTTTTGACCAACCTCCCCGAGGACTTGTGTCAGGCTACGTGATGCCAAGGACTGAACCTTCTAGCTACACGGCCGGCAAAATAAATAGATAAGGTTATCAAAAATATAAAATAATATTTTTTATGAGTTTTGGGAATTTTAGAGTCCTTTTTGGGACGTGGAAATAATAATAAAAATGAGGATTTTGCGGAATATGTAATATTCCAGAGGGGCCTGCAAGCAGGGGTGTTTTGGGGTGCCCTCTAATAATCAGGACCTGTAAACAGGGTGGTTTTGACTTGTAACCTGATCTTCTGGGGCCTGCAAGCAGGGGTGTTTATTGTGCCCAGGATATATGGTGGGGAGGAATTGGTAACAAGAAAGGTACTCACTATTTCTTGTTACAGAAATCCTCCAAGGTTGGTGACAGGGTAACAGAAGTGGATGGTGATGATGGTGAGTGTTCTGTTGACGCTGGAAGAGGGCTAAATAATATACTGAAGGTTCACAAGGTTGGACACAAGGCTATAAGCTAGTGGACAATGCTGAGTGATAATTTTCAGTGGTAATGATAAAGCTGGGGAATCTTCTCTGGGGGGGACCAGAGGTGTTTAGATATTGATCAAGGGCTCTGGGGACGAAATCAGAGAGCCTGTTATTTGCAGGGAACAGATCTTAGGATCAACTGATCAATAAATTGGATCAGAAGTTGATCTTCCCGGGTTAGATCAGTAGAAGATGCGTGTGAGCTGCGGATCTTTCATGATCTGTGGTTGTATTACTTGTTCTCAGGCTTAATGTATTATTTATTAACAATTATATTTTCGTCTATGAGACATGTTACAGATGTGATATGTCTCATTTGTCATATGTAACAGGTTTATGGTAATTTATCTATTTTTCCTACAAGTTATCTTTGTTGTTTTGTATAAGTAATATAAGGAGCCATATTTAAGGGGTCACTTTGCTGAGGGACCCTAGGTTGTTTTCTATGTAGAATCCATTTCTGGAGTAATATTCAAGGTTTGGTCATTGGTTTGTCTTCTATATATATTTTGTTATATCTGTTGTTACTTTTGTTACTATGTTGGCTTGTCTCTTACATAGTAGCAAGCTGACATTCCCTACCCCTAAGATGAGTCTCTGACTCACAGGGAGAAAAGAAGAAATTAATAATTCTAATATTTGGAACATAATTCTTATAAAAAGTATTTCAATCAAGCTTCATTTTTATTTCAGCATGTATGTAATCCCTCCTCCTTTCACTCATCTTGAATCATTGATCCTGGTATGACCTAATATGATCTTGTATTCCAGGCATTACTTCCTTGTTTTCATTCTTACGTCAGAGGTTGATGTTGTGACTCAAGTCTTTTCATTTCAATTCTTTGTAAGAAAAGGAAGAATCACAATGAATATATTGCTAGTAACTCAAGCCTGAATTATCTATTTCCAGCTTCTCTGCTATATACATTAACCTGGTTGTGCATACCAAGTACCACAATTAATCTAAATTGTAAAGCAAACAGTGAATTCTGCATTCAAATGTATATTCTGATCTTAATATTTGCAGTCAAGGTGTCTACAACCATTGGATTATTAACCTTGATAAAAGGGACAGAGTACTCAAAGAAGTTAAAAAAGACTCAAATTACTCTCAACTGGCAATGTTCTGTGTTTCCAATTGCTCTGTTTTGATTATTAAGGTCAAGAGATCACATTGTTGAATTGAAAAAGGGTTAATGACTGCCTCCAAAGGCTAAAAGAAGAGTAAAATTAGCCAAATCCCAATTGTGAGCTTGGAACTAACGAACGAGTTGAGCTAAAATCATTTGGGTGGGCTCGTTAGAATCCTCTCGATCTTACGGTTCGATCGACGGTCTTGTGTCTTCCAAAGACTGAATAACGAATGTTTTCTACTTGTTCAAAGGTTTGCTCTTTGGAATGATGAACGACTACTCTCTTGCTATATCGTACATGTTTCAAACGACTCTCATGTGCAGATAACAAGTTCATTTAATGATATTTTTGAAATATTGGTGCAATCAAGAATTGGGTCAGATTGTCGAATTCCTCCTGCGCGTCAAATGAGATTGACGCTCTAACCTAACAGAAAGGTTGAATTTTTGCACTCACTCAGCTCCATTATATGAAAAGTGGAGCAATAAAGACCTATGCTGGCTTGTTGAGTATCTCTTCCTTGTCCAATGAGATTGAAATGTCTTAAGAGTCGCTTTCTGTAGCGTTAATGGTGGGATAGAAAAGAATAGAATGCTTCGAGCGTTCTAAAATGGCATTCGCTTCTGAGTTGGTCTAACTATTTTGACATTTCCTTTGCAAGGCAAACAATCCAATGATGCCACGCTTTTGCTCGGAATTGGGCTAGCTATTCTCTGGTGAATTGGAATAGTCATTTCTATATATTGGGTCGGAAATAATGATACAACTCCCAGGAGTTGAACGTGGACGTTCTATTTATCTCCTTTAGCTCTTGGCACATCAATGTTCTTCAACAATTTTTATTTCCTACCAAGGGTAACAGTCTTGCTGAGCTCTTTCATGTTGAGCATTAAAAAAAAATGTGAACAGATTGTAAGCTCAGGGCAGCTAATTGATGTAATACAAATTCCTATTGGAGTAGTTCTTGGAAACATCTGTTGTATGGAGATCATTAGATAGGTTGAAGATTGAGAACATAAAAGAACATAATATCGGAGCCCGACATCACAGTAAGGACCCACCGAGATGGTTTGTTAATTGCAATTAGGTCCGCTTTGCAATCTCTGGCAGGAATGACATTGAATCGAAGATTCATTGTGCATTGATTTCTCATGAACACACTGTTGCCGAGAAGTCTCCAGGACCCAATGATGACAAGATCAACTTGTCCCTAGTGCTGAAGCCTGTTACAATTTTCAGAAGCAATGATTGATGAAAAAATAATGCAATGTCTCCAATGATGATCTAAGCAGGAATTTCTTCGCTGGTGTTCCTACGTTGTGATTTGCTCTTGAATCATTGTGAGATGTTGATTTTCCAATAAGAACGATGTTATCACTTCTCAAAAATGTTTGAATAACAAATCCGTTATAGGAGTTCAAAGATTGGTTCTTCAGATTGACAAATTGATATAATCTCTGTTCATGTCAGACACGATTTAATGGCTCGTGCAGCTAATATCATCATGTCAAGGTCAACAGTATCACCAGCTGGATTGATGGAGCTGGAGGGCAACTTTGATTTGTACTGTGCACATTAGATCTCTTTTGGTTTTCTTTCTAGAACGGCTCGGAAACACTTGCACTACTACCAACAGTTTATTGTCAATGTTGAATGACTGCTATGTTACAGTTAAATCATGAGTTTTTACTATCTTTCAAACTGTTTGTACCACTTCAGTATATTTAGCGATAAAGATAAGCAGATGTATATGAAGCAGAAGAACTTCAAGCGCTATTTTTGTTAATGTCTGATCCAATGTTCACAATGCTTGCATCAGGTCAGAATAAGGGTTGGATGGAGTGTAGTGAGCGACCGAGTTGGGTAAAGAAGGTACATATCGGACAGCAGGAATATGACCAAGCGAGGACACGCAGACGGCTTGGATCGGTAGCCAGATTACTTGAGGGTGAGAGCTGTAGATAGCGGTCGTGTTGCTACAGATAGCAAAGGTGCAGAGTAGTGTCTAGGATGAGTATTTTGGATCGTGGGTGTTTGACTCCTTGGGGTAAGCAGAATTGAGTCGATTGTACCGGAATAAAAAAAAGAAAGAAGATGAAGATGCTACAAGCTCTAGTGCAGAGGATTGGAACCAAAGGTGGGTAGATGATGACCAAGAGCAAGAATATGAGGCTCTTCTTGTCAAGTCCATATGAACGACCATAAGCGGTGATGATGGTTTAAGATAACCACAAACTAGAGGGACGAAATGCGGCAAGCTCGGTATAGAACTTGAGGAGATGGGAGTTTGGAATGTAAACAAAGTTGGTTTTATCCTAGAACCAGATAAAGCAAATACAGAGATTTGAGCAATTGATGGTTTAACGATAGTGTAGAGGGGATGATGGATCAATGAATGAAGTGTGTTTGGTGATTGATTGCTTACGGTTGTTTTCCAGTTGGCCACAAGGGGTAATAGACAATTGAGATAGACTGTACGCTTGACAGACTTCATGAATGATTTTGAGTGGATTCGATGAGTGGTTGATTTTAATAGGTCAAATCAACTCGAACGATCCTTGATCAGTCAATTCTGATTCATTCTGTTTTCAAGTTTCAGGATGCGAGAATAGTTGCTGAGGTAATCTGAGCTATTGGACGTGAGTTTTGGTTAGTTTTGTCTAGGACAAAATGCGGGCTTTGACTTTTTGGGTAAAAAGACAAAATTTCCCGGCCAGACCCCCAATTGTCAGGCTACGTGATGCCAAGGACTGAACCTTCTAGCTACACGGCCGGCAAAATAAATAGATAAGGTTATCAAAAATATAAAATAATATTTTTTATGAGTTTTGGGAATTTTAGAGTCCTTTTTGGGACGTGGAAATAATAATAAAAATGAGGATTTTGCGGAATATGTAATATTCCAGAGGGGCCTGCAAGCAGGGGTGTTTTGGGGTGCCCTCTAATAATCAGGACCTGTAAACAGGGTGGTTTTGACTTGTAACCTGATCTTCTGGGGCCTGCAAGCAGGGGTGTTTATTGTGCCCAGGATATATGGTGGGGAGGAATTGGTAACAAGAAAGGTACTCACTATTTCTTGTTACAGAAATCCTCCAAGGTTGGTGACAGGGTAACAGAAGTGGATGGTGATGATGGTGAGTGTTCTGTTGACGCTGGAAGAGGGCTAAATAATATACTGAAGGTTCAAAAGGTTGGACACAAGGCTATAAACTAGTGGACAATGCTGAGTGATAATTTTCAGTGGTAATGATAAAGCTGGGGAATCTTCTCTGGGGGGGACCAGAGGTGTTTAGATATTGATCAAGGGCTCTGGGGACGAAATCAGAGAGCCTGTTATTTGCAGGGAACAGATCTTAGGATCAACTGATCAATAAATTGGATCAGAAGTTGATCTTCCTGGGTTAGATCAGTAGAAGATGCGTGTGAGCTGCGGATCTTTCATGATCTGTGGTTGTATTACTTGTTCTCAGGCTTAATGTATTATTTATTAACAATTATATTTTCGTCTATGAGACATGTTACAGATGTGATATGTCTCATTTGTCATATGTAACAGGTTTATGGTAATTTATCTATTTTTCCTACAAGTTATCTTTGTTGTTTTGTATAAGTAATATAAGGAGCCATATTTAAGGGGTCACTTTGCTGAGGGACCCTAGGTTGTTTTCTATGTAGAATACATTTCTGGAGTAATATTCAAGGTTTGGTCATTGGTTTGTCTTCTATATATTTTTTGTTATATCTGTTGTTACTTTTGTTACTATGTTGGCTTGTCTCTTACATAGTAGCAAGCTGACAACTTGGCTGAGATATTTACCCAAACTTGAACCAATTAGATTCAATGTTTTTAGCTTTCCTCATGAGAGAACATGTCACTCATTTGTGTTGTACTATACGTTGTATGTCATCCACTAGGGCTGATCAGCTGTGCTGATCATTGTAATTGGAATATCTGTCACTCGTTTATGTTGTCCCACGTGACTCTGAACGTACCTTTGCACAAGAACCTCTTTCTCCCCTCACTTCATTCCCCTCCTGTCTTTCCTGTTTGTGGCGACCTCATGTTGGTAGAAGACTTCTTGCACCTTACCTCCTTTCTCTCACGGGGGGCGGCCCCCACCACACCAGGACCTTTTGAGGAGCATATGCTTGAAGGATGGAAGCCAAACAATCTGGTGGCCTATAACACCGGGGTAAAGAAGTTCCTAAATTACAAACAACTGTCCAGCAAAGCACCTTTCAACCTGCCTGCATCAAAAGATGAAATCGTGCAGTTTTGCTTTTGGGCGGGGAAGGTACGCAACCCTCAGGCAACGCACGAAGTAACCGCTTGAACCATCTCTTGTTACCTCTACGCCCTAAAAGCATGGCACCTATTCCATGACACACCATTCCCTCAAGACGCCCTACCACGGGTTTCGATCCTCCTTTGTTCCTCAGAATGGGTCAACACATCAAGACCGTTGAAAGAGAGGAAAGGGGCAGTTAAGTTGCCCCACCTGCTGGCGCTAGTGGACGAATTGGCGAAAGGGACAGCAAGGGATCAGGCGTTGGGAGACATGGCAATAATTGCCTTCTGGGGCTTAGCCCGTCTAGCAGAATTAACGTATAACGCTAAATCGGATCCAGTCGACCCGCTCAAATCTTTGCTAGCGTTAGACGTTGCCTATGCTACCTCAATCTCAGGCTGGCGCCAGGCGTGGCTCAGGCTGCATTACACCAAAACCGGCAAACCGGGGGTGGCGCAGTGGATACAACTCACGGAGATTGGGGGGATCCTCTGCCCTTTCGCCGCAGTTGGTTGACAAAAGGCAGCTGCATCAAATCCAACTGACTCGCTGTTTGGTTTCTGCAAAGGAGGACAACGCCGTCACATAACACGGAATGAGGCCGTCCAACGTTTCCAGGTAGCTTTCAGCCAGGCGGGCATTTGCGGAATATCTGGGCACTCGTTCTGGGTAGGCGGCGCCTCCTTACGGCACACCTTAGGAATTCCAGACAAGATGCTCTGCCAACTTGGGCGCTGGACATCCAACTGTTTTCAACTTTACCTGCGTCAGTATTCTCCAGAGGAGAAGAGGGCGGCCGCACGTTGGGTAACATCACAGGGGCAATAAGGTCGTTATATCTACCTGCGGGCTGCTAGGCGTGTTGGCCTCTTTTACAGTGCAATACATACCCTCCTATACAATTGCTTCCTGCAATTTGGGCTAGTCCGAGCGAGGTTGGTGGAGCTCATGAGGCTCAGGCTTCCAGACTGAGTATTGGGTCCTTGGATCCACCATACCTCACCATACGTGAGATCACTCTACAGCGTGTAGACGTGGCGCAAGCAGAGCCAGGCTTGCCAGGTAGTGCAGAGCTCCCGCCACACTCTCCACTGTTGATGTCTGAGCAGCACGCACTTCTCCAATCAGTATTTCAATTGGCACCTCTTACTCTTAACTCATCAATTGGTACCTCAAAGCATTGTCCCTCTATCCAAATCAACAGATGACATCATGTGAGCTTTGACCAATGATGCCATTGCGCCCACTTTTGCATCGATTCACAATTCCGAGACCTTATAAACTCCACTCTTCTCTATCCCTTGTTTCCTCTCTCGGGGAGCTTTGCTATTCACATTCTTCATCAGAATAGCTACATACTTGGTTTTATTTCATTATTCATCTATCACTAAAACCTGTTCCTCCACTTGACATCATCATTGGTCAACATCGCTTATCCTTGCAATCCTCTCTCTATAAGCACATTCCCTGCCTGACCTCTTCCGCCAATGACCCGTGCTTTCCCTTCTTATCGACACTCTGCCGACATTATCATTGGTCACCGTCTGGGTCACCTCTCGCTGTTGTAGGTGCTGATCTAGTTGTCACTAATCTCAAGACAGATTGTTGACCATTTTTATCCTTTCAGTCGCTTCTCTTTGACTTGTTATCTTTGTCGCTCTCCATTGTTTTCTTTCTCTCACACGTCGTAGCTTGCCTTTAGGTAACAATTTTATTTCCTTTTTGCCTTGATCCTGTTATGATTTTATTTCTTTATGTTAATCAATAAAACCCTTTAGTTTGATCGTCAACAGATTTACAGTCTCGTTGGACTCAATCAAATCAAACTTACTCCTCATCCCACGACAAACAAAAGGCAAACTATGACTGACAAGATAGAAACAACACTGAAGGCCGACTACCTGCCGATCCTAGATGGTACCAATTTCACCAATTGGTTGGGCAGGATCAAAGTGCACCTTTACGGCAAAGATCTCTGGAACACCTGTACCGTTCCCATGAAACCTCTCGCTATGGTAGAGGAAAAGGAGAAGTACTCTAAGTCAAACTTTGAAGCTATAGCAATCATTATCCCTCGATTAAATGCAGGATGCTATAATGAGGCTGTTAACAAAGATACCGTTGATGTTGCCACGCTTCTATGGAAGAAAATCAATGATGAATACACATTGCATTCAGTCGTTAATCGAGGCCGAGTCTTCATGCAATGGTCCAACCTCTCTTACACCGGAAATCTTCAGGCTAACATTGATAAAACTCGCTCGTCTCTGCTTGACACCGAATCAGTTGACATCTCGATTCCAAAAGAATTAATCTCCTATTTGATTCTTGGGAAACTGCTCAATCACAACCTTGAACAAATTAAAGATCAAATCGCTCTGTCTCCCAACTGCACTGAAGATCCCTACCTTGTGCTGAATGCTCTTCAAATGTCAGCCTCTGTGATGCCAAGGGCTAGTAACTTTTAGCTACGCAAGGTGATAAGAGTGCAAGTGATGGGTAGAGTGGGGTATTTTCACGTAGAAAAGTAGTAAAGAAGAGATGAAAAGAATATAATTCTTTTTTATAGAGGGGCCTGCTGGCGCAGGGGTGTTTGTAGGTGCCCTCTAGATCAGAGATCTGCAAAGCAGGGTGGTATCTGATTAAGCAAACAATGGGTTTCTGCGTAACAGAAGGTGGTACCAAAGTGCTTTTCCAATTAAGGAACCAGAATGGGGACAGAAGGATGAAAGAAGTACTCACTATTGCTTCTTTCAAGCCAAAAAGCCACGTAGGGGGGTGAAGTAGAGCTGCTGGGTAGATTGAAGGGTTTCTGCGCAGGAGCTGGACACGTAGGATGGTTGATTTAATGAGAACACCACGGATAAAACAGGCAAAACAGGGCAGAGTAACTGGAATAAGGACAGGAAACGGCGTAACTGATTGACTGTAATAATAATTGATGATGATGAACAAATTTTGGCGTGGAAAGAGGGCTCTATATATACTAATTTCACTCATAGTGGAGGACCTTTCTGCCTGTGTGCGTGTAGTAACTGGTTTTCAGCGCAATGTGGCCAATTGGGGAGATTGGCACTAACAGGGCTCATCCCAATGACACTGCTGGTCATTATTTCAGCGTCACAAGTGCTTTCCATGACCTTAATAACCTATTTGGTCATTGTAACCAAGGTACATAGCAACACTGACATGTGATTGTTTCTGAAATGGGCCACAAATGACGGAAATGGGCCACAAATGGCTATGGCCAATCTTTAAAGGCCACACTGGCTGTGTCAATCTTAGGTATTCAAGGTTTTTATTACTTGAACCTTGCAAATCCGTCATGTAGAATCTACCTGTACACTGGTTATGCTTGTATATACCTGGTAACTAGGTAATTGCCTATTTCCACGCATTTGGCCCATTTCTAATTGGATTATATAATCCACGCGCGGGGTTGGAGGTTTAAACCTCAATTGGGCCTAACTCTCAAACTATACACAACACCTCAATTATAAGTCCATAATTTGGCCTTTCACATATAGTATGCATATATATCAAGTATATACGTGTGTAATGTTCATCTGTGACACGTGGGTGTGGCCAATTCTTGCAAGTAATTGGTTCAGGGTGAAGGAGTAGGAATTTGGGGGTACTTCCAGTCAGGGACCCTACATTATTTTACATGAGGATTCAGAATATGGAGATTTGTCAACCCAATTCATCCGCTTTAAACCAAAGATAATGGTGCCAGTATCTTTGGTTTGAGACCAAAGAACCATCAGAGCTGGGCGAGCTGAGCTCGGCTGGCTGCTCATCCAGCTCTATATACATAGATCTATGCCTATATACATAATGTATGTATATAAAAACACAGATGTATGCACTCACATGTATGTATATACGCCCATATACACATATGAAAAATATCCCAACTTGAAGAAAACTCAACAACAACGTGGAGAACCGAAGAACGCAAGCGCCAGCTTCGCCCATGCCTCCACGTTTGCCAGCTTCAGGACTTCTGGTGATTGGAACACCTTTGTGATTGACTCCACTGCGTGCCACCACATGCTTTGTGAAAAATCTATGTTCACTCACTTCACCTCTGAAATCATTCCCATTGAGACCGGAAGCTCAAGCGATAAACTCCAAGCACTGGGATCTGGATCTGCCTTGGTAATGATTGGATCTAAAACTTTGGTCCTTGATAATTGTCTCTATGTGCCTAAGATTTCCCAGCAACTTATCTCCCTTGTCAGGCTTATTCAATCCTCAATACCTATCAGCATTGTTGGATCCCGATTTACAATTAAAAAGGATTTGGACTTGTTGTTTTCTGGGGATGTTCTGGATAACTTGTTATACGTACATCACTCTGTACCTTCCGCTCTCCTGTTGCGCTCAAAAGAATCCTATGAGGTATGGCACCATCGTCTGGGTCACCCAAGCAATCAAATTATGAAGACAATGGGACTTCCAATTTTTGCACCGCAACATACTTGTGAGGTCTGTACATGTTCAAAAATGACTCTCTCATCATTTTCTAGTCATTTCTCTGATGTTCACTCCCCCCTCCAAAGGATCCACATGGATCTGGTTGGACCTATCACCCCATCTTCTATTTCTGGTTTCAATTACATATTAACTGTTGTGGACCAGTACTCATCCTTCAAATTCTATCAATTTTTAAAGGCCAAATTGGACACATTTGTTGAATTTGAAAAACTAGCGCGATTGATGGAGAACCTTCAAAATTCAAAAATAAAAGAAATTGTATCTGATGGTGGTGGATAATTCATGAACTTCAAATTTAAGAACTTCACCAAATCAAATGGCATCAGTCACATTGTGTCGCCTCCTGAAACACCAGAACACAATGGTTATGCTGAAAGAGCCAATAGGACAGTTCTTGACAAAGCTTGTGCACTCCTACTCACCAGCAAGCTTCCCAATACTTTCTGGTCAAAAGCAATCAATACCGCAACGTTTGTCTCAAATCTTTTGGTCACTCCTTTGCGTTCTAATTTCTCTCCATATGAGCTTTGGACTAAAACTAAACCTCCACTCCACTGTCTTAGGACCTTTGGCTCTAAGGCATATGTGGCTGTTCCCAAGAAACATAGATCTTGGAAACTGGGTAAAACCAGTGAAGTTGGGGTCCTCGTGGGCTTCAAGAATGAAGGAACTGTCTACCGAGTTATTCACTTGAAGGACAACAAGCTCGTCAGATCACATCACGTCGCGTTTGATGAAACAGTTTTTCCACGTATGTCCATGGGAAATAGGACATCCTCTGAATTCAATTTTAATGATTACTTTGTTCATGAAGTAACATCACCCTCTGCTCCCTCTGCTGTGTCGTCAACTCCGGTGGCTCCTGCTCTGTCTCCCATCGTCTCCCCTGTCAATCCTGCTCCCTTTGCTCAACCGTCTTGTCCCTTGTCCTCTTTGATCAATGGCAATATCTCAGAAACCAACATTTCTCCCTATCGCCAAAGAGCTCCTTGTGCGTTTGTCACCTCTTCAACTTCAATTCCCACGCATTACAATCAAGCCATCCGAAGTCCAGAGTCGTCTTCCTGGTTGGACGCCATCAAGGTTGAATTGGAAGCTATGGATCGCCTCAATGTTTGGACTGTTGTCGATCGGAATCCTGCGTTGAAAATGGTTGGGACTACCTGGGTTGTCAGCTTGCTACTATGACAGAGCTAACCTGACAAAAGTAACATAAAAAGAGACATTATTACTACAGTATTAAGACCCATTCATATGACTAATAATGCACAAAAAACTCAGTTTACTTATTTTTATCCAATGAGCTTAGCAAAGTCCTGGCACCATAAAAATAAGTAATGAATTAAAATAACAACTACTTTTTACAAAAATACTAAATAACTTCTAAACCTTGAGGATAACTTAGAATATTATGTCATATTCTGAATCCTCATGCAAATTAATGTAGGGTCCCTCACTGGAAGTACCCCTAAATTCCTACTCCTTCACCTTGAACCAATTACCCGTAAAAATTGGCCACAAACATATGTCACACAGACATTACACACGTATGTACTTGTTATATACGCATACTATATGTGAAATGACCAATTATGGACTTATAATTGAGACGTTGTGTATAGCTTGGGAGTTAGGCCCAATTGGGGTTTAAACCTCCAACCCCGCGCGTGGATTATATAATCCAATTGGAAATTGGCCAAATGCGTGGAAATAGCTAATCCCCTAGTTACCACATATGTACAAGTGTAACTAGGGTAAAAGTAGATTCTACGTGGTTTTATTAATAAAAACCTTGAATACATAAGAGTAACATAGCCAGCGTGGCCTTTAATGATTGGCCTTAGCCATTTGTGGCCCATTTGCGTCATTTGTGGCCCATTTCAGATACAATCACACGTCAGTGTTGCTATGTACCTTAATTACAATGACTAAAATAGGTTATTAAGGTCATGGAAAGCACTTGTGAAGCTGAATTAATGACCAGCAGTGTCATTGGGATGAGCCTTGTTAGTGCCAATCTCCCAAATTGGCCACATTGCGCTGAAAACCAGTTACTACACGCACACAGGCAGAAAGGTCCTCCACTATGAGTGAAATTAGTATATATAGAGCCCTCTTTCCACGCCAAAAGTTGTTCATCATCATCAATTATTATTACAGTCAATCAGTTACGCCGTGTCCTGTCCTTATTTCAGTTACTCTGCCCTGTTTTGCCTGTTTTATCCGTGGTGTTCCCTTCAAATCAACCATTCTGCGTGTCCAGCTCCTGCGCAGAAACCCTTCAATCTACCCAGTAGGTTTACTTCACCCCCCTACGTGGCTTTTTGGCTTGAAAGAAGCAATAGTGAGTACTTCTTTTATCCTTCTGTCCCCATTCTGGTTCCTTAATTGGAAAAGCACTTTGGTACCACCTTCTGTTACGCAGAAACCCATTGTTTGCTTAATCAGATACCACCCTGCTTTGCAGATCTCTGATTTAGAGGGCACCTAAAAACACCCCTGCCCCAGCAGGCCCCTCTATAAAAAAGAATTATATTCTTTTCATCTCTTCTTTACTACTTTTCTACATGAAATTACCCCACTTTACCCTTATTTTGCACCCTTATCACCTTGTGTAGCTAAAAGGTACTGGCCCTTGGCATCACCGAGGCTGACATGGGTCTTTAAGAAAAAGGATGACACCAATGCTAATACCATTTTTAAGGCTTGCTTATGCGCCCAGGGTTTCTCTCAGACTTATGGTGTGGACTACTCGAAGACTTTTGCACCCACAGGTCGTTTGAATTCCCTCCGTGCACTAATTTTGTATGCGGCGTCTGAGCATCTCGACTTTCAACAGTTGGAGGTCAAGACAGCTTTTCTCAATGCAGACCTTGAGGAAGAAGTTTACTTATCAATACCTCAAGGTGTGAATCAAGAAAAGCGAGGCAAGTGCCTCAAGCTGAACAAGGTGATCTATGGTCTGAAACAAGCACCGCTGGCCTGGTTCAATAGGCTTTCCACCTGGTTGAAGAAGATCGGATTCTCCTCTGCAATCTCTGATCCCTGTGTCTTCTTTTGAATCAATGAGGACCCAGTATGGCTGTTTGTGCATGTTGATGATATAGCGATTTTTGGTAAAAATTTGACCCCCTTCAAGGATGAGATCAAGCTTGAATTTGATATGAAGGACTTGGGGCAGGCCGACATACTATTAGGCATCAATATTCTGCATGATGACACTGCAATCATTTTAACTCAACACCACTATATCGATTCCTTACTTGACCTCTATGGAATGCATGGTTGTCGACCGGTTTCCACTCCCCTGGTGCCCAATTTGCACCTCACGCATGCCACTGTCGAGGAGGATGACCGCTTCATGGCTCTGGGTGTCAACTTTTGAAGTGCAGTCGGGGCTCTCAGCTTCTTAAGCTCGGCCACTCAACCTGACATGGCGTTTGCTGTCAGCACCTTGTCTCAATTTCTTGAGCAGCCATACATACTTCATTATGAAGCTTTTACTCATGTCCTGCGCTACCTGTCTGGCTTGCAAACCCTGGCTCTTGTCTACACTCGTCAAAACATTGCACCCTTGAGAGGCTACACGGATGCCAATTGGGGCAACTGTCTCCTAATGCGTCTCTCTGTCACCGGCTATCTCACCATCTTCAACAATCATCTTATTGGATGGCAGACAAAGAAATAACCGGTTGCCTCTCTGTTGTCTTGCAAGGCGGAATATTGTGCTCTCACCAATTTTGCTTGCGAACTGCTCTGGATTCGTCAGATGATTCAAGAAATCAAGATTGCGGTGATTGATTCCCCGACTATTGTACATGAAGATAATCAAGGCTGCATTGCGGTAGCCAACTTTGATTCCAACACAAATTCTAAGAAGATGAAGCATGTCAATATTCAGTTACATTTTATTAGGGAAGTCATCAAGGATTCAAAAATCAAGCTTCAATATACGCCGACCAACAAGATGCTTGCCAACTTTCTCACAAAGTCCGTTCCAAGACCTGCACTCACCAATTCCCTACAGTCCTTGGGTCTGTTTTGTCTAGAGGGAAGGGGGTGTTGATGTCTGAGCAGCACGCACTGCTCCAATCAGTATTTCAATTGGCACCTCTTACTCTTAACTCATCAATTGGTACCTCAAAGCATTGTCCCTCTATCCAAATCAACAGATGACATCATGTGAGCTTTGACCAATGATGCCATCGCTCCCACTTCTGCATTGATTCACACTTCCGAGACCTTATAAACTCCACTCTTCTCTATCCCTTGTTTCCTCTCTTGGGGAACTTTGCTATTCACATTCTTCATCAGAATAGCTACATACTTGGTTTTATTTCATTATTCATCTATCACTAAAACCTGTTCCTCCACTCGACATCATCATTGGTCGACATCGCTTATCCTTGCGATCCTCTCTCTATAAGCACACCGCCGACAACCTGTGCTTTCCCTTCTTATCGACACTCTGCCGACATTATCATTGGTCACCGTCTGGGTCACCTCTTGCTGTTGTATGTGCTGATCTGGTTGTCACTAATCTCAAGACAGATTGTTGACCATTTTTATCCTTTCAGTTGCTTCTACTTGACTTGTTATCTTTTTTGCTCTCCTTTGTTTTCTTTCTCTCACATGTTGTAGCTTGCCTTTAGGTAACAATCTTATTTCCTTTTTGCCTTGATCCTGTTATGATTGTATTTCTTTATGTTAATAAATACAACCCTTTAGTTTGATTGTCAACATCCACCTCAGCAGAGGGGGAGAGAGGACACGTGTAGGGCTACGCCCATACACCGGGAGGCTTGGGAGCCTCTGCTCCGGGCCTCCCTAGGGAGGGGACACCCTCTCCCGAAGCGTGTAACTCACGGAACCTTAGGTGGATTTGTGGTTACCGGGGCGCAGCGGGAGGTGATGGAAGTCCACCGGTGGTTGTAGGCGGTGATGCAATCCTTTGGATCTAGTCTGGGGAAGGTCTTCCCCAGACAGTGAGATCCATCTCCCACATGGGGAGGTTGTAGTGTCCCTTGGAGGGGTTCTGAGGGAGGGGCTCTACCTTGGAGCCCTCCCTTGTACTCTCGTGTCATGAGTTAGCCCGGCCTCCTCGCTTGAGGGTTGCCCAAGCTAACCTGGTGTGGGTTTAGGACCCTCACTCTTCCCCCCCCTTTGGGTTACCTCCTCTGAGGTCCGTGGGTAGTGGGGATGGTGAGGATCCGGAGCACAAAACCTCCTCCTCAGGATGGAGAAGGGGAGGCGCCCCACCCAAATCTCGGAGGCTCCGCTGAGCCTGAGCCTTGTGCCGACCCTTCTCTCAGGGGGGCCGTGTTCAAGATTCCATCTTCAATAGTGGTGCATTGCTAACCATCAGAGGGTTGGATCTTGTAGGATACAAAGGGAGTCAATGACCGCCTCTTTGGTCAAGGGTTTGACGTAGAGTTGGTAGCAGTCAGATGTCCAACGTCCAAGAGTTTTAATCTTCTCTACTTTCACCCCAATCGCGCTAAGGAGGGTCGCTCCTCCCACGCGGAAGGAGTGGCCAGAGAGGGTTGGTCTACCCAAGGCCTCCCAGGTATGGCAAAGTATTTTGTTGGTGAGGCGTTTGGTCAGGTAGACCCGTTCTCCGTCAACGTTGTACCCAAACAGGGAGTCTGCTTCCGTACTGGCTAGCGCTAGCCATTGTTCTACCGCTTTCACCGGGCAGAGGGGGCCTTTCATGGGGCGGAGCTTGCGTAGTTGAGTTTTGCCTGGTTTGGCAGTTTTTGCCTTGTGCAGGGTGAGGACTGTAACCAAGTCAAAGAGTTGTACATCCGCCACGGTCAGCTTTGAGTTGCGTGGGATAGTTCCTGTGCGGGTTTGGTAGGTCACTTCGGTGAGCCTAGCCATTCCCCAGAATGCCACGATAGCAATGTCTTTGACTTTTTCTGCCTCGGGGCCTTTCCCGGTTAGGAAGTGGTAGAGCTTCAATAAGTCCGCAATGAGGACCGGCACTTTCCCGGGTTTTGGTGGGAGGAGGGCGTCTTCTCTACCGGAGGCTTTAAGCATGAGTTTCACTCTTGTTTCTGTGTTTGGCGGGTATGGAGTGTCATGGAAGGTGTGCCAGGCCTTCAGAATAGGGGTGGACGTCAATTTAGGCATCTAGAAGGATACATTGGATGGTCTTCCACTCCTCATTGACCCAGTGGTCCCTTGATTTCCTTTGGTACATGACCCCGTATGTGGTGGTATTGTCCGTTTGTACCAGGAAACGTTTCCCTGGCGTTGCTCCGATGTCTAGGAGCATGATTAGCCCAAGTTGTAAGGCTACTGTCTCCAGCCATGCGATGTCGGCGCATCTTGGGTCTTTGCGGGCCTCTGCTTTGATACCAAATTGCCCCCATCTCCTCCCAATCAGCACCCCGATCCCGTAAGAGGTGGACGCGTTGCCAAACCATCCTACATCTGTCGGGTCTGGGTCTGGTATCAGCTTCACCGTCGTGAATTTGAGTAGCGTGTTTTCCCACCACTCTCGGTCATCCAGGACACGGTCAGGTGCTGGTCTCGTTGCCGCGTGGTTAACCCATTCCATTTGCCAACGGTACAGGCCGCGGAGATAACATTTCAGCTGGGGTAAGATGTAGGACACGTGTGTCAGTTGGCCTGTTAGGACTACCACTTCTTTGTATGTGAATGCCGCCTCGGGTATTAGGAAGTGTCTGATTTGTTTGATTTGTTCCTCTATCTTCCCTGGTGGGAGGGTTACCGTCTTGTTGACACCGTCCCACATGAACTTAATGAATTTCTGCTTTTCTGCAAAGTTAGAGTATTTATTTTTGTTTGTTTTAACTCCTAGCTCTATTGATCTCGCTACAATTGTTGCCATGTCTGTGTTGCTGTCCACTCGCCTGACGAATAGGTTGTCATCAACCCAGCAAAAGACATGGATTAAATCAAATTTGTGCATCATTATTTCCTTCCAGGCATCCGCTGGCCGCCCAAAGGACCCTCAGCCCGCTACTCCTCCAAAGGTGATCCTGATGTCCAGGAGGAGTTGGCCGTTGAAGTTTTGCACCATCAAGAACGGCCATTGTGTTTGTCGCGTGGGGATCTGGCGATACGCTTTTTCCCAGTCAAATAACGCCAAGTGGAACGAGCTAGTCAAGTCCCTAAAGAACCTGGCCACGGTTTTGTAGTTGTCCCACGTTGTCGTGAAGTCCAGTTTGTCGACAAACAAGTTCACTGAAGGAATTGTAGGGTTGTCGTACGGGAATGACAAGTCGTTAATGGGTCTCACTGTGCCATCCGAATTTGTTGCTGTCCCTAGCGGACTGGATCTGAAAAAGGCAAATCTTCTAGCTACTTCCTCGTGGCGGAATGGCCCGTACATCCTACCTGCGGCCAATTCTTTCTGTAGATTCTCCTCAATCTCGTCTTTGGCTAACATGGCCAACGCGTGGTTTGGGGGTGTGTACCACGGAAGGTTATCTACTTGGTGAGTTGGGATCCCTTGATCAAAGCCTATTCAAAAGCCTTCTGAAACATCTGCATACTTGTCACCCAAGCCTACGTTTGCTAGGGCTTTCTCCCATTCAATGACATTCATCTCGCATCGTATTCTCATGGGCCAACGTCTCCCTAGCAGGGGCTCAGGGCTATGGGGCGTCTTCTTACAACCGCCGTTCTCACGTCTCTTGACCTATATGTATCACAGGATTCCAGGGGGGGTAACATGCACAAGATATGAGTCTCCTCAATTGGTTCATTACATGTCTCCTTGTTGCGTCTGACAGTCAACCCTATGGTGGGGGGAAGTGCATAGAAAAAAAAGGGGGGGTGACACTTGGCAAGCCTCCTAGGTCTTATGATACCTACAGTTGTCTCCTTGGGACGTTTGGGGGTCCTGGTTGGCCTTGGCCCCGGTTCCCACCTTTGGCCCATTCTCTCGCCTTGTCCTCATACTTCTTGGAGCCGTATCAATCGTCTCCCCCTTTGGCGTTCCGGGAGTTGTCTCCGTTCTGCCTACCACGTGATTCTCCTCCTTTGTTCCTGCCCCTGGACGTTGAGGACGCGTATGGCTTGTACCTGTTCCCTTGTCCTCCGCCTTGGCCTCCTTGATTGCGTTGGCCTCCATCATTCCCTCGACAATTTGCGTTCGGTCGGGCCTTCCCTGTGTAAGGGTCAATGTCTTCTCTCGGTCCCCCTTTGATGTACAGATTTTCTTGGTACTGGGTTTCATCTCTTGCTTTTGCATCGTGTAGGGTTTCTGTCGCTATGTCTTCTTGGTTTTTGGAAATATCCGGGAAGCATTCATCTCCCTCGTGGATTGTATTGCATTGGAATGCGTTGGCGCGGACGGCTAGGTCATAACATAATCCTGCGCAGAAACCGTGTTTAAGCATAATTGCGTCTACTCAGTTGCGGTGAATCAGTGCCCAGTTGGCCAACTTCCCGTAATGTTTTCATGAAACATTGATAGTTCCTAGCCCATTGGGTGTAGGATTGAGACCATTCACTGGGGGCGGGATGACCAGTGTATCGTCGCTCTTCCAAGTTCCCTCTATTGACCGCTTTCTTTTCAAAGGCGTACGCCGCAGCTTGCTGTTGCCAGATTGGGTTGAAGATGGTCAACGGGACCAATCCTTTGAGTTGCCTCAGGTTTTTATTGTAGAAGGCGGGTAACCCGCAGTACCCATGGCTCGGCACTACCCCGTTGATGAACTTCCTGCCGCCCTCCATCGCTCCTTTCACCTTCTTCTCCTTGTTTGCGATGGGCGTTGGGGTTGCCGTGCTAGGCGCGGGAGAGCCTGAGGGTATCGTGGTGGCCGCTTTGGTGGTTTTCCCCGTAGCCGGGTATAAGTCTGCTAGGGATCTCATGATCCCTCGCAATCGGGCTTTATCCCCTGCCATCAAGGCCTTCCGAGCGGTTCTCACCAGGAAGATCCGGTCTTGTCTCTCCTCTGGATCCTCGGTGTCCTGGTCGCTTGGCCCTGGTTTCTCTTTAGGTTGACTAGGTGTAGTCTCTTGGGTGGGTGTGGCTCCTAGCCCTTGGTTTGGTCAAGCAGGTCCTCCTGGTACTGGATGGAGGGTGTGCCCATTGGTTAGTATTGTTTCCTATCAATTCCTGTTTCTGGGAGGGAGGGGGGTTTGTTCGCGATGCATCTCACAAAGGGAGGAAAGGTACGGGATATTCCTCCTTTGGAGGGGTGTTGTTCTTCTCTCAAGGGAGGTGATTGTGTCAGCCTCTGTGATGCCAAGGGCTAGTAACTTTTAGCTACACAAGGTGATAAGAGTGCAAAATAAGGGTAGAGTAGGATAATTTCAAGTAGAAAGTAGTAGGAAAGAAATAAAAAAGAATATAATTCTTTTTATAGAGGGGCCTGCTGGCGCAGGGGTGTTTGTAGGTGCCCTCTAAATCTGTCAGCCCTAGAGATACTTCAGGTATCCAAAGGACTGCTATTTTTAATTTAATACATGAATAACTTCTTCAATAATTATAAATATTAATATATTATTTCAGAAATGAACTTTTCATGTAAAATTATGTAGGGTTACCCACTGAGAGTACCCCGTAATTATTACTCCTTCTGGTACTTTGTCTATTCTCAAAGTACCACAAGATAAAAATACTTAAAAATAAATAAACCAAATATGCTAATATTAATTACAAGCATATTTAGGCGCTGAGAAAGAATAAACAAGTTTGTACAACAATATAAAACCTTTTATTCCCAGGCTGAGAATTTATTTCTACCAGGAATGTACTATTTATAGAAATTCCCAAGTAGTAGAAATAGAATTACCCTTCCCATAGAAGTGTGGGTAATTCTTTTAATTCATTATCCTTATTAGTGTGGCTTCATGAGTAAATGGTTCATAAACATACTCATGATGCCATGGGGACAGGATAATAAATTTTCACATCCTAAGAATTGGCCACAAATCTTCACGTAGAAGTTTGTGCTCATTCCATGGCTTGTTTAAACTCCCAGAGGCTCCTCATGGCGCCCAAAGGGACCTCTAGGCCTTAAAAGGAAGGCTTCTGAAGCCCAAAGATGGATTCCTCAGCCTATTCACCCACATACTTAGTCATAAACTCAGTATAAGTGAGTATTCTCCTCCTACTTTTAGAGTAGTGTTCCTCTATCTAAATCCTTTCCCACTGGAGCTTTTAGCTTGCATTATTATCCCCAATTACTGTGCCTAAATCCTCCTTAAAAACAGTAGCTGAAAGACCACCACCTCTGCCTGCAGCCATTCTGTCACGTGCTTTCCTACTATTATCCTTTTTGTTGCTTTATAGCTTCAAATTAACAACTATTTATAGTTGTTCTCCTACCCAAACTGTTGTATATCAACTTTTGGCGTAACAGGAGTGCAGAACTAACCCATTATTCTATTGGGGTAGGACTAGTAATAGTCCTTTAAACTGTTCTATCAGCACATTCATAGTGATTTGGGCCATTTTGGACCAACATCTCATAGAAATAGCTGTCAAAATCAGAGATCTGCTGAGCAGGGTGCTATCTGATTAAGCAAACAATGGGTTTCTGCTAACAGAAGTTGGTACCAAAGTGCTTTTCCAATTAAGGAACCAGAATGGGGACAGAAGGATGAAAGAAGTACTCACTATTGCTTCTTTCAAGCCAAAAAGCCACGTAGGGGGGTGAAGTAGAGCTGCTGGGTAGATTGAAGGGTTTCTGCGCAGGAGCTGGACACGTAGGATGGTTGATTTGAAGAGAACACCACGGATAAAACAGGCAAAACAGGGCAGAGTAACTGAAATAAGGACAGGACACGGCGTAACTGATTGACTGTAATAATAATTGATGATGATGAACAACTTTTGGCGTGGAAAGAGGGCTCTATATATACTAATTTCACTCATAGTGGAGGACCTTTCTGCCTGTGTGCGTGTAGTAACTGGTTTTCAGTGCCATGTGGCCAATTTGGGAGATTGGCACTAACAAGGCTCATTCCAATGACACTGCTGGTCATTAATTCTGCGTCACAAGTGCTTTCCATGACCTGAATAAATTATGTAGTCATTGTAACTAAGGTACATAGCAACACTGATGTGTGAATGTATCTGAAATGGGCCACAAATGACGCAAATGGGCCACAAATGGCTAAGGCTAATTATTAAAGGCCACGCTGGCTATGTTACTCTTATGTATTCAAGAATATTGCAAATTTGGTATTTCCTTTTCCAATCTCCTCCAATGGTAAAATATCTATCTTTGGACTGGAAAATGTCAATACCATACATGCAAAAGGTATCATTACCTAGTATAAGGTAGTCACAAATAGCATCAGAAATTACTACAAATTCTACACTTAATCTGAGGGATCCCTTAGTGTGAGGGAATATTAAGGGAAAATTTATGACACCAATGGGTTTCATGGTGGAGTTACAACTGCTAAATGTAGCTTTGGGAACAGGCAATAAATGCTTGCGCCATTCAGGGTATATTTGTTGCAAAAATGTAGCACTGGCACAAGAACAAAGAGCTCCTATATCTAGTAGTGTCTTAACTGCTAAGTTTCTGAAAATAACCTTAGTGTAACTGGTTTTTCCCAGATTATAACACCTTCCTTCCTCAGGTTTGTTAGTTAATAGCTTAGCATCAGATATATGGCCAATATTCATGTTGTCTTCCCATTTCTGGGGTAAGTTAGATTCACCATGGATGGTATTAATACTGAAGTCATTGCCAATATCAGCATTAATTACCATCACTGCATGGCCACTAGATTCTGAGTCATCATCATCTTGACTATAATGTGTATTAGAGGGTTCTTGTTGTATGATATCAAAGGTACTTTCAGAATCTGAATCAGGGCTTGCCTGCACATTATTGATTTTTCTCCTAGGCTTGGTACATTCAGTACTTCTGTGGCCAGTTTCTCCACAATTCCAACACGTAGGAGTCTTTTCTTTCCTAATGGGTTCAGCTGGCTTAGATTCTAACTTTTTGGGAGGATCTGTTCTAGGAGTGTAATCCTTTTTATCAGAAGGATTGTGCTTCTTATTGATCCCAGTCATTTCTACCACTTCTTCCATAACACCTATAAGAGTGGATAAGTCACAATCCATGTCATTGATTCTACATCTGACATTATGCTCTAGGCTGCCTTAAGTTTGATTAAGTATTAAATCATTTATTTGTTCCTGATCTAATTTAGGATAAATGCATTCAATTCTCTTTTTCTGGTTCAGGCACCATTGATGAGGATTATGTTTGACTGGGTCAAAATAGTCATTCTCAAAGGCTCTGCGCATTTTCTTTTCCCAGAGTCTAGTGCCAAACTGTTGTTTGATCAATTCTTTCCAAGCTGGCCAGGACTGTTGTCCCATGGTAGCTTGTTTACTAATAAACCAGTCAAAAGCTACTCCTTCAAATAATCTGGGCAATCTTGTAAGGATAGCTTCATCAGGAGCTCTGTAGACTGTTAATATATGATCAATATATTTAATGAAGTTAATATGGTCATAATCTCCCTCTCCTGAGAATTTGGTCCATTCTTTAATTGGTGGCAACAATTTATTCAGAAGGGAAGGGTCTATAAAGTTGTTAGTAATGTTACTGTATACTTGATTACGTGAGGAATGAGCATGACTTCCTTGGCTCCCATTATGATGGTTATTATGAGTAGGGGAATTAATAGGATGGTAATTGTTATTAAGAGGCATGGGTGGACTGCTATTATATTTGGTATAGTTGGTTTGACTATTATTGTTCTGTTGTTGATTAGTATGAGGATAGTTGTTATTATTACCTCCATTATTTTCAGGTATGGTTTCCATATAAGGGTTGTTATATTTGGGCGTGGAGTTATTAGCAGGAATAGCTCTGGTAGGAATTTCTTTAATTAAATCTGCTAATTCAAATTTCACGTCTAACAGATGCTTGAATAATAGAGTCTCATTAACATTCTTGTTGTTTTGATCAGATATTAAGGTTACTTGAGCTTGTAGTTCAATCATCATTCTTTTCAAGTCCATTTGTTCCAGTTCTAATTTAACATTTTGGGCGTGTAAAGTGTTAATGACATTTTTATTAATTTTGTTAATTATATGTTCAGTATTAGCATGAAACATGTCGTCTAATCTGTTAATTTTATCCGCCAAATCATCATTAGAATACTTGGAATGTTCATCTTCAAGTTCTTCTAATTTTTTGGCACATTAGGGATCTTTGGCTCAGAAGTTTTAGCGTGAAAATCAGGTTCATTATGCGTAAAGACAGACTTAGGCGAGTTAAGAAATTTAGACAATTGATTTAAAATGAGAGAATAGCTAGACATATAATTCTCTAAAGATTCAGGCGGAGGAGGAGCCTTATTTAAAAATTCTAAAACAGCTTTGTGGCGTGTTTTAGCATTTTTATCTAACAAAAGAATATTATTATGCGCAATTGTAAGAGAATTATCTAGGACAGAAAAACCTAATCTAAGCTGTTGTAGAAGCTGGTTGTGACGCTGCTGATGTTGGCCAATTTCTTCCACTTCTGAGGATTGTTGTAATGACGGTTGTTCATAGAAAGACTGCTCATATTCTTTCCCTTGTTCTTGTTGGCTGTGTGAGGAAACAATACTCTCTTTTCCTCCCAAGGGTTCCATCCCTTCGTGTACTCCTCTACTTCCTTTTTGGAGATAAACTTCTGTAATTCTTTCTGACTCTTCTGGGCTAGTCCTAAAAGATTCAGCATCATCTCCTGGGTTGTCAGCCTCTGTGATGCCAAGGGCTAGTACCTTTTAGCTACACAAGGTGATAAGAGTGCAAATGATGGGTAGAGTGGGGTATTTTCACGTAGAAAAGTAGTAAAGAAAGAAATAAAAAGAATATAATTCTTTTTTGTAGAGGGGCCTGCTGGCGCAGGGGTGTTTGTAGGTGCCCTCTAAATCAGAGATCTGCTAAGCAGGGTGGTATCTGATTAAGCAAACAATGGGTTTCTGCGTAACAGAAGGTGGTACCAAAGTGCTTTTCCAATTAAGGAACCAGAATGGGGACAGAAGGATAAAAGAAATACTCACTATTGCTTCTTTTAAGCCAAAAAGCCACGTAGGGGGGTGAAGTAGAGCTGCTGGGTAGATTGGATGGTTTCTGCGCAGGAGCTGGTCACGTAGGATGGTTGATTTAATAAGAACACCAAGGATAAAACAGGCAAACAGGGCAGAGTAACTGGAATAAGGACAAGACACGGCGTAACTGATTGACTGTAATAATAATTGATGATCCTGAACAACATTTGGCGTGGAAAGAGGGCTCTATATATACTATTTTCACTCATAGTAGAGGACCTTTCTTGCCTGTGTGCGTGTAGTTGCTATTTTTCAGCGCAATGTGGCCAATTTGGGAGATTGGCACTAACAAGGCTCATCCCAATGGCACTGCTGATCATTATTTCAGCGTCACAAGTGTTTATAATGACCTTAATAACCTATTTGGTCATTGTAACCAAGGTACATAGCAACACTGACGTGTATTTGTATCTGAAATGGGCCACAAATGACGCAAATGGGCCACAAATGGCTATGGCCAATCATCAAAGGCCACGCTGGCTATGTTACTCTTATGTATTCAAGGTTTTTATTAATGAAACCTTGTAAATAAACCACGTAGAATCTACTAGTACCCTAGTTACACCTGTACACGTGTGGTAACTAGGGGATTAGCTATTTCCACGCATTTGGCCAATTTCCAATTAGATTATATAATCCACGCGCGGGGTTGGAGGATTAAACCCCAATTGGGCCTAACTCCTAAACTATACACAACACCTCAATTATAAGTCCATAATTGGACATTTCACATATGGTATGTATATATAACAAGTACATACGTGTGTAATGTCATCTGTGACACATAAGTGTGGCCAATTCTTACGGGTAATTGGTTCAAGGTGAAGGAGTAGGAATTCAGGGGTACTTCCAGTGAGGGACCCTACATTAATTTGCATGAGGATTCAGAATATGACATAATATTCTAAGTTATCCTCAAGTTTTAGAAGTTATTAGTATTTTTTTGTAAAAAGTAGTTGTTATTTAATTTATTACTTATTTTTATGGTGCTAGGATTTTGCTAAGTTTATAGAATAAAAAAATAAGTAAACTAAGTTTTTTTTTTATATTATTAGTCATATTAATGGGTCTTAATACTGTGGTAATAATGTCTCTTTTTATGTTACTTTTGTCAGGTTGGCTCTGACATAGTAGCAAGCTGACATGGGTGGCCTTGGATTTCTGGGCTTCCACGAATTTCTGATGGTTGGCCAGGTGTATCTTGACCAATCTGGCTATTTTGTCCTCTGTCAGCTTGCTACTATGACAGAGCCAACCTGACAAAGGTAACATAAATAGAGACATTATTACTACAATATTAAGACCCATTTATATGATTAATAATGCACAAAAAACTCAGTTTACTTATTTTTATCCAATGAGCTTAGAAAAGTCCTGGCACCATAAAAATAAGTAATGAATTAAAATAACAACTACTTTTTACAAAAATACTAAATAACTTCTAAACCTTGAGGATAACTTAGAATATTATGTCATATTCTGAATCCTCATGCAAATTAATGTAGGGTCCCTCACTGGAAGTACCCCTAAAGTCCTACTCCTTCACCTTGAACCAATTACCCGTGAAAATTGGCCACAAACATATGTCACACGGACATTACACACGTATGTACTTGTTATATATGCATACTATATGTGAAATGACCAATTATGGACTTATAATTGAGGTGTTGTGTATAGTTTAGGAGTTAGGCCCAATTGGGGTTTAATCCTCCAACCCCGCGCGTGGATTATATAATCTAATTGGAAATTGGCCAAATGCGTGGAAATAGCTAATCCCCTAGTTACCACATATGTACAAGTGTAACTAGGGTAAAAGTAGATTCTACGTGGTTTATTTACAAGGTTTTATTAATAAAAACCTTGAATACATAAGAGTAACATAGCCAGTGTGGCCTTTAATGATTGGCCTTAGCCATTTGTGGCCCATTTGCGTCATTTGTGGCCCATTTCAGATACAATCACACGTCAGTGTTGCTATGTATCTTAGTTACAATGACTAAATAGGTTATTAAGGTCATGGAAAGCACTTGTGACGCTGAATTAATGACCAGCAGTGTCATTGGAATGAGCCTTGTTAGTGCCAATCTCCCAAATTGGCCACATTGCGCTGAAAACCAGTTACTACACGCACACAGGCAGAAAGGTCCTCCACTATGAGTGAAATTAGTATATATAGAGCCCTCTTTCCACGCCAAAAGTTGTTCATCATCATCAATTATTATTACAGTCAATCAGTTACGCCGTGTCCTGTCCTTATTTCAGTTACTCTGCCCTGTTTTGCCTGTTTTATCCGTGGTGTTCTCTTTAAATCAACCATCCTACGTGTCCAGCTCCTGCGCAGAAATCCTTCAATCTACCCAGCAGCTCTACTTCACCCCCCTACGTGGCTTTTTGGCTTGAAAGAAGCAATAGTGAGTACTTCTTTCATCCTTCTGTCCCCATTCTGGTTCCTTAATTGGAAAAGCACTTTGGTACCACCTTCTGTTACGCAGAAACCCACTGTTTGCTTAATCAGATACCACCCTGCTTAGCAGATCTCTGATTTAGAGGGCACCTACAAGCACCCCTGCGCCAGCAGGCCCCTCTATAAAAAGAATTATATTCTTTTTATCTCTTCTTTACTACTTTTTCACGTGAAATACCCCACTTTACCCTTATTTTGCACTCTTATCACCTTGTGTAGCTAAAAGGTATTAGCCCTTGTCATCACAGAGGCTGACATCCTCCTTGGACATACCTATCACCTGGATTTCCAGGTCCTTTTCCTCCGTCTGGGGTTTCTGGGTACTGGCCAAGGAGGTGGAAGGGGTTGGTTCCACGTCCACGTCCATGGCTTGAGGATTGGGGTGACTGGGGGCTTTCTTCTTGAATGCCAAGTTCTGGGGCAACTTCTCTGGCTCTAGGTTGCCTAGTGGCCGGGGGTAAGGGGCCGTGGAGATCAGGCTTGTGAGCCCTGGTAGACTTCCTGACAGGACTATTTTCACGGGACATATTAGTGAAAAGGGCCACAAAATATTAAGTAGGCGTAATTAATAAACTTACTGGTTGGTGGAGCCGTAAGTGGAGTATTAGAATTGGCCACAGAGGTAGCTGGGGCCGTGGTAGAAGAGTTGGAAGAGCTGGGAGTAGTAGTGGAAGACACTAGAGGATATTCAGGCGTAAGAATAAGTATCTTTGGTGGTTTTAATAATTTTTATTAAAGATAGAAAGGAATTAAACTGACTATTGTAAAACTGCTGTTTATATTCCAAAGTTCTTTGAAGATCTGCACGCCTCTTGTTCTCTTGATTTCTTCTGTTGATGGCGTTGAGTTTGATGAGAAGTTCTGTGTCCTTTTGAGCACGTTGGTGAGAGTGGAAAAGAGCTAGTTGAAACTGTTCTGTAGGCGTAAGTTTTTCCCAATCAGAAGGTTGATAGTTAGCTATTTCCTCTTCTTTGCGCAATCTGAGGACTTTGAGATAGTGTTTGATTAATTCAAAGTGGGCAATTTGGTCAAAAGGAGGATGAATAAATTCAGGAGTGGAAATGAGGGATTTAGTGTATTGGTTCACTAAAAGAATGCGTAAAAAATAAAGCAGAAGGATATTTTTTAGTGGATTTATTTTATAAATGATTTTTAGTTGGTTTGGTAATTTTTTGCGTGAGTGAAAAGCAAAAGTAGAAAGAATAAGTACCAGGAGTCAATTACCACGAGTGAATATTGGTAATTTCCCGGCCAGACCCCCAATTGTCAGCCTCTGTGATGCCAAGGGCTAGTACCTTTTAGCTACACAAGGTGATAAGGGTGCAAAATAAGGGTAGAGTAGGATAATTTCAAGTAGAAAGTAGTAGGAAAGAAATAAAAAAGAATATAATTCTTTTTATAGAGGGGCCTGCTGGCGCAGGGGTGTTTGTAGGTGCCCTCTAAATCAGAGATCTGCAAAGCAGGGTGGTATCTGATTAAGCAAACAATGGGTTTCTGCGTAACAGAAGGTGGTACCAAAGTGCTTTTCCAATTAAGGAACCAGAATGGGGACAGAAGGATGAAAGAAGTACTCACTATTGCTTCTTTCAAGCCAAAAAGCCACGTAGGGGGTTGAAGTAAACCTACTGGGTAGATTGAAGGGTTTCTGCGCAGGAGCTGGACACGCAGAATGGTTGATTTGAAGGGAACACCACGGATAAAACAGGCAAAACAGGGCAGAGTAACTGAAATAAGGACAGGACACGGCGTAACTGATTGACTGTAATAATAATTGATGATGATGAACAACTTTTGGCGTGGAAAGAGGGCTCTATATATACTAATTTCACTCATAGTGGAGGACCTTTCTGCCTGTGTGCGTGTATTAACTGGTTTTCAGTGCAATGTGGCCAATTTGGGAGATTGGCACTAACAAAGCTCATCCCAATGACACTGCTGGTCATTAATTCAGCGTCACAAGTGCTTTCCATGACCTTAATAACCTATTTAGTCATTGTAACCAAGGTACATAGCAACACTGACGTGTATTTGTATCTGAAATGGGCCACAAATGACGCAAATGGGCCACAAATGGCTATGGCCAATCATCAAAGGCCACGCTGGCTATGTTACTCTTATGTATTCAAGGTTTTTATTAATGAAACCTTGTAAATAAACCACGTAGAATCTACTTTTACCCTAGTTACACTTGTACATATGTGGTAACTAGGGGATTAGCTATTTCCACGCATTTGGCCAATTTCCAATTGGATTATATAATCCACGCGCGGGGTTGGAGGTTTAAACCCCAATTGGGCCTAACTCCCAAACTATACACAACACCTCAATTATAAGTCCATAATTGGTCATTTCACATATAGTATGCATACATAACAAGCACATACGTGTGTAATGTCCGTGTGACATATGTTTGTGGCCAATTCTTACGGGTAATTGGTTCAAGGTGAAGGAGTAGGAATTTAGGGGTACTTCCATTGAGGGACCCTACATTGATTTGCATGAGGATTCAGAATATGACATAATATTCTAAGTTATCCTCAAGGTTTAGAAGTTATTTAGTATTTTTTGTAAAAAGTAGTTGTTATTTTAATTTATTACTTATTTTTATGGTGCCAGGACTTTGCTAAGCTCATTGGATAAAAATAAGTAAACTGAGTTTTTTGTACATTATTAGTCATACAAATGGGTCTTAATATTGTAGTAATAATGTCTCTATTTATGTTACCTTTGTCAGGTTGGCTCTGTCATAGTAGCAAGCTGACAGATTGTCATCTTGCATGGGAAGCATCTCTCCTAGGGAGGAGGGGGGGGGGGTGTTTGTCTCACATGGGAGGAATGCTGTTTGTAATGCCGTTTGGTTGCTTCCTCCTAGTTGGGTGTTTGCTTACCTGGAGTGCAGGGTTCCGATCCGGACCTGGCAGATCCGGCAACATCCGGCAAACCGGCAAATTGGATTGGGGTGCGGGATGGAGATTCTGCTATCCGGTATCCAACCGGATAGCTGCCTTTTGCGGGGGTAGAGGACAGCCTGGAAGTTTGGGCCTTCTGAGGCCGTATTTCAACTGAAAAAGAGATTATTGGCTGTCCTTTAGGACAAATAGCCTGTCCAGCTTGCTGTTATTGGCATTTGATGCGGTATAACAAGCAGTAGAAATGAAAGCAAGAGCAAAATGTATGCTGAGATATGGAAGGGGAGCATAAATAAGTGTGAAAAATGTGTCAAGACAAAATAAGCATGATTGAAAACAAAAAATCAAAAGGGAGACAGGTTTGCAGTGTTGGAAATATTGACAACTTTGTTGTCAATCCATTTCTGTAAGCAGATGATCGATTTGAGGGTCTTAGTTTTCATGCGGTTTTGGGTGTAATCTTGGATGTGTTGACCAATTGAAAATGCTTGCTCGCAGGGGGTACTTGAGGCCGAGACAGAAAGGTAGGTTTGAGCCATCTGAGAAAGCGTTGGAAACTTTTTCTTATTACATCTCCAGTAAAACAAAGGTTCAACATCCCCATCTTCAGCTTTGGAGTTGAGATATACGGTAGCCTCCTCTTGGACAGATGTAACCCTCGGCTTTTTCTTTTGGTACCACTGGTCAATCAATGGTCGACTTTCATCGGCTAGATCTTCCTCCTTATCTGGATTAGTGGCTTGTGTGAGCCTGAGCCTCTACGGTGACAGCAGGACACAAGGTTGGGGGGACACTAGTTGAATTCCAAAAGATAAGGAAGAACAACCAGTAGGAAGGAAAGGAAGGAAAAGGGAAGGAAGAAAGAAAGAAGATAAGATAGAAGTCTTTTTAGACTGATTTAAGCTTTACAATCCTTTAAAGGAGATGGGTTTAAGCGGAGCAAACTCTACGCCTCCTCTCTTGAAGAAACAGAGAGGGTACAGTCAGAGACTGCCTTGATTTTTAATGCCAACAGAAACTGGCAAAGGTTATTTATCAGGAAACCTATGTGGATTTAAGCTGCAGTCCACAGAAGCAATGAAGAAGAATGTTTATGAAGCTTTTATTTATTATTTGATGTCTTTATTGGTTTGATTCTTTATGGGAGAAGAGAAGAAGAAGGTAAAGGTTAAGAGGAATGAGCAATGATAAGATCAAAGCTCAAGAAGAACTTTGAAGAAGGAGAAGTTGGAAAACCTGCTTACTATTCAATCAGATGACACCAAATGACCACGACGACGTAGGGAAATGATGGGGCCTGTGTGATTGAGTAGTGAGGAGTGTTGATCCAAGTGTTCTGTGCTTCTTCTAAGTTGGTTGATGAGTGATGATGAAGTTTTTCATTCAGCCAGCTGAAAAAATGGTTAACCTTGTTGATTGAAATGCATATATGCAATATGACTTGAACTGAGAAAATAATAGATGTTCAGAGTGTTATTACTCCTCAATTATACATCACAACTGTAGATAATAATAGATGAAAATGACCAGAAAAGTGAGGGGAATCTGAAGAGAATATTGTTGAAGCCTTTTGGGCAACCATGTTGTCTCTAAGGCTGACAGCTTGTTTATATTGAGATGGTTCAAATTGTTCCACCTGATCTTTGAACATAAGAACAACTTCCTTTTTGGTCATGTTGATGAGTTCAAGAACAGTATCAGTCAAGGCAGTTGCCTTAATCCAAGGATTGAGCAAGTTTGAGCAAATGTAGACAGGTTTTTTGACAGCAGGATTGAAGTATTCCTTCAGCTTAGCAATCATAACACAAGATGCTGGGATCAACTCCTGCGAGCTGTATTCAAACTGAACCTGTTATCAAAGGGTTGAAAGTTCAGTGGATTGGCATGCATTAGATCTGGAGAAAGTGAAAAGAAAGACAGCTCACATCTTGTAATCTCTCCATTAGCCACAAGTAGGCTGGGGCAGCTAGCATCACCGACACATGTTTGTTGGTTGACATCTTGTTTGTTGCTTGATTGAGGGGTTTGAGGAAGTCACACATCTGTTTGACTTTCTTCCATTCTGCTTTGGAAAGACTGTATTTGTCTGATAGAGATTTTCTTTCACAAAAGATTTGGATAGTCTCGCGGAGTTTATAAGCTCTTTCAAGCATGGCAAACGTAGAATTCCATCAAGTTGGAACGTCAGAAATCATTTTGAGAGGCTTCCCTGTTAAGGCGCTGGAAAGTTTGGTAAATGCGGCCGCTTTTTGAGTAGATTGTTTCAGGTACGTTGCAAGTTTACTGATGCAAGAGATGAGATTTGACATGTCAACATGTGCAGGAGGATCACTTAGAATGCCAGCAAGGGATTGAGGGGCATTCCACTACAAACATTTGCAATTCTACCCAGAAAGAAAATGTGAACTTGGGATGGGAAAAATGTATACCCAATTTCACAGAAAATGGTCAGAAGTGAAAAATAAGCTATACTGAGCATGCTCAGCATATTTTTTTTTTTACAAAATGAGCAGAAATAATTTTTATTCATTCTGGCAACCTTAGGGGATTTTGCTGAGCATGCTCAGTTTTGCTCAATTTTTATTACTGAGCCATTTTGTTGAAAAAATTACCATTTTGCTTAACCCAAACAGTAGTTTTTTCTTTGGGTAAAATTGCAAATGTTTGTAGTGTTCACTTTGGATGCAGGCCCAGAGAAGGCAGATATTCCAGCTTTGGCTGCGAGTTTGATTACATGTGGCATACATCCGAGCATGCAATTCTGATGATCGAATCCAATGAGAGAGTTGAGCTCCGCTGCCATGGTGGTGTTGTTCGACACGTTATCCGCCGTGATACAGAAGATTTTCTTGGAAATTCCAAAGTTTTGGAGAACTTCATGTAAGTGTGCCGCCAAGTTTACTCTAGAATGAGGGCCATCAATTAACTTTGCAGCTAATATCATAGATTTGAGCTCGTATTTTTCAATCCAGTGCACCGTGACTCCAAGGACCGAGTGGTTTCCGGGTGAGGTCCAACCATCACAAGTCAAGCTTATTTTTGAGCTTACGTTTTCAAGGATAGACTTGAGAGCTTTTTGTCCATTCATGAAGGTGGTTAAGATGAATGTTGCAAGTGTGTCGGCTGAAGGTAGAAGAGATTTGGTAATTGGGTTGCACAACTCTAGCAAGCCTATGAACTCTTCATGTTCAATAGTTTGGTAAGAGATGTGGCATCGAACAACATATTTACCCACTGCACATAACAAGCTTTCTCAATCTAGCTTGTCCATCGAAATATTCTTCTTTTTAGTCAAGAAGTTGACAAGGGAGCCAAGTTCGCGCGCATTGTCCTTTTTGATGCCGTGTTTGTTGAGTAGATGATTCATCATACTTTTTGTGGATCCTCGTTTGTCAGGCTTGATTTTGGCTAGACAGATTGCGGAACCTTTTGGAATCTTTGAGGCCTGGCAAACATGCCACGTTGTGCCGTCCGTTGTCTCACGCTTGAAGTATTGCCATACCCAGCTGGTTGAGGTTCGAGCTTGTTGGGGATTATTGGTAGTTGCTGACGAGTCAATCATTTCAATTTCAGACACGTTGGACGATACCGAGACCGCTGGGGAACTTTGTCTTTGTTGTGCTGGCATTGTGTTGGTAAGTTTGTGTGCAAGCGAATTTCTTCACGTGGTGGTCTCTGTTTGCGGAGGTGCAGGAAGTTGTTGTCAACTTGCTGAGGAGGAATGCTCAGCTGGACGCGTCAATTATGCCTGATCAAAGTCACACAAGCTGTCATGACGCGCTCTGGCTTCTAACTTCAAGATCTGGTAAAAACCCGCGCCAGGGCCGGGTATCCGCCGGGTTCGGCTGCGGATGAGCAAGATCCGGATCCGAGGCGCCGGATCGGAACCCTACTGGAGTGTCTCCCATCCCGTCCAAGATGTCGCTTAAGGGTATCGGGTTTTGGTTGTCGTTCCCCGGCGTGTTCCCGCGATTCTCTGCGTTCCCTTCCTGGGCGTCACTTTGTCCTACGTTTTGGCGTCGTTTATGTTCCAGCATGGAAATCGTGGCTCGTTTCTTCTGCTCCAAGAGGGCTGCTGCCGCATCGAGTTCCTTTCTCGCCAGGTTTTGTTGTTCTCTGCCGGTGTCCATTTCTGCGGTAAACAAAAGTTTAGCGATGCGCTGCGTGTTGCCGTCTTTCGCCGGGTAGGTGGTTCCGTCTAGTCGTACTGAGCGGTGAGTCTCCTGTCCGGCCTTCCCAGGCTAGCCGGTCTCTACCACACGCCGCGCTCCGCAGGCTCTCCCTGCTGCGGGCTCTTGGACTTCTGCCCCCTCTCCGCTGCGCCCCTCCGGGGACAATGCAATGAAGGAGTGAGAGGGCACGTGCGTAGCTTGGTTAAATACCAAGCAGAAACGCCAGGGTGGCGACAGCACCATCCTCGCTCGTCACTTCCACCATCCCACACAACATCACCAAACCCTTCACCTGCCTTTTCTCTAGCCACCCGCCCACCCTGACAGTATGAGGGGAGAGGGAGGGAGAGAGAGCACAGAAGGGGGAGAGGGGCACGGGCCCGTTTTGGCAACAGTGGTACGCTACGTTACGCTGCGTTATCCAGCCCATTCCAGTAACGTAACTAATTGTTTTGACAAACCACTACGTTATCATTATCCGTAATGGGCTGTTTCCTGCATGAGGCCGTAGCGTAATGGTGGGAATTTATAAAATTTCCGGAAACCAGATAACGTATTTTTTTCCCAGGAGACCAATATTGGCCATCCAGACCCCTCTGAATGATATTATTGGCCATCCAGAGACTCTTTGAAAAGCCAATATTGGTCATCCAGAGGGGCTTCCTCTATCTGAATGGCTGTTGGTACCGTTGCCTCATGAGATGCATGGACCCAGGCACCCGGCACTGCCGCGCGGGTGCCTGGGCAATATTCAGTCAAGTAATGACAAAAAATAAATAATATTTGACGCTCAGATAGCGTAACGCGTACCAAAAAAACATGAGAATAAAGTAATGATAAAGTAGCTTTGAAAAAAAACAGGTAAGCGTTGCGGTAAAGGGGAAAAAAAGCGCTACTTTTCGCTACGTTACCGTTACGGGTAAAGTAATGGCCCAGTGTTGGTTTTGGGGTCCTTGGCTCCACCGTACCTCACCATACGTGAGATCACTCTACAGCGTGTAGACGTGGCGCGAGCAGAGCCTGGCTTGCCAGGTAGTGCAGAGCTCCCGCCACACTCTCCACCTCAGCAGAGGGGGAGAGAGGACACATGTAGGGCTACGCCCATACACCGGGAGGCTTGGGAGCCTCGGCTCCGGGCCTTCCTAGGGAGGGGACACCCTCTCCCGAAGCGTGTAACTCACGGAACCTTAGGTGGATACATACTATTCGCGTTAGGACTACCCTTATAGTCCTAACGACCGTGCTACCTGTTAACTTGTCAGCTGTACAGTTACTGCGCAGCAGAACTAGGCGGCTGACAAATGGATGCTTCTGAAAGATCTGTTCGCCTTTTCCCCTAGACTCACATGATTAGACTCATACTCATCGTCGTCTTCAAAGACCAATGAGAAGACGTCTGATTGACAAGGGGGGCACACTGGGGCTTCCATCTGGGGCATCAAGTGCATGTAGAATCCGTCAATGAAGTAAACAGCAATGGAAGACATTGTATTGAATTCCTATTCAAAAATAACAACAAGCGGTAAATGGGGAGAGAAAGGTTAGCAAGCGATAGGGTATTTTTGTGTGGGGGGGAGACGCAATGACTGGGTTATTTTGGTTGGAGGAGAAATTAGCTTTTTTGAGTGCGATTTGGGATAGAGGGAATGGCATGAGCTGATTGCAGGAGTATGATGAGTGGGATGAAGCAGGAAGAGGGACGAGTAGGGGGAAAGTAGCCCTGTTTAAATAGACAGTCCTCTTGGGGACTCGGCCGGCAATCAAAGCTCCCGACTCTCATCTCGAAGCACCCCATGGACCGCCGTCAAAGCGTCGTGCCCGCTGCCAGTCAGTTGCACAATGTCAGTCTGTGCGCTCCATCAAAGACGAGCTAGACACAAGGGGCGCTTACACTGCCGTGCCCGGTGCCGACCGTGCCGTCAATTCCGCAATGCAGTGATTACAAGATGGACTGGGCCAAAATAGGCGGGAGTAGCCCTGTACTACCAGCAGGCCGACTCATCCTGATTTGTCCTGTCAGCATCCCAATCGATCCAGGCGGGGTATATAAAGACGAGTATTTCTTCTGAGTGCGGCCTCCGCTCGGCTGAGGGGTGTAATTATAATTGATCTGTGCATTGAATCTTACTATGAATGAATTCCCCAGCACATGTAACTTTTTCGCGGGCAGAAAAGAATATCCTGTCAGTTAAGCAGGCTCATCATTGCTGTTTTTATGCTGTTGTGTGGAGTAGAGACTGTACCCATTGATCTTGTAGGCCTGTCAACACACGGACCGGTGGTCGGTCAGAGCGGATTGACCGCCTACAGCCTGTGTCAGAATAAGTATCTGTAGACCGCCGTTCGGTTTGTGGACAGCGGCGCTAACGATGCCGTGGCCGGCGCCGTCGGCTGTGCAATCCACCAGGATTTGGACTGGAACAGCGAAACACTCCCATACCACCGGCAGGCCCATTCATCATGAGCCATCCGGTGAGTTTGCCAATCAATTCAAGAAGAAGGTTCCAGCTCTTGCAATCGCCGGCCCGGCATGCCGATAATTCCACAATGGCACAGCTCCAGCCGTAAATTCGGAGGAGCCCCTATTTTCAGAAGTTGAGGGATCCGCTTTGCAAAACACTTACTTTAATATCTAGGCAAGTTCATGCTTTTTCAACCATCATGATCCAACGACTAAAGGGATCCCCAAGTACATGGCGAAGAAGAATATGTTGAGGGAAATGGGACATAAAATAACATCCGTGGGGTCAACATCCTCATTGTAATAGACGTTTCTCTTTGTAAGTGGGGCGCGCTCAGTTAATATCTATGAGGCTATTTGTAAATTCTAACCGTCAATTCGAAGTTATCTAGGCAGCCTGGAAAAAGAAAGAGTGTAATGTATTCAAGCAACATGTATTGAATAAGCGTTACTCTGGAAAACCAGGATGAACCGCTTCACTTGACTGTTGACAGCCCATTGAGGTTTTAGGAATACAACCATCTCCATTCTTTTTGAGATGCTTATGACCACATGGCCGCAACATTTGGCTGAGGTGATGTTGTCCGGTGGCATTACGTCTTGAAAGAAATCACATGCTGGATTTGCAAAGAGAGAGAAAGGCTAACGAAGCTAGCGTTTAGTTGGACACTACCCTGGACCCTGAGTCGACACAAGTGTAACATAGCAGGAGATTTCTCGCAAGCCCACTCTCCCGACTCTCCCGATGGCAGGTTTGCAAGAGCAACCCGAACCCGGTTTCTTGACACTATGTCCAATCTTTCAATACCATTTCCCTCTGTAAGATGAGCAAACTGTTGGCGACAAAAGCATTCTGAATCAATAAGATTCGATGTGCTAAAGGATAGCTCCCTCCGTAAAATTGTAAAATTTTCTCGGAAAACCTTTGACAAGACATGACACCACTTTTTTGTTTGTAATACATCAAACTTTTTTTCTCCATGAGACCATAGACATTCCATACAGCTGATGCATCTATGGCGAAGTAATCCAAAGAGAAATAGTGTTCAGCTGGGTACTACCCTGAGGCCTAATCCTCCGCCAGATTGCGACCAATCAGGAGAGCTGATTCGATGCAAACAGACGGTGGTCTGCTTCGTACCACCCTGATGCCTATTTCTCTGCCGAATCGTGACCAATCACGAGCGGCGAGAGGGTGTAAAGGAGCCTAGTCCCCTTTTTTTTGAGCGAGGTAGAACAATAGATGCTTGTTCATCTGGACCCATATCGCCTTCAGCTTTCAGGCAGCAGTGGCTCAGCCCTTTGGGGGCCGCAGCGTAACTGGGCCGTGGCTCAGCCCTTCCTCTCTGCTGCTCCCTGCTGTTTCTTTCAAGATAAAAGGAAGGGCTCTTCCCCTCAATTCCTCGCTCTCTCCCCATCCAACTCCCTCCATTCACTCAGCGCCGCCTACTATCACTCGTCTCTTCTAACTCCTCTTCAACCAATATTCCTGGATTCAGTGCCCATGGCCTGGGTGCTTTTTCTATTCGATACTCAAGACTTCCCCTTTGCTTAACGCTTCTCAACGATTTCTCTCATTCCCTTTTCTACTTTCAGCCGATGGCTATCCTCTCCTTCTCATGAACGGATACTCTCAGAGACTCTCTATCCTGCCATTCTTTTTCATTCCGGCTCCATCCACGCTTCTCAAGGATTTTTCTCCTTCCCTTTTCCTTTCGGATGATGGCTATCCTCTCCCGATCTCATAAAACGGATACTCACAGGGACTCTTTATCCCGCCATTCTTCTTTTCTATTCCGACACCATCCTCCACAATCGATGAACCAATACCGCACCCCTATATCCGGGTGTGGGAAGTCCATTTGTTAGGCCATCCGAAGGGCGACAGAGGTATTGTCAACCCCCCCTTTCGCTCGTTTCACTTTCTAACGCGATAGAAGAAAGGCTCCAGCTTACATATACCGTAGCTCCTTCTCTTTCCGCTTTGATTATGAAGGATATATACCTTTAACCTCTGATTTCTTCTGGAGAGCTCTCTATCAGGCCGTATCCTATCAGAGAGCTTGTCTACTTGACAACTCGTCACGTAGAACACGCTCGATCTCATCAATGATTGAGTAAGTTCCATGTGAGCGATCATTTTTTCTCCTAGCTTTCCTCTGATTTTCTTTTTGCTATTCTAGGGATGGGGAGGGGGGTGAGGAGGTCTCACTATCTCGCAATGCAACTCATTTGGGGGCTTTTATGCTCCCGATGAGATAACATTGTAGGGGATATCCCGTTGAGATGGTGGGCCGACTCGAGGCCAAGGGCCTCTGTCTCGCAATGAGGATCTCTGGTGCATGGCAGTCAACGGGGCTTCCCATGCGCCCGAGGAGATGCCATCATTGCAGGCAGAGTGGCTGGTGCTTGGTTTTTGTCCTGGGTTATCACCAGCCGTCCTTGGGGTGGGCCCCCCGGCCGGGCTTCCGGCCCTTTTTTCTCTTTCGCTTTCTTCTGATTTCTTTTTTTCTATTATAGGGATGGGGAGGGGGGTGAGGAGGTCCCACTATCTCGCAATGCAACTCATTTGGGGGGCTTTCATGCTCCCGATGAGATAACATTGTAGGGGATATCCCGTTGAGATGGTGGGCCGACTCGAGGCCAAGGGCCTCTGTCTCGCAATGAGGATCTCTGGTGCATGGCAGTCAACGGGGCTTCCCATGCGCCCGAGGAGATGCCATCATTGCAGGCAGAGTGGCTGGTGCTTGGTTTTTGTCCTGGGTTATCACCAGCCGTCCTTGGGGTGGGCCCCCCGGCCGGGCTTCCGGCCCTTTTTTCTCTTTCGCTTTCTTCTGATTTCTTTTTTTCTATTCTAGGGATGGGGAGGGGGGTGAGGAGGTCCCACTATCTCGCAATGCAACTCATTTGGGGGGCTTTCATGCTCCCGATGAGATAACATTGTAGGGGATATCCCGTTGAGATGGTGGGCCGACTCGAGGCCAAGGGCCTCTGTCTCGCAATGAGGATCTCTGGTGCATGGCAGTCAACGGGGCTTCCCATGCGCCCGAGGAGATGCCATCATTGCAGGCAGAGTGGCTGGTGCTGGGTTTTTGTCCTGGGTTATCACCAGCCGTCCTTGGGGTGGGCCCCCCGGCCGGGCTTCCGGCCCTTTTTTTCTTGTAGCTTTCTCAAGATCCATTTTTTTCTACTGTGTGGGTGGGGTGGGGGCGAGGAGGTCTCACCGTCTCGCAATGCAACTCAGCTGGGGGCTTTCATGCTCCCGGTGGGATAACATTGCAGGGGATATCCCGTTGAGATGGTGAGCCGACTCGGGGGCCAAGGGACTCTGTCTCGCAGCAAGAGGGTCTCTGGTGCATGCGAGTCAACGGGGCTTCCCATGCGCCCGCAGAGATGCCTTTGCAGGCAGAGTGGCTGCTGGGTTGTTATCCTGGGTTTGCAATCAGCCAGCCTTGGCTCGGGCCCTCCGGCAGGCGTTCCAACTCTTTTTTTCCTATTCCTAACTTTCCTAAGATTTCTCTATTTCTCTTATCCTCGGGTGGGGTGATGGGTTGGGGCCGACGAGGTCCAGTGTCTCGCAATGCAACTCGGCTGAATGGGGTCATGGCAGTCAACGGGTCCCCATGCTCTCAAGGCAATGAGACAACATGCAGGGGATATCCCGCTGAGATGGTGTGCCAACTCGGGTGCCAAGGGCCTTTGACCTCTCGCAGCCTCTCTGGTGCATCGGAGTCACCGGGGCATCCCATGCGCCCGAGGAGAGGCCTGTTGCAGGCAGAGTGGCTGGTGCTGGGTTTTAATCCAACTTATGACATCAGCCATCCTTGGCCTGGGCCGTCGGACGGGAGTTCCGGTTGGCTATTTGTTGGGGAAGATGTGTCTATGGGGTGGATGAGTTTTTCGTAGTCGCGAATGGTCACAAGAAGGAAGCTACTTGAGATCGTTTGCGGAAGCCGTGTCTTGGTAAGTAGGAGCTGACGAAGACATCGACACTGAATTTGTTCCGCTGGTAGTGCGATCCGTTGGCTGACCGACTGGGCTGTTTCTACAGAGAAGGTCTTCAAGCACGAACGGGCACAGGATCGCGTTTAACGGACAGCTTACGGCGCATCGCGGGAGGAATACGCGTTGGTAAGATGAGCCAGATGAATGGACTCAAGCCAGTCATTTGCAGCCAGTAGGGAGTATCGCTAAAGGGTAGTGCCGATGATTTATTTTTCAAGGCCTCGATACAACTCTGGCGCGTTGCACAAGCGGATGTGGAGGCGTGGTTCGAGTGAAGTAGGGTGGGAGTTGATGACATTCATATATCGCCGGGCTCCCGCAATGAGGTGAGTGGCAAGAAGTTACTGATGCCGAAGACAAATGAAGGGATCGAGTAGGCCTTTCATATTGCCCACTCCCATCCTTCCGTCTCTCCTTCACGGCTGACAATGACCAGGAAACAACAGCTCTTGCAGACAGACTGCAGAGTAACTCCAGGCCTCCGGCTGTTGACTTCTCGTCAACTTTCCGCTCGAGACTTAGGATATATGGATGACTCGAAATCTATGGCACCTTCGGCGTCTGAGGATGTGCCCTCGCCGATTCATCTCATCCGACGTGGATCCCCATGCAACTGGTTTGTGGTTGTCCCACTTTTTTGTATTTTCTACGTGACAGCTGAGCTCACCCGCATATGTCACAGCCTGCGACAGGCCGATCCACTCCCGTCCATTCTGAGTCTCATGAGCGTTGGCAAGAAGAAGTAGTCGATGCCTTGGGTTTCTCGGTGGTCAGCAAAGCATAGGCTGTTTGTTCCTGGGTCATTGCCTTTTTTTGAGCCGGGCAGACTTGGATTGCAGGTGAATGCATGAGGGATATGAAAGGTCCCTCGAACTTCCCCTATTCTCTTGTTCTCCGTCATCAGCTTCTTTCGTCACTCAAACCAGCGCTTCAACGGAGCCCGATGGCATGCCCTGAATCTCGCAAGCTGCTTTACTCCCCTAGCGCTTCACCTCACACTCGTATCAATGCGCCAAGAACTGTTGGAAGCTTTTGAAATTCTCCTTGCTTGCTAGCACCTGATACTTCTCGATGTGGCAGCAAGCGACCGGCTTGAGCACACATTTGGTTAATCTTTCCAACGAGCAGCCCTCTATCGATGAGTCGTAATTTAACCCGGAAATGGGAGCCCTTCCCCGTCCGCTCATGAAGTTCTTGTTTGTAGGGCCGGCGAAGGCAGCCAGCCGACTGACTCCACTGCCAGCGGCGGGAGCTCTGCATCGACGTCTTCGCCAGCCCCCACGAACGAAGATACGGCCTACGCGACCAGTCTCGAACGGTTTCTTGTGACCCTTTCCGATTACGAAGCAGTCGACCGTCCTGCAGACACAGCTTCTCCAACGAAGACCCAACCGGAACTGCTGTCGCACGGGCCAGGCCGATGATGGCACATCCTCTGGCAGGAGAATATCAAGTGAACAGCCCAAGGTACGTGTGTCTATAGGGTTCATCTTCCTTCGTGTTGGTGCAGGTCAGACACTTTTCTCCAAAACCACAAATCTCCTTTCTATTCATAAGAATAAGTGCAGAAGGATTCTTAAGCACATGAAGATCTCGTTCTTGTATGTTTCTTCTCTGCCAAACGCACTGTAAAAATCCGCCCCCTCCCCATTCACTTGTAACTTCAATCCTTGGCACAATTGAACACCCACAACGCAGCTATGACGCATTTTAGCACCATAAAACAAAACAAAACTCCTTTGTATTTATCCTGCAACAAGCGTAGAAAGATTCCCCCACCAAAATTTGCGAAGATCATGTTCCAATTTACCATAATTCTTCCCTCTACCAAGCGCACTACAAGCCTTGCAATTGATAATCAGTTCAGTCCACATCACTGATACAATAATTTGATGAAACAAGAAAAACAAAGCGTCTACATTAGTTCCTGGGGCCAAACCTGATCCCATCTGTGGATCAGCAGCGGCAACTTAACTGAACAGTTGAAGTTTGAGAGATCCAGATGATCACCGTGACAAGGTTTTGCAGATGAGAATGAAGTATAAAATATATGTGGACCTTACAAAGTTTCCCGTCCGTATTAATGAGAGAAGAATATTGAGGCGCTCTTGTGTGTGTTGACAATCCGACTGCCCTACCAGTGAGGGGTTCTGAATAGACCAAGGGGAGGTAATACTTGGAGATAATAGCGACAACATGGATAGATGCCTCCTCTCAAAGCAATCAGTGATAGGTAGATATCTCTGCTGAATCGGATCAGGCTAATCCCCATGCCGACTTAGAACGGCTGACGGACTTTACTAATTTGCCTCATACTTTTGCTGTTTCTTAAGATCACTCGTTCCGTGCAGCATTCACATTCACCAGACTCCACATGCCAATGTGTCAAACGCTCTTTGTATAATGAGGAGATGGATAGAAAATAGGCATGCGACAATCATGCAAAGAAAGACACTCTTGATGTTGTTCTATATATGGTCATTTCCCTCGTGGCATTATAGAGATCCTCACTTCCCCCATATGATTGCTATGAGGTAGCATACCCTCTCAACGCAGTGACGGCCAACTTGTCCAGTTGTCAACACAGAGTGGAATCTGAACACGCCTGCCAGTGATTTGTGATCCTTATCAAGACATGTTTATCTCACAAATAAACTGCTGGCTTCCCAATTGAAACTTAGTGATGGCCTCTAAAAGCTTGTGTTGGATTGCTTCGGCAGGAAGAAATAGCAAATATGCCAATTTTTCATCTCACAAATACTTTTCGCAGATCAGTTGAAACACGATAGAAAGAGTTATCGATGGATTGGAGGGTTGGGGGAGGATCATGGGGGTCCCACAGCCTTTTTACACGAACTTATTTGGCCTCTCGCTCGCCACGGGGTAAGCTCCACATACTAAAGAAGATGATTGGCAGATGGATTAGTCTTACAAATACAGGCTAGATGTTAGGAAAGTAAAAAGGAACACATACCATCCCAGAATCAGGTGATCGTAGGGCAGGCCGTTGATCTTCTTCATGGCCCTTTCAGCCTCAGCTCGATCCTCAAAACTGACGAAAGCGAATCCTTTACATAAGCCAGTTTCCTGATCCTTGCCGACGTAGATTCTAGAAATCCTGCCGAATCTCCCAAACAGGTCCCATAAATCACTCTCCTGGACGTCCTCAGACAAGTTGGTGACCCGAAGTGTGGGCAAGTCATCTCGATTTGGTTTCTGCATCGAGTCCCCTCGCTTGGCGCCGTCTCGTTGGGATGGTGGGATGTACTTGCCTGTCCCACCGCCAGCGCCGGCGTTCGTCTGGGCTTGCGAGGCTCCTGGACCGTCTTGCTGGTCCTGGTCAGCTGTTCACAAGAAATAAGAATCAGTCGCGGCTCATACGTATACATAAATACAGGCCGAGAGAGAAGGGAGAGACGAACCGGCATCGCCACCTAAGACACCACCTAGAGTATCTTTGTACGGGCAGCTTGCAGTGAAATGGTCTCCCGAACAAAGTCGACAAGTGATTCGCTTGCCGCCAGGAAGGACGGTTGCTTTGGTCGTCTTCTCGGCTTCGGGCTCCTTGTTTGGTCCCGCAATAGCAATCTTACACTTGATCGCTTCGCCCAAGGTAGTCGTCGCCAAATCGGGCCCAGGCTTCTTGCCCTTCTCCTCGCCGAATTTCGCCCATCCCTTTCGCGCGGCAACCGTGGGTGAAACTCGTGAGGTGACCAGCGTTCTTTTGATCTTTCGCACCACCTTGATCTTCTTCTCCCCTGTTTCATCCCATTTGTATTCCACGATCGTCTTGATCCCCGTTACCGGGTCGATTTTCTCCGTTGATGGCGGGAGCTCATCCTCATCTTTTGCGAAGGTGATATTTGTTCATGTCGAATATCAGTAATAGCTGATACGATGAGATTACGACTGCTAACGACTAACCTAATTCGTCAGCCCATGACGTTTTCGTAGCAGGGGCAGAACTGTAAAAGAGACCATACGGGAAGATGAGAAGATAGCCAAAGGAGGACTGAGAAGAGGGACTCACAGTTGAGGTGGAGCGAGCGTGGCCATTCTGATGGGTCGAAGAGAGAATTGGCGAGTGTGGATGCGGAAGAAAGCTGAACGGTGGCACGCTATGGTTAGTCCCCCGTGGCAGGGCGCAGCCGGCACAGCGGAGGGCTACCGCCTCTGGGTGCGCAGCAACGCATCCCTCCAATCAGCTCGCCAATGTTTCTGATTCTGATTGACAACAGATGTTAAATGACTGGCCCTATGAGGCTGTAACACTCTTTCAGACAGCCTTGTCCACATTCAGGTTTAGCATGCTCTTCTTCAATCCAACTAATAAAAACAACAATATATACCTTGCCTGCGGCCAATGCAACCCTCAATTGTCATAACAAAGTTGCTGCACGAGATTGGAGGAGCTGTCATACTTAGTTACATATATTCAGAGGAAAATTGAGACCTAAAATTAATTAAATATACTAAAAATTAGCACTGTGATACATAGAAAAAAAGGAGAAAATTATGTTGTGGAACCGTCACAGAATCACGAGTTCCATTGCCAAGATCCAACATCTTATGACAAAACTTGTCATTTTTGTACCAGTTTCTAACAGATTCCATTCCTTAACTGATGCTTTTCTTTTTTATGATCAAGGAATAAAGGTTCAAACTGGAATGATCCATTAAATACAATTTAAAACTCTTGAATTAAGAATCAGAGTCTTCCAATCAGGACAAATTCAGACTAACTTCATATTAGACGGAAGTTTTGGAAATTAAGTTAAGCACGACTTCCTCCGCGCAAAGATGAAACTCATCGGTTCAAAAAGAAAATAAAAAGAAGGAATCTCGCTTCTCCTACCGGATCATGTTATCAAATCGATCAGAGAGGGGAAATGATCCGAAAACGGGATTTTCAAATCCCCTCCATCCTCACTTTGATCAATCCAATGAGATGAATCCAAAAATAAAAAGCAGAGGGGCCATAGGTTGTCAAATCTGGGACTGAGGGAAATTTATAGGTCAACAGGTGGGGAGAAAGGAGCAATTTGCTGCTCTCATTTCCCCTATTACAACGATACATTATCACCAGTCCCAGTGGCAGGGGAAGAGGAGGTGGAAATAAACCAGTTGAATAGTGGACCACTCTCGCGGCGCATGTGAAACTGAACCTCTCAAAAATTTTGCCAACTCGCGTCAAATGGGGAATGTCATTTGTGGGAATGAGTGTTGTTCGGATCAAATCCGCTTGATGTGCAGGATTAGACCAATTCACGCGCATATTTAAGGCATTTAACTAAGGGTTCGATGTGGAGTTTGGCAGAGTTTGGCTGAATCTCGCTGAAGGGCCAGCTGAAGTTGCCTGCGCGCCACCCAATGTGCATTTTCCTCATATTATTCTTGGTGCTTGTTTGGAGTGCACTCATTGGAAATCATAGGGGGACTGTCAGCAGGGATGGTGTTATTTGAATAAGGTTTGAGCATACCAAACGGCTGCACAGACTTGCAGGGCTGTTGGTCGAAGTCAGTCCCCATGGGTAGAGCGTAGGGATATGCATCCGGTATAGAAGCATAAAGCTCTTCTTCAGGAACATTTTTTGTATAAATAAAGAGCTCTTGAGGGCTTTCGAAGGGTGACCACCCATAGAACGAAAGCCTTACCTAAAAATCCCCCCAGTTTCCCTTGTACGCCACAATGTTTCTTAGGCTGTTCCTCTTCTTCTTATCGGTCAATATAGTCCTTATAAAATTAGTCGATTGCTCTGAAAACGAAATAAATAGCGAACCGAATGATCAGCTCCAACCCCTCAACCTTGATGACTGGGTAAAAAACCAGGTCAATAAATCCTGGTCTATACTCATGTCAAATGTTTCTCCTCAAGGCGCTTTACCTGGTTTAATAGTTGCTTCTTTAACGTAAGATAATTAGTGATTTGAGATATCCCAGCTTATGAATGTACTCATTAAAATTTTCCTTAATCTTTTACGCGTCCTCTTTGACCTCTAGGACCGGACATCCTAACTATTTTTTTAGTTGGACTCGCGACACGGCGGTGTAAGCCATTTCAGCCCTCTTTTATAGATCAATCGATGGCATTCTGCCTATCGGGTTCATCTTCTGACTCTTGAGTCTCTATACCCGCGCCTCCCGATCTGATTTCAGCGTATTGAAGGAGATAATTTTTCGGTACGAAGAAACGAACGATCCAAACCTTCTGAAGATAATCAAGCAAACCATTTCTGCCACTCAAGTCATCCAGAAAGGATCTTTGAACGCTACAGCTAACATGGGTGAACCTAAGTATGAAGTCAATGGCTCCCCTTATACTGGATTATGGTATCGACCTCAAAATGACGGACCGGCATTACGCGCTACCGTGTATATGAAATTTGCTCGAGTTTATTTAAAAGTTGGGGGCATTGAGGCTTTAGAATACGTTGAAAGGGTTCTATACAATAGCAACAATGTCACGGGTAGTGTTATTAAAGGTGAGCATTTTCTAGCTTTGCTTTCTCTTCCGTCACTTGACCCAATATTGGAAAGGTATAGGAAAACTGACTGGGAGGCTTCGGTATTCCAGTCGATTTGGATTATGTCGCGAAGAATTGGAGGGCCATTTCCTTCGATTTATGGGAGGAAGTGAAAGGGCATCATTTCTTCACATTTTCCGTCATCCAACGTGCTCTCAAGGAAGGAGCCCAGTTCTGCCAAGAAATAAAGGATCAAAACTCTTCAGCTTGGTACCAACAGCAAGCCGATGAAATCGGTGAACAGTTAAAGCTTTTTTGGGACGATCAAAAGAAGTTTGTTGTTGATAGCAGAGATTTACTTTGGGTTTATTACGGAAAGGTGCGTTGACTTGGATTTTGCAAAGCTTTTGTGCATCGAATCATTCCAGGACAATATACAAGCCATCTGATTCACCTTCTATCCGTCGGTAAAGACTTCCGGATTGGATGTGGGGACGATACTCGGATGCCTGCATGGTGGAAAATACGTCTCTGAAGAATTCAGACCAGGGTCGTACAAAATGACCAATACATTCAAAGCCTTGCTTAATTCCATGAAGTATGACATTTCTTTTCTTCCCTGAAAACGACATAATGCTGCGATATGAAAAAAGCACGGCTCGCTGAGCGTTCATTCCACATGGGTCCCATCTAGTTCACTGTATCCACTGAATCAGCGTTACCAGCATTATGCTGCCAAGGCCATTGGAAGATACCCTGAAGATGTAAGTCACAAACAGTATTTAATCTCAACAACTTGTGTCATGTCGTTTATCTAAATGCCTTCTTGATTCGAACATGCTGCTAGGTTTACGATGGCGAGAACAAAACCCATGGCAACCCATGGTTCATAACTACATTGGCGATGTCCGAGTACCTTTACAGAATGAATTCGGCGGGTCCCGAAGTCAACCGGTTCAAGAATGAAACGGGTTTCGAAACTAGACAAATTGCCGATCAATTTTTAATGATAGTCAAAGACTCTGTCCAGGTGAATGGCTCGATGCATGAAGGATTCAGTAGGATTGACGGTTCCGGTGTTGGCGCACGAGATTTGACATGGTCTCATGTAGCATTCCTTTCTATGGAAAGAGCTAGAAGAGGGTTGCCTGAATTTTAATCACGGATAATAAGGAAGCAATAAATTCCCAATTCTTGGGTAATGGCTGTGATACATGACAGCGCAGATGTGTGGTGCTCATAATTGTATCTATGAATATGATGTTCTACATCCCTGCTTGTTATGACTGTTTGATAGCCCGGATGATGCTAGGCGGCATCTTGAAATTGATCCCCCCTCCGAAAAGAAAATTAAATCCAGCCATCTTTGTGAGTTCATACACGAACCATTGATAGCGAATTTGGCGAGTTGTCTCTCAACGCTGGGTTCTACTTTGACGGGAATATGCGTGTTTATGTTTTGATGCACTCTTGCTGAAGGAAGCTAACAGAAAAAGTTTTGGTCAATTCATAGACGACGCCGCCGACCTTGACATTTTTTTCAAGTCGTTTTTTTTCGTGCCCAAGACCCAGGACGGTGAATAACTGAATATGCAAAGTGCTAAGAAAGGATGGCAGCCGCAAAACAATCACTCTAAGCTCATAATTGATGAGGGAAATGGCGCCTGGGAGGTGGTGGAAGATAAACAGTTGGTAATTGCACTGGGTCCTCTCCCGGAGTCTGCACCGGGAGAGGATATATAGGGACTGCGGCGAGTCCTCGGGTGCGGAGCCCCTGTGGGTCACAACCCCCCCCCCCCCCCCCCTTGCCGTAGACCCTGTACTACGTACAACGAGGAGACACACAATGTAATATAGAGGAAAAAAAACTAGGAATAAGAAAACAAGTAAAAAAAAACTAAGAAACAGTTCCCATCACACTTTTTTTTCATTCTGTCAAAAACCTCCCTCCCCAGCGCCTTGGTGAAAATATCAGCTAGTTGGTTAGCCGTGGGTATCCGGGTCAAAAAAGTTTTCTTTTGAAATAAGCTCTCATTTGTGATGTAGAAATCACGGTCAGTATGCTGTGTCCTCTTGTTGGACAAGTCATCCACGGCAACATGCACTGCTGACTCGTTGTCACAGAACAGATGACCTACAAAATCCTTCTTGAGAACGTCTTTCAGGAGATGGCGGACCCAGAGCGTTTGTCTGGTTGCCGTTCCTAAGGCCATATATTCCGCATGGCAAGTCGATGCTGCAGGGGAGAGTTGTCTCCGGGAAATCCAGAGGATGGGACTATTCAGAAAAGTGATGAACACACCATAGGTGGAGCGAGCAAACTCGCCACCCCACAAAGCATCTGCAAACTATTTGAGAGGTGTGTGGTCAAGCTGTGGAAAAAGTTGCAGGCGTTGATTTTTGCTGCCGGCCAAGTAATTGATGAGATGCTTCACACCTTTCCAGTGTTCAGGTCCTGGCTTAGCCACAAAATGCGAAAGGAAGTTCACTGCAAAACAGATGTCCGGCCGGGTGCCAACTGCCAAGTAGCTGAGGGAGCCAATAACATGGAGATGTCGGCCAGAATCCTCTTTTTTGCCATTATTGTCAGTCAAAGCATTGAAATCCTGTGGTAGCAGTGTTGTAGCTGTGACACCACTGTACCAGTGTTCTTCAAGGACACTCTCAATGAGAGTTGGTTGATGCGGTTCAAAACCTGCACTAGAATGTTCTACGGTAAGTCCCACAATGGAGGTCAGCTGGTTAGCCCACTTAATTTTTAGCATGTCCTTCAGTTCACATTCAAGTTGTCTCAGAAGAGAGGGGTCAGAAGCCGTCACAACACCATTGTCAACATGTAACCAGATGACGCCTTGACGGTCCAGATGCCTGAGGATGTATAAGCTGTTGTCATATTGAGACGGGGAATAGCCAAACTTGTCAAAGAAACCTTTCAGGTGAAGCCACCAGCACCTAGCCGCTTGCCGGGTGCCATACAACAATTTCTCCAGTTTCAACGCATGGCCAGCTGGAACAGAAATTCCTTCCGGCTGCTTGACCCAGATCTCTTCATCTATAGGGGAGTTGAGGTAGGCTGCTACAAAATCAAAACTATGAACTGCTCACTTGTAAGCTGCAGCAATTGTCAGTAACGAACACAGGGAAACAAAAGTCGCAGTGGGCGCAAAAGTGGTATTGAAATCAACGCCGGACACTTGAGTGAAACCCTTTGCCGCAAGACAGGATTTGTAGAGGAACCCTTGTCCGTCTACATCTGGCTTTGTTGCAAATACCCAGCACCCGTTCAATTCTTTCTTACCAAGCGGCAGCTGCCCAAGTGCCCATACTCTCATTTCCTCTAGATTGTTCAGCTCAAATGCAATTTCCTTCAGCCATGAGTCTTTTTTGGGTGATTTCATTGCCTGTTTGAAAGTAGAGGGGACAGAAATTGCATAGAACTGACACAGCTCCAACATCTGATCTTTGATCAGCTCCTGGTGAGTGAACTCAACCTCCTGTTTGAAGTTACCAAGCTTCAGGACATTCATAACATGAGACAGGGAGTGCTTGACAGATGGCAGGACTGTTGCGCTGGTGTGGGTGTATCTGACGACAGAGGAGTTGCAGCTGGGGTGGCGTCCGCCTTGGTGTGTTCTTGATGCTTGGGTTTAGATGGTAGTGTTGGAACATCCTTCAGCTTGTCTGGAAAGCAAACCATAGCCAAATCAATAAAGCAATCCTCCTCCGGTATCCAGAGACACCAGCCTTTGCTGGGCCCCAGGTATTCCACAACATGACCATGCTGAGGTCTGTTGTTGAGCTTCTTCCTCAATTCAACTGGAACGTGAGCATAGCCAACACTTCCAAAAACTCTGAAGATGCTGTACTGTGGCTTATGACGGAGGAAATCTTCCAAAGGGGTAATCTTACTGCTGGCTTTGTTGGGGATCCTGTTGAGTGTGTGGGCCACCCATGCAAAAGCGTAGCTCCAGAAAGACTTTGGGAGGGAGCTATCAAGGAGGATGGTCTGGGCCATATTTGGCACTGTCCTGTTGAACCGCTTGATCATCCCGTTCTGGTGATGGTGGTATGGGAGAGCACGTTCCAGGATGATGCCTTTCTGTTCTAGGTAAGCTGTCAGTTTGTTATTTGCAAACTCCCCACCATTGTTGCTGCAAAGCGTCTTGACCTTTTGTTCTGTGAAAGTCTCCGCCTTATTGATGATGGCAATGATGCGAGCAGTGGCCTCCCACTTTGTGTCAGTACTCAAAAAAAATAATATCCTGTGGCTACATCTCTCATGTTCATAATGTACAGTGCCCAGACAGGTGTTGAGAGTACACCAAAAAGAAATTTTTACAACAAACCGCTACCGCTAGGAAATAGAAAAACTAAAAACAGGTACGGGTAGCTGGCATGTTTCTGAGAATCACTACAGCATTCAAAAAATAAAAATACCAACAAGTATCTGTAGAAAAAAAAGAAATTAAAATGCTGAAAAAACAAAATCTTCAATATGAGTGCAAAAAATACCAGAAAATATGCTTGTTATAGCAACAGAGCTGGAAAGAATGGTTATGATAAAAAAAAAGAAAAAAGTCAAAAAAAAAAAACATTCTTGAAAAAATATCACCACCGGGTTGGCTTTCCCTTAGCATCGAGGACGGCTTCCATTCTTCTTGGAATTGATTCAACCAAATTCTCCAGTGTTTGCTCTGAGAACAATGCCCAAGCAAGCTGAGTTGTTTGTTCCATTTCCTCTGCTGTCCAAGGTTCATAAAGCTTCTGAACATTGGTTTTGAGAACTTTCCATACATTTTCAATAGGGTTGAGGTCAGGAGATTGTGGAGGCCGGTCATCAATCTTCCTGATATTGTTTTCCTTTTAAAATTTGCGGCTTGCAAACGCAGTGTGCACCGGGGCATTATCTTCCATAAAAGTCAATTGATGGTTGGGATTGTTCTTTTGGAGGAACGGGATCAGGTGAGGTTGGTAGACATTTTCCATGAAGTCTTTGGCGGTTCGTTGTTTTGGAGGAAGAAAAACCAACAGGCCCTTGGTTTTATCAAAAAAAGCGGCCCAAACCATGATTGACGTGCAACCGCTTTTGAAAGTGGGTTGTAAAAACTCAAGATCATATTTTTCCTTCTTGTGACACCAGACCTTGATTTTCTTGGATATCTTTCCAATCTCAAATGAAGATTTGTCAGACCAAACAACCTTCTTCCAATCATTTACTGTCCAGGAAAGATGAGAGCAAGAAAAGTTGAGTTGTTTCTCCATTTGTTTTTTTTTCACAAAGGCTTTCTTGGCTGCTACTTGGTTGTGGAAGCCTAAACCATGAGCACGTCTCTTGATTTTTCAAGAAGAAACATCCTTGGAAAGATGACCAGGAATCTTGGATAGATTTGCCTTTTGATTAGAAATGAGCTCTCAATTCAGCTGACAAAGATCCTGGTCATTTAGCTTTCTAGGGCCTCCAGATTGATGGGCGGTTTTGACACTACCTCTTTCCTTGTAAAATGAGAAGATCCTTGAGACTGTTTGCCTTGGGATGTTGAGTTTCTTTGAGACAGCAGTGGCTGACGTGCCTGCCTGCATCATTCCAACAATAATGGCCTTCTTCTCAATGCTAAACTGGTTCCTCTTTTTGACATTTGGCGCCATTTCTCAAGTCAACAACAACATCCTAGCAGCATTCAAAATAGAAAAAAACTAATCAGTTTCTGCATTCAAAGGTTTATCTATCTCATCAAGCTGAAAAAACAGTACCTCTGTCCAATGAGACAAATTGTTCTGTCCTTTGTGGTTGTAGTACTCCGTTTACAATGGCTGAAAATGGTGTGGTGATCTGTTGTGAATGTCAATCCTTGGTTTGACTTTTTTTTGCCGCACCACTGCAGACATGTCACCAACTTCAGGCTGCGCCGCTAACACCTGTCCGCGCACTGTACTTGCCACCATCCACAGAGTCAACCTGAAAGGGACCAATCAGATCCATGGCCATGATGTCCAGCCATTATACCTTTCTGTTGGTGCTTTCAAGAGGGTTGGTTTTTGTGCTCTTACTGATAGCACAAACCGGGCAGTGGATTTGGCCAGCAGGTAATTCAACAGGTAGGCCAGAACCAAGCTTGTCCTTGATGATCTTGCAGATGTGCCTCAGGCTGACATGGCCAAACATTCAATGGTAATAGAGCAACTTTACCTCTCCCGGAGTGAGTTGTTTGGCCTTCCACTGATAGCCAGGTGTATTTGATACCGGTTGTCAAAATAAATCTGCTAACTCATTCAATGGGGCACTCTCATTGTTAGTTATGGGCTTTTTGGCATGGCTCTTTTTATGGTTGTGTTCAACATCATCAATTTCATCAAGGGATTCAATAGAGGTAGGTAAAACAGGATCTTTAGACCTGGAAAAATCAGAGGAAAAAAATTGGGGAATAGGGGTGGAAGAATAGAACACCTGTATGAGATCGCGGCCATTTTTGGTGGGGTTGTTGCAGCGTATGAATTTGTGCAGAAGTATCCAACAATTGCGCTTGGACTCAAAAATGCAAGTAAAAAGATGTTGGCCATTGCGACCAGATATGATAAAAAAGTCTGAAAGATTGTCATATGTGACGGATGCATCAGCTTTCCAAAGAGCTGCCATAGAAATGAGCGTAGCTTTGGCTTGCTCACAGGAAAGGACCTTCCAAAGGACAATGACATTTCTGTTGTGATTCAAAAATTTTAAATCTCCATATCCAGAGATGTATGAGCCTGCTCTGTTGGTAGCTACTGAGACCAGGATGGGGTTTTTAAGGGAACAAAAATCATGGAGAAAAAACTTAGAACCGGTGAAACCGTGAGAAGCCCCAGTATCATAAATAGCTGGGTTACCTACAATATCTTTGCCAATTGCCATGGATTTGAAATCCAGGTCATCCATATCATCTGGAAGCCCTTTGCTCTTGACATCCTGCACCAAAACAGTTCCTTGGGAGGGGTTGGTGGGATTGCTTGAGCCCCCTCACGTAGACTGGTTGGATTGGCCCTGGCTGTACCACGGTTGGTAGTAGTCAGCCAGGCATTGGGCGTTTGTTGGCATGGTGGGACCGCGGCGTGGTGAAAAGTTGGGGAAGTGGCCTGAAGTGACCTGGAAGCCTCTTGGGAGTCAACTGTATATGGTTCCAAAAATAGTGCCAACAGGGTGGGAGTTGGAGTCTAGTTGCAATTTCTGCGGGCAATCTTAGGCGTAGTGATTGTCTCCCCCAAAAGCCCAGCACTTGTTTGCTGTGACAACGTAAAAGTCAAGGGCATTGGACCACTCTACTTCATCAATGTTGGTCAGGAAAGCCAAGACATCAAAATCTTCTTGGGAGGCAGGGGAAAACAACATAAGTGAGTTGCCGTTGGAGGGAAGGTTGCAAGCAGCATACTGTGATGCAGAAAGCTTGTGTTGCTGGAGTCATATCTCAAAGTAGTAGAAGAGGCAATCAAATGAAGGGCAGGACAGCTGAGAGTCTTGTTGGATGTGGAGCTCGACCCGTTGCTTGCAATCTTTCTTGAAGCCCGCTGAAGAATACATGATTGCGGCTTGGAGGACAAACCAAGCAAGATGTTGCCATGCATGCAGACATTGACCACCTTCATCTCCGCGTAGAGATCTCTCAAATGTGTGGCAACACCGGCGGTTGGGACACTTGGATTGATATTGAAAGCAAGGAGCTTGTACCACAGATTCATCTGTGCCGTGCGAGAGACTTTTTGGAACTTTTTCCTGATGCTGTCATACATGGCCTTGACAGAGGTGATGTCTTGGAGGTCGCTCATGAGGGATTTGTGGATGGAATCTAGAAAGACAGAACGTCTGATCTCCTTGAAGCTGAGGTTGTTGCACGAAGTGAAGAAAAAATCCATGTAAGGATCACGTTTGATCCTTCACTGAAGTGCCTTTGGAGGGAGGAACTAGACAAGGCTATGCCTTGGAGAGACTTCTAGAAACAACATATAGATGAATTTCAAGCTAGCTCAGCAGAAGAGGTTGAATCAGTCTCTCCATATACAACAAGAAGAATGGAAACAGAATAACGGAAAAGGAAAGAGAAAGAAAAGGAATGAGGAATAAGGGGAGTGCTTACCTAGCTCAGCAGAAGAGGTTGAATCAGTCTCTGCTGAACTAGGAGGGGCGCGGGGAGGAGAAAATTGAATAGCACATTGATTATGTAAGTTTGGGACTGTTGTGTGACATCCATGATGTGGAGGGTCACATTCTCCCCCCCTATAAGATCGGTGGTTGAAGGGCGAGTGCAATGAGATGAGTCGGGATGAAGTGGGTATGGGTGGATGAGGGAAAAGCAAAAACAGGGGAGAAACAGGTGAGAGACAGGGTGAGAGTCGAATAAAAAGGGAGGAGGGAGGGGAAGGAATCGGAAAGAAAGGAAAAGAAAAAAGAAGGAGAAAAAGGGGAAAGAGAGAAAGGAAAAGAAAAGGGAAGAGAAGGAAGGACAGAGGAAGATGGGGGTTGGGAGAGTGAGAGAGGGGGAGGCAGATGAGGAAGGGAAGTCGTTAGTCGCCCGATCAGGTTGAGGGGCAGTTGTCTGAGCCAGTGTTGCAAGTCCTTGGGTTTAAAAAGAGAGATTTGCGGACGTCTGGTGCACACAACGTGGCCGTGGTTTTGCTTACAAAAGATAATACATAGCATCACCCAGCAGTGCAACTATGGGAGGAACTTAATTTTGTAGTAAGGTTCCCTGTATTCCCAACGCGCTCGATGAAAGGCTTCACCTTTGAAACGTGGACAACCGGGTGTCGCCAATTGGATTCTGGAAGGTCTAGTTCGATACTGTTGCCGTGGTTGAATACTCGGGTGACCGTGTATGGGCCGTCAAACCGTTATTTTAGTTTGTCTGTCCCCGGCGTGCGGCCGCGCCAGTCTGCTGTATTCAGCAACACGGTGGAGCCGGTTTCAATCTGAGGTGGTGGAGCCGTACACCGGTTGTGGTGTAGAGCCTGTTTTACTCGACTCGCGCAGAGTTGGTCGCGGATGTCCGACCAGATTTTTTCCCATACTGACATCCACTAGTTGGAAAGTGCTGGTGGCCTTGTCAAAGAATCATTGGCTGTTGTGATGTGGTTGTCGAATAGTCCCGGCCGTCGGCCAAGGACGACTTCCAGGGGGGAGACCCCCGTAGCCGCGTTAATTGCAGAGTTGATAGCAAATTCGGCGCAAGGGAGAGATTCAAGCCATTTCCCCTGTCGCTTTGCCGTATACAACCGTAGGATTTGCCCAACCGTCTTGTTGGTGCGCTCGCTCCTGCCGTCCGCCTGTGGATGGAAGGACGACGTCATGTGAAACTTTGTCGCTACTCGGATCATGAGGGTCTGCCAAAACTTTGAAGTCCACAATTTATTGTGGTCACTGATGATGGAGAGCGGGGGGCCAAAGAGAGCTATCCACCCCGTGAAGAAGCGCGAGGCCGTCTTTTTGGCTGTGTCAGACTGAAGGGTTGGAATCAGGCGCGTGAAACCTGATAATCTGCACGTGCAGGACAGGTTCATGCCCCAATGGGAAGCCGATTTAAGTGGGCCAATGAAGTTGATTGCAATGTCCACTAGCAGCGCGCGTGGAAATGGGGAGTGAGCATCTTCCCCAATGGGGCAGTGGTTGGAGCTTTGGTTTGCTGGCATGTCGGGCACGAGGTGACGAAGTGATGGACGCTTCTCGCCATTTTGGGCCAGAAGAAGTCCTGTCGGAGCTCGGCAATTTTTTTAAAATAGCCAAGGTGGCCAAGGCGTTGATGCGCATTGTCCATGAGGTTGTGTCGCAAGGTATCCACGTCCGGGATAAGTAATTGCCCATTGATAACCAGTAAGTCGTCAACAATTGTGCAGTCTTTACTCAGCGGGAGAGTCTTTTGGATAGCTCGGCACCAGGGGTTGACATCGTACCCCACAAGAATCTTAGTGCAAAGCGTTGGAGAGATAGTACTGGTAAACTCCATCAGCGCGGCAATACAAGCCACGCTGTGTCCGTTGATTTTGTCGAAGTCTTCTCCCTCGTATTTGCGTGACAGTGCGTCCGCCACAGTATTCTCTTCACCCCGGACGTACTCAAATTGCAGATCAAAGTCTGCCAGGAATTCCGTCCACCTTGCCTGTTGCCAGGATAGGTTGTGCTGTTTTAACAGGTGAATGAGAGAATGATGGTCAGTCACACTGCCAGAAAATCTGGCTCGGATGGCTGCATCCAAGTTTTTATCGGATGCGGCCATCCAATTCAAACTTGGGCGCGCGCCACCAAGTGAATTGCTGACCCATTCAAACTCAGCGGCCCGGGCGTTTGGCCACCAAGTTTGAATTGGTCAGCAATTCACTCGGTGGCACGCGCCCGAGTTTGAATTGGATGGCCGCATCCGATAAAAACTCGGATGCAGCCATCCAAGCCAGATTTTCTGGCAGTGTCATCATGTGAACTTTCATTCCGATTAAAAACATTTTCCACTTTTGCAAGGCGTGGAATACTGCGAGCAGCTCTTGCTTGTGTACAGGATAGTTCCTTTCAGCTGAAGTCATCAAGTGGGACTCATACGCAATAGGGGAGGCTTGTTTCCACTCCTTTCCCTGGAATAGGGCCTCCCCAAGGCCCAAACCGCTGGAGTCCGTAAATAGCCAGAGTGGGTCTGTTGATTTGTAGTCAATGTTCTTGAGGCAGGGCAGAGAAGTCATAATCTTCTTTATGTTGTTGAATGCGGTGTCATCAGCCGCTCCCCACTTGAAGTTTTGCTTGTCCAGTTTGCTACTTGTCAGGGGTGTCAGTGTGCCCATGTATTTCTGCAGTCCCCAGATGAATTTCTTCATCCACTGCACCGTCCCAAGAAACTTCTTTACACCTTTTGGAGTACGCGGCGCTGGCCAATCCAGTATCTGTGCTATTTTCTCATTATCCGCGCGGATGCCGTCTTGAGAGATCCAGTGGCCCAAGAATTTAACCGAGTGTTGAAATAGCTTGGTTTTCTTTGGGCTACAGTATAGATTAGCCGCACGGAGGCAGTTCAGTACTCGGCGGAGGTGAAGGGTGTGATTTTGCACATCATTGGAAAAGATTACTATATCATCTAGATAAACCACACAGATATCATTGATAAGCTCACCCAGCGCCTCCTCCAATTGTGCTTGGTGTGTCGCGGGCGAGTTTGTCAGTCCCATGGGCATCACTACCCATTCGTGGAGGCTCCATGGCGTTTTGACCGCCGTCAATGGAATGTTGGCCTCCCGCATCCTTGTTTGAAAAAAAGCGTTGGTCTGATCAAGTATCAAAAAGATCCGCCCCGTTGCAACTGTACAAAGCAATTCATTGACGTTAGGAAGAGGTGAGCAGTCCTTCACCGTGAACTTGTTGAGGGTGCAATAATCACACACCCACCAAGGTAAGGTGGTTGGGTCTTTCTTTGGTATGATCATGCTGGGTGACACATATTGACTGGACAACCGTCAAATGCGCCCCGCGTCAATATGTCGGTCAAGAAGTGTCCTCCACGCCACCAAGTACTTTTGGGGGTAGGGGTACTGACGTTTGTTGATGACAGCGTCTGGATCCTTCAAAACTATTTTATGGCGGACCCGCAACGCTGGGTTTTGTAGAGATTTGGGAAGGACCCAACTCGTCAACTGGCCCACCGAGTCCTCTTCAGTATCAACGGCAGGGATGTCGGCGGGAAACAAGTCTCTGTATTCTTGAAGGATTGCTGCCCCCACTCGTTCCTCAATAGGAACACGCTTCTCAAAATTTTCAGGCACCTCCGGGATTGCTACCAAAGAGCTTTGCATTGCATTTGGCTGACGGTAATCAAACAATACTTGTCCGGATTTGTCACAATTGAGGCATTGTAAGGAGATAGAAACAAATAAATGAAATTGAGATAAAAACGGCGTTCCCAGAATAAGATCATAGCATCCTGTGATAGGTCCGAGTGTCAAAGGGACTCTCGGGAACTCCATTGTATCACCCGCAGCTGAGAAGGACGTGGTAACAAAGCAATCCAGAATCAACGGTCATCACCCGCAGCTGAGAAGGATGTGGTAACAAAGCAATCCAGAATCAACGGTCATCACCCGCAGCTGAGAAGGATGTGGTAACAAAGCAATCCAGAATCAACATTGTCCATGGCTAGTTGAATAGTTGTTGGCTTCACCAGCGAACGGGGAGACAATTCCAGCTTTTGAACAGCCTGTTCAGAGATCAGATTGAGTTCTGATCCCGTATCGACCAACCCTCGTAAGTGTTTGTCCCCGCAAACCAAGGTAATAACAATGCGGTTCTTAGAGGGGGACGATACATACTCTTCTTCCTTTGCGAGGCGGAGTTCCTCATTGATCTCGGCAAATGCAGCTACCAAGGCGGCATCAAGGTCGGGGCTTAAGTTGCCATCCGCAACCCCCGCAACAGTGGCAGCGCAAGTTGGAGGTCGGCCCGCAGGGGCTTGAGTTGCTGCTTTTGGAGGCTTATAATCTGCAGGCTTTGGAGGTGCAACAAAGGTGGACGGGATGTTGATAAATGTTTGGTCAATGGGGCCTGAACAGTTTCCGGGGGAGCTGCCACATGTCTTTTTGCAGAAATGGCAGCACCCCTGGGAATTGAGAAAAGCGTGAATACACCAAATAGTTTCCTCTTGCGACGGACGCCGTTTGGTGGAGTTGGATGGGTGAGATTGGGTTTTGGTGGGGCGGGCGGCGCGGGTTGATACACGGCAAGGGAGGCCTTTGTAGAAGGTTTTTACCCTGCCCTCGAAGTCGCTGTACAGGAACGGTACGGTTAACATAATCTGGAAGTTGTTGACCAGAGCTTTCAATTCAAGCGGCAATCCCAAGACAACAAATTCCGCCAAGGAGAAGTCGGAAAAGGTCGGATTATTGAAATTGACCATGCTCTGGAGAGTGTGTACCCTTGTACTGTACGTCAGGAAGGCCTCGGAGTCTTTCATCTCCAGATGTTGAATGCGGTTGCGTAATTTCGTCCGCCAGAGTGGCGGGAGCGCAAATCCGAATAGGTAGTTCTTGAATTCCGCCCACGATCCCTGTACAAAGCCTTCCACACCGTTGGAGTAAAAGGTCAGGGTGTTGATTTCCAGAATCAGACTTCCCACAATGCGTATCTTGTCCACATGGGGCTTGATAGTGGCACACCCAAAGGGCGTGCGCACGCCTATCCGCACGCCCAAAAAAAACGGCGTGCAGCCGCTGCACGCCGCTTCAGAAAGGCGTGCAGAGGCTGCACGCCCTTCCCCGCAGGCTGCACGCCATTTGCACGCCTTCAATAGGCGTGCATATGGCGTGCAACCCTGCCAGACAGGCGTGCAGAGCCTGCACGCCTGTCTGGAGGGCGTGCAAAGCCTGCACGCCCTTCGGACAGGCGTGCAGGCTTTGCACGCCTGTTGGCTCACGTAAGCCTCTTGATTCGAGAGGCTTACGTGAGCCAGCCCAGGCCAGTTCTGCTGGAACTGACCTGGGCGCGGGTACAGAAACCCGCCACCAAGTTCAACCACCCAGATCCGCAAGCAAATGACCAGCCACGCCTGACAGACACTCACCAGACCCAACCATCAAGGTAAGCCCCCCCAGGCCCCATTTTAGGGCAAAAAGGGGCCTCCTGGGCTCCTTTTTTCCACAAAAAGTCCCCCTGAGCCACCCAGGGCCTTGTTTTGGTCCAAAAGGGGCCTGATGGGCCCCTTTTGGCCCAAAAAAAGGCCTCATCAGACCCCCAGACCCCACATCAAGCCCAAAAGGGGCCTGACAAGCCCCTTTTGGGCTAATTGAAAGCTCTGCAGCCCCAAAGGGGCATGCTTGGCCCCTCTTGGGCCTGAAAAAAGCACCCACAACCCCAAATAGAGCCCCAAAAGGCTCCATAAGTGCTCCATAAACCCCCCAGCCCCCCAAGCAAGCCCAAAAGGTGCCTGCTGGGCCCCCTTTGGGCTAAATAAAAAGCCTTAACTTCTGTTTGGCTTGTCTGAATGGGCTCAAAAGTGAATCAGAAATTAGTTAATGGATATAATTTTTTACTTTTATGAAAATTTTCCATAGCACATGAATGGTTTGCGGACAGCGGCCGTTTAAAGATTTGGCCAGAATCTCCTCCTACTCAAATGATGTAACTTCTGTTTGGCTTGGCCAAATTGGCTCAAAAGTGTATCAGAAATTAGGTAATGGATATAATTTTTTCCTTTTATGAAAATTTTCCATAGCACATGAATGGGTTGCACACGGCAGCCATTTGATGATTTGGCCAGAATCTCCTCCTACTCAAATGATGTAACTTCTGTTTGTCTTGGCCAAATGGGCTCAAAAGTGTATCAGAAATTAGGCAATGGATACAATTTTTTACTTTTGTGAAAATTTTCCATAGCACATGAATGGTTTGCGCACGGCAGCCGTTTGATGATTTGGCCAGAATCTCCTCCTACTCAAATGATGTAACTTCTCTTTGGCTTGTCCAAATGGGCTCAAAAGTGTATCAGAAATTATGTAATGGATATAATTTTTTTACTGTTATGAAATTTTCCATAGCGCGTGAACGGTTTGCGCAATATTTTGCCGTAATCTTCAAACGGCCGCCGTGCCCAAACCATTCATTGGCATGGAAAATTTACACAAAAGTAAAAAATTATATCCATTGCCTAATTTCTGATACACTTTTGAGCCCATTTGGCCAAGACAAACAGAAGCTACATCATTTGAGTAGGAGGAGATTCTGGCCAAATCATCAAACGGCTGCCGTGCGCAAACCATTCATGTGCTATGGAAAATTTTCATAAAAGGAAAAAATTATATCCATTACCTAATTTCTGATACACTTTTGAGCCAATTTGGCCAAGCCAAACAGAAGTTACATCATTTGAGTAGGAGGAGATTCTGGCCAAATCTTTAAACGGCCGCTGTCCGCAAACCATTCATGTGCTATGGAAAATTTTCATAAAAGTAAAAAATTATATCCATTAACTAATTTCTGATTCACTTTTGAGCCCATTCGGACAAGCCAAACAGAAGTTAAGGCTTTTTATTTAGCCCAAAGGGGGCCCAGCAGGCACCTTTTGGGCTTGCTTGGGGGGCTGGGGGGTTTGTGGAGCACTTATGGAGCCTTTTGGGGCTCTATTTGGGGTTGTGGGTGCTTTTTTCAGGCCCAAGAGGGGCCAAGCATGCCCCTTTGGGGCTGCAGAGCTTTCAATTAGCCCAAAAGGGGCTTGGCAAGCCCCTTTTGGGCTTGATGTGGGGTCTGGGGGTCTGATGAGGCCTTTTTTTGGGCCAAAAGGGGCCCATCAGGCCCCTTTTGGACCAAAACAAGGCCCTGGGTGGCTCAGGGGGACTTTTTGTGGAAAAAAGGAGCCCAGGAGGCCCCTTTTTGCCCTAAAATGGGGCCTGGGGGGGCTTACCTTGATGGTTGGGTCTGGTGAGTGTCTGTCAGGCGTGGCCGGTCATTTGCTTGCGGATCTGGGTGGTTGAACTTGGTGGCGGGTTTCTGTACCCGCGCCCAGGTCAGTTCCAGCGGAACTGGCCTGGGCTGGCTCACGTAAGCCTCTTGATTTGAGAGGCTTACATGAGCCGCGCAATTGGAGCTACGTACACCGTAGCACCGATTGCGTGGCTCACGTAAGCCTCTCAAATTGAGAGGCTTACGTGAGCCGACAGGCGTGCAAAGCCTGCACGCCTGTCCGAAGGGCGTGCAGGCTTTGCACGCCCTCCAGACAGGCGTGCAGGCTCTGCACGCCTGTCTGGCAGGGTTGCACGCCATATGCACGCCTATTGAAGGCGTGCAAATGGCGTGCAGCCTCTGCACGCCTTTCCGAAGCGGCGTGCAGCCGCTGCACGCCGTTTTTTTTGGGCGTGCGCACGCCCTTCAGGCGTGCCGCTATCAAGCCCCTGTCCACATCGTGTGAGACGTCCTTTGTCGCAAAAAAGACTTGAACCGTGTGGATCCATTTAAGGAAGGGCTCCACTTGCTAGAATGGTCCCTTGTAGCACGGGCCGTCTGTTGTTTGGAAGCGCTGCAGATTGACTCGTCCAGGGGTTACGTGCGATGGAGTCGCTGTACGCGGAGCCTCCTCTGTCTTGACTGAAAGGAGGATGGTGGCTTCCTCCAGGCGGGCTATATGAGCCGCAGCTGCCGTCCGTTCAGATTGCGCTTGGAGCATACTCTGATGTAGAGTCTCCATCATAAGGCGCATGAAGTCCTTGTTGGGGGTGGACTGACGGTGTTGGTCTGGGTTCGCCATGTGATTGATAGGGATGGGATCAACGGGCGTAGGGATGACTTGAGTGTTAAGTGACAAACTAAAGGCATTGTATTTTTAGTGACCATAACTATGATGACAAGGAAAAATACAATGAATGAAATAAAAAGGTCTAATCACCTAAAGGCAGTAAACAATATGTCAAAGGATAGAGGAACAAAAGGGACAAGGAACAACGCAACAAATAACAAAAAGAAGAGAAGTCTAAAAAGATGGGAAAGTCAATAAGCTGTCCATGCAATGGGAGCAATAGACCATCAACACCCACAACTCTGAAGATCAATCTGATCCTGATGATTTGGTTGGCAGAATGTCGAAAAAGAAGGGAAGCACAATGATTGTTGGCAAATAGTCAATCAGAAGGGATGTGCTATAAGTCAAGGATACACAAGAAAAGCGTAGACAACTGGATGTTGTTGAGTTGGAGGGACAAGCTCGATATAATGAATAGAGTCAAGTGTAAAGAAAAAATGATCTAGATAATGTGATGTCTAGAGTTCCCCGAGGGAGAAAGAGAGAAATGAGACAGGTGGCTGGTTATAAGAACACCAGTGTGGTAGAACTGAAGGGAACCAAGCTTGAAGAAAGAGGACCAAGCGTAAGAAAACAGCGAATAAAGATTTGTGGTGATGTCATGAGTCAATGCGCAATGACATCACCGGACGTTTGATCTAGAGAGACAGAAGTAGCAGCGCAGAGCGCTCGGATCTCAACATTGAGGTGGGTGTGGTGGGAGTGTAGTAGGCGAGGGAGGGGGTGAGCCTACTGGCATGGTAGGCGTGGTAGAAACCGGGGGAGGTGATGCGGGTAGGGCTGGTAGCCTGCCAAGCTGAATATGGGTTCGCAGTCGCGCTCTAGATTTGGCTGTTGCAGCACGTTGTTGGGCAGCGTTGGCTGCTTGAAGGATAGATTTGGGGTCTTCAAGATAAGGAAGTCGGGAAGTGCTGGTACAACGCGTGGTCATGAACTATCGTCGCTTGGAGGGCGACGGGGACGGAAAACAGGACGGAGTGATTGGTTTGAGAAAAAAAAAGTGTAAGGATCATGTTTGATCCTTCACTGAAGTGCCGTCGGAGGGAGGAGCTAGAAAAGGCTATGCCTTGGAGAGACTTCTAGAGCCAACATATAGATGAATTTCAAGCTAGCTCAGCAGAAGAGGTTGAATCAGTCTCTCCATATACAACAAGAAGAATGGAAACAGAATAACGGAAAAGGAAAGAGAAAGAAAAGGAATGAGGAATGAGGGGAGTGCTTCCCTAGCTCAGCAGAAGAGGTTGAATCAGTCTCTGCTGAACTAGGAGGGGCGCGGGGAGGAGAACATTAAATAGAGCATTGATTTTGTAAGGTTTGGGACTATTGTGTGACATCCATGATGTGGAGGGTCACAATCTGATCCCGTCAAGCTTGTCCTATGGATTTCCTTGATTTTCCTGGACCACTGGCTGAGATTTGAACCAATGGCCTTGAGAACTTTGTTGGCTTTGATGGTGTGAGTAATGGAGGCAAAAGTAGCCAATATCTACTTTGCCTGTTTGAGAGCAAATTGGGCAGCTTCAAAGTCAGCCTGTTCTCTGCTGATGTTTTGAAAGGGGGGTAGGCCAGGTCCAGGTTGTTGGGTCTGGTGATGACAATGGGATGTGGTGGGATTCCTTGCAGGCTGGGTTTGGGATCTGTGGGGTGGAGCGCGAGAATGGGAAGGGGGTTGGTTCTGCGTGATGATTTGCTTTGAAAGTCTTGTCGGCTAGCATTTGGCCGTCAAGCACAGTGGTCAAAATCTCCTCCATTTGCCTCTTGATTAGCACTATTGATGCCGTAGCTAGAGATGCTGGTGGCTACTGAGGGAGCCCTGGAACCAGTAACTGAGGCTCTGGAGCCTGCAACAGAGGGTGCATGCAAGCCTTGAACAGAACCAGTTTGGCTGTTGAGAGGTTAAATGGTGGACAATTGTGGGACGTTGGACATGATGGGGAAAAAAGGAAAGAAGGGAAGCAAAGTGAATCAGAAAAGGTGGATGAGGGTTAGATGTGTAGAAGTGGGAAAAGAAAAAGGGGAAAATTGGGGTGAGTGGGAATATGGAGGTGATGGGTGGAAAAAAAAGGAAGACAAGGTTGAAGATAGGAAATGAGGATTGAGTGGTTTTATATGGGTGATGTTGATTGAATTGAGAGGAAATGTAAGATGTGGGGAATATTTGGAGGGCAGAGCAAAAAGGGGGAAGGATGTAGAACAGGGAAAAGGTAAGAGAGAGAAAAAAAATTTGGAAGGAGGTCCTCAACCCAACTCCTGTAGTTCAGCATTGAAAAAATGCCTATACTTTCAACTTCATTCAGCTGGCTAGGCTGACGTAGATCCTCTACAGGGTTTAGTATTGAAAACAAAAGAACAAAGGGAGTGGATGGATAATGAAAAAGTTTGGAGATATAGAGTCATTGGAGATATCGGAAAAAGGAGGGGGAATTGTTTGGATTAGCAAACAAGGAAGAAAGAGAGTTTTGGCAACCGGATCCTACGGTCCCAAACCAAAGAAAAAGGTGCACTTTTCTTTGGTATGGGACCAATGGGCCAGCGGACTCATCCAGCTCCACATCAAGACAAGTGCATACCTATATAAATGAGAAAAGCTGTAAATGCATAAAATGATGTCAGAAATGGCAAAAACTGGGCAGAAACTAGTTATTTTCAAAAAAAGCAGTTTCTGACAGGAATTTGCCATTTCTGACATCATTTTATGTATATATATATTATATATATATATATATTATATATATATATATATATATATATTATATATATATATATATATATATATATATATATATATATATATATATATATATATATATATATATATATATATATATATATATATATATATATATATATATATATATATATATATAATATATATATATATATATATATATATATGTAGATATATATATATAGATATATATACACAACTGTGCTCAGAATTTGCAATTTCTGGTCAGAAACTGGTTATTTGCAAAAAAAAACGGTTTCTGACAGGTTTTTGCCATTTCTGACCAATTATATATATATATATATATTTATATATATATATATGTCCATAAACCTAACCCTAAACCCATAAAGGGGGTTTAATCCAAAACCCCATCCTAGATTCTATCAGGTGGCCCTGAACCTAACAAAGCCTAACATCCTAACCTATCTTCATATATATATATATATATATATATATATATATATATATATATATATATATATATATATATATATATATATATATATATATATATATATATATATATTATATATATATATATATATATATATAATATATATATATATATATATATATATATATATATATATATATATATATATATATATATATAATATATATTATTATATATATTATATATTATATATATATATATATATATAATATATATATATATTATATATATATATATATATATATATATATATATTATATATATATATATATATATATATATATATATATATATATATATATTATGATATATATATATAGATATATATACACAACTGTGCTCAGAATTTGCAATTTCTGGTCAGAAACTGGTTATTTGCAAAAAAAAAACGGTTTCTGACAGGTTTTTGCCATTTCTGACCAATTATATATATATATATATATATATATATATATATATATATATGTCCATAAACCTAACCCTAAACCCATAAAGGGGGTTTAATCCAAAACCCCATCCTAGATTCTATCAGGTGGCCCTGAACCTAACAAAGCCTAACATCCTAACCTATCTTCATATATATATATATATATATATATATATATATATATATATATATATAATATATATATATATATATATATATATTATATATATATATATATATATATATATATATATATATATATATATATATATATATATATGTAGATATATATATATAGGTATATATACACAACTGTGCTCAGAATTTGCAATTTCTGGTCAGAAACTGGTTATTTGCAAAAAAAAACGGTTTCTGACAGGTTTTTGCCATTTCTGACCAATTATATATATATATATATATATATATATATATATATATGTCCATAAACCTAACCCTAAACCCATAAAGGGGGTTTAATCCAAAACCCCATCCTAGATTCTATCAGGTGGCCCTGAACCTAACAAAGCCTAACATCCTAACCTATCTTCCTAACCTAACCTCCTAATTTAATCTAAGCCCGTAACCCCTCCCAGCTCACGCCCAGCTCCTCAGCTCACCCAGCTCCGCTGGCCG